>JAJMFZ010000005.1:0-633252 GCA_030568455.1 Teunomyces tritomae
CAGGAGCATACTTTTGGGCTTGCAGGATATCAATTCCAAATTGAGATGGAATGTACAATTTAGGCTTGACAATGGCGTTGATCTTTTCAAGCTGTTCGTAGATATCTGGCTTGGCACCAACCAATTCAATGATCACATCGACACCCTTTAAGGCCTCAGCAGTCTTTTCGGTATCCGCTAAATCAGCAACGATATATTGGACCTTATCGGTAGAAGGTTTTTCTGATCTAGTAATGGCTTTGATTGGAAATTGAATCTTTGAATCAAACAAAGAGGATTCGATAGCATCGAGAACAGGCTTACCAAGGAAGCCGTTTAAACCGACAATAGCAATTGACACTTTGGACATGTTTAGTAGAATATATTAGAAAGGAGATAATCAGATAATTGAAACTGAGGATAAAGTGGAAAAGCCTACGTCAAGGAGTGAGTATTTATAGATGTCAGATGTGGAATTTCCGTCGACGTCTCCTCCCAGACATTAGAAGTGGGGGTTAGTAAACTAAAGTTGCTATTGCCTGCATATGGATACAGTCATGCCTGGTTTTGAAGCATTGGTGTATATTTAGTAAAAAATATGTAAACTATTGTAAACAAGTCTAATTGTGAGCATAGAAGTATGTAAGCATCTCATCACATTGGCAGGTATATGCCGTAGTAATCCTGTGCCAAGATCTTCTTTAAAAAAATAAATTTCAGTTATGTGTCCAGGAATTCCTCGTATTTGGCTGTACTTCGCTATTGTAATCATTCTGGAAGTTTATAATAATTTATAATAAGAGCATCTTTTGTATACAGACGGTGTAACTCCTGTCTTGCAACCCTGACCTCGGTTCAGGAATACTATCGAAAATTTTTGTATATACAGTAAAACTCGATCATTCTGAAGACCCCTCTAAATAGGATTGAACGGATTTTATGTGTTTTGCACTACCGACTTGTCTGTTCCCACACGTAAGTCGGCTGAAAAAAGGTCTGGTTCTGGCAAAAATTGAAAAATCCGTGAAATCCTATTTAGAGGGGTTTTTAATTTGATTGAGTTTTACTGTACTGAAATAATGCTACAGTATCTAATACATGATGCACAGCGCCAATTTGTTGAAAGTCAAGACAAAGTTATTCTCACTTCTGATTTCAAATCATTCGGCAAAGGGCTATACAAAGTTCTGAATCCATTCAAACAACATGTGATGTTTCATTTGTAATATGGAAAGTATAGACAAAGCTTTCTGGTAAGATCTGTAATGCTGCACGCCATACTCTTCGCCAGCGTCGGCTGCATGTTTCAAAGTATCTTTTCTATACTCCGAGATATTCCCGGATTTCGTATTCTAGTGCGCGTGAGCGCTTGTTATTCAACGGTACAAAGATGTTGATTTTAATTAAACGGTAATCTACCAATGCGGTGTGAGGCGCTCGGATGTGTGGTACGTTGTTTTTACGGTCTTCATCCTTTGACATTGATCTGGAACGGTAAATTTGAAATTTCCGATTTTTTATCAGAGGGTCCCTTAGGTTTCAAGAAGCTCCACAAAGTTTTAAGAAACGATTTTCTCGACTAGTCGATGTTGCTCATAATTCAAGAATTTGTTCCAACCTAGAATAGATTTCGGTTTCAGGTAGTCGAGCGTAAGAATAAAGGTAATAGCTTTCAAAAGCACATCGATACGTTGTTTTCCAACATTTATGCGTATTTGCATCAGTCCCGCTGGGATTGCTTGCAGTGGAGGGCCCTACCTCGTGAGTCCTCTCGTATAACTTTCTCCCTCTTTGGTTCTCTAATCTGTTTCTCCGTTGTTTTCCATCTTGGTCAAGATAACCTCTAGATGTCCATGGTTGGCTAAAAAGTATTCATCGAAGCTAGCGGAGGTAGTTGTTAAAGCTGGTGGTCTTGGAGCTTCAAAAGACAGCGCTCAGCGAAGCAAACAATTACTAGCAATTGAAATCACATGGGGGAAATACTTATTTTGATTTTAAACGAAGATGAAAATTAAAAGTTTTAGTATGATAAGTGCAGGATGCTCTCCCTTGCCTGATATAGAAGTATGGTATAGTTGACTGGCAGTAGGAGAACAGGGTAGAAACTAGAATAGAATTTAGAAAGTAACTAAGCATTGAGATATAAAACTAGCCTAATCGGCTAACCTCTAGATAAACTGCTGGTAGCTCCTCTATTGTATTTAAAGTAAGCCCTTAGTCTACCTCGAAGGTCTTGGTAGGTTTGTCTCTGATAACCATCTCTAGCTATCTAGTTACACGCAGAATCCGTTGATGATCCTTGCTAGAAGGTAAAGGCACTTTACGAAACGTATTATCATGATAATATGCGCGTTTCATATCTAATTACTACGGGTGTCATGACTAGGGGTGTAGAATATATCGTTCTAACCTTCATTCAAAATAACAGCAGTATCACTGTTGGATGCGGGTGTTGATTAGTCACACATAAATGCCGCTGGTGTCCTTTACTGATAAGTTTAATCCACAACAATTACATTTCACGTGATTTCCCTGGTGCTTTCGAAAGAAATTTTGTTCATCTCGTTGATCATTGTCTTATGTTTCATATAGGAGATGAACACTTGACTTTAATCAGAATGATAATCTCCAATCAACCAATTTTGTTGAGGCAAACGCTTCAATGTTTAAATGTATCTGCAACTTCTGAACAGTTTCCCAATATATTCCAGCAACATATTCCAGCAAGAACTGATGCTCTCTGAACTTCAAGCATATTTTCGGATGAAAAACAATCACTACAGGATACTTTTAGGAGATTATTAAATTTAGTACCAAATTTAATTTTCTGTGGAGATAATAGGACTGAAAATTATCTGACTTGCTATATGAGGAAATATTACATTGTTGATTTTGCATTTATTCAGTTGAAAGCTTCGCACCAAACTTCTCCTTGCTTCATTGATAGGTGCTCGAATAACAAGAGTGATACCATGCTAAACTGGCCAATCAGACTCCAGTAGGCATCACAGATTACAAATTCCAATTATCCCAAGAAAATAGATGTCTGAAAATACATAATTAGGCATTCAAATTAATATCGTATGAAATAAATTGCCATATAAACATTTATAACTGCGAGCATCTGAAAAGAAAGGTATCGTTAAAACTTAAAAAAGAATCAATGGTTCGAATGAATGCTTTGAGGTAGAAAGAAATAAAATTCGAATGAGCAGGCCGCTCCCGATAAAAGTACACGAGATGTTAATCTCTAGAAAACAATGGACATTATCAAAGCAAATGCAAATGCGAATGAGGAAGGAACTGCAATAGCTGCAGAACCCACAGAACCCTGCAGGACAGATGGAGTGCTACTACTTTGAGGAATAACACTAGATGCAAAGGTTGGGTTTCCATTAGCTGGAGTGGTTGGCTTGGCTTCGGAAGCTGGACCAGTTGGCTTCTCGTTGTCAGCAGAAGGAGTTGGCTTGGCTTCGGAAGCTGGACCAGTTGGCTTCTCGTTGTTAGCAGAAGGAGTTGGCTTGGCTTCGGAAGCTGGACCAGTTGGCTTCTCGTTGTCAGCAGAAGGAGTTGGCTTGGCTTCGGAAGCTGGACCAGTTGGCTTCTCGTTGTCAGCAGAAGGAGTTGGCTTGGCTTCGGAAGCTGGACCAGTTGGCTTCTCGTTGTCAGCAGAAGGAGTTGGCTTGGCTTCGGAAGCTGGAGTGCTTGGCTTAGCTTCACTAGCTGGAGTGGGTGTCACTGAAGTGGTATCCGAATAAGGAATAGAGGTCGTGAAGATGTGAGTTTCAGTAGATGTAACAACACTGAATGAATCACTTTCGGAGCACGAAACAGATGTAGTAAAGATATGGGTTTCAGTAGAGGTAACAACCGAAATCGAAGGACTTTGAGAAGACTCAGTGGCAATAGTGGAAGTTTCAATTGGTGTCAGGGACCCAGAGGTAGTCGATGAAGAGGTGTTCCAGTGAACAGTCAATGAACTGGACAAAGATGAAATTGTCGCAGAGCTGAAGGAAAGAGATGGGAAGTCAGACGACGATGGAACATCAACAACCACGGTAAGAGTTTCACAGGTAGAACCAGAAGCACATGGAACAGTGGTGGTGGTGGTACCAGTACCAGTCCAGGTTGAGGTGACGGTAGTGTAGTGAGTAGTTGGAACAGGAACATCAACAATCACGGTAACAGTTTCACCATCAGAAGCTGGAGCGGTAGTAGTGGTGGTATAAGTACCGGTCCAGGTAGAAGTGACGGTGGTAGTTGGAGTTGGAACATCAACAATCACGGTAAGAGTGTCACAGGTAGAACCAGAAGCACATGGAACAGTGGTGGTGGTGGTACCAGTACCAGTCCAGGTTGAGGTGACGGTAGTGTAGTGAGTAGTTGGAACAGGAACATCAACAATCACGGTAACAGTTTCACCATCAGAAGCTGGAGCGGTAGTAGTGGTGGTATAAGTACCGGTCCAGGTAGAAGTGACGGTGGTAGTTGGAGTTGGAACATCAACAATCACGGTAAGAGTGTCACAGGTAGAACCAGAAGCACATGGAACAGTGGTGGTGGTGGTACCAGTACCAGTCCAGGTTGAGGTGACGGTAGTGTAGTGAGTAGTTGGAACAGGAACATCAACAATCACGGTAACAGTTTCACCATCAGAAGCTGGAGCGGTAGTAGTGGTGGTATAAGTACCGGTCCAGGTAGAAGTGACGGTGGTAGTTGGAGTTGGAACATCAACAATCACGGTAAGAGTGTCACAGGTAGAACCAGAAGCACATGGAACAGTGGTGGTGGTGGTACCAGTACCAGTCCAGGTTGAGGTGACGGTAGTGTAGTGAGTAGTTGGAACAGGAACATCAACAATCACGGTAGCTGTTTCACCTGGAGTTGCTGGAACAGTAGTGGTGGTAGTGTAGGTACCGGTCCAAGTTGTGGTAGTGGTAACTGTTGGGATTGGAACAAGAACCTCAATGGTCTTGGTGTTACCGTCACCAGTATTGAAGGGAAGAGTGGTGACTTCAGTTGAACTTCCTGTCCAGGTAGATGTAGTTACAACTACCGCGACCCCATCAGAATCTGTTCCAGCGTTGTCATAATTGCTCCAATTCTGTCTCCATGTTCTACCTCTTGGAGTTCTGGATCCTTGGCACGTGTAGCTGTCAATATATCTAATATTTCTCTTGGTTGCGGCAGTAGCGGAGAATTCAACAAATGGACGGTAACCTTGAGGAATTTCCCCGTAGTTAATGGTCCATCCATTGGAACTACATGAGCCACTTCCAGACAATGGTGACAGGGAAACAGGGATATACCAGGAGTTCATGTCATTGGTGATACCAATACGGGCGTTGCTGCAATCAACACCCCCGTTCAAAAGCTCCATTCCAAGAGTTCCACTAGCATATCCGTTTGGACAATCACCGGCAGAAAAGCGATATTGTAAGGTATTCAAGGCAGGAGAATATCTGGCATCATAATAACCAATATTAGAATTGCCGTAAGATGAGCCGCCATTGAAATTCACTTCGGTTGAAATCTCATTGGTTCCGTCGGTAAAAGTAATTGTATTTTGACCTGCTTTGTACTTAGAAGCACATGTCTTGTCAGAATCTTGACCCGTGAAACCTGCATCAAAAGTAATTGGGAAATTCATGGAACCAGTAGTATCAGTATTAGAATTGACATTGTTGGCGGCGACGCACTTCAATTGCGAATATGGAGTAACGTTTTCACCACCCTGTAATGTACATGTTGCGTATGATGTTTGACCAACTTTCAAATCAACTGAATTGGAATCAGAAGTGAACTTGAAAACACATGGTAACGTCAATCCAAATGAGTCCCCAGCATTAATATTTTTCCCATCGATAGCCCAATCCAAGGTAACAATCCAACTGGGACTTTCTGGCTGATTGGAAGTTCTATAATTACCACCAGCCTTGTAAACGATTGACTTAATACCTGTAAATACACCAGTAACATCTTTACCAGCTACAGCACCTGCTGCAGCAGCTAAGTATACAAGATTAGAAAACAACATTGGACTAGAAGATGATTAATCAAATTTAAAACAAGATGCGGATTTCTTCACCGATATATATAGTCCTTTGATCTGAAATTTGCAGAGGTCTTTTGGGAATCATGTTTCTATTTTGGTAAATAGCAGAGTGGGCATGATCATGAGAAACGAATTTAAAATATTTTGCGAAAAAAAATAATTAGTTCAGGATGTCAAGGTGCGTCTTTGGTGTTCTTTAGCATGAAAAATATTCTGAAATCCAGTTCCTTGATGCCGAGGAAACCACGCAAACGAGGCGATGAGCAGCATTACTCTAATAAGGATCCAAATAGATCGCCAATTCTTTCAAACCTGTTTAAAAGAACGTAATAGAACTTCCACTACAGTGTTCTTTAAAACTAATCGTAAACTATTACTATTTTTAATAATAACATTTCTGCTCGGGATTTTGTATAATTTGGATCATACTAGGTTTTTTGCCGAAAGGAACGTTTGCAAATTCTCCGAGGTTTGATGCCCTGATATTTAAAATTATTTTTTGTTGTTCTTCTAAACTTCCGTCTAGCTATGGCAGTCCTAATGGATTATGATCAATACCTTCCTTGAGGTGATATTACAGGAGTAAAGCTTTCTACACAACAAGAATATCGTAACTTCCCTTCTTGCAACACTCTATTGCAATATCTCTTTCAAAGCAGTTTCTTTGTTATTTTTTCATGTTTCCTCATTCAATTGCAATGGAACTAGTTTTTGAGCGAAGACGTCATCTGTTCATCGATTGTTTAAATGTATGTTCTAACACCAACAATACTGAAATTGGTTTTAGCACGCAGGTTTTGACGAGAAAATATGCACTAACTACATGCACAACTGCCATCATACAAGTAAATTTTTACGAATTCGCGGAACAATGTCAATTAGAGCAAGTATGATTACAACGCAAATCATTCGACAATTAACGACAATATATGGTCAACAAATATGAGAACAACATTCTTGATGTATAAGCAAACATCAAGCATGCCGGCACTATAAATGTTTTTGTTTGATTGATTTAATAACCGAAAATTGAAAGATGGTGCCTTAGACGATGAACGCGCCAGTGGATTCGTGTGTTCGGAAAACTTTTGATCCTTGCGAATGGCAAAATAGTTCTGCAGTGCCTGTGCCTCAATTTCTGCCTTCGAAGCGGCCACCACTCTTCTTGGCTGCAGTATTTTTCTTGTCTTAGAACAAAAAAATCTCAACCGTTGCACGTGATGATCTTATTAAAGACCGTTTTAGTATTTGTGATTCATAGAAGTTACAAGTATGGAACAGTATGTAAATTTACCGATATGCACAGATGTTTTAAAAAAATCTTGTTGCCGCCAAACTCTTCATTATAGAGAATGTTCAATATTTTAGAGAAGGTAAGAGCCCTAGCAACACATTCTCCGGTGTTTGCAATGGATACGAGGTAGATGGTGACTATAAAAAAATTTAGATCAGGGTCTCACCTTGTGTTTTAGGGCGTTCAGATTTACATGCAAGTGCGCACTGTACCTAATACTTAGTAATCGTATTGCTGTAAGTCCTCTCCCCTTTTTTTCGCCATGGTGCAATCTTTCCTATTATTTTTTATTTTGCAAAGTTATAAATTTCCAGAATGCTCGTTAGGCGATATCGTGCATTTGCCCTAGTCGCGTGCCTGGTTTTTCGTTTAGCTATTACTCTCGTCAATTGTATCAGGTTAGAATTCGTACACAAACAATTTGCATCGCGCCTCTGAGTTATGAGATCAAAACACTTTATTTTACGACACGTAAATTTAAACTTCTGGCAATGGTACGAGTCCCCTGATCCTGATGAGATGAATTGGAGGAGTTGTCGGCTGCAGATTTTCATGCCAAGTTCACAATTTTCCGTTTTGAGCATTTTACTCATAAATTTGTAACTACAAAATTACAGATTAATACGGACTAAGCAAACTGTATTTTCCTTCCATTGCTTACTCATGCTACACGTGATCTAAAAAATAAACTCTGGAGACCTAGCCTACTCAGGTGTAGTTGACCATTTGTTTGCAACTGATTTAAATTGAAGCATCATAAAAAACTCTCCATAAGCATCTCTTATAATGAAGGATTTTATCACCTTTTTTATATCTGAAGTAACTTAATGTAGCCAATGAATATCCTTTATTTAGTTAGTTTGGTCAATCTCTCCACTTCTAAAATGTTAAATAATCTGAACTTGCATTACATTTGCTTTATGAACAGATCTTCGATCTAGAGTAAACAAAAGGTGTTGATTTAGTTGATAATATATTGTTCATAACTCTTTAAATTGCCATTCATTTAAAACACGGATGTAATAAGTACAAATGTGTCATAATGGCATATAAGTTAGTGTTGTGAGCGAATTTGGGGCAGCTATGTACATTAATCATTGAGATACCACCAAACTAATCTAGAAAGTTGTACATAATCTTATCTTCCATTACATATGTGATGATTTATGCTTCTCCACAAATTTGGGGGCTGTGCTGTGCTTTTTCTTATATGAAAACCAGGTGTTTAGTGTAGCACCTGGTTGAAGATTTTGTGACACAAGATACCACAGTCACTGAGAAAAATCAAAACTTGTTTTTTTAGAATGAATTAGCATTCTTCGACGGAGCCTTGGAAAAAAAGAACTGCAGACGTAGCTAATACTTTTAGTATAACATGAAGGGTTTCAAAAGTGTATATCGGAATCCGAATCCCGTCTGGTGTAGCCAGGTTGTTCCACGGTTGCATCGTCTCTGTTGTATTGGTCAGAACGGATAGCTTATTATATACAGGTTTTTCCAGGGATACCCCACAAGTTGTTTTAATGTACCAGGAGTTTCATTAAAACAACGATGATCTCTACGACAAATACGAATGATGCTTTGAGTTTGCAGAATATTACCATTGGAAACAGTCTGCCGAATATCAGTGAACGCCCTGTTCAGACGAGAGTCTGTTCAACTCAGGAATTGAGCTTCCGTTCCAAGCAAAAAGAGCCCTTCCAAGAAACAAGAGAGGACACCAAAAACTTAATGTTCAAATCAGAGAATGATTCTTGCGACTTTCCAGATGGCGGCTTGGAAGCCAATCTTGTTTTGCTTGGCTCCTTCATTGGGCTTATTCCTGATTTTGGACTTGCAAATTCATTGGGTGCTATCGAATCTTATGTTTCAACCCACCAATTGGTCAATGTTGAACAAACAAAGGTTTCCTGGGTGTTTTCATTACATTTAGGGATGCTATATTTAGGAGGAGTATTCTTTGGAGAGTTATTTGACAAAATTGGAGCAAAAA
The DNA here is from genome assembly GCA_030568455.1 of Teunomyces tritomae. NCBI lineage: Eukaryota > Fungi > Ascomycota > Pichiomycetes > Serinales > Debaryomycetaceae > Teunomyces > Teunomyces tritomae. The sequence goes on from JAJMFZ010000005.1 coordinate 9,322, forward strand.
AACCGTTGATTGTTGGAGGAGGCATCATGTTTACAGGCCTTTTCTTGACAGCTGAGAGCAAAACTTTAACGCACTTTATCTTATCATTTGGTATTCTTACTGCAATTGGAGCCAGTATTGCAATGTCTCCTTTGGTAGGTGTTTTAAGCCATTGGTTCTTAAGAAAAAGAGCATTGGCTTGCTCAATCGGTACCGTAGGGGGCTTGGTAGGAGCATCGTTCTTTCCCATAATGTTGCAAAAGTTATATATCCTGGTTGGTTATAAGTGGGCAATAAGAATTCTTGCATTTGTTTGTTTATTCTGCTTTGCCCTTTCCGTGATTCTTGTGAAGGATAGAAACCATAATCTGTTGCACACTGATGCTAATGAACAACCTTACCTATTTAACAGAAGAATTTTTAAAACTATACTAAGATTTCTCAAAGGTGCATTGGATTTTAAGACCTTGAAGGATAAGAGATTCGTTTTTTTAACGATTTCGGTCTTTCTCTCCGAATTGGTATCAATGAGTACAGTTACCTACTTTACTTCGTACGCTCTTACTTATGGAGCGTCCAATAGTCAGGGCTACTTGTTACTTACTGTTATTAACGTCTGTGGGATTCCTTCAAGATTAATTTCGGGATATTTGGCGGATAGATACGGACGATTTAACGTTATGATTGCAACATCTATGTTGACTACAATTGTCATCTTTGCCCTATGGTACCCCGCACAAGGTAATATTAAGATCTTGTATGCATTCAGTACTTTATTTGGTATCACAACATCTGCGGTGATATCCTTAATCCCTGCTTGTACTGGTCAAATCTGTTCTGCTGACAGGTTTGGTAAAATCTACGGTACAGTCTATTTCTTCCTAGGGATATTAACCACCTTAGGAATGTATTTTGCGTCATTGGTCATTAACGAAGGAACTAAATCAGACTATAGGTACTTCGTTATTTATGAAGGTGCATTGTCCGCTGGATGCATTGTGTCATGGTTATTGGCACGGTATAGTTCCATTGGGTGGATTTGGGCAAAATTTTAACTATTCTGAGATCACAGAAGGAAAACTTTAAACCTGCATGTCACCTCATTAGACTCCATACAATACTTTAATGGTGTGTATGAAGCTTAATTTGAAAGATAACAATGGGGTAACAATTGAACACCCGAAATTATTCTCTAAGATCTCAATTTATTCTAACTCAAATGCTAATTTAGCCAATTCCTCGATGTCGTTTAAAACGATTTGAGCTTGTTCTCTTACCAAAAGATCTGAATCAACTTCAATATGGTATCTAAGAACATCCACAACTTTTTGTTTATAACTATTAGGGAATGGAATATGTTCTGTTGATGAAGTTCCAATAATTAAATCATGCAATAAGACGACCGCGGCTCTTCTCATGATAGCACTATCCTTCGTGTTTTCCAACTCAAGTATTCCGATGGCACAATCAACGGCGTTTTCCAAGTTATCAAGGAGTCCTAGCGGGTTAGTCTTACAGCAAACACCCAATAGTGACATACTAGACATCCGCAAACGGTCATCCTTCTTATCTTTGTCCTCTCTTGGCCTGCGGATAATAGAAAATGTAGTCTCAACTACCAACCTTGCGTTCAGGCCACCGAAAGCACTATTCTGTCGTTGTATATACCGCAACAAGACTTCGCCAATTCTTAATTTCTCCTCTAAGTCAGTTACTTCATCACTGTACATTGTGCACAATATTTTTAATACGTCAGTTTCATTCAAATCCAATAAACTTTCAAGCCCTTTGATTACGTTTAGGTAAATGAATGGCTCAGGGTCCTTAAGTTGAACCAAATGCAAATTGATCACAAAGTCTAAAGTTAAAACTTCACTTTTTGTATCAATAAGTTGACGTAATAAATATAACCCATGAGCTCGAATAGGAACAAGTGGATCATTCAAGCTGGTAATAGCTCTGGAAAGAATCTGACGTTGGGCATCCTTTTCGTTACTCGCAAGGGCTTCACCCTTTAATATTTGATCAATACGATCATGTAATGATTTCGCTGCAGCCTGTGACGAAGAATCCCTCGGAACTTTGTCTAGTTTAATCTTGATTGAGCTAAGGAGTTCAAAACACTTCTTATCAAGTTCAACAGAAGACTCTGAAAGGACTGCGGAAAGAAGTTCTAAAATCACTGGTAATGTCTGTCTAACAAAGTCTTCATCATAGTCATCCTCATCGTCTGAATCTGCTTCTTCCACTTTAACCGGAGACGAATTGATTTTCAATGAAAGAAAGTTGCTCACAATTTCTAAAATGTCATATGGCGTCTTTGCAAGGCTTTCTTTAAAAGTATTTCCAATGCCTTCCAAAAGTCTAACATCCAATAAGCTGAGGAAAGGATTCTCTTCAAGGCTATTTTGATTTATCCACCTCTTTAAAATGCAAATAAACAACCTCTGGACGAACTCTATATCCAACTCCTTTAATAATAAAATAAAGTTTTCACAGGCCCCATCCAAGTTGGATATAAATTTCTGAACTTCCTTAGTCTTATTTTCGTGTACAATCGGTTTTTTAACAATTTGAACCAAATCATTAGGTCCTATTTCAAAAACCCAGTTATCACCACTTTGAAAGAGGAGATTCTTCGCTATCAAATCTAATCCGAACACATTCTCTGATTCATCTGAATCCTTTAGTATGGTAAAATAGCTCACTAATATTCCATTGACAACTTCTGATGGTCTTTGCTTGTCTTTGAGGAAATTATAATAACTCCAGACTGAGAGGAGAATTGGCTCCATTAGGGCTCTCAGAAGGCTTGGGTCTAGTCCCTTTTTGGTAAGAGAAATTAGAACATTTATGCCATTATTGAGATCTGCTTCAGATACTACAACATCTTCAGCTCCAACCTCAGGTACAAACACTGACCAAACCTTTTTCAAAAAGAAATCTTGTGTTACTAACCGGTTCTTTTCCCAAAGCTTTTCAATAACAAATCCAATGCAACTGGTTACCGTAGGCTTATTTATGTTTATAAGAAGTTCATACGCTTGGTTTCCAATGCTCGTAAAATAGTCTATCGTATTGATATCTTTGGGTTTTGTAAGTACCACGTTGGCTACGTGTTCAAACTTTTCGACGTTGATTTCTTCATGGTCTCTGAGGCCAAGTAAAAATTCAATAAGTGTGAGGAGGCCATCCTTTCTAGGAGCACCGTACGGAAGTTTTTTGAGTTCATTCATTACCAAAGATTTAAAGTATGCTGGTGATGGAGATGACAATAGTAAGGAGTAATTTTGAAATAATTCAAAGGTATCTGGGAATGATACCACTTCACCAAATGAAATATTTTGCATTGAAAATGATGGAATAGTTAACAATGCAATTGAAACAGTTAGGAAGTCTGAATAACCTGTCCCTCTTAGTAACAATTGTTTCACATCGGATTCTATTCGAAAAACCTGGAGTAATTTCTCATAAATCAAAGTTAGAAGTTTCTCGTCAAATGCTGGATTCTTTTGGAGAGGGACAATCTTGATTTGTCTATCAGATGCAAAATCATTTAGGTTTCTCTTTTGAAAAGGAATCCCGATGCCATAATTGGATAATACTGAGTATATTCCATGAATTATGATCAAACAGACAAGTTTACTGAAAGTTTTTATGTCATGGAGAGATATCTTGATAAGATTGGTGTCGAGAGTAGACTCAAGTGAATTTTTCTGTATTTGGATCAATGAATCCAATAGATATGTTACCACATTCAAAGCTGCAAGCTCTGGACTCGATTGTTTATCAAAGAGACGTTTTTCAAGCACAGGTAACGTCAACTCATGGAGTTTGCCATCCAATTTTGTCTCTAAATCGGCAAATAAAATATCCAAAGGGGTAGTAGGAATTATTTGGGGTTTATTCAATCCCTTTGTTGGATGCACCTCATTTGCCTGTCTTCTTACCGTTGTTTTCTTTTTTACTTCAAACGGGTTCTTCATCACTAATCAAGGAGTTTGGGTTCATAGAATGACTTTGGTTTACCTGCAGGGAAATTCTAGTGAAAAAGTCGCGATGGATTGGTGATGAAGATTAGCATTACAGTCCATTTTGATAAGAAAATTAATAAAACCAGGCAACGATGAAGCTTACACAAGAAGAAATGGATTGCGTGATCTATGACGCAAGAGAAGGTGACTTGGAGACTATCAAAGCTATTTTTGCTGAAATACCGGCCGACACATTACTTGAAATCAAGGATGATATTACGTTGAGCACGCCGTTGCACATGGCTGCAGGAAATGGTCATTTTGAGTTGGTGAAATTCTTATTGTCCATTGTCAGCAAGGCTGATGCAGAGCATTTGGCATCTCAGGCTAATGAGACCGGAAACACTCCATTACATTGGGCTGCGTTTAACGGACACTTGGAGATCGTCAAGTTGTTGTGTGAAGAATACAACGTCGATGTCTTTGCCAAGAATGCCAGTGGACATGACGCTATCTACGAGGCCGAAAACAACAAGAAGACTGAGGTTGAAAACTGGTTTTTGAACAAATATGCTGTTGAAGAAGACTTCAAGGTGGAGGAAGACGGCGAAAATACTAAGGTCACATATACGCCAGGAACTGAGAGTAAGGAAGCAGAAGACAGAGCCAAAGAAGAGAGCGAAAAGAACAAGTTGGCTGCTGAGACTGAAAAGTTGCAATTGTAATTATAGATTAGAAACAGGCATATAATGAAACAAAATCAGGTTGTATGTGAGTTAGACAGAGCTGAACACAAGTCGTGTGCGCGGAGAATCTTTCGTCCCAAAAAAAATTTTCCACTTTAGCACTGAGCTAACCAAACCAAGTAAGCTATAACCAACGACACCATGAGTGATTTAGGGTTTGATCCTACATTGAAGAAGAAGAAAAAGGCTAAGGCACCTGAAGCATCTGCTACTCCTGAACCCGCTACCGACTTGGGAAGCGATATGTTCTCTGGAATGAAGAAGAAGAAAAAGGCGAAAAAGACTGAAGAAGACAGTGGCGCTTCGCCAGCTGGAGACGACTTAACCAGTGCTTTGGGCGACCTTACTATAAAGAAGAAGAAGAAAAAGAGTACCAAGAACACAGATGCTACCGATTTCGAGCAAGCATTGGAAAAGGCTGGTGTGGAAGAAGTTGCTCAGCCAGTTGAGGAAGCAGTTCCAGAGGCCTACGGTGGCTTGCCATACGATGACCTTTTGAGTCGTTTCTTTAGCATCTTGAAAAAGAATAACCCAGAATTGGCCGGTGACAGATCAGGACCAAAGTTCCGTATTCCTCCACCAATATGTCAAAGAGAAGGTTCTAAGAAGACCTTGTTTGCCAACGTGCAAGAAATCTCCAACGTTTTACAAAGAAACCCAGAACATCTTATCCAGTTCTTGTTTGCTGAATTGGGTACATCTGGTTCTATTGATGGGGAGAAGAGATTGGTTTTGAAGGGTAAGTTCCAACCAAAGCAGATGGAGTCTATTTTGAGAAGATACATCATCGAGTATGTCACATGTAAGACGTGTAAGTCGATGAATACCGAGTTGAAGAGAGAAAGTGCCAACAGATTGCATTTCTTGAGCTGTAAAGCATGTGGATCTACCAGATCCGTTTCCAGTATCAAGACCGGTTTCCAAGCCCAAATTGGTAGAAGAAAGAGAGTTTAGGGTAAATAGAATGTATATTACAGAGATATCAGAACAAGATTCTTCATGTTTTTGCTTCAATCATTTTCTTGAGTGGAGAGCACCAGTTACTCACACCTGAATGGATAACCATGTAATTTAAGATCTCCTTTTTTAAGGTGGCAAGGTCTGTGTCCGTACTGCTGAGGATGTTGGAAATAAACTCGGTATCACTTACAGTATATGTTGCGGAAGTAAGCTTCGATTTATAGTGCTCCAATTCTTTCTCGGGAAGATCAAACGTATTGGCAAAAAAGTCTTCAAAAGAGGGCATATCTGCGGCAGGAACTGGTGTGGATGTTGTTGGTGTGATGGAACTAGCTACACTTGATACCCGGCTGATGCAGGGAGTTGGAGGTAACGAGCCGAGAGGTGTTGGGGTTCGTGTTGATGTTGCAGACGTGGTTTGATTCGAATCATGGCTTAAATGTGTTCGTGGGGTGCGTTTCTTTCTTGGTTTTGTTCCTAATGTGATAGGAGGACAATCATTCCATCCTTCCATGTGATCACCTCGTTGGTATTTAGTAAGAGTCATTGATAATGGCAGAAAGGAATTTAGTGACACGTAAAAGTTTCAGATCTGATTGTTTCTGATCTTGGAACCCGCGATAAGTTTTGCGGCTCAGGTGTTTTCCCAAACCACAAGAGTAACAAGTCATCTAGTACCTTTAAATAGAAGTAAAATATAAAGAAATGTAAGATGAACGTAATAAGAAGAGTTTTCTTTGTTTGAAATGATAAGTATTTATCAAGTATTGTTAAGTAATGATGTTTTTGTATTTTTTTAAATGAAGAATTCATAGTATTTCTATAATTATGGAATTTTCCTTCCCTTTTCCTTGAGATTATGCTATTCTTCTTTCTGATTAATAACAAAGTAAAAAACAAACAAGATTTTCTGCTAGTATCTCCTGAATGAATTTGAAACTAGAAAGCTAGAATATTTGGTTCCAGTAATTCATTTTTTTTGCGTTTATGTGATTTTATTTCTAGTTAGAGGTCCTGATCTTTCTTTTTTTTTAATATGGATCGCAGCCAAATGAAAATGATTATGTGAAAGGCTAATTAAAGTATGACATTTAGAGGTGCATTATCAGAAGAACAAAAGGCCCGAATTGTAAGTAATCACACACAAATTATACTTAATGACAATACTAACAGACTAGGAAGCGAATCGAAAACGTACCGCTGAGCGTTTAGGCAAGCGAAATGGTCAGATCCATAGCTCATCTACACGTGTGACGTCCCTGTTTGTGACGATGGAGGGCAAGAACGTCAGAGATCCCAAACGACCACGAGTTGAATTAACTCCAGAACAAAAGAAACGGATTGAGGCAAACCGACAGAGGGCACTAGAGCGACAGAAACAGATTGCACAGAACAACCGTGATGCCAGTACCACCGAACCAGAGAAGTTACCAATACCAGACAACATTCGGCTTAACAAGAACAATAAGAACGATTCTGGGATGGCAAATCGACGCTTTGAGCCACCATCTATTCAAAAGAAGGACTACATTGAATATGATTTTGCCACCATGGTGGATACGCGTGGTGGGTTTATTGGCGAAGAAGGAAGCACAGCACTCAAAGAAGGTGAAACCCTAGAAGACTGGAAAAACAAGAAGCAAGTGATATTTGAACCAGCACCTCCTGTTGATGTACGAAATGCACCCAAGTGCTATGAATGCGGATCTATCGAGATCGATCAAAACCTTTACGACAATTTCCGACAGGTACGAGCTTGCAGACGTTGTATCAAGGAGAAGCCAGAGAAGTATTCTTTACTTACCAAAACTGAGTGTCGAGAGGATTACTTATTAACAGACCCGGAACTACGAGATGTTCTGCTTCTTGCCCGGATAGAGAAACCCAACCCACACGGATTTTCACGAATGCAGTTATTTCTCAGATTTCAGGTTGAAGAATTTGCCTGGAAGAAATGGGGATCTGCTGAAAAGTTAGATGAAGAGTGGGAACGGAGAGAAGCTACCAGAATTAAGAGACGTGATAAGAAGTACAACGAACAACTCCTTGAGATGAGAAAGAAGTTACGTGCCGAAGAATATACCAGAAAGCTTCGGAATGGACAAGGAATCGGAGAAAGACATGTTCATGACTGGTCAGCTCCGTTAAGTATACCAGGAGAGACGAATATGGTGAAAAAGAGATGCATAGATTGTGGGGTTGAAATAGAAGAGATTATAATATGACACAATTTTTTTTATTTGTAATAGTAATAATGGATAATACATACAGCATTACACACACCATACAGGCTAGTTTTACCAAATCGAGCTTTATCAACCCTTACCCAAACATCCCTGCTACACCTCTCTTAACAAGTTCTAGAAGGTCGTGCGTGCTCATGGAACCTCATGGAAAATTCTTTTTCTCACCAAAAAAAAATGTCGACGTTTTGCAGCTGGAATATAAAAGAACCCAATTGTCCTGCAAGGCCATTCGTCCACCGTGCGTTAGCTACTTACAACAAAATCACACAACATGCCTGAAAAAGTTGAAACCCACGAATTCACTGCTGAGATTTCTCAGTTGATGTCTTTGATCATCAACACTGTCTACTCTAACAAGGAAATTTTCCTCAGAGAATTGATCTCCAACGCCTCCGATGCCTTGGACAAGATCAGATACGAAGCTTTGTCTGACCCATCCAAGTTGGAATCAGAACCAGAATTGTTCATCAGAATCACTCCAAAGCCAGAACAAAAGGTTTTGGAAATCAGAGATTCTGGTATCGGTATGACCAAGGCTGAATTGGTCAGAAACTTGGGTGTTATCGCTAAGTCTGGTACCAAGTCTTTCATGGAAGCTTTGTCTGCTGGTGCCGATGTCTCCATGATTGGTCAATTTGGTGTCGGTTTCTACTCCCTTTTCTTGGTTGCTGATCACGTCCAAGTTATCTCTAAGCACAACGATGACGAACAATACGTTTGGGAATCCAACGCCGGTGGTAAGTTCACTGTTACCTTGGATGAAACTAACGAAAAGTTGGGTCGTGGTACTATCTTGAGATTGTTCTTGAAGGAAGACCAATTGGAATACTTGGAAGAAAAGAGAATCAAGGAAGTTGTCAAGAAGCACTCCGAATTCGTTGCTTACCCAATCCAATTGGTTGTCACCAAGGAAGTTGAAAAGGAAGTCCCTGTCGAAGAAGAAGAAGAAAAGAAGGAAGATGGTGACGACAAGAACCCAAAGTTGGAAGAAGTTGAAGACGAAGAAGGTGAAAAGAAGGAAAAGACCAAGAAGATCACCGAAAGTGTCACCGAAACCGAAGAATTGAACAAGACTAAGCCATTGTGGACTAGAAACCCATCTGACGTTACTCAAGAAGAATACAATGCCTTCTACAAGTCGATCTCTAACGACTGGGAAGACCCATTGGCTGTTAAGCACTTCTCCGTTGAAGGTCAATTGGAATTCAGAGCTATCTTGTTTGTTCCAAAGAGAGCTCCATTTGATGCATTTGAATCCAAGAAGAAGAAGAACAACATTAAGTTGTACGTTCGTCGTGTTTTCATCACCGATGAAGCCGAAGAATTGATCCCTGAATGGTTGTCCTTCGTCAAGGGTGTTGTCGACTCTGAAGACTTGCCATTGAACTTGTCCAGAGAAATGTTACAACAAAACAAGATCTTGAAGGTCATTAAGAAGAACATTGTCAAGAAGTTGATTGAAACCTTCAACGAAATTGCTGAAGACCAAGAACAATTCGACAAGTTCTACACCGCCTTCTCCAAGAACATCAAGTTGGGTATCCACGAAGACCAACAAAACAGATCTGCTTTGTCTAAGTTGTTGAGATACAACTCTACCAAGTCTACTGAAGAAACTACTTCTTTGTCCGACTACGTTACCCGTATGCCAGAACACCAAAAGAACATTTACTACATCACTGGTGAATCTATTAAGGCCGTTGAAAAGTCTCCATTCTTGGACGCTTTGAAGGCTAAGAACTTTGAAGTTTTGTTCTTGGTTGATCCAATTGACGAATACGCCATGACTCAATTGAAGGAATTCGAAGACAAGAAGTTGGTTGACATCACCAAGGACTTCGAATTGGAAGAAACCGACGAAGAAAAGGCTGAAAGAGAAAAGGAAATCGCTGAATTCGAACCATTGACCAAGGCCTTGAAGGAAGTTTTGGGTGAACAAGTTGAAAAGGTTGTTGTCTCCCACAAGTTGGTTGACGCTCCAGCTGCTATCAGAACTGGTCAATTCGGTTGGTCCGCTAACATGGAAAGAATCATGAAGGCTCAAGCTTTGAGAGACACTACCATGTCCTCTTACATGTCTTCTAAGAAGACTTTCGAAATTTCTCCAAAGTCTCCTATTATCAAGGAATTGAAGAAGAAGGTTGAAGCTGACGGTGCTGAAGACAAGACTGTCAAGGACTTGACCACCTTGTTGTACGAAACCGCTTTGTTGACTTCTGGTTTCTCCTTGGACGAACCATCTTCCTTTGCTGGTAGAATCAACAGATTGATTTCTCTTGGTTTGAACATTGACGAAGAAGAAGAGGAAGAAGTTGAAGCCGAAGTCGGTACCACCACTGCTTCTACCGAACCAGCTGTTGAATCGGCTATGGAAGAAGTTGATTAGAGGGTAGGAATAAACTTGTACAGGTAATAAATATTAATGAGAGAAGAAATGATAAATAGATTGTTGTAGGTTGGTTGGGAGTGATGGGTTCCTATTCGGGTTATTCAGGTAGATGCCCCACGTGAATTTTTTCAGCCAAATCGAACCGCGATCCACTGAAAGAAAGCAACCAACTTCGAATTACTGTAAATTGTTGGCAAACCATGGGTATTTTCATTCCAGCTGATAAATTGGCTAATCTCAAGCTATACAAGTACTCGTCAGAAGATCATTCTGTGATTTCCAAGTATGTTTTGAAGAGATGGTGGAACTTTTTCGTCAACATTTTCCCTATGGACATGGCGCCTAACGTCGTCACGCTCTTGGGTTTGGTGTTCATCTTGCTCAACTTGCTTGTGGTATTCTATTACGATCCATATCTTGATACAACTCAGCCAAGATGGTGCTACTTCTTCTACGCCTTCGGGTTGTTTATGTATCAAACCTTTGATGGATGCGACGGCTGCCACGCTAGACGGACCGGCCAGCTGGGTCCTCTTGGGGAATTATTTGACCACTCCATCGATGCAATTAACACCTCTCTTGGAACATTTGTCTTTGCCTCGGTGTTGAAGATGGGTTACGGCGGTTTGTTGATGTTGTCTCAGTTTGCTTCGGTCTGTAACTTCTACACTTCCACCTGGGAAGAATACCATACACATACATTGTATCTTTCTGAGTTCAGTGGTCCAGTTGAAGGTGTGTTAATGATCATTGCTATTTACCTTCTCACAGGTATCTTTGGTCCAGAAGTGTGGAAATTTAAGCTCGGCGATGTCGATTTGACTTCCTTCGGTTTGGAAGTATATGAAATCAACTCCTCCATCTTCTATGTGATTATTGGTATTTCTTCACTCTACTTCAACATTATCTCTGCCATGAAGAATGTCACCAAATACTACGAGAAAAACTCTTCACCTGATCAAGCTAAAGCCAAGATCGACAAGGCTTACAAAGGTTTAACTCCTTTCTTCACATACTACGGTGCAATTGTCTTGTACGTTTACTTTTACCCTGAAGTTATAACTGAATTTGGATTCCCTCTTGTTCTTTCCATCTGCTGTACGATTGCATACAGTGTGGGTCGTATCATTCTTGCTCATTTGACGTTGCAAGAATTCCCAATGGTTCAAATCCCCATGTTTGTGCCATTGATTCAGTTGTTACTTTCCAAGGTTTTAATTGATATCTATGGCTACAACTATACCAACGTCTTGTTCGCTATCAGTTGGTTAGGACTTGGAGTAACCTTTGGTATGCACTCCATTTTCATTGCTGATATCATCTACGAAATCACTACTTTCTTAGATATCTACACCTTGAGTATTAAGCATAAAAGGGCTTAAGCTTTAGTTATTTTACTCATAGACTCGCTTTATATTCGTAATGCGCCATACATATATATACAAGGATTGGGATTCGTAACTCAGGCCTTCTTGTCGAAAGCGCCTTCACTACCTGGAGCCAAGACATCCTGGGCAGATTGCTGCAACGACATTTCCTTTTCCATTTCTTGTATTTGAGTTTCAGCTAAGATGGCCAAGGATAATGGAACACCCAACAACAAAGCTGAGGTGGTCACGGTCCACAACAAGTTTCCACTCTTGGACACAAGCGAAGTAGCAAATGATTGAATGCTGGAAGCAGCAGAAGCAACCTTCTCTCTTTGTTCTGGAGCAATTATATCCTTCAATGCAACGATTCTGTCGTAGACAGTTTCGTTTTCGAAGTCAAAGTCGTCTTCGACATCAGATTCCGAGTCGGATTCTTCACTTTCACTGAAGGATTCGGTCTTTGGGACCTCTGTTTGAGTAAATGGAGCGTTGGACTCGTCGTCAATCTGGGTTAATTTAACCATTATCGTTGAGATCTACTAATTAATGTCTAGGAACGTTCAGTTGCCATTTGGCAAACTACGGAAAATTTTCAAGAAATTTGGTAACTACACGAAATAACATAATAAAATATGAAGGGGCGGTGTATGCAGGGATATGGCTGCAATATATTGTTTCTTTATCGCATATTTATTCGATATCAAGCAGCAATTCTGGAATATCGTAGTCTTCTTTGACTTGATATCCGACCATCTCCATTTCCTTTGGGTACCTTCTGACATTGTGGAATTGAAGTAAAGCACGAAGTGCAATTTCCTGATCATACGAATTGTTCAAGTCACTCTCTAAATCTTTTCCACTTAACCAATTGTCTTTAAGTGAAAGCTTGAGATTAAGATAGATCCGTGAAATCAAGTCCATATTTATCGACTTCCATTTACGGCCTTGGTATGGAATCAATTTCTTGAGTGACTTAAGAATTGGTGTTGTAAATGCCTCGTTCTCATAGTTTACCAAGATGATCTTGTAAAGTTCCGAGGGCTTCAATTCGTTGATAGTAAAGATACGTTGGGTAATGTTCTTAATTAATATTTTGTTTATAATCTTCAAGATGTTGGATAAAATAAAACTAAAATTTCTGTTGAAATTTTTAATGTAGGTATTATTGATATTGTTTTCATCCTTAACTTTTGGAAGCTGCTGAATAAACACCTTGTTTATGAGTTCATACTTGTGATTATCTGGAAACTCATTCATACAATTATTAAAAAATTCAAACTCTGGTAATGCAACTTGGGGATTCATTAATTGATTTTGATTCGTAAGAATTTCGTACTCCGAAACCTCCTCCTCCCGTTTCCGATTCATACTTTGAAGATTTGTGTTGTTGAAACTTCGACTCAAATAATCAAGCCCGATGCTGAAAAATTGTTGATCAAATAACAACGTAGTCAAATAGTAATATTTTAACACATGGTTTGTTTTGAACCATTTAAGCAATAACAAAATAATACCAGTACTTGCCTTGAGAGTAATTTCTTTAACGTTAAGAACTTCAAGTTGCAGTTTCAAGACGTATCTTACTTTCTCCTTGGCATCAGTGTTATTGTTGGTAAAATATGATGTCTCGGGATTTAATTCCCACTCAGCATAGTTTAGATTATAATCGAGTCGGCTTATCTTGATGTTGTCAACCAATACTTGAACAAAAGTATGCAAACGAACTAAGTTTGCATGATAGAACTTTTCCACTCTCAATATCGACCTAATTTCTCTCTCATTAGCAGGATATTTGACAAGCATTTCCTCGGTATAATCAAACTCACTGGTATCATCATTATTGTATTCATCAATATAGCCTCTTTCCTGTTTCATAAATTTCTGTCTTTCGTTCCATAACCGTTTGGTTGAATAACTTTCATAAATAGAATCTCTATAGATCTGATCTGCTTCTTCAATAGCATAAGGAACCTTACTTTTAGACTCAGGATCGTTGGGATAAATAAATGGCATTGCCTGGTTTATTTGATATGATCTTCTGATTTTCTCACCACCAGACATATAATCAGAAGCAGTAAGGTTAGGCGAGGGAACTGGAGTTGCTAAATGTACTGTTGGAGCTGGTAACTGACTGAGAACGGTGTGTGATTTATAAGTCCTCGCACTTTCCATCAAGTTTGTTAATGAGTTGGAGTAACTATTCATGGCCATGTAAAAGTTTTGTTTATCATTCATCGACAATGCCTCTGATGTGTCTTTTAAATCATCTTCGAGGGCCTCTTTCATTTCATTGAAGTCAAAAGACTTCAATTCTGGAGCTTGGAACAAGGGATACTTATCCAAAATATCTTCTCTAAATGCAAAATAATCCAATGGTGAACAAGTAAGTTTAGAACCAGGCAAATCCTTACCATCCTTATTCTTTATGTCATGTAGCTCTGCAAGAAAGTTATCACACTTTTTCAATTCTTCTGTGTCCCCCATTTCAAACAAAATAAGCTTCCAAGCAAGAAGTATCAAGTAGCGAATTTTGTATGCGGGGTCAGGTTTCCATTTGAAGTGTTCTATCAATTTGACAATCTCAGACAACAAATCAACTTCAGATAAGTACTCCCTAAACTTCTCATTGTCTGATTCGAGACTGACATTCACAAGGAAATAGATTAATGTTAGACACAGAAAGTAGTTTGTATTGGTAGTGGCGTTGATGACCGCATTCCCTGCTATCAAGTCTTCAATATAAGAAATAACAAGCTTGCAGATGGGTTCATATGCCTCAATTGTGATAAGATGAATACAGTTAGATTTGATGTATTCCAATTGATCTCCGCGGTCACTCCTTTCGGCAAACTGACCAAATGCAAAATAAAGTAGGATCTGTAGATACTGCTTTATCCCAGAATCAGCTATCTTCTTTTTACTCCTAATTAGCTCCGCAGTATCTTCGACCACATCATCATGAAGCTTACGGTGTACTTCATACATTAAACGCAATCCATTCAAACTACCGAGCACGGTCAAATCATTATAGGTAAACCATTCACTTAACTCCAGCTCGAGGGATTCGTAGTCAGAATACAGGTATTGTAAATGTGATTTGTTTATAAGAAATTGATAATTGACGTTCTTGCCTTCACCAGAAGCATTGCCACTTTTATTACCATCCTTTTTGTCCTTGGGATCAATATTGGATCGAATCTCTTCAGCACGAGCATTCAACTTCTTCTGAAACGTTTCGTCTAGCGAAGTATCCTGGATCTCACGCCGAGTCAACGCATCAGGATGGTCAATTAGTTGATCTTCCAATCTATCAATCAGAATTAGTTCATCTTGCATCATTGGACACTTAGACCACAGCTTTTGTGTTGGTGTGATTCAATGTGTATAGGCCTAGAATTTCAATATATACAGGTCCTCGTCTGATAATGCCAAAATTTTAACTTCAGGGTGCAATTTTGGTTTAAACCTGAGGCATATTTGCTGGTACATCACTCTTACTAAGAAGATATAAAAATACTTTTAGTTTCTACAATCATGGAACACAGGGTATTGTTTTCTTCTTTTCTCTATTCATTCTTTATCGATTCCAATCCAGTATTACTAGATTTTTGTTAGATTTAATGAACGGACTTAATCTCTAATAGTTAAAAATATCAACACGTGACACTGATGAAAAATATTCCAAGTTGATCCAACCTAACGAACTTGAATGTTTTATAGAGATTGTGGAAACATTCATCACCAGTAATATACAATCCTCCTGAATTGGATTTCTGCATATCTCTCCATTTGCATTATTAGTCACTGATAAGTTAATTCTTTGTACATCATCTATATTTCATGTCACTCACAGACTTTTCACAGGCAGCTAACTTAAAGGTCAAGGTCACTACCCTCTTGGACCAATCCATAACGGGCCACATTTATGCATACTCGTCCTCCAATGAGGTCTTATCCTTAAGGACTTCAGCAAAGAAAGCAGGTTCTCCTTGCACTTACCGAATCATCAACACCACCTTCATAAAGTCAATCCAAGTCTTACCACCCTTCCCCAAGAAAGGCGCCCCCAAAAACGGAGCCAAACACGGTCCGATTACCTTGAACAACATCTCCGTGAAGGATATAAGTGCCAACTTGGAAAAGGGTATTGCCAATCACGTAGTGGCACAGCCTTCTACCGTCGCTCCAACTAATGGCCCAACTGGTATATCTGGTAAACTCATCGCGAAGTTAAACAAGGTGTTAGGCCCACAAAACGTCAAAAGTAATGGGAACGGCCAAGATATTATAGCATTCAACGAGATCAGACTTTCCAAACCCTACACCTTGGGTAAGAACAACATTCATGGCGAGGGAGCTCATTTGCAACAAGTGAAAAATGCAGTGAAGGAGTTTTGGGTGGAGATTGACAATGAAAAGAGAGGTGGTTAGCATAGTTTATAATCTAATTTGACTTAATTGTGTCATTTGAATCAAATAGGAACTGTAGTCCATGATAACTTGATGGTTTCAAAAAGCTTGGCCCCCCTCAAATTGGTTCCTTTAAACCCGTCGATCTGGTTCCAGCGAAGACACATGGCGTTTTCTTCAAAGAAGGTATTGAACCAGAAGTAACAAACCCGGTTGATTACTACTCGTATATCTCTCTTGGGAAGAAGTAATGGAGTTATAATTTTCGTACCTTGGGCGATAGTTGTGAGTTCATGATTGCTGTCATAGCATTGTATAGTGACATGGAAATTAGCGTTGGTATCTGTTGTCATTGATGCAAGTACAGTTTTAGTGCTATCTCTATCATAGCAGTCTCGGTCGTTTTTGCAGTATTGTTCCCAGTAAAATAAGTATCGTACCTGCGACTGAATGGATACACCCTGCCCTGCCAAGGGGTTCATTCGCATTCGAGTAAAAAGTGCTATTGAATCACTGACTGATTGTCCCTTAAAAGTCAAGTAAGCACAAGCCACTGAACCAGAACGACCCTTGCCCTCCTTACAATGTAAGATACAAACGTTTGCAGAGGACTTCGCAAGAAAATTATCCATCTCATCCACTGCCAACCTAAGCAACTCAATAGTAGGAGCTTGGTGATCGGGAAATGGGAAATGACTTATCTTTCCCTTTACAGCACTGTCAGGGTACCCAGGATCTTTGCCACGGAAGTTCCAGATGTGCCACGAGTTGGCGTGCCGTATTTCTAACCATTCAACGAGTGTACTTACTGGAGAACGGTACCAAGATTTGAGGTACAGATCAACTGGACCAGCACATACGATGATTCGTGGAGTGATGTAAGAAAGATCGAGGTAAACACCTAATAGTGTATCCACAAATGACTGTTTAGGCGCCGAGGCAATTGAGCGAAGAATTCGTTTCATGAGGTTCAAGGCAAAGCAGTTTTATTGATGGGCAAACTTTTCCGATACCCAAGTAATCCAAGGATCCTACAACAACACAACGAACACACGAATCTTCGACAGTAAAAAGTGGTAGTTGCAAATGTTAAACAAAAAAATTTCGCACCCACAAAAGTTGTTGCAAAATCATAACCAGTCCTTTTCTACAAGTTTCATTTGTACCATAATAATTATTTCGAGTAACCATCAGCTCAGGTTGTAGTTAGGTATATACAAAGATAAAAATACATTTTTATCCAATCAGTAAGCCAATCCACTTTGTTGCATGAGTTCAGAAATCTTTTTGGTCAAAACAGGGTCAGATCTGATTCTCTTTTGCATCTTGGTGGCCTCGGCAAACGAGGTGGCTTGGACCTTTTCATCAAAAGATCTGGCCAAGTCGGAGGATTCTTCAAACAAAACAATTGCCTCATCAACTTGTTCCTTCTGCAACTTGATTTGAGCCAACGAGATTCTAGACATCTCAGACTTAGGATCCAATTCACAGGCCTTGACCAACAATTCTTCAGCTTCGTCCATTCTTTCCAAACTTTCTCTAGAAATACAAGTTGCCTTGTTCAACAATGGCAACCCACCAACCGAAAAAACAGGCAAGCTTTCTTGCAATCTAGCAGAAATGTCAAATTGCTTACAGGCACCTTCAATGTCGCCACTGTCAGCTAAGATTTCACCATAGTAGTTTGGAACTTCGGGAGAAGTAGCAAACTTCAACTTAGCTTCAGTGAACTTGGCAGTAGCCTCTTGGATTTGACCATTCTTGTAGGTTATGCAGGCCAATTGGATGTAAGCATAAACATTGTCTGGGTTCAACTCCTTGGCCTTGACAAAGTTAGTTTCGGCAGCAGCCAAGTCTCCAGTAAGGTAGTGCAATTGACCCAAGTGGTAGTAGATGTCTGGACATTCAGGATCCATCTTCTTGGCGGTTTCGAAATCTTGCAAAGCTTCAGTGTAAGATTGTTTATCGGCGTTAATCAAGGCTCTAAAGATGTAAGATCTTGGTCTAGGCTTCAAGGCGATGGCCTTTTCTATTCCCAGAGCAGCTTCTTGTGGAAGGTTCTTCAAGAAATCGAAAGCAGCAGAGTATTCCAAGGCAACGGAAACGGCTCCGGCTTCTTCAGAATCAGAGCTCATTTCTTCAACGTTGAAAGCCTTGATGGCTTGGTTGAGCAAGGTATCAGCCTTTTCATAACCTTCGTCAGTGTTGGCGTTGACGTTTTGCAAGGCTTCGTACAAGAACTTGGCACCGCCAGTAGATTCTTCAGAGATACCTTCAGGGTTTGATTCCTGGACAAAGGCACCAAAGAACGAGCCAATGGTGGCAGATGAAGGCAAGTTCTTTTGACTAGGCTTCGATTCAACGATCTTGATGGAGTGTTTTCTCAAGACACGTTCCAAGACCTGTTCGATGGACTTGTTGCTGAAACCACCGTAGATAGTGAGGGTAGTCAAGTCAAACATGGCGTCCTCGTATCTTTCGATAGTTTCGTAGGAAGTGGCACGACGCAAGACACACTTGGTGTAGTCAGGCTTTAACTTGATAGCTTCAGTAGTGTCCTTGATGACGTTTTCGTGGTCGTTCAAGGCGGAGTAGCAAGCGGATCTGTTGGAGTAGAAAATAGGGTCAATTTTGAGGTCAAGAGCAGCTGAGTAGAAAGCAATGGCTTCTTCATACTTCTTGGCCTTGAAGTGACTGTTACCGTCTTCCTTCAATGCAAGCGCCCAGTCTTCCTTTTCCTGATCAGACAAACCGGCAATGATTGCGGCGGTTATTTGTGGCAAGCCCTGGGAATCAACAGGATACACAGGAGCTGAGGAAGTAGAAGTACCAGCAGTGGTAGTAGATGATTCCGGTTCCTCGGACTTGGACTTCTTTTTGTTCTTCTTATTCTTCTTGCTCTTTTTGGTGTTGCCTCCGGCAGGTCCCTGTTGCTGGGAGTAGTAGTAGTAGGCACCAACGGCACCAACACCGGCTAATGCCGCAACAGCAATAGCAGCCTTGTTTTTGACAACGAAAGACTCCGACATCACGCTTCTTTTCTAAACGGGTAATATAACGTAACCAGATCCCTTCGTTTCAAAGTTTTTCACTGGACATTCGATGAAAAAATATTACGTCAGCGCTTAGTCATAAAGTATTTATTATTTTAATTGTTATTTTCTTTTTTTTTTTTTGGTTCATTTGCTCGGTGGTTCCACTTTAGAATTGCGCAGTCGCAACCAAAAACTACACAGTGTCGTTGAAAATCAGCCCTTTTCTGGCCGCAAAGGCTGCTGCTGAGGAGAAGCAGAAGAAGGAGCTAACGGTTCGGAATCGCCATGAAAAACAGTTTCTCGAACCGCATCATCGTAGGTCGGAAGTATACTTGATTCGGTGTGATTATTTGTAGGTGGATCGAGGGGCCGCGGCGGTGGAGGCGGTGGCGGCGGCGAATTTTCCTTTTCGGGCGGCACGGTTGGCTGCGAAAATGCCGGAACCGAGCTAGAAACAGGACGAGATACTTCAAGACTGCTGGTTCTATTGTGTCCATGTCCACTTAAGACCTTGATATTGGAACA
Source organism: Teunomyces tritomae (assembly GCA_030568455.1). NCBI lineage: Eukaryota > Fungi > Ascomycota > Pichiomycetes > Serinales > Debaryomycetaceae > Teunomyces > Teunomyces tritomae. The sequence continues at coordinate 28,956 of JAJMFZ010000005.1, forward strand.
GTTCAATTCCACGAACCGAAGCTTACGGTCCATTTCCTGGTGGTTACGGAAATCGGTAATCTTTTCGCTCGAAAAGCCCGCCGTCAACACAAGCTTATACTGTCGCAGGATGTTACATGTTCTGAAAGAGGGTGAAAGATCCTCGGGAAGTACACAATTGGCAAAAAACTTGGACGGAATCTCCAATTCGTACACTGAAGGTCCACGATCGTAATCATAGGAACCGCTGGACGACTTCAGCCGTTCACAGTTTTTTAAATCAAACTTGAGGTTCTGGTACGAATTGCGACAAATATTGATCTGTTCTTCTTGTGCACCATGATGGAGCTGGTTGACCAGTCCATCGGTTTCTAAAACCGAAATTGCTGTCGTAATTACCAAATCAACCGAAAGTTTCTGCATGTACACGATCCCCAACCCGTTGGAGTCTTCTGGACGCCCGTACTGGCCCAAGGCGTAGCGTGACGGATCCAGCTGTGATACTAGAAAGAGTCTAAATGTTGGTGGTTTCCCCGGTACCAAAAATGACGGGTGAGAGAACCTCACTTCAAATGAAAACGCAACGTCTTTGGAGTCGATTTCAGGATAATATGAGTGTGGACCACTCAGTTTTTGAATAGGCACAGGAGGAAGCAGGGTACCTGCTTCAGGATCAAAAATCCGTTGGAAAAAGCCCGGCTTTTTCGTCCGTGCTCGAGGAGTAGGAAGTGGTTTATGATCCAATGCCAGAGCCGGCATCATTACCCCAACAATGTCGGGAACACGATTTCTGAACACGATTTGTTTGCGCAAAAACACTTCACTGTACTCTTCCCTTCCGTGGTAGGTTTCCAAGTCCAATGGTAAGAAGTTAAACGGTTCGATGGTACGGATACTGGGCGATAAAAAGGTAGAGACCTTGCATGTTGCCTTGACAAAGTAAGCGATATTGGCAAACTCGCCAAATCCAGATAAGGACGGCGGGAGCGGAGCTGTTACATGATAGTGGGTCTGATCCATTGATGATTGAGCCGCGGGCCCATTAATAACCAGTGCTACTTTGTTCTTGAGCATGGATTTAGTGAAATTACCGTTATTCAACAATAAATCAAACGAATTCTTATTGAACAGTACTTTATTCGATAGCCCCTGCATTTTGGAACACGAGTTGTTGGCGGGAATTGTAAACTCAAAAGGATACGAGTAGTTCCCAGGCGAAAGAGTAAAGTCTTTAGCCTTGGAAACCTGGCGAACGTTATCGGGTGGAAATACAATTTTGGTATCGTAGAGCAAGCGATGGACATCCCGTAAGATCTTGTCTTCTTGTTTGTTCTTACGTATTCGTGGAACTGTGAGTTGTGTTTTGGAAATACCTTCGAGTTTGACCTGAATATGGTTTAGGGTAACGGCTCCAGGGACCGTCAATGTTACTACACCGCGTATGGTGTCGTTGTTGGTGAATGTTCCTTCGGTGCCATTCTGGTCAATCTCGATCTTAACATCACACTTGGCACCCATTATCACCGCTGAATCAACAAATACGGGACTTAGAGGTTTTACGAATCTTGAGCCGTGTTGAAGACTGTCATGATAAAGGCTGATGGAGCCTACTCACATAAGCGCTGACTAAGCGCATTTACTGCAAAGCCACAAGGAAAGGCACCAAAAAAAAAAAAGTGTGAGCGGCAAAAGCCCAGGCTAAAAAAGAATAAGGCAAAAAGGCAAAAAAAAAAACACCCCCCCGAAAAAAAGCCCGACATTTTAAAAAAAACCCGAGTTCTTAAGTTTCCAATGTTGCGTGCGTTACATAGGCCTGTTTCTACCCGTTTTTTCTCACAAACAGTCCGCAAAATGTCTGCTCCAGCTACCACCCAGATCGATATCATTCAAGAAGGTGACGGTAAAACCTTCCCTAAGGTCGGTGACTTGGTCACCATCCACTACACCGGTACTTTAGAAAACGGTAAGAAGTTTGACTCGTCCCGTGACAGAGGCAAGCCATTCCAATGTGCCATTGGTGTCGGCCAAGTCATCAAGGGCTGGGACACTGCCATTCCTAAGTTGAGTGTTGGTTCCAGAGGTAAGTTGACCATTCCAGGCCACGAAGCTTACGGCCCAAGAGGTTTCCCAGGCTTGATTCCTCCTAACGCTACTTTGATCTTCGACGTCGAATTGCTCGGAGTCAACTAAAACTAAAACTACATATCAATATAAGTTGCTTGTTTATTTACTTTAATATCATTGCTTGTAGAAGAAGAAATCTTTGTCTCGAAGTTCTACTTGTGGACTCACGCTAAGCGGCACAAGTCCAACTTTGTACTGAACATCGTAAACCTTCATCATCGGCAATTGAACCCAGCCATGGCCGTATGTTTCGCCATTGTATGTTATCTGGTGACGACTAAACGGTAATACCGTGAATGGAGCTTGCTTAAATGGAAAAATTCCATCCTCAAACGTCCAATTGCTGGCATCTTCCACCATCAATTGAGTGGTGAAGGTGAACATCCGCAGCGTCGGATTCTCAATCACGTATTCCAATTCCGTTTTCTTGCCTGGTCCATCTAGAACCCGGAAAAGAATCCGAGGATCCGATTGTGGCAATACAACTTCCCATTCCAGCGTTTGAAAAGTACCTCGATGTTCTGCCAGGCTCCATTCAATTGCTCCAGAAACCTCCACCAGCACATCGCGATGCGAAAAGCCACTCTTGCTCCGAGTAACAAACTGCTGCAACAAATGTTTGTTGGCAGCTTCAATCACTGATTCGCCTACAACTTCAACCACCACATCAGGATTCTTGCTGGCGATATTGAAGCTGACAGCCTGGATTTCGACTGGTTCGCCGGTCCGCTTCAATACCAAATCCTCCAATGCTAAGTCAGCTTCCCAGAGCCGTTGTGGAAGTGGCAACGTATGCGGTCCTTTGCTAGAATCACTGAGAATAAACGGAGACGGCATGTCGACCTCTCCAGCACGGTACCGTGGATTTATCTGACAAGTTGCTTCTAATGCCTGTCCCATAATCGGAACCGTAAACTCACAAACTTCATACATAGTTTCTTCTTCCTCTTCATTATCAGCGTCTTGCACTACTTGATTAACAATGCTGACGATTATCTTGCTCTCGGAACCTAAAATAATCTTGTTACTGGGCGAATCGTGTAAAACGACATTAAGTACACTCGTTTGTGACCCTCCGCTAAGCAAGTTGTCTAATTTCAATGGCTCGTCGTCCTTAAGACCATCCCAATTGACTTGGGGAGTAATATCACTCTCAAAGCCCACAACTCGGACCACATGCTGCAACAGAAGCTCACGATATGCCATCTGGTTCGGTTTATATGTAATTTTCAACGGCACAGAGATCTTTTCACCCAAGATATAGCATTTTGATAACTTTTCAATATCGATCGTGATTTTGGGCTTCAAGTTCAATACACGGACCTTGTTTGACAAGTATCGAAGTCTAATGGGCTGCTTTTCCATCTCATCACGATAAAAGATCGAGTCGTGATAATTAGAAGAAAAGGTAAAGGCGCCATTACTGACAATTTCCACCGTCTTATCTCCTCTTGTGAGTCTTAGAGAGAACTTTCCTTGTATAGAACTAATACTGTACATTCCTGGCTTATCGAATTCCACAGGAAATTGTACGATTTTACGTCCATTAAGTCCAAGGTTCGTTGACGTCTGCCCTTCGTTAAGTACATTCAATATGTGATCTTTTTGAGAATGGTCATGGGAAATCTCGACAATTTTCAGCAGCAGCAGCAGCAGCTTTACACTTTCTCGGGTAAACTCCACCTGTAGCTTGTCTATTTGTAAACTCATCAGAAAGTCAGGGTACGATTTTTTGATTTTAGGCTCAATTACCAACTGAACCACACAAGGATCAAATACATGAACATCTCGATCCATTTTATTAGAGATCAAGACGTTAATCAGGAACAAATCCTTGATTTCATTGCTACCAGCCACCACTGAAGTGACATTGTCAAAGATTTCCTGCGGAACGTCTCGCCAAAGCTGGCCATTTATGAGATTGATAAGCAGTTTCTCATAGTTTTTCTGCGACAAGTAACACTGGAGTAACTTTTCATAGATGAGATGGTCGGTAAAGAGGTCGGCAAGACATTGTTCGTAGTACTCAATGGCATGTGGAGTATCATTGATCTCGAGATAAGTTTCTGCCACCAACCATCTGACGTACAGAACATAAGACAGTGGTGTGTCCTGATGTAATAACATATCGAGAGCCTGCTTCAATAATGTAATACGTTTATCATCGAGGTCGTCCACCAGTTTGTACGTGAACAAGTAATCAAACTTGGAAGATACGAGCTGTTTAGGGATTCGTTGCGCTGCTTTCAAGAGAATGAGTCCTGGAGTTGTTGTCAATTCTAATGGGAAGTTGTCTTTAAACTTAACTCCACCGTAAAACACCGTTGTTCTTTGCTTTGTCTTTCCCTTTACTGGAACATTGAGAATCGAGGATGGAATCACTGCCATCAACTCTACGAGCCACTGATACTGGACCGAAACCCAGTTGCTGTTGATGGAATTAAGGCACGGATCGGTGGTATCAAGCACCGCCAGAATATTGATGATATGCGTGGCATGCTTTCGTATAGCCAATACCGGTTCTTCCAAGGCAAAGTAACCTCTAGTGATATGGAAGGCCACCACATCAAGTAACGTTCTGGTTTGAAAGTAAAGCTGGAGATCGTGGTCGGATCCTTCCTTGAGAGGTGCAAAGCTTTCGTCTAACAAATCTACCAAGTTCTGGTACGCCAATTCTAGGGGCTTGAGTCCATCAAATTCATGGGAGTTGACAAACTGGCTAAGAAACCCTTGTTTAATCAAGTTTCTAGTCTCGAGACAGCGTGGTGTAAGTGTGATGCGGGTTTCGATTGCAATATTTGATGGAATGGTATAGTACTTCTTGCCTCGGTGCTTGATTTTATTAATAATTCCAGAGTAAAATTCACTGGCCGAACTCTTTAAGTTGGCAAGAAGAGTTGTTACCACAAGTTCACTATCACGAGCGACTGTTGAAGGGTTTAAATTGAGGTAGTAGAGTCCTGTAAGTTTTGGGAGTTTTGTAGCGTGCCGAATTGACGTAACTGTGTCGTTGTCATCATCAGCTGAAGCTGAATGTGAGACCAAAATGGCCAAGAACTTGATTGAGTAGCGAGATTTATATTCATTAATCTTTTCCACCACGTCAGGTTCGTCTAGACGGAAAACCTTTACCACTGCAAATGGTCGGTTGGAAACGTATTTATCGAACCAGCGGTATGATAAAATTCCATTAGGGAACAAATCAGAGTCAATATTGAATGGAGAAAGCACCGAATGTTGATTTTTTTCCACCACTTCTCCCGAATCAGCATCATTAGCCAGTACCTTGACAATATAACGCGGGTTCAGTAATCGGTTCTTGATAAAACTATTATCCCATACTTTATCACGAACACTTACAGCTTCAAATGCCGCTGACAATGGCTTTGTATCGTCACCAGAAACCGTGACATGCACGAGAGGCGCTGGAACTTGTAAAAACGAGGAATTATACGAGTCCATCAACTCCAGTTGGTAACAGTTTTAACAAGAAAAAACAACCTCCAAAATCCTACAAAAAAAAACCCTTGTTCAAATCACTCATTTTTTTTTTGTAATCATCATGGCAGACCTTATCAATGCCAATCCGACGGTCATCGACGTCTCAAACCTTCCAACTCGAAGACTTACAGATACTTACAGTAAGAATGATGAGCTTGTTCGACAGATCACTGCTCTTTCGCTTGTGCCGCTGGGTTTCCAGTCGGTCCCTGATCTCGTACCCGACTCAGGGTTGCTGCTGGAACTGGACGAAGAAGAAGAAGATGAACTCATCGATGCCCAAGAAATCTTTGATTTGATAGCATCTATTTCTGATCCCGAACATCCACTCACTTTGGCCCAGTTGGCAGTGGTGAATCTTCCCGATATCACAGTGACCCATGGCCCCAATATCAGTGAAGTATTAATTAAAATCACCCCAACAATCACCCATTGCTCATTGGCCACACTTTTGGGTTTGGGAATCAGAGTACGGCTTGAACGGTGTCTTCCTCCACGGTTCCGGATCCGGATCCTTATCAAAGAAGGCTCGCATCAATCAGAAAACCAAGTGAATAAACAGTTGAATGATAAGGAAAGAGTCGCTGCTGCTTGTGAAAATGACCAGCTCTTGGGTGTCATACTGCAAATGCTCAGCACATGTCTTTAAACCACGACATTCACGAATATAGATGGGAACGGAAATGGGTCTTTTTTTTTTTAAATATTAAATTACATTAAATTACATTACATTAAAATTACGTTAAATTAAGCTAATAAATACTGGTCACAGTTTCAAGTCATATATCTTGAGTTGGGCATAATCCATAAGCATCTCTGACACATCAATCATCACGAACCGCAACACCTTTTTCCGGATAAAATCAATAAATCTGATAAGTTTGGCGTTGGCAGTGATGTTGTGCACTTTGGCAATATCACTAATCATCCGGTTCGTAAGTTCCTGAAGCTTGAGTATCTGCAGATAATACTCCTGCTTCTGAATCTTGTTTTCCTGTTTCTGTTCCAGTGTCAAAAGCATAAATGGAGGAAGCGGAGACTGCTGCACCGCAAGCCACCGCGACTCGTTGATCTCAGGAGCACCAGCGAAATAGTTTGAACTAACTCTTCGCCTGGATGTATTGGAACTCGTAGTAGTAGAGGTACTAACACTATTTCTATTCGAGTACGAAGTCGACCCAGACGTGTTAGACATAAGCGAACTCGACAGTTCTCGGTTCTTCTTGATCTTGTTGTAGAGTTTGGACTTCGATAATAAAGAATTGAGAACCTGCTGCTTCTTGTGCTCGTCGTCCACTACTTCTGGCTCGTGATGCTGTTGTTGTTGTTGCTGCTGCTGCTGCTGTTGATGATGCTGATGCTGTTGTTGCAGTTGCAGTTGTAGTTGTTGTTGCTGACCGAGAATCAGAAACCGTTTGCGAGACGTTATCCCAGAAACCCGCTTGTGTACGTGAACCGAATGGCCTCCATTGATAATTCCTGGAATAACCATTCCCGTAGGCAGCTTTAACGACGTAGTGGATGATTCGGACGAGTTTGTTCCCTCGAGACGCTCAAACAGGTCATCTTCGGTGGCAGTATCTTCTTCTTCTTCTCGTAAGGAAAAGTCTGGAGGGGTATATGAGTATGCAGAGACGGTACGGACAGGCACTTCGTAGAACTTGTAGGCGGAAAGGAGTTTTTCATAGTATATGAGGGAAGTTTCGTCGATGGAAGCCGAGGATGGCAACTCGCGTTCGATGAGCGCGTTGATTTCTTGAAGAAGTGTGGTTTTGATCTTGACATCTTTGATGGTGAGTTCGTCCTTCAGCCACAAGTCGGTTGGAAACGATATATTGGGGAGAATTGAGGAGGTTTCCTTGTTTGGTGTTGGTGTTGGTGTGGTTGAAGTTGGTGGTTTATCGCCGTTACAGACGCGACGGAGAAATTCTGACATAAACACGTAGTTCTTGGATTCAACGGGGATAGAAAGCGAAAGACGCTGGAATGTTGAGAGAGGATGAGAGGGGTCTGGCGAGTCCTTTGAAGTCGCGTCTTTTGGGGTTTTTGGAGGTAAATCTTTAGGAGGAACCTGTGGCGACAGGGACAGAGACAAGGAACCTGGGCGACCCTTGGCTGTTGAGGGAGGAGGAACGGGGGAATTGTGGGGAAGATGGGGCGATTTGTGGTAGATTCCAGGCAAGGATGGTCGATTCTGCGGGTCCAAGTTTGAGTGTTTATGGTTCAACTGCGACGGTTGTATGTTGTTACGGTGGGACCGTACTGGGTCTGTGTCGACAGACATTTCTTTTTTTCTCTATTTCTTTGGATATGTTTATTTACTGGTGTGTGGCTGTGAAGTAAGGACGCAGGAGAGACCTCTTTTGGTGTTGGTGGGAACTGATACGCAAGCTGAGCCTGTTCAGCGTGTATGGTTTATTCTTTATAAAGTGACGGGGGAAAGCCAAAGCCAGAAGGAACGTAGAAAAGAAAGAACGAAATGGTCTGTAACGTTGGCGGATATATTTTAGTAAATTAAACGATTTGTTTTGTCGCATTTGTTTTTTTTACGTTATTTTTCCTTTTTTTTTTTTTTTTTGTTATACGTATTCATATATTTTTTTTATAGTTATTTTATTTCCTCCCTTTTGTGCCCTTTCTTTCGCGGCCAACTAAACTTTGATTACTGTTTATTTGAGCAGGAACGTTGGCGACGTTTGTCGGCTAAAGTTAGGTAGCCGATAAGACAACTATTCAAGGCAAATTTGGCATCAGGTACGAAAATATAAAAAACACTAAAAAGTTACGATATCATCGATATGTAAATCTACTTCTGTAAAATAAATAAGAAAAAGAGATAAGTTACATCTTTCGGGCTAAATTAATCTGTATATTTTATTTTGATGTTTTTTTGATTCTTTTTTTTTTTGTTTTTTTTTATTAATTTTGGTAACCGCCATTTGACACTGCTTGCTGCTTGCTGCGTGCTTTCCCTTGTGATATCTCTGGTACATCCTGTCTCGTTCGCAGTGAGGCGTTCTCGAACGCTGGGGCAAATTAGCACGGGCAAAAAAAAACCTCGTTACAGTGCGCGAAGTGGTAACCTGGACCACGCACGAGCGGCAACAACTGGCTAATCTCTCCCTATAATTTTTCTTTCAGAAAAAAAAATAGCTTTTTTTTTTTGGAAATCAGCCGAACAACCGCAATTTTACCGTCGTATCGTTACACGCAACCTTATTGCCTCCACTCCCCTCACAAATACCACACCGTAAATCCCACGATCGGCTTGCTCCGTTACACTTTCGTCAACTATTACCACATACATACCACAAACACATTCCTATGTTTGACTCAAAGCGCCCCAAGTTTTCATTTTCGCTTGACATCAATGAACTCTCTAACGTTCCACAAGTCTCGGGTTACTGCTACATGGAAGTAGCCATAAGAGATGGAAAACACTCGAAAACACCTCTTTCCAATGTATTTGGACACCGTCCAGCACATGCTTCAGAAACCAAGGATAAAACAGACTCCAAGACTTCAACCAAACTAAGCCTTTCCGGTGACTCCGAAACCTCGTCGCTGACATCATCTTCTGGTAACTTTGTCACCACCACTTCGTGCAAGAAGATCCATAACTTTAAGTGCTCCTTCAACTATAGTCTTTCCAGCAACTTGCGCTTTCCCATCAAGAAAAGAGAGAACTTGATTGGCAATAAGTACTTGGTCTTTCGTGTTTTCTACACCAGCGACCACGAAAAGACCCACCACAGCCTCGAACACCATCACCATCACCATATATTCGAGCTTGGTCGCCTTGAAATCAACTTGGCCGAGTACCTCAACTTCGACGAACCAGTAACTACAAAGTACTTGTTGAAGGAATCAAAAGTGAATTCGATTTTGAGTGTCACCATCAGCTTAAAAGAATTACCGGCAAATTACGACTTCCACACACAACTTCTGATTAATGACAATGCTTCGTCAACAGCTACGTCGCAGTTGACCCCAAAACGGACCGGCACTGATCTCAGTAAAGCACATATCGCGACGACAGGAACGTTCAATGTACCGCAATTTGAGCGTAAGAACATCTTTGGCGGGTTTGGAAATGTCGTTGGCGACTCCAACTCACAATTGTCACGGTCAGAAACATCTTCAGATGATGAACGACTGCATAAATCCAAGAAGGTATCAAGACATTCCAACCACCTGAAACATTCCAACAATTCGAAACCAACAAGCAGTCAGAACCAAGGAGACCAGTCACATGGGAAGCAGAATGTCAGTATGGACCCAATTGTGTGCAAATTGTACTGCAAGACGTTGGAGAGTACATGGGAACCCGAGTTGCACGCATTGCTTGACTACTCACCGGATCAAATGGTGGCGGAGATATTTGATAATCCTGACCAGCCAAATGCTTGGAACAAGAAATTAGCGGAAAAGTACAAAGAGTGGACGAGAGATCACTACGATGACGACGAAGCGCGTGATGTTAACGGACTTATCAGTGAACATAAATACAGAGAAGATTTGAGAAGTTGGGCGGTGGCCCAGAATTAATCTTGCAATTGGTGAGGATGAGCCATTTCGATGAATTCTGCGATATCGGCCAATATTGTGCCCAACTGTGCTCTCCACGGGACATTTTCCGGGATGAAGAAGCGGATTTTTGGTGACTCGACGACGACTGGTTGCAGTGGTGTTTCGTGAGTCAATGGCAGCGAGAAATAAGGGAGGTACAGGCACACCGTGCAGTGCAGCGCAGCGGTACCGGTGACTGTACGGTTGCACTGGATGCAGCGGGACCGTCTCATGTCATACATGCCACGGAACTTGCCGCGTCTGATTAACGGATATGTGGTGTGTCTGAAATAGACTGATGAAGACATGGATTTTCGCAGCTATTTGTGGCCGCGGGGGGAAATTTTTCAGTAACCCATTATTACAAAGGTTCGCACTGCAGTTACATATATTCACAACGTATTATAGTACATATAAAAAAGCGACTGAAAAGTCATGACAAGAAATAACCGGACATCTAGGCCGACACTTCGTGGTTGTGTTGGTGTTGGTGTTGGTTGTTGTTATTTTGGTTGTTATTGTTGTTGTTGTTGTAGTTGCGGTTCTTGTTATATCCGCCTCTTTGGTTGAACCTTCTGTTATTATTATGATTATGATTATTGTTATGGTTGTAGTTGCTGTTGTTGCTGTTGTTACTGTTGTTGTTGTTGTAATTGTTTCTTCTCTTTTGGTTTCTGTTTCTTTGTTCATTATTCAAAATCGCTTGTTCCTTTGCATGGTCCATTATTTCCTCAGGCAACCGCAAGTACTTGATATGGATGCCTCTGATATAGATTTCGGGAATCTTCAAGAAATCCTCACCATTTGCCGAGGATTGGATGACATTGGTCAACGTCAAGTTCATCCACGAATCGCAATTCACCAAGTCGCCGTTTAAGGTCTCGCCGTTCTTCAACTCAACCAAGACTGGCTTTGTCTTGGCCGCAGTGAGCAAGTATAAAGGAAGCTAGAACTGTTAGTATCGAGCGTCCAATGATATATAAATAAAATGGGCGTGACATGAGATCTTGGAAGAACAGGAAAAGTCTATAGTCGATTTTTTTTGACTCGATCTCGTCTCCATAGTCGTGGATAACATACCATTTCCGTAAGTTGCGTTGGTCCGTGAAGATTTTTGTTCTATGCATTTTTGAGTTTTTGAAGAAACGGTACGCGCACGTCTTAATCAATATTGGCATCATGACTTTTTTCCAACTGAGATAATCATCCATACACCAAAAACCTCCTCGATTGTCACATTGCAACCAAGATGAAATATGGGATGCAGAAATGTGTAACGAGGGGGAAGTATGTTGTAACTTTATAGTAGAAGATGAGCATAGTAATTTAGTATTAGTAACGTAGAAGTGGAAAACATATTATGGATTAAAGAGAGTTAACGAGCAGTAGAGGAATCAAAGAATCAAAGTATACTGGAATTCAAGTAAAGTAAGTTGAAAATAGACTGGAAGAAAAAAAAAATTACAAATAGAAAAAGGAAAATGTAGAAAAAGAGAAAAAATGAAATATAGCGGTATTTGGTAAAGAAAGGAGGCTCCTCCGTCAATTAGTTAGTGGTAGTGTGATACATTGCTATTTTTAAAAAGTGAAATGGTGGGGAGTTTTTTCTTAAAAAAGAAAGCCCCGAAACTAGGCTCAAAAGCACAGATATTGATATCTTTTTGGCAGAACTAAAAAGAAAAAAAAAGGCAGGACCCCAGGTGCCGCTACAAGGCAAAAAAAAAAACTAGTTTGAAGGATATCGAAAAGAAAATAAAACAAAAATACAAAAAAGTTCAAACTTGTCTTCGTTTTTCCTTATTTCACATCCTTTGTTTCCTTCCATTAATCCAATCATTCAAACCAAAATTAATTTTTGTTGCGGCTATTTTTAAGTAGATACGAAGTCGGACCAAGCAACGTTATTTTAGGCTGTGTCATCAACAAAATATTTATTCCTGCTGATTATTTAACGTTTTTTTCCCCTAGTAATCAAACCAAACGCTTAAAAGGATAAAAAAAAATATAAATATATTTATACCTTTTTACTATCATTTACAAAAAGCATTGACAATTGCAGCCATTGCCACTAATGTTCAGAACGCTTTTGTGGTCGCTATTGGCGGCAAGAACTGTGTTTGGCTCCAACAATGCACCGCAAAATACCCACCAGAAAGCAGTGGTGATGATAGATCGCAATAACCACGCTGGGGGTGATTCCTCATCCCTTAGGCTCACACCGTCTTCCATCGATAACACCGCTTCAATCACCATAGATGTAATATCCTCAGGTTCCAGGAGCATAGATATAACCAATGTCGTACTGGTTTCTGTCGTCTCGCAATCAACCACCACAGAAGGACCTCAGGAGCTGAGCCTTTTTAAGCTTTTGCTCACAATGGCATCCGAAGGTGATCCATACTTTAATGCTCATCTCACGATTGGCAAAAACCCAATGGATTTACGTTTGGACGTGGTTCAACCCGATATTTGGGTCATGAACGGCAAACTGTTCTTCAACTGCTCCGAGATCGACAGCTGGTGGTCGCTGGAGGCAAGCTTATACTCTAGCAGCAGTCTCCCAGCTTCAGTGACTTCAGATGCCCAATATACCGCCGCCATATGTGCTCTCGGTGGGCTCTACAACGTGAATGCGCTGGCCACGCCTACAGGCGGCATCGCAGACACTCTCACGCGGCCAGCAAGTCCCAGCGCCACCGAAGATAGTTACGGAGTGCCGTATTTCATTGCCATCGATGCCTTGGGAGTGAAGGATAGCAACAATATCTCAGGAACTATCATAAATGGTGAGCTGTATTCTGCCACGAACTTCACCTTTATCAATGTCGACGACACTAATGTATACTACGGTGGCTTGGGAGTAGCAGGACACCCAGAGGATCTGGGATTCTTGAATATGTTGGTAAAAAAGGGCGTGATCAGTTCGTCAAGTTATTCGCTCTGGTTTAACAACTATTCCGATGCTGAAAACGCAGCTGGCCAATTAATGCCAGGGATTGTCGATCAAACATACTTTGAAGAACCGCTAGTGGCAGCCCCCATGATTCCAGTGGTGGGTGCTGGATTCACCGCTGGGGATGACGAATATGTCAGGGGGATTAATGAATTAAAGCTTCCTACAATTGCGATCGACGATATCAATGTTGAAAATACAGAAACCGGCCAAAGATTATCTCTCAAGACCGAAACAGACCCAATCCCCGTCCTCCTCAACCTGAGATCGTTGGTAAGTAACTTGCCTCTTGACATAATTGTTAATCTTGCGATGCAGACAAGTGCGTATTATAGCAGCGATGCCCAGCGCTGGATTGTCGAGTGTGACCAGATATCCAACTCGTCGGCCAATTTGGACTTTACCGTGGGCTCATTGGTGCTAAACGTACCATTGCTGAACTTTTTATCCCCAGCAGTGTATCTGCTGAAGGAACTAAAGCTTTCTAACGGCCGTAAAGCTTGTTTCTTGAATGTGTTTCCCTCTGAAGTTGCTGGTTATGCGCTGCTTGGGTTACCTTTTATCACCGGGGTATTCATTGCGGTTGACAATGATGCTGGCACCGTGGCGTTGGCCAACTCGAAGAACATTGTTGGTGGTCGTCGTCTGGACTTTGAGTCTGCTGCACTGTTAACCGGTAAGTTCAGTGTGCTGCTGGCTACAAGTACGAGCCGGAATACGAACACAAATTCGAATACGAACACGTCGACAATTTCGTCAAGTTTGGGACGGATCGAGTCCGGTAGCATTGCATTTGCCACGACCCAGACTCCCAAATCACTGTTAGCATATACATACACTAACGCTTTGGCGAGTGATAGCAGTATCAAGATTCCAGCCCGGTTTCTGGGAATGATTACGAACGGAGAGACGTTTGTGACCGGAGGTATTTCTGGACTTACCACCACGTCGGTGCTCGGTATCTTACCGACAGCAGCAGCAGCTTCCACATCCAGTGGACGGAAGTTGAATGCCGGTAACGTGTTGCATAATCCGTTTGAAGTTGTTGCAGTGCCGATGGCAGGTGCATATGTTGGTATCGGAGTAATTGTTGGGATATTGATGCTATAAGAAGAATAAAAGAAAAAGCCTAGTAGAGGATTAATAAATAACGGACTCAATTTCATTTCATTTCATTTCAATTTCTTCTTGAGCCAGAACGGGTTCATATTCATCTGGTGATGTTTGAGATGATGAGGACAGAAAACGGTAGTAATTGTACCACAAGATATCGGCAAACGTAAGCACCACGCCGGCAATATTGATGAGGCTGAGTTTATCACCAAAGACGATGGAGCTGACGATGATTGTCAACATTTCCTTGAAGATTCCTGCGACGGAAAGGGTGGTGACTTTCGAGACTGTTAAGAGTTTGAACTCGCATACTGTCATCATGAAAGCGAGGAAGCCAGGCACGATAATGAGGCCGATTGTCGGCACCACTCCCTTTTCAGCCCAGATTGGTGCATGTGCAAAGTTGGACCAGCCCTCAAACACTGTACCAAACACGAGCAACGTAGCACACATCGCCGGCGAAATGTAGAAGATGGTGGAGATCGAGTTGACGGTGTAGGGATTGCTTTTCAAGAGTAATTGGGTAAAGGACCAACGGAGGCCCGAGATGGCCGAGGCAACAAGTACAGTAGCGATTCCAAACGAGTTGAAATCGTCGGAATTAAGGACATTTGGCTTTTTCACCATCATAGTAACGGAGACTGTCATGATCAACACGATAACCACAAGACGCCAGTTGTAGCGTTCAAGTTTAAAGAGGAGCCCGAAGCCCAACACAAACACAAGAGATGAAGTCTTGAGCATTGTGTACAACGAGAGTGAAATGAACAGAAGTGACACGTTTGATAAACCGATATCGCCTGCCGACGCGAGTCCGCATGGTAAGATTTGTCTGGCGTAGGCAGCTGGTGAGATTCGGAAACTCTGAACAAACTGAGACCAGTTTCTTCCACTGGTGATGTTGATGGCTGGGCGTAACAGCAGTTTGAAGTAGAGCACGGTACTGCTCAACATAAAGAGACAGAGTTGGTGGAACGCGGTGATGAGAATGGGGAATTTAAAGCCCAAACCGCCACCAAACATCCATTTGTTGTACACGGAGATCGCAAGCGAAAACACATACCATCCGCCGATATAAACGACGGTCTGGAATGTTTTTTCCATGTCAACAGTGATACTTAATTTTTGATTTCGAATTTGATTTCGATTTCGGCTTTGATTTCTACCTTTTTTTTTTAATGTTTTTTTTTTAGTTTTCTTGGGGTCCCTTTTTTTTTTTATTTTTGGTAACCGATACCGAATCGTCGTCGTTTAAAATTCACATTTATTTCGTGCTCGCACTTTATCTTCAACAATGTCTACCAATAAAGATCCGGCATCACTCCTCAATCTCCAGCGTGAATATATCGTTCTGCAGATCAAGGCAGTACAGGCGCCAGGCGCGTTGTATAATTTGATTCTTGATGATAAAACAGAAGCCGTGGTCACCAAAGTGTTGCCAAAAGAGAAACTTCTACGCATCGTCGCCCTGTTTGAGAAGATCGACGCCCGCCGCAAAACAAATACCTTCATGAACGCCATCTACTTCGTCGATGTATCTGTGTATAATCTCAAATGTATTGCTGCTGACGTCCACACCAAACGCTACAAGTCAGGAACGGCATTGTTCTTGCCACTTCTCCCCTCAGACCGCAAACTCACAAGCTTTTATCGCCTGACACAATTCCTTCAAAACCCAGACATTCTGCGCTATTTCGATGATGGCCAGGCAATCCATTTCATCCATTCATGCTTTAATCCAGTCGAAACCCGTGTGTTTCTCGCCGATGACGCCACTCCAAACTCAATGCCAATTTACTACAACGAAAATTGTGCCGACTTTGTCATTCCCCAAATCAAACTCGCAGCCAAAGCCTTGATCAATTTAATGGTTATTACTGGTGAATACCCGTTGATCCGCTTCTACTCTCCACCACAAGCAACCCATCCAGCGTCACGGCTTCCAGAACTCATTGCCGACGAAGTCCAGCGCCAAATCGACGACTACGCCCGCTTAAATCACGATTTCCCGCCACCTCTGGACAAACCTCGATCCATTTTGTTGATTGCCGATCGTACAATCGACTTGTACGCACCACTCTTGCACGAATTCACCTACCAGGCAATGGCAATGGACATTGTTCACGACTTGGAACGGACAGGAGTCTACAAGTACAAGACCGAAAACGAGCGGGGAGAAATTCAGGACGTAGAAGCCCGGTTGGAAAACGAAGACGATGACGACTGGGTCAACTTGAGACACTTGCATATCATCGAAAGCTCGGAGATTATTATCAACAAGATCAACGACTTGATCAAGAACAATCCAATGATGGTTGACCGGTCGCGAGCCACGAATTCGAGCGACTTGATGTACATCGTGGCCCATCTCAAGGGCTTTGACGACGAAAGAAAACAGATGACTTTGCACAAAACATTGATTGACGAGTGCTTGGAAATCAACACTTCGCGAAAGCTTGCTGAGTTTGCCGCAGACTTTGAACAAACTTGTGCTGCTGGTGGTACCAGCTTTGAGAACGAGCGCAACCGTCACTTACACGACGATTTGATCAATTTGCTTGCTCGTGAAGACTTGCACATCAACGACAAGATGCGGTTGGTGTTGATTTACGCATTTTACCGTGGCGGGCTCGTGGAGGCCGACTTTGTCAAGTTGGTCAAGTTTATTGGAGTCAACGATCGTCAGATTGTTGGGTTGATCTCGAGATGTTTCACCAACTTGCACAAGCTCGGGTACCCAGTGGTCAAGAGCGATACACGGGCAAAGAATGTTGTTAAGGATACGTACCACACCATTAATAACGAAGGCACGTACAATACGTCGAGATACTTGCCAGGGATCACCAAAGTGATGCTGAGTGCAGCCAGGTACCAGTTGGACGAAGAGGCGTTCCCGTACTTCCGCGACAAGCCATTGGAAGACGATACACCTGCGGTATCTGGGGTTCAGCCCAGTAACAGCAGCACTTCCTCGTTGCGGAACTCGCGAATTAAAGCTTCTTGGGCGCAGTCGTCGACGCGGGTCACTACTTTGGCTGGTGCCAGACCAAAACAGCGGATTTTCTGTTACATTGCCGGCGGAATGACGTACTCGGAGATGAGATCGATCTATGAACTTTCGGCGCAGACCAACAAGGATTTCTACATCGGATCGGAGTCGATTTTGAAGCCACGCGATTTCTTGATTGGATTACAATCGATTGACCGGGTAAAGACTCCAGTGGAGCTCGATCTCAACTTGCTTAAGCAGCAGAACAAGCCTGATGAACCGCCACTGTATTTGTACGAAACTGGACCGGCGAAGCCAGCATCAGCGCCGTATGGCCAAACGAACAGCGGAAACGCGCACGCGCACGGGATCGCGCACGAGATCGCGCAGCCTCTTTCGCATCCGTCGCTTTCTGTGCCACAACACGGCCAACCATCAAATCCTTCTGTGCCTAGTCATTACCAGAAGAAAAACAGCCAAACTGTGTCTGGACTGCCAGAACCGGTAAAGGAAAAGAAACGGTCCAAACTCAAGAGCTTGTTCAAGTAAATATTGCATGTCCTGTACGACTTCCATTATTGCAAGAGAGAAAAATAAAAAATAAGCTTAAAACTTGAAGTCAAAAGTGCGGAAAGTATGCCGGAGATAAGCCGGCTTTTGGTGGGCTTCTGGCACGGCACCGCAGTCCAGTCGAGAAAGAAAGAGAAAGAAAGAGAAAGACAGAAAGATCTAAAAAACAAACCGAACAATTCATCCTCTAAATAGATTCATAAGATATAGAATAAAAGCATGAAAAAGCCAACCATTTCTAATTGGACGGGTACTTTTCCAAATGATTCGACGAAAGTTAATCACATTAATAATCCTGTGGTAGACAAATTTTCTGACATATTTTTGTACAAAAACCAAGCCTGTTTTTTTTTTTTTTATTTTTTTTTTGTCTCCCGTTTGTTCATATTTAATCTTCCCTTCTTTTCGATAAGATGAGCAGGCGGCGCGCACCTAATTAATAATCAATGCGAAAAATTCAAGCGTATAAAAGTAACCGTAACGCCCCCAGCATCGCGCTAGACTCTTTGAGACTTCGTTTAACCAAATCATGGAGCAGTGGCCTATTCCTTCAGTAGATACATCACATCTATACTACAACTGGAACGTCCTCAGTCAATTGCCAGTATGGTTTAAAGGCGAAACCTCGGATCCAGTAGCGGCTACCCTTGCTCACACCGCCTCCCACCACAATAACACATCCATCCCTACCGGCTGGTTGACTTGTAGTGGCAGTGGTTCCGACGGTTGGGGTCCTTTATCACCAGTATACAACGACTTCACCCCTTGTTTCCTTCAGGGCGGTCTTTTTGGCTTATCGGCTGCCCTCATGATCTTGTTGGGCCTGTACCAAATCCACTCCTTACGTCAGTCCAAGGCAAAGAGCAATCGTGTGGCTTGGTCATTTTATGCAAAACTCATTCTTGTCACTATCCAGGTCTTTTTTGCGTTCTTGGAACTCTCCCTCTACCCTCATTCAGATGTTATCAGAACTGCTCTTGGCCTCAACCTCGGTGCTACCCTCGTGGCCCTTGGTCTCCACTACATTGAACAATTCAAAGCAAGCATTCCTAATGGTACTCTTTTATTCTACTGGTTGTTCCAAGTCATCTTGAACTTGGGCAGAATCATCAACTACACCTTGAGAGGAAAGAGTTCCTACACTATCGTTTCTGTCATCACTATGGGAACTGTCAATGCTGCATTCATCTTAACTTTGGAAGTGGTCTTCCCCATGAAACCATTATCTTCTTTCGCTACTATCGGAAAGGTTTCACCTTTTGACAGTGCCAACGCCTTTTCTAGAATCACTTTTGACTGGATGGGTGGTTTGATGAAAAAGGGTTACCTCCAATACTTGACTGAAAATGACTTGCCTCCATTGCCAGTTGAATTGAAAGCCGGAACTACAGCCGATGCTTTCAACCACTACTGGAACCAGTCTGACCAGAAATCATTGTTCTGGGCCATCGCAAAGGCTTTCGGCTTGGAATTTGTGTTTGGTGGTGTTTTCAAGGCTTTGCAAGACTCATTGGCGTTTGTTCAACCACAATTGTTAAGACTTTTGATTAAGTTTGTCAACGATTACTCGGAATCCTTGAACCAGGGTGACCCAATTCCTCTCACTAAGGGGTTCATGATTGCTGGTGCTATGTTCATTGTTTCCGTGACCCAAACTGCTTGTTTGCATCAATACTTCCAAAGAGCTTTTGACTTGGGTATGAAGATTAAGACGTCACTTACCTCTGTTATCTATAACAAGGCTTTGGTTTTATCTAACGAAACCAAGCAAGAATCTAACACCGGTGATATTGTGAACTTAATGTCTGTTGATGTTCAAAGACTTCAGGACTTGGTTCAAAACTTGCAAATCATCTGGTCTGGTCCATTTCAAATCATCTTGTGTTTGTACTCTTTGTATGGCTTGATTGGTAATTCTATGTGGGCTGGTGTCGCTATTATGGTGATTATGATTCCATTGAACGGTGTTATTGCCAGAGTTCAAAAGCGTTTGCAAAAGACACAAATGAAAAACAAGGACGAAAGATCCAGATTGATCAGTGAAATCTTGAGCAACATTAAGTCCTTAAAGTTGTACGGTTGGGAACACCCATACTTGGACAAGTTGAACTACGTTAGAAACGAAAAGGAATTAGACAACTTGAAGCGCATGGGTATTTTCAGTGCTGTCTCGAACTCTCTCTGGACTTTGGCTCCATTCTTGGTCAGTTGCTCCACTTTTGCCTTATTCGTCATAACTCAAAAGGATAGAAGTTTGTCTACCGATTTGGTTTTCCCAGCTTTATCTTTGTTTAACTTGTTGTCATTTCCATTGGCTGTTGTTCCAATGGTCATCACCAATGTTGTTGAAGCTCAAGTTGCCATTTCCAGATTAACTAAGTTTTTGACTGGTTCTGAATTACAACAAGATGCTGTTATCAAGGTTGACAGGGTCCAAAAGACTGGAGATGTTGCTGTTTCGATCAAGAACGGTACCTTCTTATGGTCGAAGGCTAAAGGTGAACAAAACTACAAGGTTGCCTTATCAAACATTAACTTCGCTTCTAAGAAGGGTGACTTGGACTGTATTGTTGGTAAGGTCGGTTCTGGTAAGTCCTCTATTATTCAAGCTATTTTGGGTGATTTGTATAAGTTGGATGGTGAAGTCAGAATTCACGGTAAGGTTGCCTATGTTTCGCAGGTTCCTTGGATCATGAATGGTACTGTCAAGGAAAACATTTTGTTTGGGCACAAGTATGATCCAGAATTCTACCAACATGTCTTGAAGGCATGTGCCTTGAGTGTTGATTTGAAGACTTTGCCAAAGGGTGACAGAACTGAAGTTGGTGAAAAGGGTATTTCCCTTTCTGGTGGTCAGAAAGCCAGATTGTCTTTGGCCAGAGCTGTTTATGCCAGAGCTGATGTTTACTTATTGGATGACCCTCTTAGTGCTGTTGATGAACACGTTGGAAAGCATTTGACTGATCATGTCTTGGGTCCAGACGGTTTGTTGAAATCTAAGTGTAAGATTTTGGCAACCAACTCTATTAACGTTTTGAGTATTGCCGACAATTTGCACATGGTTAGTGACGGAAGAGTTATCGAACAAGGTACTTACGACTCGATTATTAACCAAGAGAACAGTAAGTTGCGTCAATTGATTTTGGAATTTGGTAGAAAGAGAAACAACGATTCTCCAGGTTCTTCTGAAAAGAAGGCTAAGAATGGCGAAGAAACTGAAGAATTAGAAGCATCTGTGAACTTAGAAGATTTGGATTCAGACTCTAATTTCGAAGTTGGTAGCTTGAGAAGAGCTTCCGATGCCTCTTTAAATGAAGAGGAAATTGCCACTGAAGTTATTGATGAAGATGACAAAGATGCCAAAGCTAGAAAAGAACATATCGAGCAAGGTCAAGTCAAATGGGAAGTCTACCGTGAATACGCTAAGGCATGTAATCCATGGTCTGTGGCTGTTTTCTTTGGATGTACTATTTTGAGTATGGCTATCAGTGTCGGTTCTAATGTTTGGTTAAAGCACTGGTCAGAAGTTAACACTGAATATGGTTACAACCCTAACGTTGGTAAGTACTTGGGTATCTACTTTTTATTGGGTATTGGCTACTCCTTGGCTGCTTTGGCTCAATCTTGTTTTATGTGGATTTTCTGTACGATTCATGGCTCTAGAAGATTGCATAACCTGATGGCTGTCAGTGTTTTGAGAGCACCAATGTCATTCTTTGAGACTACTCCAATTGGTAGAATCTTGAATAGATTCTCGAATGATATTTACAAGATCGATGAAGTTTTGGGCCGTGTTTTTGGTATGTTCTTCAGTAACTCTACCAAGGTGTTGTTTACCATCATTGTCATTTGTTTCTCTACTTGGCAATTCATCTTTATTGTTGGTCCTCTCGGTATTCTTTACATCTACTACCAGCAATACTACTTGAAGACATCGAGAGAATTAAGAAGATTGGACTCTGTTTCAAGATCTCCGATTTTTGCTAACTTCCAGGAATCCTTAAACGGTGTGTCTATTATCAGAGCATACGGTCAAGAAGAAAGATTTAGAATTTTGAACGAAATGAGAGTCAACAAGAATATGAGTGCCTACCATCCTGCCATTAATGCTAACAGATGGTTAGCAGTTAGATTAGAATTTTTGGGTTCTATCATCATTTTGGCTGCTGCTGGTTTGGCAATCTTGACTTTGAAGTCAGGTAGATTAACTGCTGGTTTGGTCGGTTTATCTGTGTCTTATTCTTTGCAAATCACTCAATCTCTTAACTGGATTGTCAGAATGACAGTTGAAGTTGAAACTAACATTGTCAGTGTTGAGAGAGTATTGGAATACTCTAGATTAACTCCTGAAGCTCCAGAGATTATTGAAGACAAGAGACCATCTTCCGAGTGGCCAGAAAGTGGTGAGATCAAGTTTGTTGATTACTCTGCTAAGTACAGACCTGAATTGGACTTGGTTTTGAAGAACATCAACTTGGAAATCAAACCACACGAAAAAATTGGTATCGTTGGTAGAACTGGTGCCGGTAAGTCATCTATTACGTTAGCACTTTTCAGAATTATTGAAGCATTTAACGGTAATATTAATATTGACGGTATTGACACTGACTCCATTGGTCTTCTTGACTTGAGAAGTAAGTTGTCCATCATTCCACAAGATTCGCAAGTATTGGAAGGAACTATTAGATCAAACCTTGATCCTACCGACTCCTTCACCGATGAAGAAATCTGGAGAGCGTTGGAATTATCACATCTTGACAAACATGTTAAGAGAATGTTTGAAGACAGAGAAGAAGACAGTGAAATCAAGTCAGCGTTGGAAGTAAAAATTAACGAAAGTGGTGGTAACTTATCCATTGGTCAAAGACAGTTGATGTGTTTGGGTAGAGTTTTGTTGAAGTTGCGTCATTCCAATGTGTTAGTGTTGGACGAAGCCACTGCTGCTGTTGATGTCGAAACCGACAAGATTCTTCAAGAAACTATTAGAACCGAATTTAAGGAAAAGACTATCATTACAATTGCTCACAGACTCAACACCATTTTGGATTCTGATAGAATCATTGTGTTGGATAAGGGTGAGATTGTTGAGTTTGATACTCCAAGCAACTTGTTAAAGAAGAAGGATTCATTGTTCTACGCCTTGTGTGAACAGGGTGGGTTCATTGATGAAGAATAGTTTACTAGTCAAGAAAAAAAAAATTAAATATATATCTGAGAATAGAAAAGATCTTACTTAATGTTCACTCCTTTTCCTTAATCCCTTTACGTGATACAATGGGTAAACTTGCTCTCTGTCATCGACCTCAACGGTGCTATTGGTTGTAATTTCAGCTGAAACATCAGATGTTATTGGAGTGAATTGTTTGAGTTGTTCATCGTACTTGAAGGATTGTACAAGGTTTCCCGAATCAACATCGAGAGCAACAAAAACGTTACCATTTCCATCCACAGTGAAGTCAATGATTGGATGTTCAACCTCAACGATCTGAGCATCATCTATGTTACCGTTTCCGTTGTTTTGGTAGACCAATAAAGCACGAGTATTTTCACAAAGCACTATAGTCAAGTAAGCAGTTTCGCCATTGCTCCAAGTAGCAATCTTTGCCACTGTCAATTCCCTTTCAGATTCAGGGGTGAGGAATCTTTCTGGGGGCAAATGGTTGTCGTTCAAGTAGGGATCTATGGTCTTTCTGATATCTACTTTGATCGCTTCCTTGCTTTCTAAGGATGTGAACGAGATATAATCATCCCCACCACCACTGATTAAACAGTTGGGGTCGTTTTCAGGGATCGACATCTGGGAAATAAACTCATTATGACCAAAGATAAAGTCCTTAATCACATAGGCTAAAGGATAGTGTGATATTCTGATGTGCTCATCTCTGTCGGCACTTAAGATGCACTTTTTACCTTGCACTGAACCGACAAGAATATCAGTCAACATTGAGACATGCCCAAGGATAGGCTGCATTGTCTTTTCATCTTCAACTGGAGTATTTATGCCCGTTACAAATACATCTCCAAACTTATCGGCGACAATGACATCTGACCCGTCGAAAGTAATCGCGGAAGGTCTCTTGGGGAACACCTGACGTTTGATCAACTTCAAACAGTTTTCTGCTTCCAAGTCGATCTCGAATATTATGGCTGACTTGTCGCTATCGGCGGTTCCCACTAAATACTTTTCATCTTGAGTGAGTTTTAATGATCTGATATAATTGTAGATATTTGCATCGACTTTAATAGCTTCGCCTTCGTTGTTCTTGAATTTCTTTCCATTCTTCTCAGCCCATTTTGCCTCTCTCTTTTGTCTTTTTGCTTCTTCCTTGGCTCTACCCTTCAACAATCTGGCCTTATCAGCTTGTTGAATCTTGACATCTTCATCATCGATCCAGTGACCCACTACCTTACCAGTACTCAATGAAAATACCTCAATGGTACTCTTGACAGTGGTGAATAAATGACTACCGGCTTTGTTTGTAAGAATACTCTGGAACGGATGTTTCATTGCTATGTACAATCGTTATTGGAAAGAGGCTCGATGCATAATTTTTCAATGAGATGCCAAAAGTCATTTTGGTTTTCCTGTACATAATATTATACAAACATTACTTTGGTAAATGCTACTTCTTCTTGAACCCCCATCCAGAGGTCCAACTGGAAATCAAGTTGGGTGCTGTCGTTGTTGATGCTTCCTCCGTTTCCTTTTTTGTTTCCCTTTCTTTTTTGTTGGAATCTTTATCGTCGTCTTCAACGATAAATTTCTGAGCCTTTATTTCCTCATTCTTCATATTAACATCAGGTCCTGCTTCTCCTCTACCCACCAAATTATTGAAAAAACTGCTGATGTTCTTGTAAGCTGGTTCTTCAGCAAAGTTGACAGCTATATGTTTGGGTTCTAGGAAATTGAAGATGAACTCATCAGCCATGGCATTCCATATCTTGAAGTTTTGGGACTTCTTCCACATGTCTATAAATTTCTGGTTGAACAAAGTCAAATCTCCAACATTTGCTTCGTTAGTGAATCCCGGTGGAGGTTGGAAAAACTTTTCCTTATATTGAGCGTATCTCATGGTCGATATTAAAGAACAAAGATAGTCCTCAAATTGGTAACGGATGTAGTCGTCATTACCGATAAACTTGTCATTTTGATTATGCATGTTATTGATTAAAGCTTGAATAAACTTCTTGTCATTTGTGCTGAGCGAAAGTTCTTCCGGTTTTCCTAATGGGAACGTCAATTCATTCGTATCCAAATTGATAACCAAGTCGATTCGTTTTGATTCAGCCTGGTTAATAAACAATAGGTTGGAACATCCAACCATGAAACTATCAACTGAAAGCTCGTCTAATTGTTGCAATGGTAAATATGGATTCCAGAATGCGTTTTTGGTATTGAATATTTGTAACGGAAGCCCAAAGAAACGCAATAAGGATTTTCTGTTATTGGTATTAAGCGAGTTGGGCTTCGTAAGAGGACCGTTGGTCTCGATATAGTCGATCAACGGGCATCCTGAATTATCTAAATTGTTTATGAGATTTGGAATTAAACTGATAAGATTGTTTTGGAATTGAGTTAACATTTCAAGGTTATTATTAGAATAAATCAAGATCTTCTTATCTAGTAACAAGCTCTTGAAAATAACCATGAAGTTATTGTTGAATTTTAGTATGGAGTTCTTTAGATTTAAATTGACAAAAAACTCTTCCTCTTCCTCTTTAACTTTGAAAGTTTCGCGTTCTTCCAACTCGTCTCCGACAAGCTTGAAGTTGGTGTTAAGATTCTCAAATAGATTCTCAAGCATTTCGACATTATCAAAGCTTTCCTGTTGGAAATAACTCTTTGTGATAATGGAAAGTTTCTCCTTTATCTTTGTGAATATTGGTTGCTTTCTCACGATGATAACAATGGCCTTCTGGACACTTGAACGGGTGATATCCTTGTTTCTGTCCCTTTCTTCCTGTGAGAGATCACTTGTTCTCACCTGTCTCACGCAAGAACACCCAAAAAGTGTTTTGAGGTCACGAGGGTCACCCTGAAAGTGATCTAGGTCGTTCAAGTCGTCGATTGACGTTGCAGTATTGAAGTCGTATACCAAGTTGAAGTTGGAGAAGGTCTCTTCAAACAAATGAGAGCCGTCAGGAAGTGCCTGGAACGACAAGTTTCTGAATAGTTCTGGACTATAGTTTGGATGGTAGCTCGATTTCCACCACTGGACTTCTGGTCCGCGCTTATGGTGGAAGTCTACGACGCAGAGGGCAAAAATCATATCGTCAGTTTTCTGTTCAGCGATGTGGTGAACCAGGGGGTTGTTGGATGATATGGGAAGGTTTTTGATCTGGACAGATTTGCGGCGAGACTCGACGTCTGAATGGATAGAGTTTGTATTGGAATGTGAAGGAGTCGAGGAGATGCTGCGCTGGCCGGTTCCCAAACGGATGGGTCTGAACTGAAACTCTTCTTTGTTAGGAGTCAAAGCTGTTGGAGCAGCCGAAGTACAGTGTGTCGAGGTTCTTCTTTCCGGAGACATGACGGAGCTCAGCGAGGAGCCTGTGGACGACGAGCTTTTGCGGTGTTCCTGGCGCTTCATGAGTCTGATCGGCCGCAATTCCTCAGTCCCACTGGCAGGCAACAGATGGTTTTTGGACAGAGAAGATGAATCCATTGTGGTTTCCCAAGGATTCGGATCAGTTTCTATCCCTAGACCAATGGGTTTCTCCATACTAAGTTTTAGGTAAACTGATTTGGTGATGTTTGGAACCGAAAATGCGACAAATAATGACAAAAATCCCAAAAACGCGACAAAGATTTGCGACAAATCGACAAGTTCCCCGGGCGGCGAATGTTAATAATCCGCAAGCATTGAAAACTTAATCACGGGAGTACAAAGCAATTGTTGTTTGTGTGTGTGTGTGTTTGTGTGTGTGTGTTTTTTTATGACGGAGGTTGCTTGGGTTCTTTCTATTACGTCAGTCTGCTTACCCAGTCATTAACCATTCTTCATAATAATATAATTCTAGCCAACTAAACCACATATGACGTTATCCGCCATAGATTTAAGTGCTCACGTGCTCTGGCCCCATTTGGGCCTTGACTAAGTAGGAGGGGTGAGCAGTAAGTATAAAAATCGGTACGGAGTCCAATCAATTCCCCCAAAAACTTTACCAATAATTTTGAATCCCTTAATTGTTGTTAAATTGTAAACTACACAATGTCTTTGTTAGGTCAAGAATTCCCTCAAGAAACCGTCTTCACTTACATCCCAGTTGATCTTTCCAACCAGAGCGAATTGGATAACGCTCTCGCGTGCTCCATCCCAACTGGTTTGCAAGTCGATAAACTCATTAGTGAATTGGCTGCAACTGAAACCCCAAACATCGTCGTGGTTTCTGTTCCAGGTGCCTTTACTCCAACCTGTACTGAAAACCACATTCCACCATTCTTGACCAACTTGGCCCAATTGAAGGCAGAAAAGCAAGTCGGTGCCGTCATCATTCTCAGTGCCAACGATCCCTTTGTATTGAACGCTTGGGGCAAGTTATTGGCCAAGGACGCTAAGATCGACCCAGCCTCCGTTCCTTCCCTTCCAAAGGTCTACTTTGCCAGTGACGGTAATGCTGCTTTCTCTGCCGCCCACGGCTTGTCTGTCGACCTCACTTCCAAGGGTTTTGGTGTCCGTACTTCTCGTTTTGCCTTGGTCATTAACTCCAAGGACAGAAAGGTCAGCTACTTGGGACAAGAACCAGGCCCAGGTGTCACCAACAGTGGCGTTGAAGCCATCTTGGCTGCAAAACTTTAATTTGTTTTAAAGAAACAAAAACGTGTAACTACAAATAGTCAATAAAATTAAAAGAAAACAACAGACAGGTTGTAATTTTCATTCAGTCGTATCTAAGTGATTTACAATTCACCAGAAGCGTCAATGGTGACCTTGGCGGAAGTGGCACCAGAGTTGGAACCGTAACCTTCAATGGTCTTGACGATGTCAGCACCTTCGACAACTTCACCGAAAACAACGTGCTTACCGTCCAACCATGGGCATGGAACAGTGGTGATGAAGAATTGAGAACCGTTGGTGTTTGGACCAGCGTTAGCCATGGACAACAAGTTTGGTCTGTCGTGTCTCTTGACAAAGTTTTCGTCAGCAAACTTTTCACCGTAGATGGACTTACCACCGGTACCGTTACCTCTGGTGAAGTCACCACCTTGCAACATGAATTGAGGGATGACTCTGTGGAAGGAAGAACCAGCGTAACCAAAGCCTTTCTCACCAGTAGCCAAGGCTCTGAAGTTTTCAGCAGTCTTTGGGGTGACGTCGTTGTACAACTTGAAGACAATTCTGCCTAACTTGTTGCCGTTAGCGGAGATATCGAAGTAGACTTTGGACATTTTGATTTTCTGATTGTTTTTTGGACAATTAACGAGTGGGAAAAAGTTTCAGGGGATTGCCCGTATTTGTAGGGTTTGGGGCTGAGATTGAGAACGTTGATGGTAGAGATTGTTACACAAAAAAACATACAGGATGAGAGGGGTTGCCCGGCCCACAGAAAGTTCCAGAATAGTTTGGGGAGAATCCCAGTAGTGAGAAGTGCACGTTTCACAGGCAGGTCCCCACGTCACAGTTATGTAGCGCTTCTCTAGTATGTGGCATCGCAAAATGCTTCCAATACCTTTCTAGACATAATGGCTTAAGAGCAAAAATAGTTCGAATTTTTTTTTGGGGCACGGTGGTCTGATTCCACCTACAAGTAATTCCTAAAGGACGAAAGGGGGAGAGGAAAAAGGAGCAGCGAAAATTCCAATGGATTATATGCAGTCGGAAACTTGCTTTTGCAAGTTATCGATAATCGACAAAATTGTGATTTTGCATGTTACTATCATGTAAATTGTGATTTTGCATATTATTAACCTGTGTCATGGTACAGGTTAATAATATGCAAGCGAGCAATTCGTAAGAATAGGTTTTAGGGCTTAACCTGTATTATCTAGAAAATCTTTCATTTTAACATGAAAAAAAAACTTAGTTACTTTAGATTACCACATTTGGTATTAAAATTTTATCAATGCGTATACCTTTTCTTGGCGGCCCTTGTCACTCCGCCTTGACACTTTATTTGAAGATATTCTCCATTATTCAAGATGTTAGCTTCAAGAAAATAGTAGTCAGACCGAGAGAACCGAAGTATAAATAATTGGGATTTTTTGAGGAACAGATTGCTATTGCTATAGCATACATCTCTGGCTCCGAGTATGGCTTAGAGTATGCTGTTTTATGCCATCTAAAAATAACCGTACATTTTGCGCATGTTCTTTTAAAAAACTACCTAAAACTAACGAGGCGCCGGTATCAGTTCTTATTGTTTACGTGCTTATATGTGCAGATTGCAGAAAAAAATCTTAGTACAGCTGTCGTGTGCCTCAACTATGTCAAAAAAAAGCATTTACGATCAATGTATGAGACTTTTAATTGTTGCCCAACCACGTTGTGTTGTCCTTAAGTTTGGCAAGGTATTGGTTTGGGTGTGCAACCTTCCTTGATAACAATTACACCGATTCCTCAAAACAATACGGCGAGAGAAAGTATAAAAAAAAGGTAACTAATAATTTCGAGTCGGTGAAGCTAAGGACATGGGCACTGGCAAGAACGTGGGGCGCTACCGCGTCTGAAGAGCATAACGTGGGATCCAAGGGACTCACATCGTAGTAAAAATAATACCAAAGACTCGATAATTTTGCTAGTCTTCGGCATATGGGACTGTTCAAGCCACCTTTTATAGGAGATCTATTCTAGGTAGCGATATGGGTATTTATTTCCCGGTGTAGCCTCGTTTTGTTTCGTGCAAATAATTTTAATTTTATTTTATTATTCTAAATTTAACTTATATGCCTCAGACCCATGGCTATACTTAGAATTGCAGTAGGGGTTTCGAGAGTATAAAATGATCAGGATGTCGTCTAAAGAGTGAGCCACTCTTGACATATTTTCATCCCCTTTTTAACAATCACGCTCCCTATCTATTTTCTATGCTTAACGCTATAACATACAACCCCTACATTAAGTATATTGATGTTTGTCTCTGCAAGTACATCCATAATCCTGTGGTGCATTGCACCATAGTGCTAGCCACACTAATATATATCCAATTTAAACAACTATTGACCTATTCAACACAAACAGCCATCCCTATCCAGCTTCTTTGGGTCGAAGATTACAAGTGGGATATCGTCTCCAACCTTATAAATATCTTGTTTGTTTTGCGGTATCTATTTCATGTGGAATTTTGGGCCGGGATTGAACTAGCCCTTTTTGTGGGCCAGAATATCGGGTGTTACCATCTATTAATGAACTCTCAAATGCTGTTGTTTGTTAACAATGATATACAAAGTACCCTCAAATTCTGCATGGTTATACAAGTGGTACTCCCATATTTTGTGGTTCTCCCATACTTTGTGGAACTTGTCAGCGCTATCTATCATCGGAGTGACGACTGGATCGATCACAATAAAAACACTACACTTACTTTTAAGCGCTTCTTGGTGGACTGTAACAACGATTTTTTGCCTATCTTCATAAGCCAGTCGTTCCTTTACGTGAATAGCAACTTTCCGTTGTTTGTGCCACAAAATGATACCTTTACCATCCTAGCATACAAAATCAGTCTGTTTGCTATCAAGTTCTACTGTATCTATCAATTTATCATGTACGAGATTGCCTCGATCCTATACCTGGTTCGCAACATCTCTGATTACTCCATCTTTTACGAATTTGATGTTTTTCTGGAGAAAAACGTTGCCTTGGTTCCACGGAAAACAATCGCAGCAAAGATTTGGGATGCCAAGGACTATTATATCATCACCACGTGTTTGGTGGCTATTGCGTTTGATTTGGGTTATGTATATATATGTTCATAGATAGGTAGCAAAAGTATACAGATGGTGTTTAATCAAACTACTCTGCGGTATGATCCGAGTATCTTCGAGCTCTACTTCAGAATCTTCGTCATCTTCACTGAATTCTCTCTCTTGTACTTGTTCATCAACATCTTCATCCTCCATTTCTTCATTGGATTGTTCTTCTTCCTCACTACTCTCACTATCAACCACCTCTCTGACCACCTCTTCTTCGTCTTCTTCCTCTTCCTCTTGCATCTCCAACGGCGCGTCCTCGATGTCGTCGAGTTGTTCTGGATATTTGAAAAAGTGCTCAGCACGTAAATAGTCGTACTGCCGCAGATAAAATTCTTCACGAAAGTCCTCTTCGCGTATTTCTTCATCATCCCAGTACTTCACAACCTCTTTAGCCTCTTCTTCCGTGTACAAAACGTCTTTGATCCGATCAGGGTTTTCAGTCATCATCATCGTCACTAACCCGCGTTCATACATGTGAGAATCTTCCATGTCACGCCGTTCCAATACGGCAGTTTCAATGCGATCAAGTTCGTCTTGGATTTCTTCCCAGTTCTCAGGCTCAGTTTCTACTTCCAGAGCAGCTTTTAGCGATGATATATGACGGATGGGTTGTGGTTGTTGTTCCAGATGTTGCAGTGACATCTGGAACGGATTCACCGCGGGCTGCGGAATTGGATCGTTTAATATTGGAACATATGGTGCCTTAGGCTCAAATAATCGGTTATCGGCGTCGTTGACCAAACTGTGACGATAATTTAATGTTTTGTTGGTATGAGCAGTGATATATCGGTTGTACTCGCGTTCGGTGAGAAGTCGCCAATTGGAGACATCGTCAATCACCTCCACTTCAAGCCGGCTCTTCAACTCGGCCCAGTACCGGTTCCAATTGAATTTTTCCTCTACTTTGCGGTACTCCATGTCAGCAATTGCATCGTAAATATCTTGTTTGGTTATGGATGGTCGATTCTCGCTCAGTGGATAACTGATAAGCTTTCTCATGAATACTTTGTACATTACCTTTCGTAGTACCTGAATAACCAAGTCTTCAAGGTATACCATCGAACGGAACTCAAATTTAGGAGCTTTGTATGGTTTGATGACGTTGTTCATGGTATATACATTGCTGGTAATTTCCAGAAGCCTATCGAGGTCAAAGAGGTAATGGTCACCTTCAATATACGCTTTGTTGAAATGAATAAAACGCCGAGTACCGTCATTA
Source organism: Teunomyces tritomae (assembly GCA_030568455.1). Classification (NCBI taxonomy): domain Eukaryota; kingdom Fungi; phylum Ascomycota; class Pichiomycetes; order Serinales; family Debaryomycetaceae; genus Teunomyces; species Teunomyces tritomae. The sequence goes on from JAJMFZ010000005.1 coordinate 60,883, forward strand.
ATAATAAGACGCTCCTTCAGTGCTGCCAACTCACTCTGCTCCTCTTCCATCTTGATAAATTCGGGACTCATCTCGTATGCTATGGGTAAATCAGTATAACGAAGTAATAGAGTCAGGAGCCTTGGTAGCCTGATTCTCTTCCATTCCTTTTTAATTCTGTACAGATGTACTTCTGTTTGCCTCTTGATTCCCTTTTTAAGTTCCTTTGTGTACTTTGATAGTATATTGTAGTATGCCTTTATCTCATTAACGGTCTTTGTGGGAATATGTTTCTGGATCATGTCAGCTTGGTGTATCGAATAGCGAGCAAGCCACTTAAAAAATGTATCTTTCTCCGTTCTCGTCCATATAGTGCCAGGGATGGTATTCTCACGAGGTTTTTCGTAATACATAGCACCATCGTGAGTTAATTTCAGCGTCAGTAGTGGGAGGCGATGATAAAGGGATACATCCTCGAGATCGAAGAATTCTTTTACACTGCGGTTATAGAATTCTATGTAATTGATATTTCCACGAAACTTACGGCCCGTATTCAAGTATTTGGGCGGCACCTTGGGTTTGTTCTTGGTGCTTTCTGTCTCTTCAGACATCGACGTGGTGATGATCTGCAATTAATACGCGGTACAAAAAAGTGCAAAAAAACCAAAAGGCCTCTACCAAACAAATCGAGAAAAGTGCAAAAAAAGATTTACCCAAACAAGTGAAGACAAATTCTGTTTTTTTTTTCTTTCATTGCAGTGCCAATTATGAATCCAAAAAACATTGCAAAAAAGCGTGCATTTGTAAGGGAAAAGGTACACTTTTCATTGTAAAAGTTGCTACACTACACAATTTCTCACTGCAAAATCAGTGACTTTCTGTAGATTTTTAGTCTATGTAACACCACCAGCCGGAGGTGGGTCTTTTTATCCTACATGTTCCTTTAATGATACATTTCCCAATTGGCCGGTTAAGGCATCGGGATCACCTTCTGAGGCTTCGTTGTCGTCGTCGTCGTTGTTGCTGTAGTTTTGGTTGTCGTCATCGTCTTCTTCGAAGTCGGTATCGACCCATTCGTCTTCACTGTGCGTTCCATCGTTGTAGCTCTGTAATATCAGTGGGAGAAACGGCTTCGGCATATCGTCAAATACCTCCTCCTCATAGTGGATTTCCACATAGCCTTCCGGCACAAGCCCGTTCTCGCCGGTTTCTGGGTCCTCCGCCACAAGCCAGCCCTGGCCATGTCGGTAAGAGATCCATATCACCTGACCCTCGGTTAATGCTACTTCATTATCGTTTTCCGGGGTAAAATCAAACAATGCTACTGCACGCCGGTTAATCTCGTCACTGGCATACGTTTCATCCGTCTCTTCATGTGCGTTTTCGTTATCATTATCATTATCATTAATTAGTTGTTGTTCTTGATCTTGTGATGTGTATGACTGGCTGTGGTGACGTCCAAACTTCATATATTCCTCGTCCGAATCGCTCCCACTAACTCCATAAACCTCTATGCCATCATACACTATAGGTTTTGCAAATTGGCCAAGTCGTAACGGATGGTCTTCGTCGTACCCAAAGTCCTTAATGGTGGTGTTGGGCGGAAATAAACTGTACTTTGACGTCATCTCATGTATAGGCTCACACGTATTCCTCCAGTTAGTTGTTGTTTCTCCTCAAGGTGCTGTGGCAAAAGTAGTACCAGCACACTTTTTTAAGGATAAAACAAACAATAAAACTCGCCTTTTTTTGAATGATAGGCTCAATTTTAGGAACTCAGCAGCGAGTATTTTTTTTTTCTTTCTTTTATTGTGGGATACTGCAGAAAGTGTGTTTTAATACTGCAGTACGGATGTTTCCTGTCTATAAAGTTTTTTTTCCCTCTCTCCTGTTGTCTCTGTTCCTATTCCTTCTCAAAAATTTTACGATTTGAAGATGTTTCACGCAGACAACGCGCTGACTTGTAAAGATGGATCACGCCGAAGAACAGCAGATGGAATTGGAATTCTTGGAATACATGTATCCCGATGAATTGACCAAGTATACAGATAAACACTATGCAATTAAGATCAAGTTAGATACACCAAGTGACCGTGTACATGTGGTGCTGCTTGATATCAAATACCCTGAAGAGTATCCAGAAGTAGTTCCTGAGCTTGAAATCGACTATGCGGAGGATGCTGATGAAGACGACGAGTATGGAGATGCTGGCAGTGACGATGATGAAGAAAGTGAGGAAGATGAAGAAACCAAGGCTGCCAGGCGAGCCTTAAATATTGCCGAGTACATTGAATTTGATAAACAAGCATTTTCTGGGTTGCACACGAAATTGGTAGAAGAGGCTGAAGTTCAGATAGGTTTGCCAATGGTTGATGCGCTCATTAACCGTTTAAGGGAAGAGGCCGAGTCATATTTTCAGCAAACATTAACGTCGCGACAACGAGAACATGATCGGAAACAATTAGAACTCGAGAAAGAGGAACAAAAGAAGTTTCAAGGGACACCCGTGACCCGTGAATCATTTGCAGCCTGGAGGCTTAAGTTCCGTGCCGAACTTGACTTGGAAGGAAAGCAACGGCAAAGATTTGAAAAGATGCACCAAGGAAAGATGTCGGGGAGAGAGACGTTTGAACGGGGATTGGCCGGCAATGACGAAGAAGACTTGGCCGATTTAGTGACGGACGTGAAATTGGATTAATTACAGAAGAGAAAAAAAAAAAGAAAACATCGTTTAATGACACTTAATGAACCCTTTTGCTTGCATCCCCACACACCCCTCTCCGAAGCTGGGTTTATTCCCGACGCCGATGCCGATCTTGAGCTAAAAAAATCCCAACTTTATTATTTTGTCTGGGGTATTTCGCTGGATACTGCTTGATTTAAGGTTTATTTCATGGCTGGGGAAGGGTTCCATTATCGGAATCCCGATGCTTCTGCCCTAGCTTATTATGCGGCTGGTCCAAAAACTGACCAACCCGGCAGACTGTCATGGAAAATCCCGCGCATTACATCGGCAATAACTAATTACCGACAAATAGTTTAATCGTACATTAACAACAATCACGGAAATAACCCGCATGCTTTTAATCTTTACACGCCAGTCAAGAAATCGTATGTTCTTCAATGCTGCTCTTCTGTAGTTGCCTTTAACTGAATAATCGATGTCAATAAATGCCTCAAAACGCATCCACATTTTTTTTGTTTTGGATTGATAGGTTTCGGGCTGCGAAATCGGATATTGTACATGCTCCGGATCCTTTTTTTTCCTCGATTAAGTTCAATCAGAGCAATACTTTCCCAACTAAGAAATATCCTAAACACGATCTATACATAAAGATATATACCAATACTGTGGCAAGTGAACCCCTAAAAAAACACTCAAAGCAAAAATAATGTACATCTACAATAGGAGTAACCCGTCTAGTTATTTTTCGTAATCTATTAGGCATATATGCAATAAATATAAGGGTCGTAATCATAAATATCATGCGTCATGAACCGGTCGTTAACTGAATTGAAGTCTGTGATTTATTATTTTTTAATTCACAATACTCTAAAACATGTGCTCCATTGAGTAAATAGAATGGTTTCTTTGATGGTGGTGGTGGTTATGAAGGTTAGGAGTGGAATGCACAACATGTTTGAAAAGAGTCGTTGGAGTGTTATGTTTTTGCTTGTGATCATGTTCAACTTGAGTGTGAACATAATTGCGACGGTGATGGTCGCTAACTTCATCCTCTTCATCATCAGTCAACGAGTGAGTTCTGCACAATTCAGGAACTTCATCGATTGGCGACACCAATTCTTCGTCTTCGTCTTCTTCGTCTTCTTCAGGAACGAGACTCAATGACAAGTCCATAGATGGTAATTTCTTAAAATTAGAAACAGGCGTTGGAACAGCGCCAACCACAAACAGTAATTCCTCGGCCTCGTCATCCACGATTGCATCTTCAGAATCCGAATCCGAGTAGTAGTAGTCGTCTTCCGAATCGGAGTCCGAATCACTGTCATCAGAGTCAAAGTCTTCCTCGTAGTGAATATTGAAGGTTCTTGGAACGTAGTCGATATCTTCTTCGTCGGAATCGGAATCGGAATCAGAATCGGAGGTAACTTCGTACTCTGAAATAGAGGTCTTGTCATGACGGTTAACAGTAGGAACGTCAAAGCGAACTGAATAGGCAGTGTGTACCTTAGTGGCCTCAGTTCTTTTCTTGGTTTCAAGCGAGATGTAGTCCATCAAGTTGTCCAACATGTTGGCTTGGACAACCAAGTTTCTGAGAGAAGACTTAGGACTAGAAGCTTCCTTAGTAAGCTTGGATCTTACCTTGGAGGCAAGGGTATAGGTTTGGGCGAAGGTTAAGTTATTAGATGAGGACATTGTAGTGATTGTTAAATTATTGCAAAAAGGGTCAGAGACAATATGTGACTATTATTTTGCTGTTATCCGGATCACGGGTGTTGGAATCCGAGGTAGTATAAGGTGTATGTGATCGATATTGTGTTCAAGGTGGATACTCTTCTAATCAATAAAAGAATACTCAAATATTAAAGAAGTGTTTGTGTTTGTTGTTGTTGTTGTTGATGAGTTGCAAGTGGAGGAGAACCTACGCCCCTTTATATATAAATGCCGGCTGTAAAAGACTCGTTGCCGATACGTTAGGTTTTTTTTTTTTTTTTCTGCCTGTCGGATATTACAAACTGCAGCAATTTCTTTTTTTTTATTGATAATGCAACGGATCGGACTTTCCAGGTCAATATTTTCCTGAGCCGGCTCCTTTTTTTTTGGGTGTCATTACGGAACGTAACTCCGTTGGAGCAGTTTCAAAATCGGATCGTACGTGTTTTCGGAGAACTAAATCTATATGGTCTAAGAGTTTTACTATGGCAAAACAAAGGGTTCCTTATGTTTCTAAAGGGGTCTAGAACTGTTTCATGGCAACCGTCTTGCATATCTTGCTGTGGGTGGATGTATCCTGACTCACTACGCTGATTAATAATAGTATCCATTAATCAGCCGCGCGCAAAAAAAGCTAAAATATTTGTAGTAACATTACTCAGCTTAATAATCACGTACACTGTATCAAACAACTTCTACTTATTACGTTGGGTTCAACCTCCTTCATACCTCTACGCTGTAGATATAATTGAATCTAGTGTCGTACCATTTTCTATTACTTCAATAAGGAAAGTCGAATAAAATAATCCGTCAAAAATAATCAGTCATTTTCCCTGTGCTTTACTAACCTTGCTCAGTCGGAAAACATGGACACCAACATCCTGTGTACTGATCTCAATGAAATTACCCTTTTCGCCAGCTATTTCCGACCGTTTTATTTTTCCCAGCGAGACTATGTCGCTCTTTCCCAATCCGTAATAATAACCGACACGACGAGCCACACAACTTAAAGTTTGGCCCACTGACCTGTCAAAGTTTTGCCGTGACGCTACAAGATTGTTGGTCATAACTTTATCTTCTACACCCAAAGTAATAAGCCTACCGACCTCGTCTTCGCACATTTTACTTTAATCACCCCCCCCTGCCAGACCTTCTAAAAGGTATTGCGGTATTTGAATGTCTACAATTTCTTGCTATCTCCGGTTTCCGAGTGTTTTTATCCGCAAACCGAGCCATTTTGTCTTATTCCCGCGGTCTCGACTTCTCATTATTTCCTTTTTTTCTGACATCATTCGCACTCGGATCGGGGTTTACGGTACAACCGTCCCCTCCTCAGTAATCTGGGGTTATGGGACGATTTTGATACCTGGGACCATTGCTTATTTTCGGATTTTATTCTCTATTGGATCCACATGCACGGTTAGATTTCAGTACCATTTACATTACCAGATTCGCATGATGATCTCTCAATCCAAGACAACGGAAGATATCATCATATTCAGAGCTTTTTAATGTGAAGAACTGTAGATTGTAACATGGACTTAAACATAATATTCCACCGTATTCTCTCCCACCTTAGGTAACCTTTGTACGTGAATGTAAAAACCTCGCTACTATCTAATTTTCTTGTCTTCAGGTTGTGGTTTCGAGCTGGTGTGTATGAGAACCCTGCGTCATGTACTTCGAATTTTTTTTGCGGTCAAAGGATAGGTCCCGTTGAGTCCGTTCGATTCGATTGCTATTGCTGTCTAACCTTAATTTCGTTTACACAATGGACAATTTCTAGAACCGTTCCAGTCATCTTTATCGCTTGATGTGATATATTTAGCAAACAATGTCTTGTTCATACGTAACGCTTTGACATGCGTTTTTGCTGTTACATATTAGCATACAACGCTTGTCGAATTTCATAGCTGAACCCCACTTCACATATTCTATTTCACGTCGTAAATCAGGAACCAATAAATTTCACGTCTCACGATGGGTTGTTGAGCCGTATGTTGCAATTCCAATTTGCTAAGGCTGAACAATAAGATTTTGTGTTACTTCTTCCAAACCGGCAGGTCCTACCTGCTCGCTAGTGTTACACTTTTTCGGCCCATGATGAGGCGGTCTACACATTAAATGAAATGAACGTTATTATTACAACCTAACTAGGTCAGCACCAAAAGCGCAAATAGTTTATCTGGCGCAATCGTTATTTATGGCTTGTTGGGTAAGCTCGCTTAGTCGAACAAACCGAAACCCATGTCATCGTCGGATTCTTCCTTTTCTTCTTCAGCAGCTTCTTCAGCAGCTGGAGCGTCACCGGAAGCAGCAGCGGCAGCTGGGGCAGAACCAGCAGCTGGACCAGAGGCAGCAAAGGCGAACAACAATTCCTTCAAGTCCTTACCTTCCAAAGCCTTAGCGTAGACATCAGCCCAGACACCTTCAACGGTGGCACCGGCAGCCTTGGTAACGGCTAACAACTTTTCGGAGGTGATTTCGATTTCAGCATCAGCTAAGATCAAGGCAGCGTAAGAAACAGAGGCTTCAGCAGACATCTTTAATGTATATTAATGAATAAGAGGAAAATCGTAACTCGCGTTGATATTATGAACTGAAAAATCGAGGACAGGTGCAGGAACACAGATAAAAAAATTCTACTTCGTTAGGGCACAAGCCCTCATTTGATCATGTGATTGGATATCAACGTATGCTTCTCTATATCACCACAATTACTAAGTTATCAGGTCGTTTATTATATACATGGACTAAAAGCAGACTGTGTCAATGACACAAACTACTAATCTGACCTGGGTCAATTCGAAAAAGTAGAAATAGTTATCAATAACCGTAACCAGTTATCTACCTAAGTTAATTAAAAGAAGTTAATAATCTTAGACAACCAGCTTCTGTATTCAGCTTCTTCCTTGTTTTCACTGTAGCCAACAATGAAATCAGCCAATTCTTCATCAAGGCCCTTTTCAGCCAAGTAGTTTTCAAATTCGATTTGCAATGATTCATCCAAATCAGAGAACTTTGGACCTTGGTATTCGAACTTGTCGATGAATTCGCCGTTGGTTTTGATACTGGAGTTAAGGTACGTAGAAACGTCAGCCTTGTGAGTGACAAAGTCAATCAAGAAAGAACCATCAGAGCCCTGCAAGTACAAGTTGAAGTATAAACCAGTGTTGGTGGATGGCTTTTCAATGACAACCTTGACAAAAGACAAGAAGGAGTCGTATTGTTCAATCTCATCTTCGAATGTTTCAGCTTCACCTTCTTCTGGAACAAGAGGGTTTTCAGAGATCTCGTCAACATCAAAGAAAACGTGGATAATTTCGTCACCGTTCTTTTTAACTAATTCGACGTTGGAGTAGTTGTCCTTTTGGATCAACTCAAATCCAGATCTTTCAAGGAATTCCTGGTAAGATGAGTTCAATTCGTTTGGGATAGCATTGGAGATCTTTAATTCCGATTGCAAAACTTCTGGTAACTTGTGACCTTGCAATCTACGAATAGAGTTGGACAAAAGGCGAACCTGTAATTGAGGAATGGCACGCTGCACAACAGCTCTCTTGGCCAAAGCAGCACCCTGTCTGCGTAAAGTAGAAGCAACGATTTTGGAGTACATAGTGATTTGTTAACGTCTGGGGAAACTTGGTATGATTTATTTCTCCTGAATCAATCGAGTGAGTGAGAGAGAGATGGCGAAATTGGTTGGCGCACATTTTTTACGTAGTAATATTATTTTTAAGGTTCCATAGAATTTTTAAATTATTGCAATTATAGTGTCGTATTAATAATCCATAGTCACCTCCAAAGAGTTATTAGAAAACCTTTGATGTTGACTGCTAATGTACATAGTTAAGCCGTGTTGTGGGCCTAAGGAGGGTAAAACCGAAATGAACGTAAGAAATTTTGAAATGGTTTTTTTTCTGTTGTTTGGAGATTTATTGGGTATTCTTGCCCGTCTATTCCATGGATTCAAAGTATTCCTGGATAAATGCTGAACTTCTTCTGTATCTTCTTTCTTGGTACTTCTCAAAAATAGCCTTGTGGTTGGTCTCTGCGTGGCGGCAGCTCTCTAAAAGAACTTCAGCCAACGGTCTTAAATGAGATTCGGTGTATCCCGAGTAGAAAACATGCAACTCTGTCCAGTCGCCCTTATTTAAGATTTTGCGGGCAAGATAATGAGCTCCTGCGGCAAGCCAAGATGGTTGTGATGCCACAAACTTAGAGTCCATAATTGTTATTTCCAAGAAATACTTGGCTAACGTTCTAGTTTCGTAATCATAGTCATCAGCCTTAGATGTTCTTCTCAAAAACGACATGGGACCGGGCCATCCCATATCAAACTCCAACACATCAATCATAAAACGTTCAGCTTTCAAAAAATCCTCAATTGAGTAAGCATTATCAGCCATATATGCCACTTCTTGTACAGTAGGACAATTGATCTCTTCATACTTTGCTGCTATAAAGAGTGCCACGGCTCCAACCAATTGAAACCGCGACAACGACACTTTCCTCTTGGAAAGAAACCGGTCAACATAGTTAACTGTGAGATAAAGTGTTTCTGGTAACAAATTGAATCGACTGTGTACTTGAACTACCCAGTCTATCAACACAGCTCTCATCTCCCACTTTAACTCATCCTGGTTATCCATATAATTGGGGTCAGGGACCAAACGGTTCTCCAACTCGTGCATGTAGTTAAAGATTTCAGGGGCATATTCAGCCACCATGGTGACATCGAATGTGTCTTCGTCGTTTTCATCAAGAGTTGTTCGAGAATATTTCTTGACAACGTATTGTAATTCATTGAATATATCCTTTGACCAAATAGGTTCCATGGGTTGGTGTTTCCAAGCCTTTTCTTGAGGACGTGACTCCGAAACGGGATCTTGTTGTAACTCTTCCAATTGGTTTTCCTTGTCATCATTCATATACTCCAATTCTTCAACCAAGTCAGAATTGTTAATCATCTCTGGAATTGACAGAGTCTGAGACTCCGTAAGCTTGTCAAAATGTTTCCGTATCAAAATATCATCGGAATTATCGTGGTAGTTTGTGTTCAAAATATCGGAAACGCGTGAGTTTTCGTCCTCTTCATCTTCTGCAAGCACATCCTCATCTTTGATATAGTATTCATCGTCAGTATCTTCATTTTCCACCTGTTTCTTTTGGTTTGACTGTAAAACCTTTTCCAATCTAGGTTTCTTGAATTGGTTGTTTTGGTGCTGTTGTTTGTATATTTGGACTTTGGATGTGTTTGAGGATGTAGCTGACGCCACATTGTATATGGATCCACCAATTTTCCCTGTTGACGAGCCTGATGGCTTCTTTTGGTGGATCTGTTCGTTTTTTAGCAGGGTAACATCGCCCAAGACTTCACGCGAGGAAGCGTGGGTTCCAGAGGTAGCATTAATGGCGTGTTTACCTCTGATATCGATGTTCTCATCATTGAGACTCTGTGTAGCGTGTTGCTTCTGAGATCTCATGATGATATCGTTTGAATAAGGAAGGAGCTGTATTTTGTTTGTGGCCCTCAATGTGTAACGTAGTGTATATAAAAAAGTCTCTCTGTCTCTAATTCTGGAACCAGGCCTCAGTAATGGTAGTATTTGCCGGGCCGTGTAGGGTAAAAAAAGACGCTGATCTGATGATCAGAGTAGGAGAGTGTAGTGTTAAGCGAGCGTGGGTGGGTAGGGGGAAGTTAAAAAGTGAGTGGAATTCTTTAGGTACGAACAACTTTTATTATTGAGTACCTCGAATGTAATGCTAATCTTTTGTCTTCTGGCTTAGTATGACAAGATAGATCTGGCTGTTGTAAGGATGTCGTAACTTTTTCTGTCTATTACTGGGGGGATAACGCTTGACTTTTGAAAAAAATTTAAGCAAGCTTGGGGGGATTAAAACGAATGTATAAAGTGAGTAGGAAGGAAGACAGAAGTCGCGGGCGACAAGTAACTAACAGGCAGGCAAACTTATGGTGAATATACCGGTGGGTGCTTTGTATGAAAGAAAGAAAGATAGTAGATACTTGAAATTGTGTAGTTGCTGGTCAGTCGTTCCAGTATAAACCCAAGGAGACTTGCGATCAGTAGCACAAAAACAAGTAAACAAAACAATACGTGAACCAGTTGCGTTTCACAGCAAGAGAGACTCGTGTTTGTCGCGAAATATAAACATGGGAAAAATTTAACAACAAACACACCTGCAGTGTGCAGGTACTGCGCTGCCTACTTGCAATGTAATCCTATACTACAATGGTCGACTTTCCCTTGATTAAAGGCAGAAAAGTACATCACGCGGGGCTGAAATAGATCACAATGAGTTTTTTGACGAGGTACAGTTTGTGTCTAGACCATAAGGGACCAACGATAGGCGAATGGTTGTTTCTCAAATAATACACGAACACCGCATCGGATATTTTTGGCGATGGGGCTGCGCGACGCAGACATTGCCAAACCAAAACATCCCCAAATGGGACCGTTGTCCCGGTAACACAGGGCCAAGCTGAGTTTGTATCCCCTACCTAGCCCTAACAAGAAAAACGGAACCAGGTGCCAGATTCTAGAATTATACACTTATCCTGCACTACGATCTAACACTACACTAAAATCGGGGAGGAGGCTTTATGTGATGCAAACGTAATTATAGTCGCCCAACCATTTTTAGATTGTTCTGTTTTCCTATTCGGTGAGTTTAGCCATAAAAAAAAAGAAATGGACAAAATGTTCTTCTATTCGATTTCATCGTACATTAAGGTTTTTGGATCTACCGCTTGATAAAATTTGTTTTTTTTACTAAGTGAATAATGACGGTGATTGTAATTTCTTTTCTGTTGTGATTTTGGTTTGGTCACTGTGAACTGAACTCCATTAAATATTTTAGAGTATTTTTGACGTTTTTCTCAAAAAGTAGTAAAAGTTCTCTCTCCTCGTTCAGGAAAACTTATTGGAGAAAAGGTTTCGTAACAAATAATTCACTACTCTACAAGAATTGATATGGATCTTACTGTTGACGACAAGACTCGTTGCATCCACTACCATACTGAGCTAGATATCGTAGCCCTCAAGTACAAATGTTGCGACACATTTTATCCATGTCACCAATGCCATGCCGATATCACCGATCATCCCCCACAGAAATATAACATTAGCACAGAACCCACGCAAAGAGTGATTCTTTGCGGTAACTGCCGTACAGAAATGACATTCAGTGACTATCGCAATGCCACTAAGTGCAAATACTGCGGTTCTGGGTTTAATCCCGCGTGTTCCCTACACTATGACCTATACTTTGAGGGTGTTTAATGTACTGCGGCACGGATGACAAAAGGAGTTCGGCCGATTGGTGACCGGGCGTGGTGGGTGCCGGCCAGGATGCCCTGGTGTACACGTGCCAAGCTTATCCACTAGAGGAGGCTCTTTATACTTTTTGGGAATCGAGTCCTGTACATAGGTGCCAGGTACCAAAACTGTGCCACTTTTTATGGGGGCCACGCCTTGATACCTTTTATTACTAACTTTTAGTATCACCAATGTCATCGCCTACACCATCCTTATCTTCACTTCCTAAGACGACGGTAATCATCAATAACTTGGCAAAAAACGATTTCATTGTCAATGCCGACGCTGAGGTGAGTTTCGGCAGCAAAAACTTGCCGTTGGTGGACCAAATCAAGTTGGCCATTCTCAATTTGAAAGGTCCGGATGGAGATGAGGCATACTATTTGAACCACATTGAATACTGGTCGAACTTACCTTTCTTGAACCGTGTGATCATCATCTTTCAGGACGAAGCAAGTGCGCTTGAAGCGTACCGCTTTTTATCTACAACTTCCAAGCTCACATCGTTATTCCCTCAGATTAAGATAACACTCCAAGAGAACTTGTTATCCAGATCTAAATCGTTTGACTCACTTATTAAATCTGACGACAAGCTCTCGGTTACACAAGACTTGTCCAACTTCAAGAACAAGTATAACAACGATTCTTCGCTGCTGTACAACTACAACGAACCGGAACCGCAGGCCAGTGTGTATGCAGATTTGGCAAAAATGGGATTTAATGTGGAGGAATCACAAGAACCAGCTAAAGAACCGAAGCAGGGAGGTGCCTCATCGGTGCAAAGATCCAGATCTATTACCAGAACCTTATTTAAGCCCAGTTTATCACTCAACACGTCGAGTCTCGGCACCACAAAGGGAAATAGTCCAGTGGAGTTCCCTCCAAGTCCTACGATCACATTAGATGAAACATTCTAAGAATGATCAAAGCTATATATTGGCTAACTAACTTTCGAAATATATATACATAAATATTCATTTATTTAATTACATAATTATTTACATAAGCAACCTCATACCAGCTCGACAATTTTAATTTTAAGCGGATAACCGTGCCCAGGATTCGAGCATTATCCCCCAAAAATCAATTGACAATGAGAGGGTTCGCCTTGGTATTGTTGTCTGTGGCGAGTACGGTTCTTGCAAACAATCTGAAGGTATCTGTTTTTGAATTAGCTGCAGGTGCATCCGATGTCAAACAAGTTCCTAGCATAAACGATAAGGATATTTTAATCTATCTTGCTGATCGGTTCAATGTTGCTGAGAACATTAACTTAGGCCAAGATGAACATTCGCAAAAGTTGATTGAGTTTATTGATCAGCAACACAAGCAGAGAGTTGATTCTGGTAAGCCATCGATGATTGTTTCGCTTAGCGGTGTTGAAAAGCCCAGCGAATTGTTTGACCAGCAACCATCATACGAGGTTTCCATGAAGCACAAACATGATTCGTTGCACCGTACATTGGTTTACAAGTTACCGAAACAGATGATCAAGTCGCTGGATTACGCGAGACTACACTTGACTCCCGAACTTCAGTTGTTGACTAAGACCCTGCAAGGCTATAATAAGCTTAAAAAGCTGTTGAATCTGCTTGGCGAAACGGCTGGTGTGGTCTGGAAAGATTTAATGCCGTCTTCCTCGAGTCATAATGTGGAACAAACCACCACCTCGGACTTGATCAACGATGAGTTGTTCATGACCGACATGGTACAGTTGTGGCACCTCAAATCGGTATCCTTTAAGTCAGATGACGTTGTGATTGCCAACCTCAACTCGTTGCTTTCTATTGGAAAGAAGAAAGGTTACGATTCAAGCACGTACAAGTTAGCCATCAAGGCTATGACCGACTTTTTGGCGCAATTCTCTGAGTTTGACGTTACTGTATTTGCTTCTGCAGATCACGACCAGACTGAATCGTTTAGCAATGCTATGGGTGAAAGATACCAGAACCCAGTCTTTTATCTGGGTCAAATGGTCAAACGTTCTGATGATGAAAAATCTTGCAGTCAAGGGAGCTACCTGGAGCAAGCCGTCTGCGAAGATATTACTGAGGGCTGCAGTGGCCATGGTAAGTGTACTGAATTAAAGAACGGATGCTGGAAGTGTGCATGTCTGCCTACATTTGATAGAAAGACCCAGAAAACCACCAAGTGGTCCGGTCCAGTGTGTGCCCAGAAGGTGGTTGCAGCCGAAGCCAATCTTTTCTTGTGGACATCGTTGGCATTGGTTGTCATCATTGGTGCTGGTATCCTGTTGATGGCCAGTATCGGTAACGAAGCCTTGCCAGGTGTGTTGGACGCTGCTACATCGTCCAAAAAGACTAATTAAACAAACATGAATTTTAAATAGAAGTTATTAAATAAAGAATTGTTAGCCGTACTTTTTTTCTGTGTCTGAGTCTCAATTTTTTTTTTATTTCCTATTTTAGAAGTTGGGTGATTTATCGATTTTTGATAACGAGACATAAGCTAATTACATTTCACTTCGTGAGTAATTTACCATAGACATGTTGAAGTTTGTAAGAAAACCGGTGCTTACGGCATTCATCTTGATGGTGATCATCTCGATGGTATATTTCATGACCAGCGATACGCGTGACTCCGCGTTGGGCCCCGCCGCTCCCCTCTCTCTCCAGAAACAGACCACAAGTGATCCAGTGACACAGGGAGTGAGCCATGCCCGGAAGAGACCACACCCTGATGCTGTGGAGGTAGAACATGAACAGGAACACCAGGAAAAGCTGACAGCAGATGAACTGCCACGTGAACAACAGGAACAGCAACCGATGGAATTTACTGAGACGCCATTTATGGCCCAAATGACCAACGCAACCCTTAAAGCTCAATTGGGTAATGCAGCATGGAGGCTCTTTCATACCATTCTTGCTCGGTATCCGGAAAAGCCTTCTAAGCAAGAGCAGAACACACTTCAGCAGTATATTTATTTATTTGGACAAGTGTATCCATGCGGCGACTGTGCTCGTCATTTCCAGAAAATCTTGGCCAAGTATCCACCACAAACGTCTTCCAGAAAGACTGCTGCGTTGTGGGGTTGCCATGTGCATAATAAAGTCAACCAGCGTTTGAACAAGCCTGATTATGATTGTACAAAGATTCTTGAAGACTACGACTGTGGATGTGGCGAAGACGAGAAGAAAGACGACTTTACGTTGGGAAATGAGACTATTGATCATTTACGGAAGATAAAGATCGATGAGAAGGAAGAATCTAAGCAATTGGGAGGCTAGTCACTTATATGTTTATAAAAAGAATAGCAATATAATGCACGATGCAATCACACTGGCTAATATCAACGTATCTCTCTTTCTGCGGGTGTTAATCTTGGAAATCAACACTTTTATTCCTGGAATCGACTGCAACGTGCCCAACATCTTCAGCTGGGCATTGCTGAGGTACTGTCGTTGTTGTGCCAACTCGTCCCGTGTTTGGTACGCCTGCTGGAGCAACCGGTCTGCGAACGAGTTTGCAGAGTCAACACGTACCCTTTCGTCGAGAATGTAGTCGTTAGCATTCTCTGCCAGTACCTGACTGTTATGTGCTTGTTTGTGGGCGTCGATATCGTTGCGGACACTGAAGAGAAGGTTATTGCGGTTGCGATCGTCCTGGATCGTCGATTCAATCTGGGCAAACGAGCGTTTGTGGTCGTTCAAGATCTCCCGATGCCGCGTCAATTGCTGGAGCTTGGATGTACTGATTGTAGCACTATCTGTCTCGCTGATCCGAGTCAATTTGGAGATAATCGCATCCCGTTTGGCCAAGGTGTCCTGGATGGAGGCGTGGATCCTGGTTTCTTCTTCCAGCGCTTGAGTGGCCAGGTGGTTGATTTGGAACGCCGAGTACTGCAGCAAGAATGTCTCGGTCTGTTTCTCAAGACTGAGCGCCTGTGAACGCGTCTGAGTAAAGGTAGCTGATGACATGTTTGTTGTATAATCTAGATTTTGGTCGGGTCCGGTATATAACCCATTGACCAGGGGAGTTAGGGTGTGCAAAAAATTCAGTATCAATACAGAATCGTGGGTGTTTTTACTAGCATTGAACTTATCAGGAAGGTTCTTAAGATCTTCCTGTTGTTGTTGTTACTCCTTTGTTTTATGTAATTTTTTTTTATTTTTGCTTTCTGGTACTATAGCAATTGTGGTGATTCGCACCAACCAAATATCACCAATTACTCATGGAGCTTACTGAGATTCTGCCAATCCCGCTTGAAACCGGTGGTGACGATCCAATTACAAATAGAAGTGTTCGCAAGCCAACATTAAATGTACTTCGCAAAATCCATAAGTATAGTGCCTACTCGTTCCTTACATTTTTAGGTATCCACACTGTTTCCGTTGTGGTGGTGCCATTGATCCCCGTACCCCACGAAACACATCAAGAAGTATTTGAAATGGCTCGTGCAGTGTACCATCTGATTCCGTACTTTGAGACGGTGATGGTAGTGGGATCAACAGTGGCCCATGTGGTGTGTGGCATTGCTATCCGGTGGTTATATTCTTCCAAACATCACCATAATTCGTCCCACCTGCAACACCAATCGGAATTGATCACCGATGAAACTCGCAGCGACATTGGGCTCGGCGGGATCACTGCATTACTTGGGCTCGGTTATAAAAAGTCGTGGGTGTCGCGCAAGTTCCCTGGACTTTCGCCGCTTGCAGCATCGGGGTACTTATTAGTACCGTTATTAGCGTTTCATTTCCTCAAGTTTCGGTATATGCCACTTGTAATTGATGGTGATTCGGCCTTGATCAACTTAGAATACATAAGCTACTATCTTCATGTGAGCCGTTTGAGATTTTGCGGCAATATCCTTAATGGGACCTGGCTTGTGGCATTACTCGGCACCACTGCGTACCATACAGTTAGCGGACTTTGGCGGTTCCAGCGCCGGTTCTCGCTCCGGTGGAAAAAGTTGGGATACGCGGTAATTGCATCGGTCACCACTCTCGGCCTCTGCAGCATTGCTACCTTCAATGCCCGTTGGTCACTGATAGAGACGTCGGGATATGTGGGGTCGCTGTTTAGGAAATATCTCTTGGCGTTATGGTTCTAAACCGCACCGCGTTTCGCTGCCGCTCCAATAGATAATCGGAGGTAATGGTCCGCGATTTCCCCCCATCTTCGCACTATTGCCGAGGCCGGACTCGAACTTTTTCTTTTTTAGTCAGCCGAAATCATCATCTCTTCATATATGACTTATACAGTAATAAATAATAAAAAGCCTCAACATAGCAGCCCGTCTAGGGCTGAAAAATAACGGAATATATATATGTATGTATGTTGGTGCATGTCTCGTAAGGTGGGTCTTATGCGTATATGTTTCAAAACTCTTTCTCTTTTTTTTTTTTTTTAATTTTTGAATTATTTTCATAATTTCTCCTCTTGACTTCGGTCAATTATCCTTCTTGCTTTCTTAAGCAGTAGCAGTGGCAGTTTCAGAAGAAGTGGCTTCTGGACCCAAGGTAGGAGTCTTGACCAATCTCTTAGATCTATAATCTTTCACCGCACTCTTGATGGCATCTTCTGCCAACATTGAGCAGTGCAACTTGACTGGTGGCAAAGATAATTCTTTGGCAATAGCAGTATTCTTAATCTTGAGAGCATCGTCCAAAGTCTTACCCTTGACCAACTCGGTCACGTATGATGAGGAGGCAATTGCAGACCCACAGCCAAATGTCTTGAATTTCACATCCTGAATAATTCCAGTCTCTTCATCAACCTTAATTTGTAATCTCATGACATCACCACAGGCTGGAGCACCAACAAGACCGGTACCAACATTGATATCGTTCTTATTCAAAGTACCAACGTTTCTTGGGTTAGCATAATGATCGAGCACCTTATCGTGGTACGCTCTCTTGACCACCAAAGAAGTGGCTGGTCTAGCAACTGCAGCTCTAGCAATAGGTACAGCAGCCACTGGAACTCTGGCAACAGCAGATAACCGTAAAATAGATCTTGAAAACATAACGAATCGATGTGCTAATTTTTTTTCAATCTGATAAGGGATTCTCAAGTTTTTTTATATATGGAAAGCGGTCCGAGTCCTGCACCGGGATCCCGACCGCCACTTTTAGTTTGTCATCTTAAATGAATGATGGATTTTTTTCCGCGTGCTCGGCTCTTCAAGTGAGGAGACAGGAGGCTGG
Source organism: Teunomyces tritomae (assembly GCA_030568455.1). Classification (NCBI taxonomy): domain Eukaryota; kingdom Fungi; phylum Ascomycota; class Pichiomycetes; order Serinales; family Debaryomycetaceae; genus Teunomyces; species Teunomyces tritomae. The sequence goes on from JAJMFZ010000005.1 coordinate 78,768, forward strand.
GAAAAAAAGTGTGTGTGTAATCGATATTAGGTCTCGAACCGACCTACGTCACCAAACATGCACATGCTCTTATTGGTCAGTTCAAGCATATCTTGTTTTGAGCTTGGAACAAATAACTATCCCCTATTAAAGCTTGTTGCAGAGATATCGTAACTATACAGGTGGGTGAGGGGCAGAAGAGATTGCGGTTGCTGTTTTAGGATACTAAAACTCAATCATTTATCTGACCCCTCTAAACAGGATGTGACCAATTTTTATTTCTTTTGCACTACTGACATGTCTTTGCGCACTTGACAAAAAATGTCGTCGTTTTTTCAAAAATTGAAGTCGTAGGTAAAGGAGTAACTAGCGCTTGTCTAAATTGATCACTACTTTCAATTTTGCAACTAAAATACAGTTTCATATTAAATTTTGGAACCGAGTATTATTACTTAAACAACGTAAATAACTTGGCTCTTGAGTTCAGATTAAATAATTGTTTATAGCAATTATTGAATAAATAAAAGGCAATATTTCTATAGTCCACGACAATATTCACGTGAGAAGGGACGACATTTTTTGTCGAGTGCGCAAGGAAAGTGTAAAAAAAAAATAAAAATTGGTCACTTCCTGTTTAGAGGGGTCAGCCAAATGATTGAATTTTAGTGTAATATCGAATTCTACTTAATATTCGATTCTGATGATCCACTTCCCGCTATCCGCCGATTGGAACAAATTTCTGTAGGAGAAAACTATTACTTGCCAGGTGCAGCACTGCTTATTTTTTTATTGTTGGTGAACGGTTATGCGAAACACCACGACCGCTGGCCATTCTACCGATATGAGATGGTTGCTGAGAAACGTGACCACACAATCCTGTATATTTATTATCCTATATCCGTATTGGTGTTTCTGATACGGTAATGCATACAGTACCAACAGACTTCTGGCCCCATTTGCATTCGGTTATATATCGAGATAAAGTATTACCAAGACAACAGGGTCAATCTATCGCTTAAATGTCTCTGGTGCCGACAACCGAGCCCAGTCCACCCATAAGAACCACAAATCCGCACCTAGACCAGTCTGCGAGTCATCCCGACTATGATACTGGTGTTTCCAACGGTGACGTTGACTGGCTCTTTCGGGGAAAGTCAAAGAAATTAACCAAAAAACTGACCACTTCAGGTAAAGATGAATCCCAATCTGACCCCAAACATCAGGAACGAAAGCCAGAACATGAACAAGATAAAAAGAATGAACCAAAACAAGAATCCAAGCAACCACCAATACTTACGCCACCTCTGCCCAAGTCACAACCAAGTGTACTTGCACCCACTTCACCAAAGGAAACAGTTGCGAATGAAAAGACTTCCAAGCTAGATAAATTCAAATTTGGAAGATCGAGGTCTGTATCGTTATCTCTGGTTGGCTCGACTTCAACCAGCGACCCTCCTCCATCACAACAGAAGCGCAGAGTAAGCATGAATCAAGTATTAATGCCATCATTAACCTCCGATTTTGCTACTAATAATGATCATGTCATATTCTCAAGACTGAACGCATCATCAAATGGTTCCTCTCCTTCCGTGTCGCGGCTGAACTCTACGAGCAAACGTTCATTATTCAGCTCGATATCGTCCAAATTTAAATCTACATCGAGTAACAATAGCAACAGCACTGTTTCCCCCACTCAAAAAGTAACTCCTAATATTATGGGTATCTCAGGAGATCACCACCAATACAATGAACAACAGGACTTAGCCAGTCTTGTTGATAAACCTCCAGCTGGCATGAATATTCCTACCCGAAGAGGATCCACAGGAAGTGGAAGGATTTCTTCATCACCCAAGGATACTGACGGTTTGAGTCTTACGGAAGATATTCCAGGTTTCTTTCGCAGAAGAGGCTCAGTTCAAGCAGCTCATCCACCACCACCCCGTGTCATTCTTAACAAAAATCCAAACAGAGAAAAAAGCCCAATTAAGGAATTATCCGGGGTAACATTGAACAGAGTTACATTTGCAATTGATCAGTTAAAAGTTGATCCTCAGCAACAGATTCCTTCAAGGAGACCCAGAAAGGGAAATGTCCTAATTCCTGAAGACTTAACAGCTCCTCCTCCTCGTTTATCACAAGGTATATCTAATAGCGATGGAGTGAAGAGCCTGAATAATGAAATCAAGTATTCCGAAAAAGACCTAGCTAAAGCCATCGAAGCACAAAAACGTGCATTAGTCGAGGCTGAAAAACATGCGAATGAAGCTCACATGGCAGCAAAGAGAATAGCATACGAAGTTTCTCAGTTCAAAACCCTTAAATCCCTGCGCAGAACAGCAACTTTCGAAGAGGAAGAAGCCGAAGAGGCTTCTGTTAATGCTTTAACTCATGGGATCGGTAATATTGAAATCGATAAACCGCTTCATATGCATGAGAACCATTTTGATTCCTCTGATTCTGAAAGTACAGACGTTTCTTTGGAAAAAGTTTATACAAGGTGTTGCCACCTCCGTGAAATCTTGCCTATTCCTGCAACTTTGAAACAACTAAAGAATAAATCCAAGCCATTACAAGTGTTGAAGCTTTTGAACCCCAAACCAGCGTTAATTGATGTATTATCATTTAGTGATTTTATCGCGATTACCCCAATCAATACAATTATCTTTGACAATGTCACTATGACTTCTGAGATGTTGAAGCACTTCTTATCTTCCCTTGTTCACAATAAACATCTTGAAAAGTTGTCATTGAGAAACGTTGCTATCGATCAAACAGGTTGGAAGTATTTGTGTCAGTTTTTATCTAAAAACCAGACGGTAAAGAAATTAGATATTTCCCAACAGAGAATTAAGGCAGATACCAAGACAACTTGCATCCGTGGGTCGATGAATTGGAATATGTTTATTCAATCCTTGGTAATAAGAGGAGGAATTGAAGAATTGGTGATCAATGGGTGCAAGCTTTCAGATGAGGTGTTCAAGCATTTAATAGAGGACGCCGTCAAAATCAATACGTATCGTTTAGGTGTGGCTAATACCGAATTGAATTTGTTCAAAGCGGAAATTATTGGGAATTGGATATCTTCACCAGAATCGAAATGTGTTGGTGTAGATGTCGCCTTCAATGATCTTAGTGAAGGTCAATTGAAACCCTTTACAGAGGCTTTCAACCGAGGAACTTCTAATTTGAAGTTCTTTTCTCTTAATTCAACACACTTGACAAATGTTCCGGAGGCTTGTGAGTTAATTAAAGCAATGACCAAGATTCCAAATCTAAGGTTCTTGGATTTGAGCTCGGTTCCCGACCTTTATCCGGGTATCATATCAACATTGAGCAAACAATTACCTCATTATAAGAATTTGAAGAGAGTTCATTTTGACCTCAATGAGTTAAGTGAACAATCTATTAGAGCAATAGCCGAAATTCTTCCTCGGGTTCATGGGTTGTTTCACGTCTCATTACTCGGTAATCGTCAACTTAACCACAGTACAGCTGGTACGTTATACACCGCGATCAAGCTTTCGAAGTCTATTTTTGCATTGGATCTCGATTACGATTTAGTTAATGACGATTTGTCCCAGAGAATCGCCTTCTACTTGATGAAGAATATGGATTTCTCGATGGACAATGAAATCAATCCAGCAAAAAATACTGTTGATGAGGAAGATTTGATGTATGACGGTTCATTGCTTATGGAATCCGCCGAGAAATTATTAATCGAGAATGAGAAGCAGTGTAATCGGACAGAAGAATTCAAGATCCAAAGAATAGTGACCAACGCATTGATCGAAAGAACAAGAGCCGTTAGAAAGGATATTCACAGAACAATTGATATCTTGTTTGAGAAGAGAAATGCAGGGACATTGAACTTAGATGGCAAGGAGACCTTATTGAGGTTCTGTATTTTGGACGCTTCGCTTGAAAACTTGGTTCATATGTTTGAAGAACAAGCTAAAAACAATGGTATCTTGATTGATAGCCCATCATCGAGTGGTAAGGGTGAAAATAATGGAGATATAACTGGAACTGGAAGTAGTGGAGAAAAGAATCAAGATGGATATAAATCTACCCCTATGACCAGCCTTCCTTCCCATGATTTACACGAGAGTTCGAATGAGTTGATTACTGCAGGACCAATTTTGTCTCCTCAGAATACAGAACGTCTTAATAGCACGGGTTATTTCCAAGGGTTTGATTCATTATTCCAGCCACACCAAGTGGTTGTGGATTCGTTGGCTGATGGTACAGTTAGACCGGTGGATAATATGACTGGTAGACCTGTTTTAATGCGTTCTCTATCGCAGACATCAGCGCATGCCAAAAAGCAGGAGGAAGAGGAAGGTGAGTTTCATCGTTGGGGTGTCTTCATGCTGCTGAGAGATAATTCCAAAGATAAGGATAGTGTGGCTCCAACTCGTGACATGCCGATGCTTAATGTTTTACCTTCTGGTTCAGAGTTAAGAGATGCAATAATTACAGCCAAGGGGATTGAGTCTGTGACTGATCTTATTGGTAAGATTAATAACAATCGTGTGAGTATTGACAAGATCTACAATATAAATTCTCCAGTTGCAGCAGGAACTCTGGGAACTGAAGAGACTGATAATCAGGATACCGCTGATGATGCTTGTTCTATTGACACAGATGAGGATGAAAGCAACACGGTGGTACAATCACACCAACAGGATGATTTGGTAGTTGACGAGGCGTATGAGAAGCTCTTGAATGAAGCACAACGAGTGCGTCTGAACAGCAAACATGAAGTATAAAAGATGTAAATATATAAACAAAAAAGCCAAAAACATTAGTGACTACGATCTTAAATAATGAACGGGAAAAGATATTAAAATTAATCTTTAAAAAGACTATTTTGCTATACATATTCTGAACAAAATTAGTTAGCAGCTTGGAATTCAGCAATCTTCTTAGCAATCTTGGCAGTTCTTTCAGCCTTGGTCAACTTAACTTGTCTGTACTTCTTAGATTCAGCAGCGTATTGTTCCTTGGTGAACTTCTTTTCGGTTGGCTTGAAGACTGGGTCTTCTCTGATCTTAGCGTGAGCTTCAGTGTAGAGTTCTTCAATGTCGTCAGCTTCGATTTCGTCGGCAATGTAGTTCTTGAACAAAGTCTTGTACTTTTCTTCATCGTCATCCATCAATTCTTCAATGTATTCAGCGACGTGACCACCGAAGATGTACTTTCTCAACAATTCAGCGTCCAATTCTTCGGATTCAATGTCCCAACCTGGGAATCTGTTTGGAGAGTGAGGAACGTACAAACCACCGTCAGAAGCACCCTTCAAGACACCAAAGATTCTGGCACCGGTGGTGGTTCTTTGCAAACCAATGTCCAAGAAGACCTTGAATGGTCTTGGGCCGTCTTCAACAGCTTCGGTCAATTCGAATTCACCTTCAACTTCTTCGACACCTTGGTAGGTTTCGTCGAGGCCGAGCTTTTGCAAAGCTCTTCTGGCAACCAACAAACCGACAGCGTAAGCAGCGGACCAGTTAGTCAAACCGTGGTTGATACCGTACTTTGGCAATTCGTGAGCGTAAGCAGCAGTCAAAACAACATCACCGGTAATTTGGGAGGAGATAATTTGGGCAATGATGTCCTTGTTAGTGAATCTAACAACCAATCTGTACTTTGGAGTGTTGTACTTGGCCTTGTGTTGGGTGACCAATCTCTTTCTTTGGTAGTAGTCGGTCTTACCTTCTTGTCTTCTACGGAAAGGAGTTTGGAAACGGGAGTGGTAAGCAGAGGTCTTTTGAACTGGTTGGAAAGCCATCTTGTATATCTGTCTAGAATAAAAAAGTAGAACAAATTTTTCACTCTAATTTTTCACTTATACTGAAAAAATTTTTTCTTCGCAAAGATGAAGTCAAAGTCGTGTGCGAATCGCTCAATAGCTATTGAAAAAATCAATCTGGACCCAAAATTACTTCTACGTTCTCAGTTTTACATAGTCGATGCTGGTAGATCCAATCGAATAGATTCAAACTCTAAATTTCAACATGAATATATCATAATATCTTTAACAATGCTTACAGGAGCTAGTTTGATATTATATAAGTTAATCGAGAAGATTTTAACTCTTGAGTAATCATTGTATTCTTCATACTAAACATACTGTACTACCTACTATTTTTTCCTGCCTGTATCGCTTTTAATAATAGGCTCTGTGGCCGAGTGGTTAAGGCGGTAGACTCAAGTTCTACTATCGTAAAGATGCACGCGTTCGAACCGCGTCGGAGTCATTATTTTTTTAATCTTTTTTAAACATGCTCATTAGAGTCCCAATCAACTGCCACTAATGTAAATGCATCTTGTTGCATATTCAATGTCTAAAAGCTTACTACTGAATATTTTCGTTCAAAAAAACTAACCGCTTGCTTTAAAAACCTATATATTTAAGCCTTTTGTAGTATTTCTAAGCGAATTCCAAATGCTTATGATGCTCATTATATCTAGCACCTTGGACTGGTTGACTTTGGGTAATAGCGTTAACTGCTTTGATATCTTCATCGGTCAATTCAATGATACTACCAATATTACGCTCAATCTTTTCCTTTGTTGAACCTGATGGAATTGGAATAATGGTTGGGAGATTCTTGATACCACGGAATTCAGCACTACCTGAAACCTTCACAATCCAAGACAAGGCAAAGTTTTCCAAGGAAGTATTCTTAACGTCATGAGCGTAATCATGAAGCTTCTTGAGCAAGGACAAGTTCTGGTCAAAGTTTTCTGGTTGGAAACGTTCCAATCTTCTTCTAATGTCTCCTTCAGGTATGTCGTCAAGGAACTTTTTACCCTTGGCAACGGTTGAATCTGTCAACAACCCTCTTGAAAGCGGAGAGTATGCAATGATTGGAATTTGGTGCTTAGCCAATTCCGCCAAAACACCATTCTCAACAATATCCTGCGAGAGAATCGAAAATTCAACTTCCACAGCAGAAATTGGAGCCACAGAAACAGCCTTTTGGATGGAACCAACACCCACTTCAGAGATTGAAATACCGTCTATCTTACCAGCCTTAACATATTCGTTAATGTAACCAATGGTCTCATCGTAGGGAACTTTTGCATCAACTCTAGCAGGTTCAAAGAGTAACTTGGGACGCTTGCTCTTTTCTTGGGGGAAGTAAGAGAGGATTGTTTCAATAGATTCAGTGATACCTTCCTTAGATCCATTAGGAGCATGGCCATTAGCACCAACTCCACCCTTGATGGAGATAACCAATTGGCTATTTTCTTCGTCGGAGTTGGAATCCACAAAGGCCTTTAACAATTTCAAGTTGGCATAGTCAGGGCCATAAAATTCGCCACCATTGAGGAATTTGACACCATATTTTTCAGTTGTAGTGATATAATTCAAAGAGTCAACTGATTGTTCAGTTGGTGGTGGGGTAGGAGTCCAGGTTAAAGACATAGTACCGTAGCCGAATTTACCAGGGATTTGAACAGAAGACATGTTAAGTATTTGAGCTATTAAAAATAGATTGTTTGAAAATAAGGATCGAATAGAATTGATTTGATTTCGAGTGATATTTATACCCCTTGCGTCCCCTCAAGGTCAAACACTGTCAACTTTGTTATTCAGCCGAATTCGTTAAATCCGAATTTCAGGGCTAATTGTCGCACTAAAATATTTTGGGTTGCAACACTGTAATTGATCATTTAGCCCAAAATCTTTATCTTTCTGCCACTAACTCCGTATTTTAACATCCGCTAGATATATTAAATGTGTTGCATACATGAATTAATCTATTTTTTTGGTACTTTGGGCTTTCAGAGAAGCCCAGTACCTTTGTTTTTGTAGCAAATAATCAAAGGATTTGTGGCTTTTCTCTGAATAAAACAAGAAAGTAGTATCCCAGTTCATCAAGTACTAACTTAGCTCTACAAAAAGACTAGCATGATACTTAACCGGGTGACCATACTTTTTCTTCTAATTAAACGCTATCTTTACAGAATTTTTTCACTGCAAAAAAACTAAACTCCGAAGAATGAGTTTCACCCTCAGGCTGAAACGGGGCGCCTTTCAAATCGGGGTTTCCAAAATGGGGGGCGGTAGATCTAAGCCTGCAGCAGCGTGAAAATACTACCATTGTACATACATAAATATTCGACCGCATTCTAGCAAACTAAGTAGATTATGCCGTGGAGGATTTGTTATCAATTGACTAGAATTGTTCCCGACTCCTCTTTGATAGTCTTTATGATTTATAGTTTGTTAAGGACTTTATTGTTGAAATTGCTGTTTTAGTAAAACAAGAGAATATTAAAGGTTGCCACATAATAGATTTACACTTATTAGGAGCCCATATCCCAATCAATCCAATCATCACCACACTCCTTTTTTTTGCATTTATTCTTTTCTCGACAATTGTGGCGTAGTGGAAATAATTACGTATTCTTGAATCCTGCTATTAATCTATTATCCTTATCCTTCCAGATGTTAGCAATTGATTTGGAAAATTTCATTTATTAATATAAGGAGATCACTTCTTTTCTCCTGACATAATTCTGAAAGTAGTTCACAAGTTTCACTTGCGTTGAATTTACCAGCAGTCTCCATCTGAGGCAGCAAAAAATATTCTAACTAGACAGACCGGGACAAGAATCCCCACAAAAAGTGAGAGGAGCCCTAACTGAATAAACATCCTAGAAAGTAGAGCAGACTTCAACTTTACAGGCACGACAAAATTCAAAAAGCGGCCGTAAATAGCCTCAGTAACCACTTCTCTGCTTTAAATTTGTTCGTACAAGTTGCTTGTCTCTCATTATAAGATTGTTTCAAATAATATTTTTGTTTAGAATGAACAATTTAGATTTATAGATACGTCATTTACATTAATTTTGTAGGAAAAACCTAGGCGTCCAAATGCTTATTATACGCATTGTATCTACCACCCTGAACATGTTGAATTTGGGTAATACCTTCGACTACTTTGATATCTTCATCGGTCAACTTGATAATATTACCAATATTCAGATCAATTTTTTCCTTGGTGGAAGCGGAAAGAAGTGGAATAATTCTGGGAAGGTTCTTAATGCTACGGAATTCAGCACCTGAAACCTTCACATTCCAAGACAAGGCAAAGTTTTCCAAGGAAGTATTCTTGACATTATGAGAAATTATATGGACGCGATTCTATATGCTAAACAAAGAATTCACTGTCGCTTTTTTGCTAACTCCGTGTTGAAACTCCGCCAAATAATATAACGCTACCTAATTGCGAACGGAAATCCTTAGTATCTCCGATATACTGTCGATCCACAAGGTACACCTGAGAATAAACGAAATATGGTCTTATTTTTATTTTACTTTTAGATATACCAGTATCAGAACACCCGTAAAAAAGCATCCTGATTCTATATTAAAATCTAGAATTCTGTAGCCCTACTTAGCTCCGTCAATTAATTGTCAACTAGAAAAAGTGTAACTTGACTGCAAAACTAACTCCGCGAAAAGATCCGTGAATTTTCGTGGGCCTGTGATAACGGCTTTTTAGTGGAGGAAATATAATTTACTTTACAAATCTTGACAAATATTCAATCACTTCAATTTATTGGTAAACTACATCAATTCTCTTAAGTAAGAATGATTAAGAATTGGCATAATTTTAGCCGGTTGAATGATATTACTGAGAAGGTCTCCTGGTGTGGAATGTTAAATTCACACATCGGTCAATGGTACTTTTAATAAATCTAGAAAAATGCAAAAGATATTTACTTTCATCTAGATAACTCTGACCATTAACACCCCACATTATTATTGAATTTTTGTTACTGGAACCACACTATTTTTACAGTAGCTATTCCTATTTCTAATTAGTAGCTGGTCTGAAAGAGATGAATATGGCTTTTTTTTCGACTTCATTAGACCGATTAAAACAAAACTCAGTATCTCCATGGTTGAGCAAACACTCACCTTAGAGGAACGGAATAACTCATGGAGTGATTACAAGCATCATCCTGTCACAGTTTAGCTTGATTGGGATGAAGTGAAGAAGAAAGCTTGGGAATTTTTTTCCTGCATATCCCAGTACCAGGCATTAGTCACGAACTCGACATTTGTTGGAACTACAATAGTTTCTACAAAGATGGCTGTGATCACGTCGTTGTTGGATACGGACTTGTATAAGTTATTTATGCATGCTTCCGTGCATCACAACTTTCTTCACACCCCGGTGGTTTATACTTACAAGAATAGAACCCCCTCAATGGTTCTCAACGCGCCTGCCATAGCTTGGTTGAAGCAGCAAATCAATCTGTTAGGTCAATTACGATTTAGTTCGGAAGAAATTGAGTATATTCGCAGGGTATTACCTCAATTACCGTCTGCGTACACAGAGTACTTGAAAGGCTTCAGCCTTGACCCTCAAAACCAAATCAAATACTATCATGACCAAGATGAACTCGAGAAATTCACCATTGAGGTGGTAGGTGATTGGGACAAGACAATATTATATGAAATTCCATTACTTGCTTTAGTATCAGAGGCTTACTTTAAGTTTGTTGAGACTGACTGGAACTACGATGGCCAGGTGGAAAAGGCTAATTTTAAATGTCAACAGCTATTTGACAACGGATGTACGTTCAGTGAGTTTGGTACCAGAAGAAGAAGATCATTCGACACCCAGGAAATTGTTGTAAGGGAATTAAAGAAATATGCTGATGCCCACCCAGATTTAGCGAAACACTTGCTAGGTACATCGAACGTTTTGTTAGCAAAGAAGTATGATTTGGTGCCCATTGGCACTGTCGCACACGAATGGTACATGGGGATTGCTTCAGTGACTCAAGACTATGGAAATGCGAACAAGCATGCGATGGACTACTGGATTGAAACGTTTGGTCCAAAATACGCTGGTCTTGCTCTCACAGATACTTTCGGAACAGATTCGTATTTGAAGATTTTTGAGAAACCATATTCCGATTATTACGCCGGTGTAAGGCAAGATTCTGGAGATCCAGAGCACTATGCAGAGAAAATTGCCAAACACTATGAGAAATTGGGATACCCTCCGAACTCCAAGGTCATCTGTTTTAGTGATTCGTTGAATATTGACAAATGTATCAAGTACAAACAAAAAGCCGAAAGGGTTGGCTTAATTCCTACTTTTGGGGTAGGTACATTTTTCACCAACGATTTCCAGGTTTCATCTACGGGTGCAAAATCACAACCACTTAACATTGTTATCAAGTTGAAAGAAGCTGGAGGCAATCCTTCAATCAAAATCAGTGACAATTTGGGGAAAAACATGGGTGATGAGGCTACAGTTTCTCGGGTGAAGAAGGAGCTTGGATACGAGGAAAGAATATGGAACGATGGAGATGAGAGCAAGAGATGGTAATAATTCTAGACTTTTTTTTATTTATTTTTGATAATCTTTAATGTAACGCTACAGCAAAATTTCCTGCACAGGAATTGCGATGGTCACCTACCCAGAATACCTCACTTGAAGTACCAATCTACCTTTTTAGACCTGACTCTGAGTCATGGAACTTACGTACGAGAACTTAGAGACGGTTTTGACTTTGTCCAATGGTTCCGAAAGAAGTCAAGAACAACCAGCGGCTGAAGCCCAGCTTAAGAGATGGGAAGTGGTTCCTGGGTATCATTACTTGCTCCAGGAAATCTACTTGAAGACCGAGCTTCCATTGCAACTCAGATGGCTTGCAATTATCTGTTTCAAAAACGGTATTGAAAAGTACTGGCGTCCATCTAAACAGAATGCAATTTCAAAGGAAGAAAAAGCTCAAATCAAGGGCAGGTTGTTTCACTTACTAAAGGAGAAGAACAATCAATTAACTGCCCAAAATGCCCATTCCATTGCCATGATTGCCCGGTTTGACTTTCCTACTGAATGGCCATCTTTGTTTGACGACATATCCAAGAATTTGGATGATTTTGTTTTCAAAACAAATGACTTAGTCTCGACAAACAACCTCTTAATAATCTTGAATCGTATTATTAAAACATTGTCACTGGTTAGAATTGGGAGAACGAAACATGCAATGCAAAGCAAAGCACAAGTGATAGTCACAATACTCATCAAGCTATATGTCAAATTTTTCCTGATGTGGACTCAAAGCTTGGAACTCAATTTAATGGAAATTTGTTATTTATGCTTGAAAAATTTAAGAAGAATTATTCCAGAAGGATTTGAACAGCCTCATAAGAACCAGGACGTTGTGGAATTCCTCAGCATGACTATCGATCACCTTCAGGCCTTGGTTACAGAGAATGACAAATATGCTTCTGACTTGTTGGAAAGATATGTCAAGTGCTACAGCAAATTATACGTTGAATTGATAAACAATAGTCCCACCAGCTTTGTCTTGCTTTCATGTCTGAGCAAAATTGTGTCGACATTTCTTTCTCTTTTAGAACAAAAGGCAGAAAACATCTACAACAGCAACGACGAAAACGATTTTTGGGAAATTTTGGCCTTGAAAGGCTTTGCCATTTTGAAAAAAATAATCAACTACATCTACAAGAAGGGTGCCATTACACTTAAACAAAGAAACGACAAAACCGAAATTGAATCCACCATTAACAAATTAACAACAGAGTTGTTTACACCAGATGTAATCCAACATCTCTGCGACTTAATTATCAACTGGTACCTTCGTTTAAGGCCTTCAGATATGGAAGGCTGGCTTTTGGAGCCTGAGGAATGGTGTAATGAAGAACTTTCCAGCAGTTGGGAATACCAAATCCGTCCGTGTGCAGAAAACTTCTATCAAGACTTGATCAAGTATTTCAATGATTCATTAGGTGAGTTTATCATTAACAAAATCAGCAATGGACTTGTAGAAAACGAGTCAGTAGACAAGATTTTAGTCAAGGATTCAATTCTTTGTACGTTTCAATTATCTTCGGGGCTGATTGCGAACAGTGTTAACTTTGATCAATTATTAACTGATGTCTTTATTCCAGAAGGTTTGAAGAATGATCTTGTTGACAACAAGATCTTAAAGAGACGTATTTGCTTGATCATATGCGAATGGGTCCAGGTTCAGTGTTCACGCGAGGGTAGAGTTAACATTTATAATTTGTTGATTAACTTTTTGCAGCCGGATAATCCTATCAATGACAAGGTTGTTAAGATTGCGGCCGTTCAGACATTAAGAATTGTGATTGATGATTGGGATTTCAACAAGTACGACTTTAAACCGTTTTTAAATGATTTTGTTCGTTTATTACTCACATTGTTATCTGATGTTGCTCTCACAGAATCAAAGTTATATATCCTTCGGACACTTGCTGTCTTGATTGAAAGATGTAATCCATTGGTGGATCGTCAAACCTTGTTGGATATTCTTATGATTGTGCCACATTACTGGGAACAGAGCACTTCTCAAAATGAACCAATTGTTAAGAATTCGTTGTTGAGGGTATTGAAAAGCTTGACGGTTTCATTGAACCAGGATTCCACCGAAACTTATGAGATATCTCTTCCATTAATCAAAGCTTCATGTTCTGAGCATCTAGACACATATTCATTGTTATCTGAGGATGGCTACGATTTGTGGTTAGCCACAGTTCAATTTTGTCCCGCAGGTCAAATGAACAATGGTGAAATTACCAATTTGTTTCAATTGATTCCATATGGCTTGATGAATGCTACTGAGATTCTTCCCACAATATTATCCATCGTGAGAAGCTACACTTTGTATGCGCCTGATTTATTTGCAGGGGAGGTGGCTTTGGAAATTTTCCGGGTATTGAGTGGTTATTTGAGTAACATGAGAGACGATGCATTTGCTGTATTCATAGCCATGATGGATATACTTTTTTTGCATGAAGTGCACAGCGAGCAATTTGTGAATAATTTGCTCAACAGTGGCTTGTTCAATGCCATGATAAATTATATCCTAGATGATTCACAGAGTGTATCTCAAGTCAACAAGGTCTTATTGGTGGTTTCACGGTTGGCTAAGACGTCTGCCGAAGTATTCAATCAGATCCTTGAGCACTTAACAATTGATGGTACTAAATTGATGGAGACTTGGCTCAAGTACTACAGCAGCAATGGTAATCCACGCAACAAGAAGGTTAATTTGATGGCTCTTCTTTCTCTTACAACATACGGTATCTTGCATTCGAATGCGGTGACATTCCAAATGTTTCCTCAAGTAGTATCTAAGACCCTTTATTTTCTCGAAGAAATCAATGAAGATACTGGAGGTGCGTGTGATGCGTACAAGCAAGATTTTATCTACGAGGATATTGATGATTATGCATACATGGATCCCGATATCAAGCCTAACGGGGAAAAGGTGCGGTACCAACGGTTGTTGGAAGAATATGACCCGGTGTACAAGACCAACTTACGGGATTTCTTAAAAAGTGTAGTGTTGGAGTTGAAGGCAGGCTTGCAACAAACCGATTTCCAACAGTTGATAGCCACCAACGACCAGTACAGTATAGATAGGTTGCAATCTCTCTTGGGATAAATACACACAACTTGTCCTTATTTGCAGGAATCTTTTTTTTTTTCCATCAACCATAATTGAATTGGTGGCGAACAAATATACGCAACCTTTCTCACCACCAATCTGTATCGCTCTATTCGATGTTCAGAAACAACTACGATAACGATTCCGTGACATACTCACCTACCGGGAGATTGTTTCAGGTGGAATATGCTTTGGAAGCAATTAAACAAGGGAGTGCTGCCGTGGGACTCGTTTCGAAAACACATGTTGTGTTGGTAGCTTTGAAACGTAACGCCGAAGAACTCGGTTCCTACCAAAAGAAAATCATCAAGGTGGATGACCATATGGGAATTGCGCTTGCTGGATTGGCTCCTGATGCAAGAGTGTTGTCCAATTACTTGAGAAAACAAGCAATGAGCTCGAAAATGATCTTCAAGAGACCTTTACTGACCCAAAAAGCCGTCTTGTCCATCGCTGATAAGGCACAAGAAAACACACAATCGTACGGTTCGAGACCTTACGGGGTTGGCTTGTTGGTTGCTGGTTATGATGAAACCGGCGCCCACTTGTTCGAATTCCAACCATCTGGTTCTGTTCTCGAATACTACGGTGCAGCCATCGGAGCCAGATCGCAGGCTGCCAGAACATACTTGGAAAGAAACTTGGAAACCATTCGTGAGTCCGAATCTATCGAAGCATTGATTGTTCATGGCTTGAATGCCTTGAGAGACACCTTGTCGCAAGACGTCGAGTTGACTTTCAAGAATACATCGGTCAGTGTGGTGGGGAAGGATACCAATTTCACAATCTACGATGACGAGGATGTACAGCAATGGATTGATAAGTTGGATTCCGTCTCAAATGCTAGAAATAGAGACAACGACGACGATAATGACGACAATAACGAAGAAGCTACCGACGCCGCCGATGATGCTGCTGTTGCTGCTGCACCAGGAACTGGAACCGAAGGCGACTCCGAAACTAACCCAGATAGAATGGAAACTGACGAATGATTACCTAAATCTATTTACAAATACATATCATGAAATTTTATTGTTGCTTCTGCTTCTCTTGTTGCTGCTTGAGCGCCACTTCTTGAATCGCCTTAAGACATTCCTCCTGCAACGTAGTGACCTCTTCATTGAGTTTTACCGGATTGTGGAACTCCTTATGCAGCCTGATATCGGCGATCTTTTCTCTGATCGCACGGACCTTAGAATTGATCAGATCTTTGACTGGTTCATCCATTAGTTCACCAAACTGAATTAACGCGTTGTCGGTGTCAGTACATAAAATGTCTGCCCGGGTAGCATGTTCATAATACTTCCGAACTTCGGCATCAGTCTGTTTGTTCTTGTTACTATCAGCAATGATTCTCTGAACCTCTTCTTCTGACAATCCAGTTTCTCCTGACACTTGGATCGAGACTTGGTTTTCTTTACCGTAGTGCTCTGAATCTTCGGGGTAAGGCGTCTTATCTGTAGCTGTGACATTTATGATACCATCAGCATCAATGGCAAACCCCACTGCAATTTGTGGAGACCCCTTTGGTCCAAGAGGTATATTTGATAACTTGAAATTTCCAATCAACTTATTGTCCTTAACCAAGGATCTTTCTCCCTGGTACACCCTTATTTCAACTCCAGTCTGACCATCAACAGCAGTTGAATATATCTGTTCCTTCTTGATAGGTACTGCAGAGTTGCGTGGAATCAAAGGACTGAAGATACCACCATAAGTTTCAATTCCCAACGATAACGGCGTAACATCGAGAAGTACAACATCTTTAATTTGACCAGCAAGCACCGCCCCCTGGATTGCCGCACCCAACGCAACAGCTTCATCTGGATTTACAGCAGTACTAGGCTGCTTCCCAAAGATATCAGCCACCACACTTCTGATCTTGGGCATTCTGGTCATACCTCCAACCAATAAAACTTCATCTACATCCTTGACCTTAAGATCAGCATCTCTGATACATCTTTTCACTGGATCAATCGTCTTGTTAATTAGGTGCATCGACATTTCGTCCAATTCGTCTTCTGTGAGCTTAAGCTTGATATGCTTATCCTCATAAATAAACGGAATATTGATCTCGGTTTCTTTTACGTGAGATAACTCAATCTTGGCCCTTTCGGCAGCTTCTCGTATCCTCTGAACCACCAAACGGTCACCCAGTAAATCTAAGCCAGTATCCTTTTGGAAGGTGTTCAAAATATACTTCAACAATAAGTTATCAAAATCTTCCCCTCCCAAATGAGTATTGCCATTGGTAGCTCTCACCTCAAACACGCCTGCTTCAATATCCAAAATCGAAATGTCAAATGTACCCCCACCTAAATCAAAAACAGCAATCACACCATCCTTTTGCTTTTTGTCCATACCATAAGCCAAAGCCGCGGCAGTTGGCTCGTTAACCACACGAAGTACTTCCAACCCAATAAGTTTACCTGAGTTTTTCGTTGCCAGCCTCTGTGCATCGTTGAAGTACGCTGGAACAGTGACGACCGCATGATTCACCTTGTTGTCCGGAGGCAAGTGCATTTCTGCTACTTCTTTCATCTTCTGTAAAATTGCAGCACTTATTTCTGATGGAGAAAGAGTCTTACCATATGATGTAGATACCCATGCGTCTCCATTCTCGTGTTCAATAATTTGATAAGGAAAACTGTTTATATCTTTCTGAACTTCTTCATCAACAAACTTACGTCCAATCAATCTCTTGGTGGCAAAGAAGGTATTTTGTGGGTTAACAACTGCTTGTCTCCTGGCTTGAATACCTACAAGACGTGTCACTTCATCACCATGCTTTGAGAAGGCCACAATTGAAGGTGTGGTACGGGCCCCTTCTTCGTTCTCCAAGATCCGGGCCTCGTTTCGCTCAACAAGAGCCACAGCAGAATTGGTTGTTCCAAGATCAATTCCAATCACAGTATGTTGATACCGCTTAAATAACAGCAGCATATATCCCTTGGATAACTGCCTTTGTAAGTTATTGAATCTCAACATGGTAAATGTATGTTGCTTCTATCTCCATATACCGAAAAGAGATGTACAGATCTATAGCCAAATATTATATGCAGACAGATGACTGTCAAAGTTATTTACTGGCTCTAATTTTTTTTAGGGGCTTTAGAATAACAAGGTTTGCTGGTTAATACTTTCGTGCTACCATTGTAAATTAGCATTCTCTATAAAGGTATCTAAAGTTATGTTCACGTCAGTTATAGCAATCACTGGTCAGTAGCGTCATCTAAAAATGACTTAATAGACCTTGGGACCCAACTGCCTGCAGGAATGGATGCAAAAAAAAGAAGGGTAACGTTAGTAAGGAATCAAAGCAATAACTGAATCCAGGATTTTGAATTGCTTAAAGTATACATGACCCAAAACATCTAATGAACAAATAAAGATAAACTGCATCGTAGCGAGAGACAGCACTTTGATTTGTTCTTGAAGTAGAATTTGAGGTGATTTGCGGTAATTTTCTACCCGTTGCCATGTGGAATACACCTGGTAATACTCTGGCGATACTCCCACTGTAACACCCAAAGTACCTAGTCTCCGATTTGCCAAAATTTTTCCTACTTGGAAACTTGAGTTGGTATTAATGTGAAATTTATCTCTGTTAAACCGCGGAACCAACTCGCAAAACAGCTGCCACATCGAACTGGTACCTAGATTCCTCTTTGCTATCAGAGCAATAGTGTCGTAATGTATAAAGTGTTTTGGACCCGCCAAAAACAGCTTTATCCCTTCAAAAAGATTTTCGTCCACAAGCTCATGTCCCGGTTTATAATTAATCAAGTCTAAGGTCAATACGGAGAATTTGTGGTCCTGTTCAGTAAAGAAGGTAACCATAGATTTTAGGTCTTCAAGACCCGAAGATTCAGACAATATCCGTTTTTCAATCAATCCAAGGTCAGAAATTGACCCAAAATTTGTTCGAGTATAAAACTCAATCATATGATGAAAAGTTATTGGAGATAATCGGGCTCTAATTGCTTCATCATTATAATTCAGAATACGGAGGTATTGGGCCACTTCAGAATAAGTGAATACATCGACATGATACTTGGTGGCAATAGTAGGCAAACGAAGAAGAAAATAATAGTTTCCGACTTTCAAGAAAGCTTCTGTAGGAACAACACGAAATGTATCGAGAATTCTACCGGCAACCACTAGTTTAAAGTCACTGAAAAATTCATTTAGTATCTTAGCTAGCACAGACATGACCATCATCGAACATCCCTTTGTTTTATCGGCATAGAACCTGAGAATACCAAGGTCCTCTGTATATGGTCGTTCAAAGTAGTTCCAGTTTCTTTCGGTACAATAAAATAGCAGACATATTTTGTTTGCCACCTTACCCACAAATCTGATATAAGTTTTTTCGTTCAGGAAATGAAGTGCTTTGTCACCAGGAACGTATCGTACCAATTTGTTTCTTTTGTTGACAAGTTGATCAACAAAAACTTCACGATGAAGTTTACGTCGAATAATTCCAAGCTTGGATGCCCGAAATGCAATCAATTCATGGCAGGCAGGGTCAAAAAGACCTAACTTTGACCACACGTATTCGTGATCATATTCAAAGACTTTGCCACTAGTCCAGAATTCCAGTGCAAGACGGTAATTCTGGGCTCGGATCAAATGAAGGAGAAGTGATGGTACCGAAATATCACAAGAAACTCTTCGGTATCGTAAACTGTATCTTATATGATGCCAATTTTGATTGTATTCATTAATTAGAATGGGTAGGTAGCTGGAATCTCGAGTAAACCGATTGAATGCCAGAATATCTTGCGATTTCTTATATATTTCAAGCTCGTACCAAAGTTCCTGTTGCTTTCTGTACATTGCCATACTGTGATTGTAATAATCTGAGAGCTCCGTTTCTATTTCGTATGCGTCTAAGATGTTGCCCCAGAAGTGGTCGTAGAGCTGTTTCCATAAATACTCGTGGGTCAATATGCGTCGAAACAGCTTGCATGTTGAAGACAAGGCAATTATATCACCAATTCCCAAGCTTCCCAACAACACAATATCGTAAACAATATCTCGTGGAAGGTCTTGGAGTAGCATCGTTTTTTGTTGTCCGGAACAAAGGTTGCAACGACTTGATTTCGAGTTGGGAAAAAAACGTCTGCGAAGATCATCGCCAATCACTTACATAAAAATATGGGGAAACGGAGGGCCGGCGGCGACCATGGCAAGTCCAAAAAATTCAAGGCAAATGGATTTGTTGATCCCAACACGTCTGGTATTTATGCCACATGTAATCGCCATAAAGAACAGCAATGCCGTCAAGAATTGATGAATTTGTTGTCTGAGAAAATTGGCGACTACTTCAACCTTGATGCCGAAGGATCAGATGACGAGGAGGAAAATGAAACAGAGGAGCTCTCAATAGAAGAACAGATCAAACGAGAAGTTCAAGGAATGAAGGAAGCCAAAACTTCAAAAAAGGAGTTCTTGAAGCCAATAGATTTGGGATGTGAATGCTTGGTATTCATAAAAACCAGGAAACCAATTGATCCTGAGGTGCTTGTTGAGAAACTCTGCAATGAAAGCATGGAATCAAATGTCAAAACCACCAGATTCACTCAAAAACTATCACCTGTGACGTATTCTGTTTCAGCATCGATGGACGAGTTGAAGAAGTTGGCCAAGAGAGTATTGGCACCGCATTTTCATCAGGAAAAGGACCAGAAGCCACTTAAGTTTGCAATCCAGATCTCTAAGCGTAACTTTAATACCTTACCAAAGGCCGATATGATCAAGGCGGTAGCCGAATGTGTTGGACGCGATCATGGCCATTCAGTCGATTTAAAGCAATACGATAAGTTAATCTTGGTAGAGTGTTACAAGAGCAATATTGGTATGAGTGTTGTCAATGACTACGCAAGATTGGAACGGTACAACTTACAACAGATCTTTGAGAAGCACAGTGAGAGTGATGAACTTTCTCGGGTGAAGCCCAAAGAAGAAGAAAAACATGTTACTGAATAGTTCATTAGATTACATACTTAGGATGATAACTTTTCTGTAAATGCCACAATCTCATTCCAAGCCAACCAGTCGGCTTCGGTATTCGGTATGAGGCCCATTTTATACAACTTGTACACTCCTACGGCCATGTTGGCAAGTTGGCAGATTATAAACACGATTTTTGCCACAAGAATCTCGGTCTTGATATTCTTGCTTTGTAAATTCTTGAAAGCTGGATTTGTCTCAAAGATGATGGCCTTCAACGGATTCCAGAGTAACATGAGTGTCATTGTCATGGGAATGATTTGTAGCGAATTTCCTGTCATGTAACTCATAATGACATTCATGGGGATTGACTTGGCTGGACTAACGGCAGTATCCCACACTTTCTTGAGGATCAATTCCTGGAGCTTATCATCTGAAGTGACAGGGCCAGTAGACTTGGCTCTTACCGGAGCAATTCCAAACCCTGCAGGGTTGATTGGTTTTTTTGTTACCAATGGTTGTACTGCCAGCACTTTAGAAACTTCACTCATACTTTGTCACCAACGTTTCAGAGTCGTTCGTGTCTTGTAAAGTAATCTGGTGCCTTACGATTGAATTCGTGGGCAAGCAATTTTGAGAATTCCTGCACCGAACGAGTGATCGCTGGCGCCCCCCTCTCTTTCCCAGCGGAGATCTGCCTTAAAAGCGATCCCGGCAGCCAAGGATTGGTGATTTGCTTTTGGTGTTTCCAGCAAAGCATAGACACAATGAACTCGACTATTAATCTTAAAATCAATCCGCTTAGCAATATCATAGGATTCTCCATCTTGTTATCTATGGGATTTCTTTTGGTGATATTGGCAGGTATCTTTGGCAACTGGTACCCAATAATTATCGGTCTCATTTTTACGGTAGCACACTTGCCAATGGCCATAACTAAGATAATAACATCTGGATCTGACTACGATATGAATTTCGATCTGTTAGATTCAAGTTTCGGAAATGGACTTGTGGAGGCAGGCTACTGGATGTCCGCTTTTTTACTTACTTCTGGTGTCGCTTTACCAATGCTTTTACACCACTCACTCATCATCTCCAAGGCCGCAATGATCCTTTCTATCATTGGTGGCAGTATTATATACGGGACTATATACTCCTTCAGTCGCTTCTTTGACGAAGACGACTCCGATGAAGTCGCTGATGGGATCCTTAGCTCTACCATATAACATACTGAAATATACAGCCACATCGCATATTCGGTGTAATTATCAGCACTTGGGAATTTGCCGCGAACGACAAAGAACGCAGTATTATTGTTGCACACTGATATCTCACCAACTTTCAAATCAAATTACTTCACAGCCATGACCACAGCTGAACTCGAATTAGTTGAAGATTTCCAGCTTAAGGAGAAGATCACCAACGAAGAGTTCAAGATCTGGAAAAAGACTGTGCCCCTTCTTTACGATACCATCCACACCTATGCTTTGGAATATCCATCGTTGGTGTTCCAATGGTTGCCCAACTACGAATACTCTTCCAACAACAACACGATCACTCTCAAGTATGCCATTGGGACAAACACAATCGATAACTCACAGAACTTCCTCAAAGTTGGTTCTGTCGATCTTCCCTCAACGTTGGCTCCCGACTTTGGTCAAATAATGCCAGGTGCCGCAAACGTCCCTATTCCTGCTTCATCAATTGAAGACAGTTCGAACTTCAGAATAACAACAAAGTGGAAACAAAACGGCATTATCAATCGTGTTAGGGTCTCCCCAGATGGCAATAAAGTATTGACCTTCAACTCTGACGGTGTAATTCACTATGTTGATTTAAAGTCCAACGAATTATACAACTATAAATATCATAAGTTGGAGGGATTATCTTTGGAATGGCTTAGTGATGGCTCGTTTCTCTCTGGCGCCAAGGACTCTCAGATTGCTTTGTGGAACGTCTCGAAGCCATCTACCCCAATTCAATTGTTCAAGACTCACACTGCTGCTATTAACGATTTGTCATCCAACAAATTGGCCAGAGATATTTTCGGTTCGGTGGCCGATGATTCCACTACTCAATTTCACGATTTGAGAGTAGCTGGTTCTGACGACAACCCTGTGATAAAGACCCAAAACAAGCATATTCAGTATGCTATCAGCTTCCATCCTGATATCAATACCTTGTATGCTACTGCTGGTAAGGACAACCTTGTCAATTTGTACGATATCAGAAATAATAACACTCCAATAAGGAGCTTCTTTGGCCATAATGACAGTGTCATTGGACTCAAATGGGACCAGACCTCCGATCCGAACACGTTGTACTCCTGGTCGTTGGACAAAAGAGTCATCGCGTGGGATCTCACCAGCTTGGATGAGGAATTTACATACCCAAATGATGAGGAAAACACTAAAAAGAGATCTGCATCCAAGAAGGATCCATGTCTCAGATTTATACATTCGGGCCACACTAACAGGATCAACGACTTCGATATCCATCCTACCGTCAAGAACGTGTTTGGTACTGTTGGAGAGGATACATTGTTAGAGGTATGGAAGCCAAAGACTCTTGTTGCCGAAGAGTCGGAATCGGAAAGAGAAGAATCTGTTGAAAAGGATGAAGAACCTGCTCAAGAAGAGAAGCAAGAGGACACTGCAGAGACAACGGAACCAACTGGAACCACTGAGAAAACCGAGGAAAACAAGCCTAACGAGCCGGAGCCAGATGCTTCCAAGCTGGAACCAGCTCCTGATGTTGAAATGAAAGAGTAAACTATGTAATTTTTTGTTTTTAATTGTACCTTTAGTAAATGACATATTTGTCTGCAACTAATTAAACCCGAAACGGACAGACGCGTTTTTTTTTTTAAATAAGAACGCTTTTCTTCTGATTTGGTTTGTTGTAATCTTGAATCAAGAAGTTATGACAGTAGAACTTTTATGGAAGAAACTTCCTATCGAGGAAGCAGAGCTTAGTTTGTCTAAAGTTCTCCGTTGTGGGCAAACTTTTCGTTGGAAAAATATCAATAATGTTTGGTCTTTCACTACTACTGATCGCATCATCTTTGTCAAGCAGGATGAAAAGTATCTTCATTATTCACACGTTACACTGCCAACCCTGAAGAATAGCTCCGGTGGAACATTAGAGTTTGTCAACGATTATTTCAATCTTCCAGTGAACTTATCTAGTCTTTACGAACATTGGTCAGTACAACACAATGCATTTAAGAAATCAAGCAAGGATTCTCCTTTTAACGCGTTTAAAGGAATCCGGATACTTAGACAAGATCCTTGGGAAACCTTGATATCCTTTATATGCTCTTCAAACAATAATGTTAAGAGAATATCGAAAATGTGTGACAATTTATGTAACGAGTTTGGTGACTACATTAATGAATACGAGGGTATCAAGTATTACAGTTTCCCTGGTCCATCGGTTCTTTCCAAACCAGGAGTTGAATCCAGGTTACGTGACTTGGGATTTGGATACCGGGCAAAATATATCCACCAGACAGCATGCAAATTTGAAGATAATGAAAAGTATCCAGATATAACTTTGGAAAACTTGAACAAACTTCGTAACGAGGATTACGAAACTGCCCATGAGTTCCTATTACAGTTAACGGGCGTCGGTCCTAAGGTTGCAGATTGTATCTGTCTTATGGCCCTTGATAAGCACGATATTGTTCCAGTTGATACTCATGTGTATCAAATTGCAGTCAGAGATTACAATTACAAAGGAAAGCGTGACATCAAAACTATGAATAAGGCGGTTTATTCATCTATCCGTCAATACTTCAAAGATGTTTTTGGTTCATATGCGGGATGGGCTCAATCGGTACTCTTTGCGTCTGATCTCGCTGATCTCGACAATGGTATCAATCAAATAGATAACGTCAAGGTAGAGAAGCGTGTGAAAGTTGAAACCGATAAAGACTCATTTTCATTAAAAAGAGTCAAGTTGGAAAAGGTAGAAGCATAAATAGATTTAATAGGAGGAGTAGAGATTATCTCTTTTCACCTCTTTCGTGTATTCTGCTTCGACAAAGGCAGAAACAGGGCGGTTGGTGTAGTGGTTAACATTTCTGCCTTCCAAGCAGGAGACATGGGTTCGATTCCCGTACCGCTCATTTTTTTAAATTTTGCGTCGCACTAGTTAATTTGTAGGTATTGCATCGGTTTGGCCCTTATTTTTTTACGTTGGACTACCTCATTGCATGTATGTTACAAGAAGAGGATTGTCAGTTGTTCGACCATTGATTGCATCTTATAAACGTGTATCTAAAATGCCTCAGAATGTTTTAAGTCAATTGGTGTTGAACAACACCGAAACAGATATCAAGAACTTGTTAGTTGAATTCTGTAACCATCACAACCTGTCTGATCCCAATCCTTTGGAGCTCAGAATCACTGGGGGTTGGGTCAGAGATAAGTTGTTGGGATTAGAAAGCAACGATATTGATATTGCCATCAACAACATGTCAGGAGAAGAATTTGTTTCTGAGCTTCATAAGTACTTGCGAGACTCAGAACTGAACCTTTCCTTAAATGCTATCCATACGATCAAGAAGAATCCAGAAAAGTCTAAACATTTAGAAACATGCACCACAAAGTTATTTGGCTTGGATATTGATTTTGTTAATTTGAGGTCCGAAGAGTACACTTCTGATAGTAGAGTTCCTGTCATCAAGTATGGAACGGCTGAAGAAGACGCCTTTAGACGTGATGCAACTTTGAATGCATTGTTCTACAATTTAAATAAGGAATGCATTGAAGACTTTACCGGAAAGGGAATTGAAGACTTGCAGAATGGAATTTTACGAACTCCGTTGCAACCATTGCAAACCTTTTTAGATGATCCTTTAAGAGTCCTTAGACTTATTCGGTTTGCTAGCAGACTCGATTGTTTGATTGAAGAAAATACCCTTGATGCAATGACCAATCCTGAGTTGAAAGCAACACTTTTGCATAAAATTAGCCGAGAAAGGGTCGACACTGAATTGGAGAAGATCTTCACCAGTAAAAATCCTGGATATGGTATGCAATTGATTAACTATGCTGGTTTAACAGATAGCATTTTTACTGTTGGTGATCAGATGGATATCATTACTGAACTTAATACTCCAGAAACTTTAATGGAATTCCACGAAGCCAATTCAAAGATAGAAAAACAGGTAAGTAAAGCCACTTATCTCTTTCCTTTATTCATCAAATGCATTCAAAGTCAACCAGAAACCCATATCTTCCAAGTCTACTCAAACTTTGCAAACAAGAAAGAATACCAAAAGGCATTTTGGCTCTCATCTATCTTGGCTCCCTTCAAGGCATTATCAGTTCTTTGTAATAAGAAGAAGGCAGTCGCTCTGCATGTTCCAGAATTGTTGTTGAGACATGGCCTTAAGGCCAGTAAGAATGAAATGGAGACTGTGTCAGCTTTAGTGAAGAACATTGTGCCCTCATTCGACATTGTTCATAAAATAAATGCTGATCCTCTGCTGGTCAAGCGTTCTGAATTGGGCTTTTATCTTCGTGATTTTAATGATTTCACCGATTTGAATCTTCTTTTCATCTGTTTTACTGATATCCTCGAGTCTGTCGAAAACATAAAGATATCACAGCCATACCCTAAAGTCCAATACACGGAGGAAAATCGACAGAAATTGTTAACAATCATAAACAAAACTGTTGAAAACTACAACAGATTTATTGATCGTATTGCTATTCAAGGTTTGGCGGAAGTACACAAATTGAAGCCACTTATCGATGGAAAAACATTATCCAAGGAATTGGGTCTTCGTCCTGGTCCGTGGATGGGACAAGTAAATAAAGAAATTATGATTTGGCAATTGGATCATCCTAATGAAGGTAAAGATGAATGTCTAGCTTACACTAAGGAAATTTTACCAAAGTACCTCTGATACTATAATACATGCATATATATCGGTAAATAAAAGTAACATTTGTAATCATTGCAGAAAGAATATAAGTTTTATTGAGGCAAGATCTAGTTACCAGTTCGAGCATCAATACTTGCCAGTTTTTTATCTGAGACGCTTCTCCTTGATTAACTAGAATGTTATTTTTTCCCGCTACTATGACGGGTTTCTTTTAGGACATGTTATGGTAAGGTTTTGAATTAATTGTTCAAGTCAATAAATTCCTAAAATTAACTTTATGAAAATTTATGTAAAGTATATTAATGCATATTGTAAAATCGTCAAGTACCATGAACTTACATATGGCTTCTATCTGTAGTTCATCAAAACTAGTTTTATAAATTTCTCTGCTTTTTGGCACTAATAAAAATTGGGTATTTGTTATAATAAGAAATTTTTAACAGAAAACATTCTTCATATTTATTTAGGCTGATTTGTATATTTATACTTCATTTAAATTGCTATGCAACAACGATCGTAAAATGAAGGTGGTAGATCTTTAAGGCTCTTAAAATTACCTTAACCCAAAATCTCAAGCCTAGCCAGATTGAGTCAATTTGTCCTGCATGCGGCTTACCGGTAACGGTTACGCTGAAAAAAAATCAGTCATAATCGGACTTCCTCTCAAAAACCCATCTACAACAAACCCCGAAGATGTCTGTTGAGAAGGTGTCTATCTTAGGCTCCGAAACCATTCATGTTGGTTACGGTATCCAAGATCACATTGTTGAGGAAGTTATTACGAACAAAGCCTCTTCTACTTATGTGATCATAACCGATACCAACATGGCTAGAACAGAACCTTTCACCAAATTGCAAGATAAATTCAGAAAGGTGTTAGCTGAAAAGAGACCAGAGTCTAGATTACTCTCATACAATGTGTCTCCTGGTGAAAACAACAAGAACCGTGAAACCAAGGCCGCTGTGGAAGACTTTTTATTGCAACAAGGCTGCACAAGAGATACGGTTATATTAGCAGTCGGTGGTGGTGTCATCGGTGATATGATTGGTTTTGTTGCTGCTACCTTTATGAGAGGTGTAAGAGTTATCCAGGTTCCTACTAGTTTGTTGGCTATGGTTGACTCTTCCGTTGGTGGAAAGACCGCCATTGATACCCCGTTGGGAAAGAACTTTATCGGTGCTTTCCACCAACCTGACTATGTCTTTGTTGATGTCTCTTTCTTGGAAACCTTGCCAGAGAGACAATTCATCAACGGTATGGCTGAAGTCATTAAGACAGCTGCTATCTGGAACGAACATGAGTTCACCAGATTGGAAAATTTTGCTAGAGACTTCCTTGCGGTTATTACATCAAAGAAACCAGACTTGCTTTCAATTAAGGATGAATTAGTCAAGACTGTGTTAGAATCTATCAAGGTGAAAGCTTCAGTTGTTTCTTCTGATGAGAAAGAATCCGGCTTGAGAAACTTACTTAACTTTGGTCACACCATTGGCCATGCTATTGAAGCCGTCTTAACCCCACAAGCTTTGCACGGTGAATGTGTTTCTGTTGGTATGATCAAGGAAGCGGAATTATCAAGATACTTGGGTATTTTGAGTCCAGTTGCCGTTGCCAGATTGTCCAAGTGTCTTGTTGCCTATGGTTTACCTGTTTCTGTTGATGATAAGTCTTTCTTGAAGAAGATCGGTAACAAGCGCTACCATATTGAACTTAGTGTTTTGTTACAGAAAATGGCTATCGACAAGAAGAATGATGGTAGCAAGATCAAGTGTGTCTTGTTGGAATCTATTGGAAAATGCTACCAAGAAAAGGCACACCAAGTTTCCAAGGAAGACTTGGGTTTTGTGTTGACTGACGAAGTCTTGGTTCACCCTTTTAAGTCAGATGTTACCCCAAAGACCAATATTGTAACCCCACCAGGTTCCAAATCGATTTCTAATAGAGCTTTGGTGTTAGCTGCTTTGGGTGTCGGTACTGTGAAGATTAGGAACTTGTTACATTCTGATGATACCAAGTATATGTTGGATGCTATCACTGCTTTGGAAGGTGCGAACATAACTACTGAAGACAATGGTGAAACTATTGTGGTTCATGGAAATGGTGGTAGAATGGCCACCTGTGAAGAAATGTTGTACTTGGGTAATGCAGGAACTGCTTCAAGATTTTTGACTACGGTAGCTTCATTGGTTGGAATTCCAAAGTCAAGTGAGTATGTTCTTTTGACTGGTAACGCCAGAATGCAAGAAAGACCAATTGCTCCATTGGTTGATGCCTTAAGAGCTAATGGTTCTGAAATCGAGTACCAAAACAGAGAAGGATCTTTACCATTGAAAATAAAGGCTGGAAAGGGCTTAAAGGGTGGAAGAATTGAGTTGGCTGCTACAATTTCATCTCAATACGTCTCATCTATTTTGATGTGTGCTCCTTACGCTAACGAGGATGTCACATTGAAATTGGTTGGTGGTAAGCCTATTTCGCAGCTTTATATCGATATGACCATCAGCATGATGGCTTCATTTGGTATAAATGTTACCAAGTCTAAGACTGAAGAGCACACTTACCACATTCCAAGAGGTGTTTACAAAAATCCTAAGGAATACGTCATCGAATCCGATGCTTCTTCGGCTACCTATCCTTTGGCATTTGCTGCAGTTACAGGTACTACTTGTACTATTCCAAACATTGGTTCCAGCTCATTGCAAGGTGATGCCAGATTTGCAGTTGATGTTTTGAGACCAATGGGTTGTAAGGTGGAACAAACTGAGACTTCAACTACTGTCACTGGTCCTCCAAGAGGTCAATTGAAACCATTACCTCATGTTGACATGGAACCAATGACTGATGCTTTCTTGACTGCTTCAGTTGTGGCCGCAGTTGCAAAGGATGGCGAACAATCTACTTCTATTACTGGTATTGCTAATCAAAGAGTTAAGGAATGTAACAGAATTAAAGCTATGGTTGATGAATTGTCCAAGTTCGGTGTCCGTGCAAACGAATTGCCAGACGGAATTGAAATTCATGGTGTCAATGAATCTGACTTGTTAACCCCATCTGTTTCAAAAAGGGGTATCAAAACATATGATGACCATAGAGTTGCTATGTCGTTCTCCTTGTTGGCTGGTTTGGCTAAAAAACCAGTGTTGATTCAAGAAAGATCTTGTACCGGTAAGACATGGCCAGGGTGGTGGGATATTTTGCACACACAGTTCAAAGCCACCATTGATGGTTACGAATTACCTTTGGACCAGCAAAACAAAGGTGACTCCGAAACACAGACCAATGGTGACAGCAGTATCATTGTAATTGGTATGCGTGCTGCCGGGAAGACCACCCTTTCCCAATGGACTGCCTCCTTCTTGGGGTTCAAGTTCTTGGACTTGGATCAATTCCTTGAAGAAAAGATTGGCACTGATATCAGAAGCTTCATTAAGGAACATGGCTGGGAAGAATTCCGCAAGGAAGAAGCAATTGTTGCCAAGGAAGTGTTTGCCAAGCACTCTACTGGTTACGTTCTCTCAACCGGCGGTGGTATCGTGGAAGGTGAAGAAGCTAGAGAATCTTTAAAGGCTTACATTAAGAATGGAGGTATAGTGTTACACTTACATCGCGATCTTGATGAAACTGTTCAATTCTTATCTTCTGATACCACTAGACCAGCATTTGTTAGCGAAATTAAAGAAGTTTGGTTAAAGAGAGAGAAGTGGTACAATGAATGTTCTAACTACCATTTCTACTCGTCTCACTGTGCTAATGACGAAGAATTTAAGCACTTGAGAAACTCATTCACCAACTACCTTAAGATCATCACCGGCGCTGGTTCTACACCAGTTCCAACTAGCAGATCTGCTTTTGTTTCCTTGACTTTCCCCGACCTTAATGAAGTCACTAACACTTTAGAAGAAATTTCTGTTGGTTCTGACGCTGTCGAGTTGAGAGTTGATCTTTTGAAGGACTACTCTCCAACTTTTGTGGCTGGTCAGACTGCTACCTTAAGAAAGCACATTGATTTGCCAATTATTTACACTGTCAGAACTCAGTCGCAAGGTGGTAAATTCCCAGATGAAGATGTTGAGCAAATCAAGAACTTGTTGCTTTTGGGTATCAAGTTGGGTGTTGATTACGTTGACCTTCAATTGACCTACCCAAATGAAGTTCTCGAAGTCGTTTTGGAGAACAGAGGATTCACCAAGATTATTGCTTCTCACCATGACGTCAGTGGTGAGTTGAAGTGGAACAACGTTGAATGGAAGAATAAGTTTTACCAAGCTGTTACTATCAAGGCTGATGTGGTTAAGTTGGTTGGAACTGCAAAGACTTTCCAAGACAACTTGGATTTGGAATCTTTTAGAGTCAATAATACTTTGAAGCCTTTAATTGCCATTAACATGGGCGAGGAAGGAAAATTATCCAGAGTCTTGAACTCAATTTTGACTCCAGTTACGCACGAATCCTTACCAGTTAAAGCTGCTCCAGGTCAGTTGAGTGTCTGTCAAATCAATAAATATTTTACTGAGATTGGTGGCTTTACTGAGAAGAAGTTTTGGGTTGTCGGTTCACCAATCTCTCATTCCCGTTCTCCTGCTATTCACAATGCTGGATATGAAAAGTTGGCCTTGCCATACAAGTTTGACAAGTTCGAAACCAGCGATGCCAGTGAAGTCTATGAGAAGTTGATCAAGGACAACAACGATTTTGGAGGTTTGGCAGTGACGATTCCATTGAAGTTGGACATCATGAAGTATGTTGATGAATTGTCTGAATCTGCCAAGATCATTGGTGCAGTTAACACCGTTATTCCTGGTAAGGATGGTAAGTTGCTTGGCGACAACACTGATTGGATTGGAATTACCAACTCCTTTTTGAGACAAGGTTCTGTTGACTCTGGTGCGAATGGTCTTGTTGTTGGTGCTGGTGGTACTTCCAGAGCTGCAATTTACGCTTTACGCAAGTTGGGTTGCAAGACTATTTACATTGCCAACCGTACCGTATCCAAGTTGCATGAACTCAAGGCATCTTTCCCTGCTCAATTCAATATCTCCATTTTAGAAACCATTGAGAATGCTAAAGATGTTGATGGGGTTTCTTTGGTCGTCTCCTGTATTCCAGCTGACAAACCAATTGACGAAAGCTTACAAGATAAGTTGGAAATTGTTTTGAATTCGAGCTCCAAGACTCAGAGTAGTGCTGCTCCAACCTTGTTGGAAGCTGCTTACAAGCCTAGATTGACTCCAATTATGAAGTTAGCCCAAGAGAAGTATGGGTGGAATGTGATTCCAGGGGTTGAAATGTTGGTCAACCAAGCAGAGAAACAATTCCAGCTCCACACTGGATTTACTGCTCCATACAAAGTTATTCATGATGCCGTTTCTTCCGAGTAAACTTTTGCATCAAGTATTTATTAATAAAGGAATTCTGTATATTGCGAAAAAAAAATCATAGTAAGATCAGGTGTGCTAAAATCCGCGCGCAAGCAAATTATTCTTGAACGAGGGTTCGGTTATGTGATTCTAGACTGTATGCAAACCAGCTGCAAAATTTGGGGGACCTCTTGCATTCGGACTTGATTTTGTACGCAGTAAAACCCCATCTAAAAGATTCGGAAAAGCCGTGTCCTAATAGTAAATGCCTTCATACGGGATAAACTCGGATGTTGTATTGTTTGAGACCCATGAGGAAAATTTAGAGACATCTAGCAAGAATTAACTTAAAGCCGAGTCTTGAGAGAGAGAGAGAGAGAGAGAGAGAGAAGGTCCTAACCATAAGGAGACTAAAAAAGAAAAAAAAGAAATTCACAGATGAGGAGAACTTTTAGACAAAAACTATTATAAGCATCTCGTGAGCCACTTTCCGAGTCCAAACAATCAACAGTATGAAGATCATGAGTGTTTGCTCTAAGAGGGCATATTCGAGCAAAATCTTCAGTGGTGCTAGAACTTACTTTCTCAATCAGTTTGGCAGCCGTACGAGTGATGTTGCTACGGAGGATGACACAAACCCATATATTAAGTACCCTTTGGTTACTAAAGAACAACTCAAAAAGATTTCCAACGATAAGTATAAGTTTGAATTTGGATATAACTCATATGCTCATCACAGTTGCAGCACATCACCATTAATCCACTCACTTTCTGATTTAACAGACCCAACTCAGTTAAATTCCTTACTTCCCAAAAGAAGACCACACGGTTCACCTGCAGACACTTTATCTATTAAGGCAGGCGATGATGCAATGTTGGTTTCTCCTAGTGTAATAGGGGTCGCAGATGGTGTCTCTGGGTGGGAATCAAAAGGCGAAAATTGTTCCAGTGGAGTCTGGGCACGCTCTATGATGGAAACATTGAGTAGACTAATGACTGAGTACAAAATCAGCCACTCGCCTCACCAGTTGAATAAGCGGGACATCGACCAAATCTTAGATGATTCATACCTCCATACTTCGCATTTAATGGATTTGCAACAGTTGCGTGGATCCTCGACGCTTGTCTTGGGCATGCTTAGTGGAGAGTATTTAAAGATGATCAGTATAGGTGACTCGAAGATCTATATCATCCGTGATGGTGATTTGATCAAGTCAAATGAAGAACAGATGGTTTCTGATTTGTGTCCTCAGCAAATTGGTACACAAACCTTGGATCTATTGCCATCAGATATCGCTTGGGTTGATTCTTTCAAGTTGAAGCCAGACGACATCGTCGTGGTTTGTTCTGATGGAATTTCAGACAACCTCTATGAGTGGGAACTTGTTCATTATATTGATGAATATTTAAATCTGAAAAAGGACAATCTCAAGGCCGTGGCAACAAAACTTTTGCTTCGTGCAAAGGAAATCGGCTTTGATGATTATGCATATACACCTTATAATGAAAAGGTGAATTCCTTACCTGAAAGGTACGGCCAAAATAATATTACAGGGGGGAAGCTTGATGATGTGTCAATCTGCATCGCCAGAGTTGTACCTAACAATTAATTGTGATTTTAGTTAATAGACTTGGGAATTAGAAAAATTAAGGACAATGGGTGTCTTGGTATAGACAAAATCAATAAATAATACATATACTTTTATTATATTACTAAATCTAAAAATGCTTCTTGCATATTTAAGCAGAAGCCATTTCCGAGAAATACTGTCTTAAAATCAAAGAAAGCATTTCTGGGAGTTCATTGATATCTCTAACAACAACATAGAACTCAAATGGGAAGGTGTCCAAGTACTTATCAACCTTGAGGTTCATTGCTCCAGTGTTCGGGTCAGCAACATAGCTGACTTGACTCATATCCAATATGGATTCAGATGAGTTGATTCCATCAATAACAACAAACACCAACATAATCTTTTCTTCTCTAGCCTGTCTAACCATTCTCTGAAGAGTTTCGTGGTCTTCGCAGACACCATCAGAAAGAATGATTTGTAATTGCCATAAATCGGAGTTAGAGGAAGACCTAGCGTCCTCGAAAATCTGGAACGATTTTTGACAGAGCAGCTTGATATCTGTTCTTGTTTGTTGGAAATCGAACCATTGGAAGATTCTGGCTCCAGTTTCTTGGTTATTGAAAGGTTTATCAAATGGATGAACGACCTTAACATCTTCACCAAATCTAACAATCGATAATCCACCACTTTCCAATTGAGTTAAGGCCTTAGAAACCAAAGCAATACTGTGGTATGCTAATTCTGTTGATTTACTCTCACTCATAGATTTCGAATCATCAACAGCAATCATGATTTGGTATTGTCTCTTGGATGGTTTGGTTCTTCTCAACCAGATCTTGTCCTTTCGGAATTCGGATGCAATATACGTAATGATACGTTTCATGTTCAACCTCTTACCAGTCTTGTAGTCACCTCTCAATTTTGTTGCCAAAGTAGGCTCCAAAATTAGACGTAATTGTTCACACAATCCGGAGGCCAATTCTTGAGTTGCCAATTCACTGTTTCTCCACAATTCTCTTGCAGCTTCCATCTCAATTGGTGCTATTTCATCCAATTCGTTGATGTTAATATCTTCTACAATTTCCATATCATCTTCTTCGTCATCGACTTCAAGTTGGATTTCTTGGTTTAAAACAAAGTCTTCCTCTGATTTGACCTTTCTTTCACCAATGAACGCACCCTTAGTCTTGCCTTCAAAATCTGCATCAGGCTCAGCTTCGGCATCGTTTTCCATTTCTTCAACATCTGCGTCCATTTCGTTTTCATCCTTGATTTCTTCCAAGTCTTCCTGAACGTCAGGTTTTTCATCTTCTTCCATATCATCATCGATTGCCTTGTCTTCGTCAATAGATTGAATCTGGTCTTTGTCTGCTGCACCCATTGCTTGGGTATCAAAATCAGCGTTTTCGCCATCAACATGTTCAAATTCGTCAGGTCTTTCGTTGGCAGATTCATCAAGCTTCTCTTCCTTTTCAGCAGAGGCTTCCTTAATTTCTTGTCTACGGCGATGGAATTCCTTCAAAGAATCTCCTAATTGCTTCAATGACTCCTTGGCAGTATCCCGGGCTTCATCGTGATTAGGGGTTTCTTCTTCATCGTTGTCTTGTTTTGTTTCTGAAGAAGCGCCTCCGGTAGCACCAATATCATCGTTCTCCTCAATTACTTGGTTATCGGCCCCATCTCCCTTCTCTCCTGCTTCTTGTTTTACCGCAGATTCCATGTCAACATCATCATTACCAGCATCCTCATTGGCACCATCAACCCCTTCAGTGGTATCTTGGTCTCCTTCTTTCTCGTCATTTCCTCCTTCTTCCTTTTCTTCATCATCGTTTCCAACGGTTTCATCTTCGGATTCTTGATTACCTTCAGGTTCTCCTCCATCTTCACCTTGTTCTGTGGCTTCTGGCTCCTGCTCATCATCATTTTCAGCTTCCATATCTTCATCCTCGTCAGCGGCATTTTCATCTACCTGCTCTTCAGCATTATCCTTGGATTCATCTTCTTGTTCTTGTTTCTTCTCGTCATCTTCCATATCAACGTCTAACTTGTCATCGAACTTATCGTCGTCTTCTTCCTCTTCTTCGCCATTTTGTTCTTCATCGTCACCATCAAGATTCATGTCTTCAGGAAGATCTAAGGTTTCAGTTTCTGGAACATGGTCATCTAATTGCTCGTTTTCTTGGTTCTTCACTCCATCATCCTGTTCGCCAACATCTTTGTCATCGCCATCCTCATCATCGTCGCCATCTTCTTGTTCTTCATTCTCATTGGAGTTATCCTCTTGTGGCTTGTTATTTTCCTTAGATTCGCCATCGTCGTCTTCATTGGCTTCCATGTTATCATCATCGTTGGTAGCATTTTCTGGAACCTTATCCGAATCCTTTTCTTTGTTATCTTCTTTAGCTTCTTCATCCCACATCTTTTCATCAATAGCGTTAGGGTCAAGGTCATCAATATCATCAATCTCTTCATCCATATCAGCATCCTCATCTTCATCTTCGCCTTCGTCATCCTTTTCTTGATCTGAGGCTTCTTCGAGATCACCTGCCATATCACCTTCTATGTCTACGGCATCATCATTTTCGTCCTCTTCTTCGCCTTCATCTTTATCCTTCTTTTCTTCATTTGGTTGCTGGGCTTGCTCCGATAAATCTTCGTCGTCTTCCACGTCATTAGAATTATTTGTGGCACCTTCACCATCGCCTAAACCAGTACCATCATGTAGATTATTATCCTCTTTCTGCTCTTGAGGTGGTTCTGGAGAACAGAAACCCTTGGTTGCAAGTGTCAAAAGAACGGATGATAAAACAAACGTTGAACGAGACAAGTCTGCATAGTTTTTTCTAGATTTACCCATAATTGTCGAACTCAATTTGAAATAATGCCTGATCAAAGGTAAAGTAAACGAAGCTAAAGCTGAAGTTATTTGGCTCGAATGAGTATTATGTTCGACCTTAGATATCGAGTCAAGACATTTGTGCAACTTACCAACAATAGTGCTGTTCCGTAAGGTCTTCACCAACTTAAGAACTCTTTGTTGGGTCAATGCTAACCAATTGTCTCCATCTTCTTCAATGACCTCCTCTTGGCATTCAGTAACTTTCTGAACTATAAGAATAATGTAGTTTGATAAATCTCTGAATGCTAATTCAACATCTTCAATTCTCTTAACCTCTGTCATTGACGTAGAATTTTCAAGAACAATCTTACTTGATCTGGACATCCAATCCAAGATAACGTCAGCAATAAAGTTGTCGTTAGAAGCATTCTTCTTCCAGTTTTCCAAATCATTTCCAAGCTTTTCAATGAACATGCCAAACTTGGAAACAAAGTCAGTGCTTTGTTCCGTAACAATATTTTCATCAATACCAGACAATGTCTTGCTGAATCCTTCCAACTGAATCTTAGCATTGTAGAAGATTTCTGAAGTGGCCTTTGTTGAGCTGGCCTGTAAAACACCAATCACGAAATCTAATAACTTTGGAAGCCAATAACACATGTTTTCAATCAAGTGCAAATTAAGAGCCGTTGAATCAACAACAGATGCCTTTGAAACAACATTATTGGAGTCTCTGGAAAGAGCGAGAAGCTCAAATGATTTGTACAAATTTTCTAATTCGACGTATGACGAACCAAAAACAGTCAACGGTTCTCTGGTGACAATCAATGTTTGAATAAGATTTTCGGCGATAGCAAGACCTTTCTGGGCATCAACAGCGGGAACATCCTCGGATACGTTGGATACAGCAGCTCTCAAACGAGGAAGCATATCCAAAATCCGGAAGAAGTATCCATCACTACCCTCAAAACTTGTTTTGGCAAAAGTGCTGCTTCTGCTCAAGATCAAATTAACTGTTGACTGTAATTTCAATGTTTCAGTCTTGAAGCTAGTACTCAAACCAATTCTTCTGAGTTCCTTCAAAGTGTCACTCAATAACTTTCTCTTCTGAGTTTTCAAAGCAGCAACTAGTTTCTTATTCTTCTCCTTCAATTCATTTGGTGTCTCTTTACGGAGACGTTCCATTTCTTCAACAATAGACGTAGTGTAGTCAGAAAGACTTTGCAATTCCAGGGTCGCAATCCTTTCAACGTAGACTTCCATATTTTTGTCAATCATTGAAATGTCCTGGAGACGAACTGGTCTTTGGGACCAAGTTGAAATTTCAGAGCAAATCTTGATCGTGTCTTGGGAACTTATATGGCCGGGGATAACAGTCAATTCCTTATAAAGAATGTCAGTTTTAGTCTCCTGACTTATACCTTGCTCAATTAAACTAGAGACAGGTGTAGCGAGCAAGGAACGGTATTTCCTTACAATCTTGTAAAGGTTGTTGTGAGATTTTCGAGCACTCTGCTTGAGAGCATCAATATTAACATCCTTCCAACTTGCTAACAAAATAACTTCAGAAATATCCTTCTCTAACTTCTTTTTCGTTCCTAAAATGTTATCAGTAATGGTACTAGTAAATTGCTCGTAAAACAGAATGAAATTGGAGAGCGAAGTGTAAACCTCATTGTTGTTTAGTTCAAAAACGTGATTCTTGAAGGCACGTAACAAGTTCAATCTGGAAATATATTCACCGTAAGTGGCTTGACTCATGAACAAATTCAACGCAGACAATAATTTAACACTCGAAAATTCTTCTGGATCTGGATTCAAGATAGGCATGATAATCGTTTCAAATAAATAGAACCACCACTTTCCAATTCTTTTATTAACAACCAATTCTTCATTCTTAAACAAAGATTGCCAGGTTGATAATTCTAACTTTCTCCAAGATACAATTAAGTTGGTTAACTGGTCAAACTGTGTCTTTAAGGAAACTTGGCTCGAAGCATACTTTTCCCATTCAGCAATGAAGGTATAAATCTGTTCTATCTTTTGTAATAATCTGGAGATAGGACTTTTGATCGGGAACAGTAAGTATTCACTAGTAGCAGTAGCAATATTTTGTAAAGTGGCATGTTCTGGCCACTGTGTCAATAATTTGTTTACAGTGGTGAAGATACCAGATACAATTGTAATTGCTTTCTTTGACTCTGCTGGAGAAGTGCCAGCGTAGAAATCTAACTCATCACTTCCGGAGTTAAAATCCTTGAAAGATGAAGATAACTTGGACACCAAAGAAGCTAACAATGCTGGCGAACTTTCTGAGACGGTAAAATCAGCCTCTTGGTTTGATAAAGCACCCATCAAGTCTGCACCATCTTCAATTAAGGAAGGCAAATCGATCGATTTCTTGTTCAAGAATTGATCAATATAAATCACTGCAACTTTATAGTACACTTCTTCAAATGAGTCATTGCTCTTCGAGGAGTTCTTATCCATCGAGACAACTTCTTCATAATCTGGGAACAATTTTTTGAAATCAGCCTCCGAGTCGTCATCGACATCAGTGTATTTAAAGAGACTGCCTTTTTGTGCATTCTCTTCGTCTTCCTTCATACGGCGCAATGACCATCTATAGTATAATGACTGAAGTGTTTGAGGGAGGATTAATGCTGATCTTGCCTTTTCATGCGCAAAACTCAATCTGATAAAGAAAGTCATAATACCCTCTGCGACAGAGGAGTCAACGCTAATTCCCTTACTTAATTCTTTGGCATTTTCAAACATATTTAGCACTGAAGCTTCATCTGACAAGTACGAAGCATCAATGGTCCAAGCGCTATCAAATTTGAACTTTGCTTGGTTATTCTTTGTTTCCATGGAAATCAAATCAAAACCAAATTTAAGCCCATAGACATAGCCCTTCAAGATGTCGTTAAGATCAGAATAAACAAAATAGTTATTGGTTAAACGCAAGATAAATTGAGAAGAATTGTTTTGGAACATAGCATTCACCTTTTCGCTGGTCGCTGACAACTCTTCAGCAGAGGCCAATAACGACTCAATAGGCTCGACATCAATCGTAGATTCCATAAAAGCCTTCCATTCCTCAAAGAGTATATCGACTGAAGTCTGTTCTCTGTACACCCTTGGTCTAGTAGGGGCATCGGTATTTTCTTTCGGTAAAGTTTTTTCGAGGTGAACTTCTTTTCCACTGTAAACTCTTGTAGCCGATCCCCATGATTCAACAAGTTGATGTGCATCCTGCTTTTGCTCCTCGAATTGTTTGTAGATAACATGTTCTCTAATAGCTGGATCGTATGGAGAACTTGGGACGTACAACTGGATAGCACCACATGCTAACAACACCCAAGCCTTACCGATGCCAACTAAAGAATTTCCCTCTAACAAGGCAAGAGCTGGTAATAGAAACTTTTGGTTGATGTTGACAAAATCTGCATCATTCGATCTGATGACAACCTCACTGATTCTTCTAGGGTCTTCCTCGGAGGTTAATGTTCTTACTATTTCTTGATCTTGGGTCTCAAAAGTATCGATATGCGCAACAACAATTTGAATAAACCATTTGATCAATAATTCTTTAAACAAAATTTTCTGGTCAAGTAAGACAGCTTCAGAGTTGATCAATAATTCTTTACTTAAGGAGGTTGTATCTTCAAGTTTCTGGTGTAAATCTTTACCAGCTGAAGAACCGATATTGTGCGCCTTGTTGAAAGCGGTGGTGAGTAACTCGTTCGAGAATAATCCTGACACGTCTGACGTGCATTTTCCATCGATAATTTTCCACAAGTTGTCGAAAACAGCTGGGTATGGTTTGAAGAGGGATTTTTGTGACTTGGTCAATAAAGCCACTGTCGAAGTGTTTGTATAAGGAGCGATGTTTAACAATTTTTCTTGAACTTGATTTCCACCTAAACCAAAAGTCTCGACCAAATTGAATAATAATTGAAATTCACTCTTGAAGCTATTTTGTCGTTTGTATACGAATTCATTACTAACCTCTTTCAATTTGGAAATACCTTCAGAAAGCAAGTTATAGATTTGTTGGAATTCTTGTTCTTCAATTTGGCCAGAGACGATATCATCATAAAGTGTGATGATCAAACTTCTAAGTTCCTTCACAGAATCATAACTCTCCTTAAACTGAGAGGAAGCAACTTCGTCAAAATTGTAGGATAATTCAAGTAAAAGTTCCAACTTGTTCCATAAATCTTGGCATGTTGGATATTCCCTTCTGAAAAATTCCCAAATTCTGCTAATCGAGAAACCGGAAGTTAATACTAATTTTGCGCCGAAGCTCTTTAATGCCTTGTCTAACTGGTTAGCGTATTCCTCAAAAATTGGTTCTTGACAATATAATTCATACCATTTGAAGGCCAATTCTTGATAAATTCTCAACTTAGATTCATTCAGATCAGCTGCAGTTTCAAGCATTCCTTTCCATAAAACGTGAAGATCATGGAGAGCTTTATAAATGTTTTCGTGTGAGAAAACTCTGATCTCAATACTTTGTTTAAAACAATTAAGAATAAACTCATGAATGCTCTTCACCAAATTGAAAATATCCAATCTTGGTGGTGTCTTAATGTTTCTTCCTAATTTGAACGCCGCTGACTTTTCAATGTATGATAAATCATTAATCTTTCCGGAATTTGCTCTTTCTTCCAAGAGGTTTAATTTTGCTTCTTGTTCAATAATTCCTGAAATGATTTCAAACAAATATGTAGAGTCGGGCGAGTCAATTGCAGGGGCAAGTTCGGATAATGTAGCTCTGACAGACGTATTGATCAAAGGATGAGAATTTTGATACTTGCTTATTTCAGTCCCAATGACCTCAATGGAATTCAGGTCAGTGGAACTATAAATATTGTATAGTTTCTCAAATACACCATGCCTGTTCATGAAATCTACTCTCTCTGAGATCAATTTTGATACTTCCTTGGCAGAATCGTCAAAGAAAGAAGATGTTTGAACATAATGGGTCCAATCAGATACTTCTTGGATTCTGTTAAGTGAAACAAAACTCAAGACGGTGTTAACAAGCTGAGAAGTAATCTCGCTAGGTCTGTTCGAGATGATGTCATCCATTAAAGCCCAAGTTCTAGCTGAAGAATCACTAGTTGGATTGAATGAGGCGACTGGCTGGAAATGAGTGTTGACACCAGATGTTTCAGAATGCACTCCGCTTTTCACATCCAAATTAAGAATACTGTGGTCAAATTGTGTGAGACGTTCTGGAAGTGCATCCATGAATATCTCAATTCCTCTATTACGCATAGCACGAGAAAGTTCTCCATATTTTGGATCAACTGTTAGGAATAATCTAAAATTGGGGTGTGGCTTCAAAGTTCTTGGCTGGCCATCCTCAGAACTGCATTCGTTAATGATCAATGTACCGTTTGTTTCAAGTAAAGAATTCAATCTGTCAAGAACGGAAGGACTACACAAATTTGCGTTGTCCAAAACCAACCAGTTACCCTTTTCGACAGCTTGAACAAGAAGACCATCAAACCATTCAAACTTAACACTCTTTTCTTCCTCGATACGCCTGTTCAAGATAACTGAACTCTCATACAACTCCTCGAGTTCTGAGCTAGAATAGTATGATAAGTAAGACTTGAAGAAATCTTTAAATTCTGAAAAGTTTGAAACACCTATATCTCTTGCAGCAATGTATCTGATTAACTCTAGAGACTGCGATAAAACCAATGATTCTGTTTCTTTGATTCTCAAATTGACGACAACCAATTGATCTAAAATCTCACTAACATTGGACACCAATTTCTTGATCGCTCTAGTAAAATCAACTTGCTCATACCCACCCAATATATCCATCGAGTCAACGTCACTGTTCATTGCAAACTCATCGACCTTGGCACCAACAGTGTTGGCTAAAAATCTAATAAGTTCAGTTTTACCTGAATTGCTAGGACCAGTGAGAATTAATGGTAAGTTATGATTGATACATCTTATGGCAGTTTCAATGAACGGAAAGTTACATTGCAAAGAGACTAGACTCGATGTAGTCCTTGTCTGAAGGGTATCATTTCTCTTTATCAACGAGATCCCAGCTTGTACGTATTCATCGGTAATAGTGAAGTAGTTGTCACGTTCAGCCCGACCTCCAAAAATATTATCAAACAATGCCATTGCCTTTTCCCGGTCATTAGTAGTTCTAAATCTCTGACAAATAACCATATTAAAAAAGTCGCTGACACTTAAATCTTCAGATATGTTCTTCGAGCTGTACAATGAAAGCCATCTCAAAGTATCACGTAAGTTGAATTCCCATGGACCACCTGAAGAGCCCCATTTCTTTTCAACAACAACTTCAGTCTCTAATCTTGAAACAAATTCGATGAGCTTTGTAATTATTTCCTTATCAATTGTAGGGAACAAATGCTGTGAAATCATATTCAAATCTTCTGATTTTAAGATGTCAACATAAACAACACTGAAACGATTAACAAAAGACTTCGGTAAACCCTTTCTCCCACCTCCTTGGTATTGCGGATTTTGAGCAGCAAATACTTTGAACTCTGGATGGCGCTCAAACGATTTGTCTAATTCTGGAATGTAGGCAACACCACGGTGATCCAAACAAGCATTCAACCCTTCCAAAACTGATTGGGATGCTAAGTTCATCTCATCCAATAAGACCCATTCACCTCTTTGCATTGCTCTTAAGAATGGAGCATCACGCCAGACAAATTCACCGGTCTTTCCACCCTCTGCTGGTGCATCAGAACCAAATAAATCAACCAAATCGGTTTGTTCGGACAAATTGATACGGATCAAAGGGTTTCCTGTAGCACTAGCTAAAGCAGATACCAAACTGGTTTTACCGACACCAGGACTCCCTTCTAACAAAATTGGCTTGTTTACTTGCATAGCTCGAACCACACGCATAGCATTCGCAGCCGTAGTTGGTGCACTCAAGTTGAACGATGCATGGCTTATTTCTGTTTCAATACGTGGGATAGAGAATAACCCTGCAAACAACTTATCTTCGGCAAGAGAAACTTCAAATCTTGTCTCAAAATATTGAGAAAGGTCTGTACCCGAAATTTCACTAAGTTTCAGCACACATTCGAGTTTTTGTTCTCTTAATCTTTCATCATTCTCAGCCAAGTAAGCAGTGTTGTTGGTTCCCAAGGCATCAATAAAGACCATCGAGGCGCCGTGAAGTAATGCAGCGTTAGGATCCATATTGGAACACGAATTGATAAACTCAACCCAGGCCAATATGTCACGAAGCGATATTACACCACTATCAGCATGACCACCACCAAACTTCTGACCATACCATTCACTGAATTGAACAATACTTTCAACGTGATCTTGATTGTGGATTTTGGACGCAATAATTTCCCTTACATCATTAAAGTCTCCCATTGAAGGAACCCAGATTTCAGTAAAACGATTTCTCAAGGCAGGAGATAATTCCTTCTTCCCATAATCGCCACCGGGGTTCATGGTTGCTAAAAATTGAAAGCCATCAGTTGCAGTAACAAAAGCATCATCAGTACCTTTCTCGGCTAATAATAAACTTCTTTCTGGTTCCAACACAGAATTCAATCTTTCCAAAACAGAATCATCAGCTAACGAGATTTCATCCAATAAGAAATAATTGCCGGTCTTCATAGCTTGAATCAATGGACCATCATTCCATTCAAAAAGAACTGCGTTGTTTTTCTTGCCTTCAACGATATTTTCCATCAATTGAGGATCGACCGATTCAAAGCTCTCTATGGAGTTAAACTTGTGCAAAAGATCTTCCAACGTGGCATCCTTGGAAACTTCAATCAGCAAAGATTCAAACAAGGTCGATAAATTGGTGTAAAGGTTTCTATGAGATTCAAACTTATTACGAACAGGTCTTTGTGCACCTAAAATATCACCCGTTTCAGTGTTCTGATGAGCGTTGACTGTGATTAATTCCTTGGAAAGATATTGGGCAATAACCTGACAGACTGATGTCTTACCACAACCAGTCTCACCCACTAAAAGAAGTGGTTCTTGGTACTTGATTGAAGTAAACACTAATACTGCCAAACGACGCATTGCTTTGGTCCACACAATTGAAGAGTCCACGTTCATCAAAGCTTCATCTTCTAACTTTTTGTAGTGGGCATCCATGTCTAATTTGACTCTCATCACTTTCTCCAACGTTTCCTTTACCACTAACTTCTCGTCCTCCTTTCTCACCCTTTCAGCTAAAAGCATGAACCCGTTGGCTGCTAATTCTTCGTAGCCGACGGCATCTCTTTGAGCCCATCTGAACAAATCTCTCAAGGTAGCGAAAGAATTCTTCTGTTCAAATAATCTGGTCGATTGACGTTGAACTGACAATTGTCTGTAAACTTCAACGATCTTCTTACCATAGCTTGGGGCAATCTGACATCTTTCTTTTAAAATAATTTCAAGCTCATCCTGAGGAATATCATCAAAATGCAATTCCAAAAATCTGTTCCTGAAGGCTCTGGATAAAACTTTTCTACCACCGTAAAGACCCGGAGGGTTCTGGGTA
Source organism: Teunomyces tritomae (assembly GCA_030568455.1). Lineage (NCBI taxonomy): Eukaryota > Fungi > Ascomycota > Pichiomycetes > Serinales > Debaryomycetaceae > Teunomyces > Teunomyces tritomae. Next base: position 123,386 of record JAJMFZ010000005.1, read on the forward strand.
GCAAATAGCATGAAATCTGGATGAGGGTGGATCACTTCTTGAGTTTCTGGAATAAACAACTCTCTGTTATCATCTAACAAACGATTAAGAGCTTCCAAGACATCTGTAGGTGCCAAGTTCAATTCATCTAAGACAATCCAGTGTCCCTTTCTCAATGCCTGCACCAAAACACCTTCCTTGAAGGTCAACTTACCGGTCGAATCTGACACATATGTACCCAAATACTCCTGCAAATCTGTGTGCTCGTGATTGTTGATACGAACAAACTTGTGACCAGTAATGTTGGCCAAGTAGTTAATCATAGAAGTTTTACCAGCAGAAGTTGGTCCTTGAACAAGTACTGGGAACCGTCTACCTGCAGTGGCACGTACCAAATTGAGCATATTCTTTTCCACGAAGGGGGTAATAATGTAATGAGGTTGAGGAACAAGTTCATTAGGACCATGTCTCATCCAATAATGTCTGAATTGGACATATTTGTATTCGGTAGATGATGGAGCAGGGGGGATTTGACTCATGACTGATTTAGCATTTTTAAGTCTTCCAACAGTGTACTTGAAAATTAAAGGTTTAAGAATTTCTTCTGACTTCAAATCCAAGAGTGTCAAGAATGCCATGCAGAAACCTTCATACAAAGATCTTCTCAAACCATAGATGGAGATGATATCACACACATAAATCAAAGTTCTTGTCAATGTACGAATACTGAAATGTGGTCTCTGGTTAGCACCATCGACAATTTTATTGGATTCGGACAAAGACTTGGCTTCCAAATACAACTGAGCGATATCATTTCCAGCCCACTCATCTCCAATGGCATACCTACTGATGTATTTATCGATAATCATCAACAAATCCAGGATATCCTTATCAGGGGAGTGAACATAAATCTCACTAAATCTTGAACGGATACTCAATGGCAAATCTTTCTTACCAACATCGGTGGAAGGGTTCATACAACCAAAAATTCTGAAATCAGGGTGAGCTTTGATAGATTCGACATCTCCTCTCTCGGTTAACAAGATCGATCTTTGATTAACAGCTTCAGAAAGCAAATCGGCAATACTTTCTAAAGTGTCTGAAGATGCCAAATTAATTTCATCCAATAAAAGCCATTCACCTTCACGAACTGCCTTTACTAATGAACCCTCAACAAAGTTGAAAACAAAGGAGTTTTCCAAAGAAGAAGAACTAATTTCAAATTCATTTATCTTGGTTTCAAACTCAATCCATTTATCAAGCAAAATTGATTTGTCATGAGATGATAATTTCCGCTTCTTCTTAGGAGCACCTTCTTCATCTGATTCCTCTTTTTTATTCAATAATTCCTTAGCCATTCTAAGTGCCTCTCTCCATAATTTGATAACGTTTGACCATTGGTTCTTGTTAAAGCATTTGGATAAAATTTGAGAAAACTTCTCATTTCTCTTCTTGGAGAAGGTAGCAATAAACAAATCTTCAAATGCTTCTTGGATAGGTACAGCAACAGTCTTGGTATTAACTGGTTTATACCCTCCCAACAAATCTCCTGCCTCTGTTTGTTGAGAGACATTGATCACAGTTAATTTCTTGTTCATCATTTGAGCGATTTGTTGTACGACAGTAGTTTTACCAGTACCGGTTTCACCAACCAATAAAACAGGTTCAACCATTTGGATGGATACACCAATTTGTTCCATTAGTCTTAAGGAATGATTGGTCTTTGCAAATGTCGTTGCATTAATTGAATTGTTGCGGTACAATGTTTTGTCCTTCTGTGATTTCAATAATGTTGCTCTACCGATCTTAACCTTTTCCTCATCATTTATGAAATTTGGAACATGCTTGGTTAAGAACAAGTTAATTCTGGATGTGGGTATTTCAAGCGTTTCACCAATTGCATTTATCAAAGGAGTCAACGCAGCATGTTCAGTTATGGCGCTTCCAAAACAATCAACAGCCTCAGCAAAAATATTATCGTAGATATACGACTCGAGTAACTGATCGGTACTTTTAATTCCTTCGTTTTGAAGCATTGTGTTGCATCTAGAGCAAAACTTCATTAAATCTCTAAAAGAGATCACTCTGGGATGCGAACCTTTGTTTAAGGAAATAAATGAAGTCAACGAATAGATCTTAATGATGGCATTATAGCACATAATGAATGGAACAATCAAGTTCTTTAATAATGGAAATTTGGTAATCAAAATGTTCTTCAAATCCACTTCATTTGGAATTTCAACCTTTACAAGCTTCCAAAGTCTCAATCCAATCAAATCAGGAATGGTCACATTTGTAGTTTCGTTGGCGACTCTAATCGTAGAGATGACTTGGAACCCATTTTTAGCTTTTATAACTTCCCCTCTAGAAGGAATTGTCAATTCTCTCTTTTCTAACAAGGTAAGCAAAACAGATAAAACTTCAGTTGGGGCCTTGTCTATGTCTTCAATCAAAACCCATTTTCCATCTTTCACGGCAGATGTTAAGACACCCGATTTCCATTCGAAGGTACCTGGCTTCTCACCCGAAGTATATGCACCTAACAACAATTTTGCATCTGTTTGTTCACCCAAATGAATCTTGACAATGGAATTTTCATATTTCATGTATTGTGCCAATTGGTTGATAAGAAATGTCTTACCTGCACCAGCTTTACCATAAACCATTACCGACTGGTTGTTTTGGATATGGTGGGCTAATTGTCTCAAAACACCAACTGCATTTTCTGTTGGTACGAAGTCATCGACTGTGGATTCAACTGTATCGCGAGATAATAAGTTTGGTACCAAAACACCGCAAACTGAAGTGACAAGACTGCTCAAATCATTAGGAGTAACCGCAACGAAACGAGAGGATTCTGGTTCAGGTAATTGTGGCAACTTACTATAATTGGATAATCTCTTCGATTCCACCAACGATAAAAATTTGTAGTCTAATTCTTTGTCGGTTTCATACGATGATTTCAAATCTCCAGATACATGTGACTGTAACATTTTCAATTGAGAATCTTCTGATGCATTGAGATAGATAGCAAGAATCTGTATGGCCAAATATTTTGAGACATTGCTGCATTCGGTCCTTATAATTTCGTACAACACTTGGGGGATGATAAAGTTCTGAAATCTATGGCGATCATGTACGATCAATCTATAATATGCAAGCAAAATTGAATTTAATTCGTTGGGATTTAACTTGTAGATGGCACCTTTATAAATGGTGTTCAAAGCTTGAAAGGTATCCACCTTTGATAAGTAGTGTTCCACAAGGTTTAGAGATTCCTTGGAAATGTTGATAACTCGGGATAATGCAGCAAGAATAATTGAACCTGCAAATGCACCAGCACCGTAGACACTTTCCAACTCATTCAGATGTACAATCCATCTCGAGACTAAGTCAAGAAATATTGGCTTGTAGGCATAAATTGTCGGCAACGTCATGGCAGGATGCAAGGCATGCAATGCTAACCGATTCAAGTTTTCATCAATAGAGATCGAATTGTCGAACTGAAACGTTGACATTTCTGGTTTTGGATTAGTGTCCCAGTAGGTCTTTAAAAGTGACTCCACATGGTCCAAGTTGATCAACACGTTGTTATTCATATTAAATAATCGTGAATAACTAACTTTGATTTAGTTTATTTGAATAAATTCTAGAGATGAGATGAGTGAGAAAAAATATATGTCTGCAAAATTCCTGTAAACTGGGGCACAGAAAACAATGCAGATTACGACAAATAAATATATGACTATTATCAGACGTATAAACGCGAACTCTAATATATAGTTATATTCTGGCAATGGCTATGGTATTTGCTTTAGGGCAAATACTTTAATGTGTTCACACACAAATCATCCTATGTATACAATACTGGCAACTTGTCCGAGTGGTTAAGGAGAAAGATTAGAAATCTTTTGGGCTTTGCCCGCGCAGGTTCGAATCCTGCAGTTGTCGTTATCTTTTTGCAGTCACAAAGTGTACAGCTACTTAAAGTTACCGACTTAAAAAACGACAAAAGATTATTAAAATGGCTTTTTTTGTTGCTGTTCTTCAAGAATCAAATCATTTACTTATAATTCTTAATTTTTGTTGGAAAACTGTAAATAACCTGACTTTATATTAATAATTTTCTGAAAAAAATTTAAAATCGGTACAAATTTTCAGCTATTGAAGCGCATTTCACAGTACGACGACCAAAGTTACCGTTCACTGGTAATAACAATACATAAATTATAAATAAGCTGGATTATCTAGACAGCTCATAATTAGATATTCTTATCCAATGTTACTCTAAGCACTTATTATTTTTTTATATTTTCCAACTGTTGAGGTTCGGATCTTTTACAAGAAATTACCAAATTTCAATTATCTCTCGGTACAAATTGTACGGATGAATCCCATAGCCAAGGTTAGATCGAGGTATGCTTTATATCTTGGACAGCTAGTCAGCTGGAATATTTCCGTTTGATATAAAATGTGTTGAGTTACTGTGGAGACTGTAATTAATTGCGAACCACACTATCGCGATATGACGAAGCACTTCCGCCCTGTTTTCTATAATCCTCAAAGTTCATGGCTGAAAACTTATTTGTGATCAACGACCAGTTGATTCTGGTAGATTTAGCTGATGGATATACTTTGAAACAAACTCATCTCCAGACAATTCCTGCTGATGTTCCTGTTATCAAGGATCCACCCCAGTCGCTTATGGGAAAGGTTATCGTGATCGATTCGATAAAGTCTGGAAAAGGCAGATCAGAAGCCAAAAGTGTGTATGGAAAACTTCTTCAGCCCATATTTGAACTTCTAGATATCCAGCATCAATATATTGCCACAACACTGGCTTCCTCGGTTTCGGATTTTGCTTCCAAGGATCTCACTACGGACCAGCATGAAATAACGGTGATATTTATTAGTGGTGATACCACAATAAACGAATTTGTGAATGGACTTCAGCCTACAAACAATACTTTGCATATAAATATCTTCCCCATACCACTGGGCACAGGTAACAGCCTTGCATTATCATTGGGACTAACTGATGAAATCAAAGCCGTGCAGAAACTTTTTACGTCCAAGGACACAGCTCCATTAAATCTTTATGAGGCTAGCTTCCCCTCAGGCTCTTATTTCTTAGAACAAGACTCTAAGGGGAAATACATTGACAAACCTCTTAAGTTTCTTATTGTCATTTCATGGGCCTTTCATGCCTCGTTAGTTGCTGATAGCGATACTCCAGAATTACGCTCTCACGGTCTTAAACGTTTTAAATTAGCAGCACATGCCAATTTGAACCTGGAACAGAAATATGAGGGAACTTGTACGGTCAATGACCGTTCCTACCTGGGTCCCTTTGCCTATTGGTTATTAACTGCTTCCAAAAGATTTGAACCTACTTTCGAGATTCTGCCACAAGGGAATATATTTGATGACAGCCTTTTCTTGGTTTCATTTGACAGCGAAGATGATATAACTGGTACCTATATTATGCAGATTATGGGTGAGGTTTACAATAAAGGTGCCCATGTCAAAAATCCAAAGGTTGTCTACGAAAGAATCACCAACAACGACAAAGTAAGTTTGACAACAAAGAACTCAAGTGCTAAACGTAAACGAAGATTTTGCTTGGATGGAAGTATCATTGCCGTGCCAGAAACAGATACCAATACAATTGAAATAAGGACAGGCGATAATACACATAATGGTTGGAGCTTGCACATTTTACATTAACTTATTTTACAAATATATAAATATATGAATTAACGGTAACTGTTATTGTTCTGTCTTGAATGATGGTCTGATCTCGAACCACTTCTTCTCAGATCATTGTAACTGTTCTCAGTATTGTAGCTATTATTGTTGGTGTAGCTGCTATTGTTATAACTATCATGATTATTGTTGCCATTATAGTTGTTGTTATAGCTATTATTGTTGTAGCTGTTGTTGTAATTACTCTGGTAGTTATTTCCACCTCCATTACCATGATAATTTGACCCATAATTACTAGAGTTGTAATTACCGGAATTATAGTTGTTAGCATTGTAATTACTACCTCCATTTCCACCATACTTGCCATGATTTCCATGACCATTTCCGCCATAGTTGTTTCCTCCGTAATTATTACCACCATAGTTGTTATTATAGTTATTCCCCCCTCTGTTATTGTAGCCATTATTATTGTATCTTGCCTGGTTATGCTTGTTGTTATATCCACGGTTGTTGTACCCACTAGAGCGTCCTTGATTGCCACTATAGTTAACTTGTTGGTATCTTTGTTGTTGGGACTGCAGCTGATACTGGTCTGTTCCGTTAACCATATGATCCACAAAGGCACGGTATCCACCGCGACGCAATGTATACATCAAGTTGGCTGCCTTTCCTCTTGGTCCACGATTAACGTATTCAGCATTATCTGGCAAAGCATTAAACCGGCCACGGTTATTCCTCTGGTACCCTTGCTGTGTCATAGCTATAATATCTTCGTTTGTCAATGCTTTGTCATGCGAAATGTATCCATTCAACAACATAGATTTACCCAACTTCTTAGCTGGCATTGCATACTGAATTTGGAAAAACTCTTTGTTATCAAGATCAGGCATTTCTCCTTCACCCAAGGGAAACTTCAAGCTCCCCTTGGGGTCAAAGTGTTCCAATCTCTTTGCTGTACCAGCCAAGCTACTTTTGGCAAACTTGAAAGAGACTGACTCGGCATTAGCTTCATACAATTCGTCATATAACCGTTTGAAGTTCTTGTTCTGAGGAGAAATAAATAAGACCTCATGCTTATTAGTGTTTCTGCTTACCTCGTCTTCTGTCAAAAGTGGATACTTTGCTTGCACCGCGGTGAGCAATCTCGTCTCATCAATAAATGGTAAGAGAGCAATACCTTGCCAACTCATCTTCTTACCATTCATATCTATCTCGAAGTCTTCAGGGTAGAAGTCAATGATTTCACTTGCCGGATCAGACATCAACCCTCTAAAGACTTCGGGTAAAGTGTGACCAGACGCAGCTGGTAACACAGACATCAACTGCTCAAAAGGTCTGAATGGTTGTCCAAGTGTAAATTGGATCCCTTCTTCTCCCACAATATCAGCAAAATCAGTAAAGTCGGCAGCAAATGGAGCATAATGGTACGGATAATACCATTGCCAAGAGGGACATCCTTGGTAGTAGTACAACAACACCCAAGAAATACCTTCTAAATAGGAACGAACAACTTGACGACGTGTTTGATCAATTTCTTCGTCAGATTTACAATGGAACTTGGTTGTATAATAACGGTCCCTGTAACCTGGCTCCCAAAGCTTGACATCTCCTTCTGCCAAATCTTCATCATCTTCCGCGGTTAACTCTCTCTTCTTAGATTCTTCTGACTTCTCGGAGTCCTCCCTAACAAATTCTTCTCCGTTAGCCTTCGCATCAATCAATTTCTTCAATGCAGCTGCAGCATCGGAGTTTGCTAAGTTAGCCTTAGTAATGATATCCCGGTTATGAACAATATCCTTGTTGGATAACTGGGCATAACCCTCTACAGTTTCTCCACTAGTTGTCATAAGAGGCATATTAACATCAGCTGTTATTGGTGCCTTGTCTTTACCTTTGGTAACTTGAGACATGTACTGATTTTTGAGTTCTTGTTCTTCCTGCTGGGCCATCTTTCTTCTCTTAAATCCTTCTTCTCTTCTGACCTCATTATCGTGTCTCTTCTTAAAGATATCACTTTCCTTGTATGATAAGTTACCCATCAACTTTTCTACTCCTGCTAAATTCAACTTCCCATCGCAGGTAATATAGTCCTGCAAACTTGGTAGGAGTCTCTTCCAACAATTGACAAGAATATCAATACCATTATCTCTAACGTCCAAACTAGGCAAATGTGGTAAGAAATCATTACCAACAAAGAAACACATAAACACCCAATCATCAAGAGCACGTTCAAAATCGTAAGGAAAGGGCAAGTGGGGGTTGTTCAATTCGACCTCCAAATATTCTCTCAAGACGTTGACATGTAACCACAAGAATGGTTTTTTCTTATCCTGCTGGGCGATAGCATCTTGCTGTTCCTGAGTCATCAGTAACTGCTGAGAGACAGACAATTGTTTCGATTGGTTAGCAAACACGTCTTCTCTCAAAACACGAAAGTGGGGCTCGTGAGTTGCTAAACCCAAGAAAATCAAATCAGCATCTAAACCATAAATGCAATGTTTCGTATTTGGATTGTATTCTGGGTCCAGTCTTTGGGATCGTATGAAGCTCATCAATTTATGTTCACCTTCACCAGGAACAGTGGCATCACTGATAATGACCTGCAAATCACCCCAGCCTGGATCGCTGGATAACTTATAAGCTACCCAGTATCTTAAGGCTTGAGCTAACCCATCCATAAAGGGTGTACCAGGGGTAATGACATTTGTATCCCATGATTTTTTTTCCTTTATCGATTGGTCAATCAACTCACCTCTTAATTCACGTTCCTTCAATTCACGAGCCTTCTCTTCGTCTTTAATCTTTGCATCTTGAGCAGATCTAAATCTTCTTGCTCTTTGCTGATTCATTTTGGCTCTTGGAGCGACCCCATCTACAGCAATCATCAAAACCTTTCTAGGTCTAGCCATCATCAAGACACGGTCTGTGTAGGCAAAGATATCAAGAAACATTTCATCTTCAGTGGCTGGAGCTGGTTTATGTTCCGGATGAGAACATGGATGTACAATACCATTCATATCCAAGTACAAGTTATCAATTTCTCCATTTGGATTGGGATCACTGTACTTGGCTCCACCAATTTCTTCGTCCACATCTTCTTCCACAACAGGAGAGATAATCTTGGGGTATTTACGAGATAACCATCTAAATAATGCTGGAACCCCCATGTTAATTCAGGTTTTCTAGGACAAATAATGGTAAGTTTCTTTCATCTTAGATTCGATGAGGAGCCAAAGTAATTGATTATATAAGAAAAGCATGACAAGTCACCTGATATATAACGTGATCGAAAGATAGAAGATTTTCCCGAACTGTGAACCATTTTCACGGTACTTGTACCAGAGAAAATAAAAATTTTTTAACATGTGAGCTTCCAGTAACTAGACGAATCATATGTTGCAAATTCTGTTCGGCTATTACCCCTTGCTCTCACCGAAGCAAAGGTAAGAAAAAGATCAGTCACGTGAAATTTTATCAATTATTCACAAAAAAATTTCCTGCCGATGCTCACTGTAGGAAGGATATTTTTTTCCTACTTCACGCACAATAAAGTAATTCCGTGTTCGTAGGTAAGCATTCCGCTTATTTGCTAAGGTGAGATGACTAGTAATGCTAATGAAAGCAAAATACTTACTCAAACCATAGCCATTGTAGTGTAAATGATGAGAGCAGTTATCAAATTACTAATAATTTGTTTTTGATTACACTATATCCAATTCAAGTGTTTCATTGGAGTCAGCTAGAGATTTATATTTTGTTTTGCTGCAAAATCTCCAAAGTACGAGAACTGAGTCACGTGAATTAGCGTTTTTTCTGTAAGTGTGCACACGAAGGTGGGCAGTATCTCTCGGGAATCCAGCTTATCGAATGAACCAGCAACGAAGGTTGCTAAACAAACTTTTTTTAGTTTTAAGCACCGACTGTGGCTCTAAGGTGATTTTCCGCTTTATAGTTAAGACACTGTTATTACTTGGCGGGTTTCTTGCTAAGCTCTAATAATATCTGCCACAACCAATTAACGGCTTTTACATGTAGCGTAGCGGTAAGCCTTGCCACAGTTGCAAAATAAAATAAAAAAAAAACAGAGTCATAGTGCTTTTTTTGGATAAAAAGAACTAGATTCCGGGTCTGTTTTAATGATGAAATAGGTAATAGTAATATGTCTGTGTTAGTTGACGCTGTCAAACGTATGAAATGGGGTTTCATTCCTGTTAGAAGAGTTATTGACGAAGATGAGACTTCATTAGAGATCTTGGAAGAAGAGGTTAATGAAAAAGACGAAATCAATATTGAGGAGCATGATGCATCTACTACTGGAAGCAATGAGCCTCAAATATTAGAGTACCGTGACGAGAAGGACCGTAAATGGTGGAAATTCTTTGACGAGTACGAATACAGAGTCACTTCTGAGACTAAGAACAAACGTAAATGGTACAAATGGTTCCATGATGACGATACCCCGGAGGAAAGAAGAGTCATCTTGAAGATTGACCTCTTGTTAACTTTATACTCTTTAATGGCCTATTGGGTTAAGTACTTGGACCAGACCAACTTAACAAATGCTTACATCGGTGGCTTGAAACAAGCCATCCACATGGAACGTAACGATTTTGTGAATACTCAAGTCATGTTCAATGTTGGTAACATTGTCTTCCAAATTCCATTTATGTATATCCTTTATGCATTCCCTTTGAACTATGTCTTGCCAACCTTGGATCTCTGTTGGTCCATCTTGACAATCTGCTTATACCGTGTTACCTCGGTGGGTCAATTGAAAGCGTTACGTTTCTTTATTGGTGCATTTGAAGCACCTTCTTATCTTGCATACCACGCCATTTTTGCCAGTTGGTTCAAAGCCAGTACTGGTGAAGTCACCAGAAGAGCCGGCTTCTATTACCTTGGCCAGTACTTGGGTGTCTTGACTTCCGGTTTACTCTCCGGTGCAATCGAGAGAAACTTGAATGGATTAGCAGGTCACGAAGCTTGGCAATGGATTTTCATCATGGATGGTATCATCTCCATTGTTGTTGGTATTCTTGGTTTCTATATGATTCCTGGTACACCTCAGGATTGTTACAGTCCGTTCTTGAGTGATGATGAAATCAGAATTGCTAGACGTCGTATGAAGGCTGATCAAAAGCATGCCAAGCCAAGAGAAAATGAAATCAAATACTTCTTCAACTTGAATATCTGGAAGTCGATCTTCAGTTCATGGCACATTTATGTCTTATCTTTGTGGAATATCTTCTGCTGGAACAACAGTAACGCTTCATCTGGATCTTATGCCTTGTGGTTACAGTCCTTGAAAAATGATGCTGGTAAACCCAGATTTAGTGCCGGTAAACTTCAGGATTATACTGCCTTAACTCCAGGTTTGGGTCTCTTGTGGTTAACTATTACCTGCTCCATGGCCGATTTTCTTAGCTCACGTTGGGCTGCCATCATCTTTTCCCAAGTCTTTAATATCATAGGTAACATTATTTTGGCAGTCTGGCATGTTCCTGAAAGAGCCAAGTGGTTTGCATTTTGTTTGCAGTACTTTGGTTGGGCCATGGCCCCAGTGTTATACTCATGGCAAGGTGATATTTGTCGTAAGGATATTCGTGAAAGACAGGTTGTTTTAGTAACAATGAACATTATGGCACAACAATCTACAGCTTGGATTGCTGTCTTGGTCTGGAAAACAGTTGAAGCGCCAAGATTCTTGAAGGGTTTCTCGTTTACTGCATCAAGTGCTACATGCTTGTGTATTTGGACGTTTGTTGTTTTGTATTTCTACAAGAAACAAGAGAGAGAAAATGCGAGACAAAACGGTATTGTCTTGTATAATTCAGCCACAGACCCCGATTTCGTACCTGCTGGTATCAAAGAGATACATTCCACTCCTGTTGAGAGTGATAGCAAAAGCAATTAATTTATCGAAGTAATACATGTACATTATATATATTCATGAAGCCATAAATTTATTTTAAGCAAATAAGGCATAATTTTCGAAATAAAACGTATCAAAATGCTAACGAGTTGGCGAGTAGTCAACGCAGACACTTGGGAATTCATAAGGTTCAGAGACCTGTTTCTTTTTGTGATCAAACTTTCTCCAAGTTTCTGTGTTCCTCAACCTCGTTTGTGGATGATAACATTGGTGAACCTTCTGGGACGTTTTCGACAAATTCCAGCGACACCTTATTCTTTTGGCTGTTGTAGGCGATATGGTCTTCGTAAGTGTTACCATGTTCGTCTTCAACATAAGAAATCTTGTTAATTTCAGAGTGGTCAGGACATAATTCTGGACCGTATCTGCCAATCAAATACCATGGCAAGTTAAAGATTTCTTCCATAGATTCCAAGGATCTTCCTGCGACCTCTGGAACAAAGAACCAACACCAGACCAAACCAATGATCATAACCCCAACAAAGAAGTAGAAAGCACCGTAATTGTTCATGGAAAGCAACATCTTTGGCAACGCCTTGGAGTTGCCGTACTGGTTAGCGAAATGCAACACCATAACCATTGATTGAGCAAAGGAACGAATGTTCAATGGGAAAATCTCTGAACCCAACAAGTACTGAATACTGTTGTAACCCATAGTCCATCCTGTACCAGAAAGGAAAAGTGCAGCCTCAGCACCAAGGGAAGCACGATGTTGCGATGGGGTCAAGACAAGATTTTTGTCACCAACAGGAACCACAGTCAAATAGATGGCAAAGTACAAAATACAGATCATCTGTAAGGTAAGACCGATGTACAAAGCTCTTCTACGACCAAGGAAATCGATAATGAAGAAGGCACCAAGGTATGCTGAAACAAACTTGACGACACCAGAAACAGCAGACATTTTAAGCACATCAATACCATGAATACCAGAAAAACCAAACAATTGGGCAGAGTAAATGGTAACAGCATTTGCACCAGACCATTGACCCAAAAGCTGAGCAGGAACTGCAACAGCAAAGAAACGGTATGCATTAGCACGGTTGGTAACAACAGACACGAATTGACTCCAAATGTTGGTGTTGGCAGTAGCATCCTTCTCAGCCAAAACTTGTTCGTTAATATCACTGATTTCACCAACAATGTATGGGTGGTCAGGAGGTAAATTTCTAATCTTAGCCAAGTTCTTAATAGCCTTATCAGGCTGGCCAACCTTCAATAACCATCTAGGACTTTCGACACAAAGGGCGACACACATGATAAGAATCAAGCCAGCCAAGACAATCTTGATGGATGCACCGACAACCCACTGCTTTCTGTCGTCATTTGCGATATGGAGAGCTGCACCATAACAGGCAAAGTAACCAAGCATAGAACCGAAGTACACAGCACCAGCAAACATAGACACAGCCAACCCTCTGATGGCCTTTGGAGCAACCTCAGATGTGAAAGCAGGACCGATGGTGGTTGTTTGACCAATTGCCAAACCCTCAATGATTCTACCAGCATATAATTGGCCAACGTGCGAACTAGTAACTTGAATAATAGCTCCAACAATCCAAATAACACAACAAACCTGTAACGATCTGACTCTTCCGAGCTTGTCGACAAAGTACATAGCAAGAAGGGCACCGGCAATGGAACCCAATTGTACCATCGAGGTAATGTTGGAAGTCAAATCAGCCAACGAGTTTGCTGATCTATTTGGGTCGGAAATACCAAATTGTGACTTGAATGATGGAAGGGCAATAGCACCGGCAATGTAACCTTCGTCATATCCTCTGGCAGCTCCTAGGATACCGAAGACAAAAATACAAGAATATAATTTCCAGTTATAAATTTCTGGTGGAGAATGGTCCGTGTTCACCTGCCACTTCCACTTATATTTTTTGTCCTGTTTCACTGGAGCTGGCGGTTTGTCTTGGGTGTTATTGGTCATAATAGACTGCACATCTTTCTTTTCTGCAGCTGTCATTTTCTTATTATCAGAGGGGCAAGATGGAGGGGTCACCAAGAAATTTATGCAAAAAAATTTAACCGTTAGACCTGTCAAAAAGGTAAATCAGTTGAAACATGAATTTTTATATATTCCAACTAATAACACTGGAGAAAAATTTTATTACAGGCTAACCTATGGCAGCTCCACCCCCACCTCATGCAGCCTGATGATGGGATTCTTATTGAACCAATTAAAAATCTTCAAAGCCTCTCGCAAACATGTGTGTATATTTCTGCCCCACCTCTCACTTAAAAAATATTTTGAAGATGGGGCGAGATTCAACAAAAATCAATTCATATTTTTTTCTTTGTGTTTTCAAATTTCGGCTTTTGGAAACGAATCAATGTAAAACACATATCAGCACGGACGGACAATTAGCTGAACCACTCAGTAAGCTGGGCCATCCAAGCCGAGTCATTCAAGCTGAAGCATTCACTGCATTTGCGAACTAAATTGAACAACAAGGCGTATTTTAATAACTATTAGAGTCCGAGTTTGATCGGAGAAATCCGCGTTTACTGCTCAAAAAAAAAAACTAAATATATACTTCTCTTACCGTGTGTAACTTAAAAGTATAACTTGTAAGAATATCATCCGGTATAACCGTAACTTGGATTTATTTTAGCCAAGTCGGGAGTACTGTATTTCTCCTGAACCAATATACCCACCTCTATCAACTATCTTGGACTATACCTTAGTTAGAAGATTTGATTATATAGAAAATATAAAATAAATATTCTTGTTCATGGACACTAACCATATCCGTGAAAATTCTTACATCGGAGTTTCATTCCCATGCAATGACATACTAAACACGAGCGTCATTGAATTTTACACTAAAGCTCATAGTTACCTTGTGTCCATTCCTAATGAACGGAAATAAGTCCGGCTAATTTCTCCTGTTCCGTTCGGGCTTCTATTTCATCATTTCGCCATTTTTCGTTCTTTTTAGACCGATCGTCTTGCCCCGCTTTCCCGGAGTTTCAAAGCAAAATAAATCTATGTCGAGAGACAAACCTTATTGTTTAAAATTTCTTTTAGTGTAAGTAAGTCACGAGCACGTTTCTGGACGCTGATGGGATTTTTTTATGACTACATATTCCCCATAATCCCCTCATGGAGATGATGTAATTAAACCCCGGAAAAATGAAATATACATTATCTTACATACTAAGCAACCTATCAAGTAGATTCTAAGTTCATTTCTCCACTTTTACTATCTCTGACATATTTTACAGATACAATTATAATTACTTAACTCCAGATTTTTACAGATCTGGCTATTCTTTGGATTTCTTGCTGGCATTTTGCAGCTGGTTTGGCAATGGCCGCTTCTTATCGTTCGAGCCATTACCTTTTGTGTTCGTTTGTTGTTGTACGGGTACCTTTTTGTTATTGCCCGTGCTCTCAGCTCGATCAACAGCAGGACGGTGAACAGTTAACGTGCTTTCCGTAAAGGGATATCCCAATGGCTTATTCTGATTTGCAGTTTGCGGAATCGATGGTAGGGTGGGTTTGTTTGCTTGGGGATTACCAAATTTGGACGCCCCCTCAGCTTCTATGCCACCAGGAGCGGATGCGACTCCGGCCCCGGGCGCAGCCGATTTCTTATTCTCCTTCTCCAACCTCTCAACTTTCTTATTCAACATCTTAATCTTGACCTCAAATAACTTCTCTACTTGAAGTTTCGACTTGGCCTTTTCTTCTTCTAGCTTCAGGGCAAATTCAGCTTTTAATGTTTCAATTTCTTCGGTGTGTTTGCTAATCAAAGCATCGGTATTACCTCCAGAAGTACCCCCAGCTTGTTGAATTAACTGCTGATACTCTTGTTCCAATGCTTTCTGCCGTGACTCAAAGCTACTTTCCAATTCTTGTTTCCTGACAAGATACTCTTGCTCAATTTGCTTCTTAGCCTCTGTTCTGGCTTGTTCCAACTTTTCTGATGCAAGTACTTTCACTCTTGCTTCGACTTCTTGCTGGCTCTCTAACTTGAATTTCTCATTTAGTTCGCTCTTTTCTTTTTCAAATTCCTTCTTCAATTGTTCAATCTGGACGTCGCTAGCATTTGAACCATTTGATTTATAATTCTCAATCTGTGCTACCAAAGCAGCCTTTTCCAGAGTCAATTCAGCAATCTTAGTGTTAAATTCCTGATGAAGACCAACACTCTTCTCAGCCTGTTCCTCCTGCTTTGTAGTCAATTGTGAAATTTGGTCGTTCAATGAACTGACTGTATCCTGCAACTCCTTAATTTTGTCATTTTGAGATTGAATTCTAGTATTTGCTTTGTTTCTGAGTTCGTTGTACTTCTCTTTCATACTATGGATAACTTCAGATTCCGACTCAGCATTTGGAGTTGAAGTGTTCAGGCCGTTTGCCGCAGAAACTGCAGCATTGGCTTTCGTCCTCAATATTTCATTTTCTTCTTCAACCAACTTAACTCTTTGGTTGCTAACATCAACTTCAACACTCAAGTTGTTTATCTTCTTCTTTAAGTCTTCCAACTGAACTTGTGATTCGTGAAGTTGAGTTTGCAAATTCTCCACAAGCTTCAACCTATCATTGCTTTCCATCCGCAACGTTCTGTTACTTTCACGAAGAATGTTCAACTGCTCTAATTGATCAGACAATTTTGAATGTTCCTCAGAAGCTGCATCCCATTTGATTCCGGAACTCTGGGCTTCCGCCAACTCGGATTTAGCAACAGACAACTCGGTAGATACCTGGGACAATTTAAAGGCTAAGCGCTTGTTCTCCTCATACGCAATAGCAATTTTGGCTTCAGCAGACTCCTTTTCACGGCGCAAGTATCCAATTACATCCTTAAATTCAGAGCCTTCTTCTGAAATATTGCCAGCAGAACTGTTGGACAACTCTAATTGAGTTAAAATAATCTTATTTTGTTCCTGCAATTCAGCAAATCTTTCTTTACAAGCATTCAACTCTTCTTGAATTGACAGCTGTACCAAACTTGAAGAATTCTCCTTGTCCTTGAGTATCGATTGAGCGTTATCTAGAGCAGAAGACAATGTTTGAATCTCGGACTTCAAGGTCTCCACTTCTTCCCTTGAAGAGACCAATAACTTAGATAAATCATTGTTCTTCTGTAACTCACTGTGGTACTTTGTCTGACTATCTGTCGCAATTTGGATTTGATTCTCTAAGTCAGTATTAATCGAAGCAATTCTGGATTCGTAATCTTGTACCAAACTATCATAAGCGGACGCTTTTGTACTATAGTTATCAAGCTTCGTCTTTAAATCATTAATTTCCTCGAGATTTGCGTTTTTAGAAGATTCTGCCTCCTTGCGAGCATCAGCTAGTTGTTCAGTAAGTGCTTGAATCTCTGTAGTCAATGCTTGTTTTTCTTTTAACAAAGAATCAAATTTGGCATCAGCGTCCTTCTTGTATTGCTCAAAGCTGCTTGTTGCTTTGATTAAAGTGTCTTCACTGGCCTTTGCAAGATTAGTTAACTCGTTAATTTCACTTTCGCTTATGGCCAAATCTTCCTTGAGTTGACTAAGCTCTATTCTAAGACTTTGCTTTTCATTATCACCATCCAAATGAGAACCTGACGCCGAGTCTACTTGAATAATAGAACGTCTTGATAATGACAGGTTCAATTCCAGAATCTTTGATTTCAAGCTTTCAATGGCAGCTTCTTTCTCGGCTAATTTAGACTTTGTTTCAAGAAGCTGGTGACTTATTTCACCAACCTGTTCTAACTTCGTGTTTTGAGATTTCCACGCTAACTCAGCTTGGTTTGTCATGATGGCAATTCTCTCATCCTTTTCACTCAACTTGTTTTGCAAGGATTGATAGTTTTCAACAGATTTATTGAGTCTTTCGGTCAACTCCTTACTCGATTCTTCTCGTTCCTTCAAAAGAGATTGTAAATTGATAACAAATTCGTTAAGGTTTGACTTATCAGATTTAAGTTGTTCAAGTTCTTGTTTTAATGAATTGCCCACAAATTCCTTGAACTGAATTTCCTTTTCCAAGTTACTGATGACAAACTGATTCTTAGACACAACAGCCTCACTATCTCTAAGTTCTGCCGACTTTTTGATAAGTAAGTCTTCCTGTTTGGAGGCTTGCTCTTTCCAGAAGTTGAGATCATGTCTAATTTGTGATGTTTCCTCACGCAATGTGTTAATTGTACTTTGTGCGTTATTGAAACGTGTCTCCGCTAAATCAGCAGTATGCTTAATATTGGACAACTGCAACGACAACTCATTTCTCGAATTCGTGACTTCTCTCAATTTCTCATTCAAATCTTGCGCTAACTCGGCAGATTGCTTCTGTAATTCCTTCAAAACCCTATCGCTATCAGAGAGTTTGCGCTGTAAGTCTTTATTGGATTCACTCAAGTATTTGGAATCAGCAAAACCTGAAGAGTGTTCTCCGCTGGCCGAAAGAGATTTGTGTATATCTCTCTCCTTGCAAACAGCTTTGTACTTTACTGTCAAGCTGTCCAATTCGTTTTCCAAGGTTAATATGGCATCCTTAGCCTCTTCAATAGCAGAATCATGAATATTGTTGTTTTCCTCTTCATTATTCTCTAATTTCTTAGTCAACTGCCTAACTGCTGTAAGCAAGTTTTCGTTTTGTTGCCTCAATTCAATTATGTTCTTGAATTCAACAAGTCTTTCCAGAATCAATAAGTCGGAGTCACTTTGCTTAGCATCATCAAAGTTACCACTTTTTTCAAGAATGTTCTCAATAGCTTTCTTTTCAGAAGCTGTCAAAGGATCTTCATTATTGTCCCTGATCATGGAATGGATTAAGTAGTAACACAATTGTTTACCAAGATCTTTCAATAATTTTTTCATCGACACAAGTTCATTTTCATTCTCAATGATTCTGGTTCTCAATCTATTAGCATCTCTTTCAGCACCGACCTTTTCTTGACGGATAGTTTCAACTTTTCCAATCATTTCTTGCAATGCAGATTCGTAAAATTTAACCTGATCTCTATAACTGGAAAGGGCAGGCTTCTTTGATTCAAGTTCATTCACAAAGGATTCTAATTGGTAAGATAACTTTTCCTTTTGTGATCTTTCCAACACCAATTGTTTCTTCAAATGATTGAATTCGGAATACAAAGCAGACAAAGAAATACCCTGCGAAGCAATAAGCGAGGAAGAGTCGGTAAGCCTTGGTAATTCGCTTTCTTTTTGTATTTCCAGTTCCAAAACTTCTTCGGTTCTCTTCAACTTTTCTTCAAGTTCAATTATTCTTTCTGTCTTTGAAGAGGAAGCAGTCTCTAACTCATCAATCGTTGATGTTAATTTCTCCTTTAATTCTTCAACGTAGCTTTCCAATTGCTCAACCCTGGAAGCTCTCTGCTCTGATTGAACTTTAGTTAACTCTAACAATTTTGTCTGGTTTTGTATTTCTTCTAATAATTTGGATTTTTCGGTTTTGTATTCAGAGTTTACTTTAGACGATTTCACGACCTCCTTATCCAACGAGTCTCTTAATTCTTGAATTGTAATTTGGGAGGTTTTATTTATCTTTTCCAAGGAATCGTTCTTAGATGATAGGTTTGTCAATTGGTTGGAAGTGTGCAAATATTCGGATTCATGCTTCTTAATGAGATCTGTGAATCTGGACTGAACCTTCTTCAATTCCTCCTCGTACCAGGATTTCTGATTCTTCAAGTATGATACTTCATTTGTCATTTTGGTCAATTCGAGCTTTATGGCAAACTTCTCATTACGTGCCTCATTCAAGTCTTTGGTCAATTCATTGATTTTCTGACTTTGTTCTATGTTCGATGAAGTCAATTGATTAAGGGATTCATTATACTTGAAAATGCGCTGATCAGCATCTTCTTGAAGTGATTTTAGCTCTGTACTCAATTTGGTTTCAGACTCCAGTAAGCGACTAATTTCATCCTTCAAAATGGTATTGGCTTCCTCTAATTCATGGATACGATGACCGAGATGAACCTTTTCCGAAGCAATCTCTTCACTCTGAACTCCAATATTACTAAGCTGCTCTTCTGCTTTATTCAACTTCAGTTTTAATTCCTCAAGTTGTTTTTTACTACTTTGTGTAGCTTGCTCACTTTTTAACTGAAGAAATGAGGATTGCGATTGAAGGTCGTTATATTCATTCGACTTCTTTAAGAGGGCATCAAGGACCTTTTCATTGGTAATCTGACGAACTGCGTCTTCTTCAACAGAAAGGAAGCCTGCAACAAGTTTGATACTATCCGTTGAGATGGATGGTGTCACCGATAAATTAGTGTTGATAATATCATTTCCCTTCTTGAAAATTGGAGAGCTTGAAACAGTCACGTCATGAGTATCCTTAGCCACGTTAAACGACTTTGGTGTCACAATGGATTCGATATCCTTCAAGGCAGGCAATGATTTGGATGGAGTCGCAAATTTGGCACCGGTGTAAGGAACATTTACTATGGTACTGTTTGCGTCTTGTTCTATGTCCCCTGATTGGTTGTTTTCGTCATTAACAGCTAATGGATCAAGTAAATTATTATGCGATGATTCATCGATTTCGTTATTGAGTGGTGGCTCTTCGTTTTGGAGCAATTCGTTTGTTTGTGGGAGGTCTTGAACATCCGATGCTAGATGTGGTTCCAGCTGGACTTCCATTGGAGTATCTTCATCCACCTGTTGAAGATTCGCATGATTTTCCTCAATTGGAGTCGGGACACTTGGATCATCCAGGTTTCCGCTCATCGTACCAGAGGCTTTCTATTGTAATGCTTGAAGACTACCGAAGTCGCGATAATAATTTGCTTGGTTTATTTGGTCAGTTTAATGTCGCATAAGTATGTCGCATCATTTGTCATTGAATGTCGTCACAAATTTGTTTATGACAAACATCATAAAATGTCATAAGACTAGGGTTTAAACCCTAAAATATATTATCTATAAACGTGACACAAAATACCTGCATTCAACCAAAACAGTAAGTGTAAATGCTTAATGTGCAGTCAGACAGAAAAAAAAAAACTCCTACTCTCACGGACCCAGTCGCACCAGGGACTACCAGGCGAAAAATACCAACCTCGATTTTGAAAATTTTCCTTTCTTTCCTTAGACAAACATAATTAAAGATGATTGAACCATCCTTAAAAGCTTTGGCTTCCAAGTACAACTGTGAAAAGTCTATCTGCCGTAAATGTTACGCTAGATTGCCACCAAGAGCCACCAACTGTCGTAAGAGAAAGTGTGGCCACACCAACCAATTGAGACCAAAGAAAAAGTTGAAGTAGTCTATTCAGACCTACTTGATACGATATCCCACTATTGTCGCTGTGCTATTTTGGTACATGACATATAAAGGTAATGGTTTAGGATATTGATAGTTAGCTGTTAATAAAAATCTACGTTTAACGAAAGATAGAGCAGCCAAATAATGAAGATGAGTGCTAGAAAGTGGAGAGTGATACAAGTCAATTAACTGAGAAAAGAGGTGAAACCAAGAGGATAGAAACAACTGAATGGGATGATTACCAATAGAAAAAGGGGACACAATCTTGAAGTTTTATCAAATAGTAAGATAGTGTGGTAATTTTTCCCAAATTCGGATTGTTGCTGTGATCTTCTTAACTTAAAACATGACACTTGTATTATTCCCATGGCATGGAATTTATTATATGGTTATTACCGTAGCTTATTAAGCGAGTGGCTGTAGAATATTATCGGGGTGTATTCCCGGGTTTACGATCGGGAATACAAAGAAATGTCCGTACCTACCTACGGCATTTGCCAAAGCATCGTACAAATAGGTTAAGAAATACTTGGCCAAGTGATATTCAAGGTTGTAGGGTATAATGTATGCCAAGTCCGGTAAGTAATATGGAGCTCATTTCTGATGGAAGATTTCCGTCCGAAAGCCCTCGACAATTAAATTGCTTATTGTAGCATCGCAAGGTTCGCTATTATTATTAGCAAATGACAAACCCCTTTTAAAACAAAAAAAACCAGAGACGAATAACAAACATAAAAACATCCAAACCAACCGTAACTTACAAGAGACATGGAAACTGGATCACATGTAGTCAATTAACCGAAGATTTGTAGCCAGAACTGAGCCCAAGAAGCATTGTAGGTAACAAATTAGTCATGGAGGGAATCCAGAAGTCGTGTCCGACAACAAAATCTCACAATGTTGATTCTCAGAGTCACAAGTTCCACATTGACCACACTATCAACAGATCCGCTAAATTAGCATTAGGCATACGGAGGGGTATCGCCTTTTTTTAAAAAGAGACGAAAGCACATAGCATAAATATTCCTATATTTTTTTGTGAATACTAGAAGGAAGATCTCTCGACTCACCAGGAGCAGACCCCACCCCAAAACCCAGTTACAAACACTATTCGAAGCAGTGGTGCCGATCTTTGCCACTACGTTTCGGTGTATGAGCCATCACCATGAACACCAATAATAACGCATCACCCAATATTCAGAACTCAGACCCAGTGGTAAATTACTCTAGTCCAAATCATTATAACATCATCTCCTCGGGTACTCCTCCTAACTCGCAACAACAAAAGCGTCAGAATAGTTTGTCTAACTATTTGATTAGTAACTCAAATAAGAGAAATCCTAACCTGGCACAGATGCAAGGTTTACAGGACCTTCAAAAGTCATCTCAAGCTGGCTATAACTCTAGCACAAACACGGTCAATGCCAACACCAGCATGAACACCAGCATCAATCCTGTTCCTCAACAAGGACAGATCGTATCATCTCCTCGTTTCAACAGTGTGAATTCTCGCTCTGGTGTTAGAAGAAATATGGTTCAACAGAACCACTTCACTATGAAAACTCCCACACCTTCCTCATACGACGTTCCCTTGAGCCCCAATGCAAATCCACTTTATAACTCATCATCAGCCCATAACCAATCAGATCTGTCAGATTCTAACGCGGTATTAGAAAACAGTCAAAGTGATCAGATTGAGCCACCTGAAATGGTATCGATGCAAAAGGACCTGGCTGTCTCAACTCCTATGAACCCAATCAATCAGCCCAAGCTGCGCCACCACGTTCAACTGAACTCCCAACCCGCACAACCAACTCAGCAACAGCGTATAATGTCAGATGAGGAACAACAGTTGGCAACAAAGTTAAAGGAAACATATAAAAACATTGTCAACTTCGAAGAAATAGTTCAGAAGAATTGCATTGAGATAACCATAAAAATCAATCAGATTACAAGCAATGCACATGGTAATAGTGCGGTATACGGCAATTCTCCATCAATTGGACACCAGTTACCTTCATCTGTTAACTCGACTAACTCACATATCTCGAACACAGCCAGAACGTCTGAATTGCTGAATGATTTATGGACCGTTTACCACCATAACATTACATTGTTGGATAACTATTTTGATTTCTTAGTTACTGCATTAAAACCATCATCGAATCAAACTCAATTCAAGACAGGGAAAAACATTGTTGAGCTTTACAAAATACCAAGACGAATGTGGGTATACGGTATCGTGGGCTTTCTTGAAGTTTTAAAAAATATCATGAGTATTTTCCAGGACCATGAGATTTGCCTGTGCTTTATCTCGTATTGTTTCAACATTATATCAAATATGACAGACCCAGCTCTTGAGATGGAAGGTTGGTGGCTGGAGAAGTTAGGGGACCTTTCAAGAATGGCCATTGCACTTTATGCATCGAAGTTTATAGACTGGAAAATCAGTGCTGAGTACTGGTATTCAATTGCTATGAAAACCCTATATGGACATGGTAAAATTTACTATCACATGTGCACGGTGCAGCAAGACAATTTGGATGCTTTAGTCAACATTGGAAAATCCGTTATTTGTCGTGACCCTTTTGTTCCAACTCAGCATTACTTGAGACTCGTTGTTGAGAATATTTGTACTCAAAGAAATATTTTGTCATTGTTGGAATTACCTATTATTGATTTCATCAAGATCCATAAAGTCTTGTTGAGCATATTCAATCGTAACAGTGATGGAATTTCCAGTTCTGTTGAAGGTATTCATGATTCTCAAGTTCAGTATGGTATTGACTTGGTAACTAGATATGGCTTGACATTTGGTTCAGACTCTAATGGCTATAACTTCTTCACCAGAGAGTTATACACACCATCAGGTGTAACTTCGATCAATGATCCACATCATCCTTACTATCTACAACAACAACAACCAAGTGCAACCAACACTATTGAAAAGATGAACTTTTGGTTCAACAAAGGTTCACTTTTCGCCATTGCTAATATCAATCATTTGATAGGATTTGGCGATGCAAAGAATCCGTTTGCGAAGATTTTCCAATTGCCCGAAGCCTTAAAGGAGCGGAAGGATAAGAAAGATCGTAAACGCAAGAGTAGATCCTCCGAATCTGACAAGAACAATGCTACGATTACCTCTGGTGTCGATGGTCAATCCATTATTGCGGAAGATTTATCTTCTAATGATTGGTTCTATTGCTTGCAGTACATCAATAAGTCAGTTCTTGAGTTATCTTTCAGAGTGTTAAGTCACTATTTGATCGGTCCTAAACAAGCATCAACCAGCCATGTGATAGTTTGGTTGTACTTTTTAATATCTGTTGGTAAGGCAACATTCAAATTTCCAACATCTCAAGCTATGATTGGATGGTTATTCAAGAAATTGTTCCCTTGGGAATTATTCATCAATTATTTGAACTCATTATTATCCTTTGTGAAGAATAGCCCAAAGTTAACTGGTATGTGCTGGAATTACATTCATACACATCCAGATTATATGACCCACTTTAATGAACACGAATTTCTTCCAGAAGTTTGGAAATGTTGGGGTACATTATGGTTTGACAATATAGTCGAGAAGGGTGATTACAATGATTTAGAATCCGCAGGTGTGGATAATAAAAACTTACTTGATTTGCCAATCTGTGGTACCTATCCTGTGGTTAATAACACAAGTGACGGCGACAATAATTGCCGCAATCTGATGGAAAATGATAATGATGAAAGAATTGTCAGAATCATATTGTTGGCTCGTGTCTTAGCAGATGAGTTTAACTTCGGACTTGTAAGAACTTTAGACGGGTTCAAGTTTGATGGGCTTTTTTACAACAGCAATGATAATTTTGCATCTTCCACCAATTCAAGACAAAGCGATCCAAATTCGTATATGGAGGAATTTCTCTTGAGTGATGGTCGGTTTGTTCAAAACAGCTTTTTACAGCCTATTTCTGAAGACAACTTATTTTCTTCTACTGATACATTTACGACCGAGCACAAGGACGAATCATGGTTCGGCAATACAGTTCATGCAGTGGATGGTAAAGTTGATAACATAGAATTAGGTGATGGAATTGATGAAGATGAAGTTGTTGGTTATGCTGATTCCGAATTTGAAGATGATGACTTTGGCACTAAGATTGGTCAGATGCAATCGCTGAACTTACAATCACACAGTTTATACCAACAACAGCAATCGCATCATAATAAATTTCAGCAAGGAAGTTCAATTGTTGGACCCGAAGGTTTTTTCAAGAATGATTTTATTGGTGGTCTCAATCCTTTGGAGCAAAGTAACGAGAATGCAATCAATGTTGAGGGTAATCTTGGTGATAGGATGGATTCCAATATCACGTACATTACTTTGGACACAAATATCTGGTTGAAGCATTGTGGACGAGTTTTCAAGTGTGTGAGAAACGGTGTCTTCAAGGTTCTGATTCCATTAATCGTATTTCAAGAATTACGAGCATTAAGAAAATCTGCCGAAGCTACAATATCTGATGCAGCTACAAGATCAGTGATTATTATACGGGAGCTTTACCTCACCAAGGAAATTTTACCTTTGCGGTTTGATGGAACAGTAGCATCAGATATCAACGAAACTCTCGAGTTTGAGAACAACTCAAATTGGAGATCAAATGTTGATGAAACCATCTTAAACTCTGTCAACGAACATGATGAAATCGGCAAGAAGCTTATGAAAGGGATTAATATGCGCTTGTCTAATGCAAAAGATGGCAACAGGTCATCTACTACTTTAAGTTCTAAGGCTTCCAAGGTCTTTAGATACTGCATTTTGATTACTGATGATAGAAACATGAGATTAAGAGCCAAAACCATTGGTTTGACTAGTTTCCAAAGCAAATGGCTCTTTGCACAGTTGGAGACCATTTTTCCCGATAAGTGCATTGATTAAGGGGGTGTAAGGTATTTCTGACCACCTTACATGGAACTAGAAATAATCACTCTAGAAAACACGCATTACGGATAGCAATCCGTTTACTACATTTTACATATTATTTTTATACATTTCTAGTTTTTCATTGTTGAACCTTGTAAGAAAACATTGCGTTGTAAAGTGAAGTGAGTATTGATGTTTCAATCACAACCGTTCCGAACTTTTGCCGAAATAACTAAGATACGCGCGCTGTTGATCGCAACATGTCTCCAGAAAAACATAACATTTAGGGGCAGCCGGTGAAAACAGGTCTCAAAGTTTATGGATGCAGTTTGCAACCACCTGATCAACGCGACCATGCACGCAAGCCGAGAATTTTTTTTTGTGCGCGCGTTTTCTTAAAATGTAAATAATGCTACATTCTGAAACACTGTAACATGTAAGGGGCTAGGACTCTCGGTAAGGCATTATTTATATTGTTTTTTTTCGAACGTTCGCAGGAGTTGCATGCGGCTTTGACAAATTAGGTTAAATTGGCCAGCTCTTTTTTCCGCCTCTATAAAAAAAGGACCAGTTTCCCACCATATTTTTACGGTAACAAACGTTCTTTACTAGCCCCCAATAAGATTTTACAATAGACCTAGTGGTCATCACGTTCCTTACACCCCACACGCTCCTTTATAACTAAACTTAGTCACTCCTTTTACTATGAAATTCTCGACCACTATCGTCCAAACTGTTTTATTGGCCGCCATCGCCGCAGCCGCCCCAGTTCCAGAAGTTCAAACAGTTGTAGTAACTGCATTCACTACATACTACTCCACAGTTGTTGTGCCAGGTCCAGGGGCTCCTCTTGCCTCTACCGGATCCCCAGCTGCTTCCCAAACTGCCCAGAATACCCAAGATGCTGCACCAATATCTCAAAATGCCCCAGCTCCATCTAGCCAAGCTAATAACGACGAACAATCATCTCGCCCAACCAGCACAATTACTATTACAAAGACTCTTTCAAATGGTCAAACTTCTCTTTCCACCTCTACTGAATTTGCTCCAGCTACCAGCGAACAAGCTCAAATTAAGGCTCCAGTTGATATTGCTTCTTTTGCTTCTTCTGCTTCTGCTCCTGCCACTTCTTCTACCCCTACTACTTCTGCTGCTGCTACTACTAGTACTACTGAAGGCTCTGCTTCTACTAGTCCAGCCACTTCTTCTCCCTCGTCGTCGGTGTTTTCTGGTCAAGGCACTTACTATGATGCAGGCTTAGGTGCTTGTGGAATTACTAGTACTGACTCTGACTACATTGTTGCCATCTCCCACGATTTGTTTGATCAATACACTCCAAACGGCAACCCAAACAAAAACACCTTGTGTGGTAAGAAGATTAAGGCTTCCTACGAAGGCAAGTCCGTCGAAGTCACTGTTGTTGACAGATGTACTGGATGTGCTTACAACGACTTAGACTTTTCCCCTACTGCATTCTCCCAGATTGCTGACAAGGATTTGGGTAGAATTAACATTACCTGGGAATGGGCTTGAGATTGGTTATTGGTTTTTATTAAAATATATGTTTTATTATTTGGATTTTTTTTTCAGTACTATTTGGGCCGATCGACATATGATTGGACTGTAAGCAGAAAACTGTACACAGTTTGAGTGGGTATTTTACCTATATTAGAGCAAAAGCATGCAAGTAATTAACTGATTTAACAGCATATTGGTTTGAAATTTATGCAAGAATTTGTAATTGAAAAATATTTACAATCATAATAAAAGTACAGTCTAAAAAAAATGCCACAGGCACATGCAGAGGGTATCTCCCATTATAAAATCCAGTTGATAATGGCTTTGAACTTATTCCTTGGTTTGCCGTTTCCACTTTCACCATCAGCTTCAAGCTTGGCGTAGTATTCATATTCGTGTTCTTCAATTTCTTCAATACCAGTAAATAAATCAGCATCTTCTGATCTGATAAATTTGGTTCTTTTCAAGACTTTCCAAAATATGAAGACAGCGGCTGAAACAAAAATCATGATGTAGTTAAACAAAAAAGTATCCACTTCCCATCTACCAGGTAAGAAAACCTGGTATCCCAAACACCCAATAATACAAACGATAAAGAAGAATGCAATAAAAATGGAGTATGGCTGAAACCATGATCTGTAAGTAAATGCGTTTCTATCAATTCCTTGTTTTTTGCAAGCATAGTAAAAGCAAATGTATGTGATGGACATGAATCCATAATTCAAAATTTGAGATCCAGTACACAAATTCACCATATAATTCAAGACCTTGTTGGCCGAAGATCCCAACTGTAACAAAGAAAGTAAGGAGAAACAAATAGACACAGCAACACAGTAAATTGGAACACCGTGCTTAGTACACTTCTTGAAGATACGTGGGACGAAACCTCTTCTTGCCAACCCATACAATGCTCTTGAAGAACAATAAGTGTATGAATTACCAGCAGAAAAAGCTGCAGTGATGACGACAGCATTGACAATATGTGGCAATACCTTAATATTCAAATTCTGCATGGCAACGACATATGGAGAAGATGCAGCATTTGAAGAGTCAGAAGTCAATCTAACATAGTTTGGGTCATTGTAGGCAATAAGAATTGTAACCGATAATGCACCACCAATATAAAATAATGCCAAACGGTACAAAACAGTTTTAAAGGCAGTTGGCATAGTTTTCCTTGGGTTGATAGCTTCACCAGCAACCATGGACATATACTCTGGACCGACTACGGTAAAACATGCAGATCCCCGCAAACAGGCTAAAAATCCTTGAAATCTGCCTGACGCGCCGGTTGCAAATTTCATACCAAATAGGGCTCCAGCGTGCCAGTTTCTGAAACCAAAAGCATCGTGATGTGGATTTCCACCACACATAGTAATCAATGTGAAGAAAAGCAATCCAATACAGAGGATTAATTTCCCAATGGAGAGCCAAAATTCCGATTCACCATATAATCTGACTGCAAAAACATTAATCATGGCATAAATGACAATTTGAATCACTAATGGAATAGCTGGAGAATAGTCATCTCTCCAAAAATGAATCATACCATTAACCGCTGTGATTTCAAAGGGGATGTATAAACTTTGCATAAGCCAAAAGTTAACGGATGCAGCACATTCAAAAGCTGGATCAACAACTCTACCTGCCATAGTCAAAAATGGTGAGTTCACTGGTAAGAAAGATACCATTTCACCGACTGCTGTGGTCAAGAGCAAAATTATACAAGTCCAGAAAGTGTAAGAAAGTAACAAGCCAAGAGGACCACCGACAACCAAACCAGTTGTACCAATAGTCACAAACAAACCTGTCCCAATGGAACCACCAATCGCAATAAGCTGGACATGTCTATTGTGGAGTTTACGATGGGTGGTATCTGATAACGGGAAATCCAGATGGGACGATTTGTCATTTAACGATGATTTGGAGGTGGTACTATTGTTACCATAGGTGTCCTCGATATTCTGAACGATTTTCTCATCGTTATCAAAGGACTTCTTGAACATATCTGATTACAGCAAAACAAAATGAAAAGGAATTCAAAATGTTGGGGAAACAGCAATAATATATACAATAAACGAGAATTTTTTACAAAGAGGAATGGTTAGTATATACGGTGGAACAGCATCTATATTTGATTCTTATAAAAATAATACACTTGGTTTGTGCATATAACACTATTTAGAGTGCCATATGACGTAATACTAAATTCACACACCAGCGGCAAGTGAAAAAAAGGAACAGAACAAAAAAAAATATTAATCTTCAAAGCTTAAGATAAGACTGTTTTAGACAAATAATCCGAAAGGGCGTTGGCTCAGGGTCCTAGCATAGGTGTGCAATAAGCCAATACAACTAGTAAATTGATTTTTAAGTTGCTTTTGGCGTTATCTTTATGCACTGGATAAGTTTTCCTGAATTATACGTTGCGAGGCTTTCTCGTCATTCGCCAAGCATACCTCAAATGGTGACTTGGGGAAAAAAATCGATTATGGTTATGACCCCTTGAGAGTTTGCTCCAAATGTAGCAAATGCAGCTGAGGATTCGTAGCATTGCTCAGTTTTCTGCAGGATAACAATAAATGAGACAAGATATACGAACAAATTCTCGATGGTTACGAGTGACTTTTAACTACTATGTATCAGGGCTATTTAGCTCGGTTCGACAAGTATCATTGTTGGTTGGTATATTCCAGGGGCGCAAGCGAATACCGAAGGTCTCCGGTTTTCTGTAGCGTAGATATTAACTTGGTGGGAAAATTTTGAAATGCATTTTCTGCTTCTGAAATGCAGGAATCCAAGACCTAGTTCTAAATTAAGCGCCATCTAATAGATTTTTTTTTGTGAATCTAGGCCTCGACCGAGGTGCGATCCAATTTCTGGCTCAGTTCCCAATCGGGATGTTACAATCCCCCAATTTAATCTCCGCTGTTATGGGCTGTGCGCTAGAAAGAAGGTGGCAGGTTACATTCATTTAGTGGGAAATTCTAGGGATTAAGTAACCCCATATTTTTGCATGGTTGAATTCCAAGCCAGAACTAAGTGGAGTGCTAATGTTATCCCCACCCACGAAGTCAATTTGTTCTCGTCTGGATTTACATATTTTCGCTTTTTCTGTCATTTGGTGTAAGTCGGATGTAGAACACTCCGCACAACTGAAAAATATAATTAGACATGATAAAATCGTTGTTTCATACCCGTGGCCTTAGGACCTCCGCTTCGCTATTTGGAGAGTTTCGAGTAGCTGTGGTGGGTTCAGGTCCTGCTGGATTTTACACAGCACATCACTTACTAAACAAATCTCCACCTAACATCTCGATCAAAGTAGATTTCTTTGAACGCTTGGCGGCACCATACGGTCTTAGTAGATATGGAGTGGCACCTGACCATCCTGAAGTCAAGAATTGCGAGGAGTACTTGGATAACTTGATGGATCAGCCAGAAAATGTTCGTTTCCTAGGCAATGTCAACGTCGGTAAAGATATCTCTCTTGAAATGCTATCCTCCAAATACCATTCGGTGGTGCTTTCGTACGGATGTACCACCGCAGATAATACTCTTGATGTGGAAGGAGCACAATTACCAGGTGTTATTTCCGCCAGGCAGCTTGTCAGTTGGTATAATGGACATCCTGATTCATACCAACTGAACAACAAGTTTGTTCCACCTCCATTTGAAAAAATCGAGGATGTGACCATCATTGGTAACGGAAATGTTGCCTTGGATGTCGCCCGTATCATATTAGGGGACCCTGAATCGCATTGGTCATCCACAGATATATCAGAAGAGGCTTTACTGGTACTTAAAAAGAGTGCAGTCAAGCGGGTTAATATTGTCGCTCGTAGAGGTTTACTCGAATCAGCCTTTTCCAATAAAGAAATTAGAGAGTTGCTAGAATTGCCAAACATAACATTCATACCAGTGGATCAAGATTTATTAGATTCAATTGACAAATCAAATCTTGGACGGGTAGATAAACGGAAAGTTGGGTTGATAGAAAAGCATTCAACATTACCAAAAACAACCCAGGAAAAGACTTGGGCTCTTGAATATTTGAAGAGCCCAGTCAAGTTTGTACCTCATGATGAGGATCCTGCCTTGCTCTCTAAGACTATTTTTGTCAAGAATAAAATACATACGGACAATTTGACCAAGAAAACTTCAGTCAAAGCTACGGATGTAACAGAAGAGATCAAAAACGAACTTGTGATATTGTCTATTGGTTATAAAGGTGCCCCACTTGAAGGATTTGACCGTCTTGGAATAATGTATGAAAACAACAAACTTTTAAATAAGAACGGACGTATCCTTCTGTCGCATGGCGTTAGTGATATCTTGGAAAATGATATTAATGCAGTGTTCAAGACTGGTTGGTATACCTCTGGTTGGATTAAGAACGGACCCAAGGGAGTTATAGCCACCACGATGATGGATTCATTTGATACAGCCAATAGAATATTGGAAGACTTGGCCAATGGTATACACATGGAACCCGTTTCCCATTTTTCTCCTGAAGACGTGAATATGCCTATTGTCCAATGGAACAATTGGTCGGTTCTCAACAAGCACGAGCTTCAGAAAGGCCAGGAACTTGGTAAATCAAGATCCAAAGTGTGTAACACAGAAACAATGATTGAAATTGCTTGTAAATAGTTACCTAGACTTCACAATTTGTAATTCTAATGAAATATTCAATGTGCTCTTTACTATTAAGCTGTCTGCGGACATATCCTGCTTGCTGGACTCGTTCAAGCAGATTATCTTCATTCTTTGAATTGCATCCTCTTCGTTCGACATCTTTTGGCTCATGTGGCAAATCGACCTTGTTTATATAGTATTGATAGCCAACATGTTCAAAAAATGGACGGGGAGGAAGTCTCGGTACAAGATCGTTCGTGTGTACAACTCTAACCAAACCTTTGTTGAAATCATGATGTTCATCAATGTGCTTTGCAACGGAACTGCTGTTAAACATCTGATCGATAAATGTTGCCATCTGTCGATTACCAATACGAGGACTGGCATAGCTAACGACCAACGGCTCAAATCCCATCAACTGAAATTCTAAACCACTTAAAACAGCCAAGGCGCCACCCAAAGAGTGGCCCAAGACAATTAATTGGTAGTTTGGATGTTGGGATTTAAGTTCGGTGACATAGTCCATTACCTTAATACATTCATTCGTCAAGAAAGAATAAAATCCACGATGAACCAAACATCCATCGCATGATGCCAGTACCAGTACTGGTTGATATCGAATGGGGAAAACACTAAGATTTGTAAGCCAGTCATGTCGAGAAGAAGTTCCTTTGTATACCAAGTATATGTGCTTGCTTGTATGATCTATGGCATAGTACCCGGACCCCACGTCACTGTGTGAGTTTAGATTAAACACTGCAATAACTTCTATGTTGGTTAATTGTGCTGGGTCACAGCTGTTTCCTCCACGACACTTTGTTTCCTGATCTCCTAATTTGCCAGGAAGAATACCCTTTTTGAGACAGTACGCAAAAGATGACATATAAGCATATTGAATCAACTTTTGATGATCAGCGGGTATGGTTGAATTAACTTGATCCCCCAGTATGAGAACTAAGAAAACTAGTGAAGTACATAAAAGATACGACAACTTCATACTGGATATTTGGATGACATTAACAAGTTTTCTGGGATTCCATTTTCGTGCCAGTTTATACTAATCAGTTGGCAGAGTAAAAAAAAACATATTGCAGAATAAATTAAGTACATCTCAGCTCAGCATGGAGTGTATTGCAACGTGCACAACAGGAATACAAGCCGCAATTATAGCAACGAGTATAATTGGAATTTTTCCCGCAGATACAACATAAATGTAATTTTGGTTTATATCTTCGTATAGTTTTTTTCTTTTTACTCTTTGGTTCGGGATCAGTATTTTCCAAGAACTGGTAGTTTAAACCGAGAATTGTATTGATGGATATCAAATTACGTTCTTCTTCGAAGTACAGATTCAAGTTTCTTCTTGAGGATAGAATTCTTTTAGTGGTGGGAGTATTTCCCAAACGGGCCTTATTCTTGTCATTGTCAATACCGTTATAAGTAAAATTCTTTGGTAGTTCAAATGTTGTGACGGAAGATTCTTTACTAAGCTCTACTAACCGTTTGGAAGTGATACGCTCAAGTTGGATCTGTTGGGTTGATTTCAATGGTCCTGATTCTTGCTGCTCATTACCCATCACTTGAGCATTCATAAGCTGATTAACATTGTAGTTTACTTTGGGTCTGCCTTTATTCTTCTTTTCATCTTGGCCTTGTGATTTTCTGTTCGCTGTAGACCGAGCAGTTAAGTTAATAGATGAACTAAAATAGATGGTCGAGGTTTCAGAATTCACCAACTTGGGAACTTCTTCTACAAGCATGGTGCTTTTAGAGTAGTAGTTTGGTTTAAAGTTCAAGCATTTTCTACCTAAATTTGTCGCTCTACACAGGAAAATGACATAATTCAAAACGTCATTCAATATTCATTCTAAAGTCATTCTATTGTATATACAAGATGGTGTAGATTGTGATCTACGGTACTGGACTGTTTGTTGACGGTGGTCCACACTACAAACATGTAAAAGGAAAAATCAGATAAAAACCTGATTTCGGTCCAAATCATTTCTTCAGCGTACCGGCACTTTCTCGAATTTCTTCGGTGGTAAATGGCTGGTCTTCACGAGCTTTATCAACCATAGGCTTGATCTTTTGTCTGATTAAAGCAGCATCGATACACATCAAGTACGAGTCCCAAAAACCGGTACATTCGTTTTCCAAAGACTTGCCCTTGAGGAATTTTTCAGTGTACCATTTGTTAAAGCAGTCATCGTACTTGATCTTAGCCTCTGTACATTCAGGAGCAAAGGAAACCGACATTGTATTGCCCATAACTACAGTTCGTATAAGAAGGGCTGCTTTAAATGCCAGTGGCTTTTTCGGCGGGTGGTGCCTGACGCTTGGCGCGATGGCAATTTATGTGCAGTCGCCTCTGTGCATTGAATATGCACACCTTTGCGCGTTGAAATTTGTTAGAAACGGACGCTGCGCGCACAGATTAACAAACCGTAAACATACATTTTGGGGCCATAAAAACATGAAGAGGTATTCGGTAACTCCTTCTTCATCTAGACGAAAATCGACTATAAACGCCTATAATGATGATACTTCTGCAGCTAGGGAAGAGTTGGAACGTTTGGAGCAGGAAACAACTCTTGTTCTCCAGGAAATCGATAAGAACATCTCGAGAGGGAACGCTATCATTAACGACCGCTTGATTCCCATAATAAAAGCTTACTCCAATGAAACAAAGAAAGTATGGGACAATTCAGGGTTCTGGAAGTATTTCTTTGAGCAATCTGCTAACGTCGAATTGAACAGTTACGAAGATCCTATCCATCCCACAACAGATGCGAACACCATCGCTAATTCAAGACCAAATTTCTTCAATGATGACCAAGACTCCTCACAGAAAGATACAGAAGCCAAGAAACCTATACCTCAGAGTTATCCTGTTGATGAAACACATTCTGAATTCCGCAAACCTTTAAAGCCGCATCTTGATGAAGTAACACCAACCTGGTCCGTTGAGCAGACAAAGAAGTTTCAATCATCTACTCCTCAACAACAGCCGCAACAGCAACAGCAGCAGCAGCAACATCAACATCAGTACAAGTCAGCAATATTGCCTCCTCCAAGCGCAGATTTTGATACAAATAGCCTTGGTTTAAAACCACCCGTCCTAACTACGACTATTGGTAGCAGTGCTACTACTAGTACTTCTCCAACGAAACAAAAATCACCGGTCAAAATCCAAACCGTGCGGCAATCACTAGATACATATCATAAAATTTCGATGTCTCCCCGGAAACGAACACCGTCAAGAGCAGATACTAGGAGACGTTCCCTGTTAATCGAGAACCTACTCAATTCATCGCCTACATTACCTGAACCTCCCATTCTTATGTCGGAGCTTGCCAACGAAGACACATCATCTCCAGCAAAAAATAAACCGCTGGAAGCTGAAGATCCAGATGGCCTGTTCTCGCCTGTGATACTTCCACCTGAACTTTCACCTGTAAAACAAACAACAAAGGTCAAAAATAGTACTGATACAGGAATACAGCGGTTTCCAACAACGCCAAAGTTTACTCAACGTTTGAGTGGTGGAAAGGATATCATGAAGACTCCATTAGGTGTACGAGTACGATATGGCGGAGACGATAGCGATATACAACCGCCAGAACTACAGAATGCTGAATTAGTAGAAGGTCTGCAGTTTGATAATGAAGAAGAAGAACTAGATGTAGCCCCAGTTTTTGAAGAAAATACTAAGAAACGGAAGGCCCAAGGCTCGCCTTTGAAGACCGATGTCAAGCGTGTTGATGACGAGAATAACGTGTTTTTAGATCGGGCATCTGCCGGATCAACTTTGTACCACTCGGTGGTTCAACTGGAAAATGTTGATAATACCCTAAGCTCGTCGAATTCACGTTCTATTTCGCAATTGTTTGACGAGATTGCAAATACCAGAGACAAGGTACCCTCAGGAGGCGATAATTCTGCGAAAAACACGACAGAAATCAAAGACTTGTTCAGCGATGTATCTGCTAGTCTACATGACAGCCAAGATCACACTGACAACTCAACTAGTGAGCTTGGGTCGGTACTTCGGGAACGGTTCAGAAACTTGACCAATTATGGCAAGACTGAGTAATAGAGAAAACTTACGAAAATTAATATCTTGTAATCTACCGATAACGAATATAGTTCCGTCGGGGCTCCGGCAAAATAAAATTAATTTTGCAGCTGGCCTGGCAAAATAATGAAAAAAACTGTTGTCACCCCGGAATTTCACCAGTTACCCCAGATATTTAGTCAGGATACCAGGTAGTGTTTAATGCAAGGAGTCGAAGAAGATAAAGTAGCCTTTGATGTGTTTAGGTTCTCGGTCAAACCGCCAGGACTGAAACCATCAACTCGAATCCGTCGTATAATAACGGCATGCCAAAGGTGTCGTCACAAGCGAATAAAGTGTGATAAAAAACTCCCTCGATGTTCCAACTGCGCCAAGAACTCAACAGAGTGCCTCTCTGTTGTAGCAGGG
Organism: Teunomyces tritomae; assembly: GCA_030568455.1. Lineage (NCBI taxonomy): Eukaryota > Fungi > Ascomycota > Pichiomycetes > Serinales > Debaryomycetaceae > Teunomyces > Teunomyces tritomae. The sequence goes on from JAJMFZ010000005.1 coordinate 159,798, forward strand.
ACTGGGAAAACTATAAGCCGCTCAAGTATACATGCTTTGACAGAAGAAGTCGAAGAGTTAAAACTTCAAAATGAACAGTTGAAAAAACAGTTGGCTGGCTCCAACTTGCAAGGTTTGAAACCCCTTTCGTATTATAAAATTGAGGATCCCTCCCCTGAGTACATTAACGAGAGTATCGAATTGTTCTTCCAAAAGGTTAATATCCAAGTGCCTATATTAGAACGGGATCATTTCATGCAACTGGGCGACCATTACCATTTCTGTCTTTACATGATGTTGGCAATTGTAACCTCTCTAGATCAAGAAAAGTATCCCTTGCAAGAGTCCGCTGGATATAAAAATATGGCAGTTCAGTACTGGTCGTATGAACTTGAAGGTGAATCAGACCCGTTGCAGCATCTTGAAGCACTTCTACTACTCTCTCAGTACTCAATGATGCGTCCCAATAGCCCTGGAGCCTGGCATATGACCGGAATGGCAATTCGTCACTGTATGGATATGGGATTATATTTGCCCCAACTGGGTCCATTAGCTGCAACTAAATCACGGCTTTTCTGGTGCTGTTACTGTTTCGATCGACAAATTTCATTCTATTGTGGACACCCATTATCGATTGACTCAAGTAGAATTAAGGTATCGCCGCCTGATCAGGAACCGTATCAAACAGAGGATAAAAAAGTTTCAAGCCACTTCATCAGACTTCGTATGATACAAAGTGAGGTCTACAGCTTTATTCATGACAAGGATAATGATTTCAAGGATGGATATCGTTTGAAGGAAGCCAAGCACGAGAAATTGGATCGATGGCTAGCACATTGTCCGTCAACTACACCCTTTGTCGACAAAATATTCAAACTCAATTATCACCAGACGTTGATTCAATTACATGGAATCTCTCCAATCACCCCATCTATTACTGATGTTCGTGATTATTGTATTATTTACTTATCTGGCAGAGCGATTATTCAGCTTTATTCACTGCTAGAAGGAATGAATTTTTCTTGGATTGCCATTAACAACTTATTCTTTGGTGCCTCAGCATACTTGTATCTGGTATATAATTGTGGAGCTATCCGAAAAGCAGTTGAATTAGCTTCCTTACAATCTAATTGTCAAGAAGTCACCCGAATACTTCAAGGTCTTGGAACCGTATGCTATGAGCAAGCAAAAGTGTGTCAAGATAAGTTGGATATACTTCGGATAAATACCATTCAACTAATTGAAAAAGAAAACGACCCTACATCCAAGTATTATCTTCCTCAGGAAACAGACATCAGTGCCCAAATGCAAATTATTTACGATTTTGAATAAGACCTTGTTATGGGTGCAAAAAAAAATTAAGTACAAGGCTGCAGGCGAATGGCACATACGAAACATAAGCATTCTGTGCTTAGCAGTAATGCTGACGTTTAGCTACTCACTGATTGGTTGATAATATGCAGGAATAATGCGTATTACAACTTCCAGATTTAGTATATAAGGTACCGGTTTGTACTCCACAATTGTGGATACCATCCTTGAATCGTACTAAAATCTAAACAATAAAAAATGGCTTGTTCTGCTGCTCAATGTGTCTGTGCTCAAAAGTCCACCTGCTCGTGTGGTGCCCAACCTGCTTTAAAATGCAACTGTGAAAAGGCTGCTGTTGAAAACGTTGTTCCAGCTGCTGATGTTGCTTGTGTCTGTGGTAAGAGAACCAAGGACAGTTGTACTTGTGGTGCCAATGCTTCTTGTGATGGTACTAGAGAAGGTGAAGTTGACTACACTACTTTAAAGTAAACTAATTATTTTCGTTTGTAACATATTAATTATAGCATTATAGACTAATGGAAAAAAATGGCTTTGGGAAAAAATATCGCTGTCGTAAAAATCAGTAAATTTGTTAAAGCAGCACAAAGGTCGCGACGCGACATTATGTTCATATGTCGTTGTCCATCAGACATAACCACATGACAAAAACTCGACTGCGAGTTGAATCATTTATCTTGCCAAAAATGGCCCGTCTCTCCGGATTACAAAGAGAGGTATTGAAGCTTTATCGTGCATGTATCCGTACAGTCAAGACAAAACCCAAAGAAAACCGAGGGCATTGGAGGAATTATATAAGACAGGAATTTGAGAAGAGTCGTCACATTCCCAAGAAACAGTTCAGTGTTGTTGAACACTTGATAAGAACTGGACATCGCCGCTACGAAATGTATCTGAATCCCCAGATCAAAGACGTTCACTAATGATTGTCCATTTTGCATAATTTATTTACGACTAATGAATATGATTTTTTTCTTATAAGTCTATGCCCTAATAATGTCAATTCCGTGCAAAAATCGCCTCCGAATGGTTTAACAAAAGTTCAGTGACATCGTTTCTGAATCCCATGTCAACCATTTCCTTTTCTCCTGTTTGATCCCGAGCAATCGTAGGAGCAAATACCACTGACAAGTTCTTGAATCCCATACGATTCACACTAGAGTACGACGAAACTAACGTCAAATGCTTGCAAAGTAATTGTAAAGTAGTCTTATTCGCAAATGGCAATTTTGAAATCACATTACTGCGAAGATCCCCGATCCGTTTTTCAACCTTGTGTGGTGGATTCATCGAACTCACTTTGATGAAATCGTCATATAATACATATGGAATTAACGGATCGGGGAGCTTTCTTAAGTACCGCTTGAGTGCAGATGCAACTGCATTAATATCTCCATCCATGGTCTCCTCCAATTTAGCGACTGATCTATCATCGGGCTTAAAGGGTAGATTGGCAAAGGCATTTTCAATTGCAACGATTGCAGAGTTTCCTCCAGAAATTCTATAAATACCTTCCATGTCTAACCCTCTCCTCTCAACTTCGATCAAACATTTCGAAATTATCAATGGTACATCACTTTGTTCATAGTCAGCTCGTTTTTGAATTGTTGATACAAATAATGGAGCTTCCAGTGTATCGGCGACTGTATCATTGGTTGACAGAGATCCCGCAAGGAAAGTGTCCAAAATATTAGTTGAACGAGATTTGGAGAATTTTCCTTTTCTCTCTGGAATTGGAATATTGTTACTATTGTTCGAGCTTCCCAAATTTTGGCCGCCCTGGTGAGGGATTTGGATCGCGTTCGACGAATAACTCTGGCTCGTTTTATGGCCATTACTTGACGTAGATGCTGGCGGAATTACCGTAACAGATGCCTGGTTGTTTGAAGGATTTCCGTTGAATTCTTTGACTGTCTGAGAAGCATTGGGAGCTCCATTAAAGCCTAACTTTGGACGTCTCCAGAACTTGAGTCTGGTCGCCTTCTGTGTATCACCAGTAACATCGTCAGCGTCATATTGAATACCACCTGGGTTGCTTTGAAGTGTACTTGATGAGTTCACAGATCCTTTTGTTGTAGTGCTGTTGCCTAATGTACTTCCTTCACTGGCACTAGTATCACCTGATCTAGTCTTGTGAATTGGTCCACTTCCGAGAGCAAGTTCCAAGCTGTGATTATGTTCAGATAATGATTGGGTTATCTCAAGGAGCTTACGTTTGTTTTTCTCAAGCTCCACAATTTCCTTCGTTAAGGTCTCGTAATTAGCAGACTCGGTGCTGAATTTCGCTTGAAGTGATTTAATTTGCTCATTCAAAACCAGCTTATCAGTCTTCAATTTGCGAACTTCGGAATCTAACGTTTGTTTCTGGCTAAGTAATTGGGTAATTTCAGCCTTAATTTGCTTCATATCAAAGCTTTCACCTCTTCCATGAGCGTATGAGCTATTCTGGTCCAAGCGAGTTAAAAATGGAGTGTCAGAGGTTGATCTTGCATGTTCTCGAGAAAAGTTGGCATTAAATGTCAGTGTTTGAGATGGTTGTAAAGGCAAAGGAGGGGTGGTAAATGCAGATCCAGCATTGATTGATCCATCTGACACGTGGCGAGAGTGTCCCTTCACAGCTGAATCATCCTTACTCGACTTGAATATATTAAACTTACTGTTGGAACCACCAGAAATGGATCTGTTGTGTTTCAAAGTTCCCAACTTTGGTGTTCTCATAAGTGAGTTCATTCTTGAAAGTGAAGATTGCTTTTCAACAGTCTTTTCAGGAGGATCATCTTTGATGGTGGTGACACTTGGAGTGGTATTGCCAATAACCCTATAGCGGCTACCTGCCGAGGTTGGCGTTGGTGCCTGAGTGAATCCGAGTTGTTGTTCACGTGGCGTCTCAATTGAGGATCTTGGATGCTTGCGTTCTGGAAGTTTGGTGTGAATATCAGTATCTTGGTAATTGATCCCTTCCAAACCCAAACCTCTGGGTGTCGTTTCTTCTGGTCTGTACCGTTTGTTTTCAGCAGAACCGGGGATACCAAAAGATGTTTTCTTGTTAGGAGTACTAGGTAACGGAGCCCTTGGGGGTGGAGAAGACATGCCATGGTTCTGGGATTGGTTCTGGGATTGGCTCTGTTCTTTTTTAGGAGTGGTAACTTCGGATAAACTGTCATCAGTAGCTTCAGTCGAAATGTAATCGTTTGTCTCAACAACTCTGGCTTGACGGTTGGCCTTAGCAAATGGTGATGGGCATCCGGATCTTGCTCTAGCGTCCTCGGTTACTGCAAGAGCTGAAGTAGCCCTAAGTTCCAATGAATTGCGCTGCTGCTGCTGTTGTTGTTGGGATTGTAAAGAGCCATTTAATACAGGCGATTCATTTGAGACAGATGAAAATTGTGGAGAGGATTTGATGTCTGTGTTGTGGAATTCGTTATCGTGGAATTGGTTTGGAGATAAGATCAAAAGCTTGTTCCTGGTCTTGTCTGGGGACCATGGTTCATTTGATTTGTCCTTGATTGATATATCAGCTGCGGGCTGTAACCTGGAAACAGTTGATTCAAACGTGTCTGGTGTGTTAATATCAATTACCCTGTCATTATCACCCGGAGTTTGACCCGAGATTGCATCGTCCGTCAAGGGCGAGTTGGATTGGCTAATTGGTGAGTTTAAGTTGGAAGTGGATTGTGGGTATGTCGCAGGTAACTTTCTGGTTATGTTATTGTCCTTCTTCTGTGGCCTTAGTGATGTGTTTCTTTGTGATGCGTCGTCATCATCACTATAGTTGTTGATTTCTTCGATAGAAAAGTCATTCTCTACTGAAGACATTGGTTTTGTCCCTATTTCTGGTTTTATATCGAGAGGAATTTCCTTTATGGTAGATGAATCTGGTGCGGGGGGCAAGTTCTTGTTGGAGCCGTTGTTATGAGAAAAAAGTGATGTGGGTAAGTTATCGGCAGATTGGACGAGAGAGCCACTTCCATTTGCCGATAAATATGTTTGAAGGAAACTACTTCTTGAAGAGTTGCTTGCGCGTAGACCTTCGACTGTGCGAGAGACTTCTGGTGGTTCGCGTTCACGATTGAGTGCTTCACGTTGACGAGCTTCACGATCGCGTTCGTCCTTTTGTGCCTGGATATCAGCCAATCGTTTCTTTTTGGCATCATACTTCTTCTTCTTAGCCATCAATTTCTCATGGCAATCCATGCAGAATAACCCTTTTGAAGTTCTAGCATAGCGTAAGTCTTCGATTTTTTTCTTGCAAGATCGGCATTTGAAACAATTAGAGCAGTAGGCTTGATCTCCGGTGAGAATGGCCAAGTCGTCAATCTTCTTGCCGCATTGTTTACAATTGTAGGAGCAGTTCGAGCAGATCAAGTTACCGTTGCCTAGCACCAAAAAGTTTGAGTTGCAGCCTAAGGAACTGTCACACTTTGAGCATTTAAAGCAGTCAATGTGCCATCTGTCGTCGCCCAATTCGTAGGCGTGGCCCTCGTAGATAGGCTTGTTACATTTCTTACACGACTGGAGGTCGTGTTGGAGGTCATGCTGTGCGTGATGGTCGTCCACCTCCTGGAGTGTTATTTCCGTCATGATGGCCAGAGTCTGGGTTAGATATGGTCGAAGCGATGGTGGTAGGTGTGGGGAGTGCTGTGAGGGGAGGACTGAAATCGATCCTGGAGTATCAGTCTATCCTTTCAGGTAGTCTTTCTCTTCAATCAACAAGCCAAAACAGTTGGGTGTTGTATGTAACGAAATGACACAATCTTTTTGTAGCGAAGGCGTCTAATATTTGGGTGGAGGGCCGGTAACTTGTATTTTTTTTATTTTTTTTGTGGTGTGCCTGTGTGCTTGATTGAGGAATGAGGGAAATATGTTAGGGTGTCGCACGGTCACAGGGAAGAGACCGGAATAGGTACGGGCAAAAAGGTAAAGTAAGAGAAGGAAAGAGAAAGAATAAAGAAAACGCAACAAACCTGATTATCTAGAAAATTATAATCTAGGGGATATTCAACAAAAATACAAAGAAGGTAATTAAAAAAAAGACGAGAAAGAGAGTGTTAATTACGGAAATACGACCCAAAGGGGTCATCGTTCCAGAATCGAGAATATTGGTTGTGGGACTTTGGTGAGAGGCCCATTTTTTTCTATTGTTCCTAATCGGGCATTATTCATCGAGGGCAGGGGCGATCGTCTTGTCGCGGAATGCGTCTACAGGTGCGTGTTTTTTTTTTGGAGGCCGGCTGCGGCTGCGCGTTGTTATTCTGTACAAGAGGTCTATGGTTTTTTTAGAAAGTGGGTTGTTGGTAGGTATATTGCGAACAAAAAGATGCTAGAGTTCCTCGGCAGTTAAATCTTGCTTGATCCGGAACGGACGGCCACGCCAGTCGATTTCGTGTCCCACCATTGCAAGAATCCAGATCGGAAGTGCTAATGCTTCTCTCACGATCCAGACATAAAGCCAGCTCGAAAAAGGACGCCGGGTAGGCGGAATATCTACGAGCCAGCCCGGGGCGCTACCTTCACTACTGCCGGCACTTCCTTCGATGTGATCAACTAATGTATGATACTGCCAGTAGTCACAGGCACACCATGCAACGATTTGGAGCACGTAGAGCCACCATGTAAACGTTGTTCCGGCCACGAGCGTCGAGATGGCATAGTTGCCGTACGCCAGGCATACCAACAGCTCGGTCGTCGGTTCGACCAACGTTGCCAACAATACCATGTACTTCCGAACACGCAACCAGCGTACTCTACGTTGGACATAGTCATTGACACTATTATCGGTACCACTAAGTGGCTGTACCACTACGTCACCAGTTAGCCCCGTACGCGCGCCCACGTTCTCCCACAACGCAATGCCGATCATATTATCCTCGCCAATGTACCGCGAGAAAAACTCGATGCAGTGGCCCGGACCCTCCGCGGCAATGCGCGCCGCGTCCAGTTTCACGGCGGTATCATTGAAAAACTCGCTATTTGTTGTCTTGGGGATCTTAGCCACCAGCGCGTCCAAGTCGGATTTGCGGTATATGTTGGACTTACCGTTGACACATGGACCTAACATAACGTTATTGAGTGCCACGTAAAATCGACTGTGTGACGTGAACAAGAACATCTCGTCCAAACGGGCGCCAAGTTTCTTGAGAAACCGTTTGGCACGCGGACGCGCGCCATGGCTACGTCCAGTCGCACTAACAACACCGCCGGCGCTCGCTATGCCGGAGCTCGTTACGCCCGCAAAACGCGCCACGTCGTGCGACAGCGAACTAGCCAGCGACGTGGCGGAGTCGCACGGACTAAGCGCCAACTCTTGATCGCTGGCAGTATTTGCCGCATTTATACTAAGTGCAAGTGGCGGATGGTGGACTAGCTTCACAGTACGACGCGCGTTGTGTGATAGTTGGCGGCCATTATTGTAGTTCTTGTTTAATGCCGCGACCGAATTTCGCAAGATGTTCGCCAGGGCCCACACGTTTGAGTCCATGATCCATAAGATATCATATCTGGCTCGAAGGAACCCTTTGGCCAAGTTATTAACCTTGGGATTGGGTCCGTAGTGATCAGCACTCGATCCGGTGACGGGGTCGTAATCGCTGCTGAGTAAGATTTCCGCATCAATTGTCGGATGTTTGTGAATCAACTTTTCAATCACCGGAATCAGCTCGTCGTATGGACTATCGATACAAAAAAGGATCTGGAGCTTTTCGTGAGGATAGTTCTGAAGGAATGACAGTTCAAGGCACGAACTAAGCTCGGGGTCGATACCTTTAATCGGACGGAGAATAGTAACACCTTCGCACTCGTGGTCCGGTGTCCGATGGCGCCAGAGGTTTCGCCGGCGATGGAACTTGGTCACGATCTCTATCGTACCCAACGTGCCGACGGCGGCAACAAACGCGTACCATACCAACGCAAAGATCCCGGATCCAAGCTGCCAGGATGAAAGAGGTACAGATGCCATTTTTTACAGAGAAACCGCTGTTTCAATTTTCATGACGTAAATTCAGAGATCTTTTTTTGCCCGCGTCGGCGGCCCATCGGCAGGAAGTTTCGGGTCATTGGCGACTGCGAGGAATCCGGCCGTCAGATAAACTGTTTCTTCCCTCCGTTATGCAAGAAACATGTCTACACAAATATAAAAGAAAGTGACACATTTCGTTGAAAAAAAAAAAAAGAAGGACCATTAGCTCTAAGTGATAGTTCTCGAATAAATACTTACAGATCGCACGGTTGAGAGCGCCCTTTTCCAACTATAAATTCTTTTTCTCATCATTTATTTTAATTTTTTAGTGTTTTTCTTTGTTTGGCACATGTCTCTCCACAAATTACCGTTGAAGGTACTCTAGCGCTGTTCCGATCTGCCTGCAGATTATCCTCACCTGCCGATAGATTTTTTTTTTCGAGGTTAGTCCGTTTAGGGTGGTCGTGGTGGGTGGTGGTGGTGCGACTACCCGCACCTATGCAGTTCCTCGGTTAAATGGTGACTTTTCACAGCGGGCTCGACACCCCCACACCTTCTCCCAACATAAATATTCGGCCCACCCCACGCTTTTTCACGGTTTTGGCTGGTGTTTCATTATAAATGTTTAAGTCTCGGGTTCCTCAACTCCTTCTCAGAAACTCACAGTCAAAAGTCACTCTAGCCAGAATGCCGGTCTTACACCAAAAGTCGTCCTTATCGTCCACTACTGTAAAGGGCGATTTGTTCAAGTTCCAATCTCAATTGCCAAAGTTGCCAGTGCCATCTTTAGAAGACACCGCTCGCAAGTACTTGAGATCTGTCGAACCTTTCTTATCGCAAAAACAATTGGCGGAAACTACCGAAAAAGTAGCCGCCTTTGTTCAGCCGGGCGGGCTCGGCCACCAATTACAACTGCGTCTCACGGAATTCGCCGCCGATAAAGACAACTGGCTAGCTGAATGGTGGGATGACTATGCTTATATGTCGTACCGCGATCCTGTCGTGCCTTACGTTTCCTACTTTTTCTCTCACAAGGATATCCACAATGCCATTGGTAAGGACCAATTGTTGAAGGCTACTTTGCTCGCCTACCACACGGTTGACTTTATGGTCCAGGTTCAAAATGAAACAATTGAACCAGAAGTTATCAAGGGCAACCCTTACTGTATGAATGCGTTCAAATACATGTTCAACAACTCGAGAGTCCCTCATGAAGGTTCCGACATTACTAAGATTTACAACGGTCTTGAACACCAATACTTTGTGGTGGTGTACAAGAACAACTTCTACAAGGTCAACCATCATGCTAACGGCCAACCTTTGACCAAAGCAGAACTTTACCAACAATTGCAAGCTATTCTCAACTCTAACACCCCAAGAGGTGAAGGTTTGGGTGCGTTGACCTCGTTGAACAGAGATGAATACTTGAGTGCTTACAATAACTTGCTCAAGTCTCCAATCAATGAAGCCTCCTTGGAAACCATTTTTGCTTCTTCGTTTGTTATTTGCTTGGACGAAAACTTCCCAATTACTATCGAAGAAAAGTCCAAGAACTGCTGGCACGGTGACGGTCAAAACCGTTTCTTTGACAAACCATTGGAATTCTTTGTCAGTGGTAACGGTAATTCTGGTTTCTTGGGTGAACACTCAAGAATGGATGCTACTCCAACCGTTCAATTGAACAACTACGTGTTCAAGAAGATTGCTGAAGAAAACCCTAAGTCTGTGTTTGCTGAAGTTTCGACCTCTGCTATTAGCAGCACCGAGCCAAAGATTTTGGAATTTGACCTTGATCCTACAGCTAGAGCCAACATCAGGTTTGCTATTGAGAAGTTTAACCAAACTATTGCTCAACACCACGAAGAAATCTTCCAACACTACGGTTATGGTAAGGGTTTGATCAAGAAGTTTAAGGTTTCTCCAGATGCCTACGTTCAAATGTTGATGCAATTGGCTTACTACAAGTTAACTGGTAAGGTTAGACCAACTTACGAGTCTGCTGCCACCAGAAAGTTCTTGAAAGGTAGAACCGAAGCAGGTAGATCTGTTTCGATTGAATCCAAGGCGTTTGTTGAAACTTGGACTAACCCAGATTCGACTGTCTCCGAAAAGGTGGCTGCTTTTCAGGCTGCCTGTAAGCAACATGTTGTTACGTTGTCTGAAGCTGCTGATGGTAAGGGAGTTGACCGTCACTTGTTTGGTTTGAAGCAAATGTTGGCTCCTGGTGAAGAAGTTCCAGAAATCTTCAAGGACCCAGTTTACAGCTACAGTTCTAAGTGGTACATCTCTTCTTCCCAAGTTCCTTCTGAAAACTTCCAATCTTGGGGATGGTCACAAGTTATTGATGATGGTTTCGGTTTGGCATACTTGGTTAACAATGACTGGCTTCACGTCCATATTTCTTGTAAGAAGGATAATGGTTTGAGATCTGACCATTTGAAATGGTACTTGATTGAGTCTGCCAACGAAATGAAGGACGTCTTGACCAAGGGATTGTTGGAACCACAAGCCAAGTTGTAATTTGTTCTCATAACGAAGATGAGATCGAGTTCTGAATTACCCCGGCAAATATTTATTTAAACATTAGTAGAAGGTATAAACATGATTAATTGATGTATTGAATTTATAAACGAGAGATAACGGAATAAAATAAATGCTACATAAATTCACAATAAGTCCAGCAACCCCACAAGTTCCCCCATGAGACTTAAGTATTCTTGGATGAAGGAGTTGAATACCCACCAATTACCAAAACTATTATGTGTTTCTGGGTCATTCAGGCTCAGCAGCAGCAACTGTGTCTGTTGTTGCTTCAAGAATATGTATTTGAGGATATCATTCAACACGAAGTTGATGAAATTATTGTAGATTAGAATGGGGTATTTGGACTTGAAGTGACTTGACAATAGTCTCTTATCGATAAGACTGATTAACGAGTATAGTTTTGCCAATTCCTTGGAAGTGAGCAAAGTATCGGACTTTGCTTCATCCGCTTCCAGGGGAATTGTTGGTGAATCAACCGATGAACTGCTGCTGGAACGATCAAAATTGGTTTCGTTCAAAAATGCTAAAAGATCATTCTTAAAAAATTCGTCTATGATGTTTATCTCCTGGTTAATGAAGTTCATGGACATCGATGATTTAATATCACTGTTGATTTCAGGATCAAAGTTGTATCCTATCAAGGTGTACACCAAATCATTCGATAATATGTCGTTCTTGAAACTGAAATTGATATCACCCAACGAGTTTGTGGCCAAATTAGAATTTAAATTGAGCAAGAAACTGTCATCATCCTGGGTATCTTCTAGTTTAACAGATGACTGACTGTTTACCTTCAAAAAACTCTCTATATCAACTGACATAACCGATTTCGTATTTTCTTTAATTATCAACTTAATAAAGGTAATAAGCAAATCGTTAAGGTTGATCATCTTCTTCAATAATATTAGGAATATGGTTGAGTTGCTAACACTGAACTTTGGTGAATTAATTCGTCTCAACTCGGTATTGAAATTATTGATTAAATGCAATAAGTTGATCCTCAAATTCTTGAGAAAGCTGATATCAGCAGATGATTTGATCAACATAAGATAGGGCAAAATTTCAACAAGAATTATTAAATATAAACTTAAATCGGTATCTTTGGTGGTATCCGCTTGACTCAAGGGAACTATTAATTCTTTCATTAAGTTGTGCATGAGATTTGAGTTTTCTATCAACCGATCTCCGTTGAGGAACACCCGGTGGATTGCTTCTCGTGAAATATGTGGATGGCCGGAGTATACCTTGATTCTTATATCGTTGAACCAGTTTTCCTCGTCGTTTAAAATTGTGAAATTATCATCATTCGGGTATTTCAAGAATGGCTTTATAAACGAAAGATTGGGACTCGATATCTGATTGTTTTCATTAAATACAACCGGCTCATTTGTAGGTTCCGCGGTCACTTCAGGTTCTTCGATCTTGATCTTTGATTTGCTGGCTGATTTCTTGTGAGATTTCTTCGAAGGAGCTGCTGGTCTAACAAGCTTCCTTTCGCCGTTAAAAAGATCATTTAAATCAATGAGTTCGTATTTGTCACAAATATCACGTATTTCATCGTCAATGATATTCTCATTCCAAATTACCCCCAAATAATTGTACTTAGACTCACCTCTGCTACCAAGACGTTTGATCACCAAGTTAGGGTATACCAACTTGATCAATTTTCCAAGTTTAGATTGACCGAGAATGAGTTTCTGTTGCTCATTTGTTGTATTGGAAGAACTTGGGTATTTCAAAATAAGCTTCTGGCAAATGATGTAGTAAGTCTTGTAAATGGAGAAACGAGGGATGGTGTGCTTCTGCGGTTCCTCGTCCGAGTCTTCTGGGAGTTGAACCAATACGTCGACCAATATCTTTATTGCAAGAAATGTCCGTAATAATTCGTGATAGTTTATATTGGTCAACTTATTATCCTTCTCTGAGAAGTTCGGTAAGTAATGCATTAGCATGTCGGGGTGCTTAAATACGTTAAGCAATTGATTGATGGTATCCAACGAGTTGTTAATGCTGATTTCTGAGTTGAACGTCTTATCGAGTTTTTGCAGCAGGTGGATTTGTAGTAAAGAATGCAATTTATCATGGTTGTATAGGAGATTATAGAAGTCATCAATAGATAAGGCATTATTAATCTTGAATAAGACTGTGAGTAAGTATGTATTCACGTTAGATCCGTCTACAGTGGATCCGTCATCAGTTATGAGTTTGATGAGAAGGTCTTCCAAGTTATTGCCAGCTATTGGGACAGGTTGTGGGACCAGAGCCTGTTGCTGCTTCTTATCCTCACTGAGGTTGAACAAGTTGAAATGGGATGAAATCGATAACTGGTTCTTGTTATGAGTCTTGATGTGGTCGGGATTATGCTGCTGATGCTGATGCTGATGCTGTTGTTGTTGTTGTTGTTGTTGCTGCTGTTGTTGTTGTAGGTGGGGAGGAGGCGCAGGAGCTGGTGCCGGAGCTGTGTATTCAGGAATCTTAGGGAAAGTGTAGCCCATATTCTCTACATAACTTGTTGGAGGGTGCGAGGTATATTGTGAAGAAGAAGGTATGGGTTGGAAGCTTGGAGATGTAATGTAAGGGTTGGTGTGGTCGTGATGGGTGGGAGTGGAGTGGTAGGGGTTCGATACCTGACTGGAGTAGTTGAAGTATGTGGAGGACGGAGCAGTCATAGCAGAGGAGGATGAGGAAGTCATGACTATTGGATGTGACTTCCTTCGAGTGTCGTGGTCAAAAACCAACGGGGTCTCTTTTTTGATCGGTGAGCTGTGAATCGAGTGGTTCTGGTGACCTATATCATCATTTAAATCGTTATCGTTCGTTTCATCATCTTGGACTAAGCCAGGGAACTGTGCAGATCTGTGTTGCGGTTGGTGTTGCGGTTGGTGGGAATGTTGAGGTGGCGGAAAGGAGAAGTTGGGGTTGAAATCTGAGGTGTCATATACTATGGGTGGCGGCTGCTGATCAGGCTGTGGGGGTTGGTGCTGATCCGAGAAGTAATAGCCAATGTTCAGAAGGGACAGTTTCTGTCGCTTATGTGAGTGGTAATTGGATCGCTTTGACATGGGACATGGATGCTAGGATTTGAATTCTTGTAAATTGGATGGGATCAGACTTTTTTAGCTTAAAACGAGCAGTCGAATACCAAAACAATATGAAATGAGAGAGAATGTAGGATTATCAAATGCGGATTTTGTTAAAAGTGGACTTTGGTCGTGGGGGGGATAACGGGTGTGTATCTTTTTGGGCTTACGGGGGCGGCAGGACGGTAACTAGGCAAGCGTAGCAGTGTGGGAAGCTGAGGTGCGCATTCATTTATTTAAGGAGAAACTGATCAACCACACCACTCCGGCTATCTACAAGGACTGGGAAACAGCAACCAAAGATACTTGAGACGTTTGGTCCCGTAACAAGACTAGATTTCCCGAATGCATGAAATTTTAGTATATTGTTGTTTATGTGATGGTCGTCTAATTGACGAGTCGTTTTCAATAATATTACTATTTCTGGTAACTTCTTAGATTGATAAACAAAACAAATATTCTGAATGCGTTTTAATTCAAGGCGTGCTTTAGCATCCTTCTAGGTCATTATAACCGGCAAAGAAAACGCCACACGATTTAACACGTTGCCGGTCAGTATGTACAATGTTGTGTTTTTTTTTTTGTCAATTATTTTTGGTAACCTTCTTTCTGCTACACTCGAGTAACGTCACCTCACACCAATGACCTAATTTAAGCGACACATCACTGCCCCTCTGTGCCTGCGTATGACTCGTCTCGGATGCGACACGCCTATACGCAAGACTTTGTACGCAGCCCTGGGTATTGCCGAGAGCTTAATTTTTTTCTTTTTGCTTAGTATTATATAACGTTCATGCCCATTAAGAAGTACAGAGGGGTGAAGTAATGCAAAGAAGGAATTCTATGCCTTGATAAGGAGTAAAGGGGGGGAGAAAATAGTGGAATTTATAAGGAGGGGAACCGAATTCTATAGATCACTTTTAAATTATATTTTTTGAGGGGCTGTTTATCATTCGGTGTTTGCACGATCCTGCAGATCAATAAGATACCGGCACCTGATCTGTATCATGTGTTTGTGGTCACATGTTAGAAATCTGGGGTGATTGCCCAATTTGGGGTCTTCAGCGGAAGCGCAAGTAGTTTCCGCTTTGGTTTTTGGGTAAATGCGATGGTATATATATAGATCAAAGGGAATCTCCATTTAGTTTCCCTCAAAGGATCAATGACTCATCATAAAGTGATTATCATTGGTGGTGGGATGGCTGGAATCAAGACGGCCATTGATTTGTACCACAATGGCGTTGAAGACTCGCTCATCTTAGAGGCGAGAGATCGTTTGGGCGGTCGTCTTTTATCGGCGAAGTCGCAAAATGGTGCTGATTCCCAAACCAAGTATGATTTTGGAGCACTGTGGTTCCATGATGCCCTCAAAAACCCACTTCTTGACAAATCCGTTAGAAAGGGGAACGTTAAATTCCATTTCGACGACGGCAAACACGTATTTTTGTCAAAGGAATCAAGACAAATTGCTAGCTCCGATTTCGATCAGGTACTTGAAGAAGTATGGACATATGCTGCCATGGTGTACGAATTGAACCCAGAGAAACCCGATATTTCAGTCAAGGCATTGTGTGAGGAATATATTTCTGCTAAAAAGCATCTTCTCACTCCTCAGCAGTTCAAGTATGCTCCAGCAGCTGTGCGTATGTGGACAGAAATGTGGCTAGGTGAATCATGGGACAAAGTCTCAGCTAAATATACATCCACTTCCGGTCATTTGGGACGTAATGCCTTTGTCACCAATGGATTCACTACCGTATTCAACAATGAGGTTGAAGAGTTGCCAATTACGTACCGCGACAGGAATATCCGCTTAAACACCCAAGTTGTGAAGGTGGATTATACCAGCACAAGAAAGATTAGATTAACTACGAAACGAGAAGAAGAATTTACTTGTGATTACTTGGTTGTTACCATTCCTCAAAGCTTGTACAGAATTAATGACCGCCAGGACCCAAATTATTTGCATTGGGAGCCAGCATTGCCCCGTCGTTTTACTGAAATAATCCCCCATATGGCCACAGGTTCATTGGGTAAAGTTGTATTTGAGTTTGATGAATGCTTCTGGCCCAAAGATGTCGACAGATTCTACACTTTTGGTGAATCTAGTGGTTCTCTAGCACCTAGGGCGTGGGATTTCCCTAGTCTTTTCGTGAATTACAAGAGACTTGCGAATACAAATACGTTAGTTGTGCTTACTCTGAACCCTATCTCTTCCTACATCGAGAATTTGGATGAATTAGAGAAGAAAACCAAAATTTGGAACTTGTTCGAGCCTGTAATTAAACAGTTTTCTCTCGTTGACAAAATCCCTGCTCCCAGAAATATTTTACACACCCCTTGGAATAAGGATAAACTTACTCGTGGTGCCTACTCAATTACTGGTGTTGGACTGGTTGACCCTAGCGATATTATCCAGCCATTTATTGATGGAATTGAGGGAAGAATCCGGTTTGCAGGAGCAGAAACAATTGATGACAGTAGCGAAGGTTGTGCCCATGGTGCGTGGTTCACCGGTCAAAGAGAAGCCGCTAATATATTGCGTCTGATTGCAGCAGAAGGTCTCATTAGTAAGTTGTAACTTTTTATTTTTCTTCTGTACTGAGGTAGGATACGAAAAAAAAAAAAATTAAACATCTCGCTCCACGTGAATAAAAATTTATCCCCATAAAATCTTATAGTTCCTCCATCGCCCGATTAGAATGCCGAGCTCCCAGAACTCGATCAAGTTGATAGCGGGTAACTCACATCCCAAGTTGGCTGACATGGTGTCACAAAAGCTTGGGATCCCGTTGGCACGGGTTGGTGCGTTCCAGTACACGAACAAGGAAACGGCAGTTGCTGTTGGTGAGTCGGTTAGAGATGAAGATGTCTACATTATCCAGACAGGTTGTGGAGAAGATCGAATCAATGACTACTTGATGGAGCTCTTGATAACTATAAACGCATGTAAGATCGCCAGTGCTAGACGTATTACGGCTGTTATTCCAAACTTCTTCTATGCAAGACAGGATAAGAAAGACAAGTCCAGAGCTCCGATAACAGCCAAAGTTATTGCCAATTTGTTACAGACCGCTGGATGTAACCATGTCATTACCCTAGACTTACATGCATCTCAGATCCAAGGTTTCTTCCGGGTCCCAGTTGATAACTTGTACGCAGAACCATCGGTCTTAAGATACATTCTGGAAAACTACGATACCAAGGACCTTATTATTGTATCTCCAGATGCTGGTGGAGCTAAGAGAGTGGCATCTATTGCTGATAAATTAGATGTGAATTTTGCTTTGATCCACAAGGAAAGACAAAAGGCCAATGAAGTGTCACGGATGGTGTTGGTTGGTGATGTCTCCAACAAGGTCTGTTTGTTAATCGATGACATGGCCGATACCTGTGGTACATTGTGCAAGGCAGCAGATGTATTGCTTGGTAATGGTGCCCAAAAAGTCGTTGCCATTGTTACTCATGGTATATTTTCCTCAAATGCCATAGAAAAGTTGAACAAATCTAACGTTGACAAAATCATCTGTACCAACTCATTACCGTTAGAAGACAAGTTAATTCACTGCCCTAAGTTGGAACTTATCAATATTAGTGCTACATTGGCTGAAGCCATTAGAAGATTGCACAATGGTGAAAGTGTCAGCTACCTCTTCAACAACGCTCCAGAATAAAATCCTCTTTATTATATGTATGTAACATTCTAGTTTCAATTCAAAAGACTTCTTCAGTAGCCTCAACTAAGTACCACACAACACCTACACTTAGCTGGAATGGATTTTCGCTCTTTGTTGTTGACTCCTCCACCTTGTGCTCCGTGATCTTCGTTAATCTCCCAACCATCCAATCCTTGTCCCCTGAATTTAACCCACTATTTATGTCCAAAAAGTAATGAGGAGCTCCAATATTGAAGGCAGCCCATGGTTGTATTTCATTGTCGACGTCATGGGCTCTATCAATTTGGGTTGGTAAAAACAACACCAAATCGTCTGTCTGAAAACCAGTAACAGAAATCTTCGTCTTAGCCCGCTTCACAAGCTTTAAAATTTCCTGTTGTTTAAGCTTGTTCTCCTTCGTCTGTCTTTTGGCAAATCCCTCGACATCCCTAAATCTCCGACTTACCGCATTCAAAAAGAACTTGTTAGTGCCTTCTTCTTGCATCTGTACATTCTCTTTAAAGGAAATCAACTTGATAAACTTTTCCAAATCCTGCCTGTGCTCACTAACTAAGGTTATTAACCTAGTCTGTTTCTCGCTTCGTTCGTCATCACTGGCAACTGAGTCAGGTCTATCTGTGATGGGTACAACAAACTCTGAGATCCATTTCATTTGCTCCGAGATATCCTCTATGACTTTTGAAGACGGCTTTTGAACAGAAATAATCAGCTCGTTAGCTTCATCGGCCTTCTTTGGCCGTAATCCTTTGACTCGGGTTATTTTGAACACATCTTCTTCTTTAACCAAGAGTAACCCCATAGACTCAAGAACAAAGCAGAATTCCAAAAAATATTCAAAGCAGGTTTCCACCAATTTCTTTACATCGCTCATCATCATTTCAATGGTATCATTTAAGTCATTTATCAATGACTCGTTATTCAGCTGTCTTGTTTGAGTAAGCTCCATCAACTCTTCGTAATCTTCAGTAACTTCATCAATCTTTGAGTTTAATGTCTTAATATCGTTTTCAAAAACATTTCGTTCCTTTGCAAATTCTAACTCTTTTGAGGACAAATTTGATAATAGGTCGTTATTCATGTTATTCGCATCGTTCAATTCCTGGCGTAATTCATTCGTGAGCTTCATTAATTGATTAATCTCTTTAAGAGATTCAGAATTAAGTTTGGTTAAACTTGAAAGTTCAGATTGCTGTTCCGATATCTTAGAATCCCTTGACTCTATCTTCTGAGTCAAATTATCAACCTGCTTCGTTTCAAGTTTATTATCCAACTTGTAAAGACGAAATTGCTCTTCCTTCTGTTCCAATTTTGCGCCTGTTTCAATCTTCTCCTTCCGTAAGGCTTCAAGTTCTTGCTTGATTTCTTCAATAATCAATTTCTGTGATTCATTATTGGTTTCATGTTGCTTGTTAAGTTCCTTCAACGCTGCATTTTCTTCCATTAAAAGTTGATTCTCTTCGGTGTATCTTGCAACCTCTTTCTTTAATCTGATATTGTCGAGATGTTTATCTAGGCCAGTTGTGTCAAGTACCTTTGATTGACTAGGGGATTCTTTCGCGTTTGTTGTAGTATTTCGCCTTTGCAAAAGCTTGGTTGGGTCTGTGGGCAGAGGTGAGGTCTTCTTTGAATTGAGAATCAAGCTAGCTCTATTGGCATTTGATTGATTTTGGGATGTAGTTACCGGCCAGTTGGTGATGTTTTTGTACTGCTGTTGGTGCAACAAATTCTCCAATTTTCTGATTCGAGACTTCAAACCTTTGACAAGACTCAAATCAAGATCTTCGTCTTTTTCTTCATTGATAGATCTTTCTTCATTTTGGATGGAAGTCACAGTGCTTAATGCACTAACCATTTTGCTTATTTTCTTCATATTGTTAGTGGAACGAACCAAATCCTTGTAATTCTTGTTTAATAAAGTAACAAAATTCTGTGATAAGGAAGATGATTCGATTAACTCAATGTATTTGAGAATATCATCTCTTTCGATATGAATATCGTTCAAAATACTAAATTTATCGTTTCGATTTCCAACCAATGTCACATCAATATTAGGAAGAATGGAATTAAACGGTTCTTCGTTCAACATGACAAGAAAGGTTCCAAATTTCTTTATCCAAATCTTACGAAAGATCTTTTCGTGATTGATAATAGCTGATAATTGCTCAGACACGTTTCCAACAACGCCCTTAGAATAAAAGTCATACCATTCAAATTGTCTCCGCTTTTCTATCATGACAAACCCGAAAAGTAAGGGTAAATCTATGCATAATGATAAGTAGTCTTCTTCCTTTTTGACCCGATTTATAGTTTCAAATGTGATCTTCTCCGTGTTAGAGGCTGACGTGGCGGTATCCGATGGTGCTGTCATAATGTGGAGATCATTTTTCACGTTCACAATTTTAAGTTGCAAATTGGCGATACTGCTAAATACCAGTAAGCTCTCGCTAATTAGTCTCTCCTTAAATTCTTGTAAAGTTTTGTGATATGTGTGGATATCACTAGCTTGTTTAAATAGTTTTGGTGCATACTCGTCCCGATGTGTTTTGAAAATTGCATTTAAGTCGACGGAAGTGGTGGTCGTTAATTTATCTAGATCTGAATTGATTAGGTTCGACAACCGTTGAATTTCTTCTAGCAACTTATTATTGCTGTACCCCTTAAAAGCCAGAATTGATTGGTTCCTCAAGTTAGCAATCAGTTTATCTACTGATGATCTTTCTTCGCTAACCACACTTATGGCTTCACCCATTTGATTAAACCGGCTAATAATTTCGGGAAGATTTCTCGCTATGTATTCAGCAGCGGAGTTTAACTTCTTGGAATCCAATAAGTTTACAAATGAAATTTGATGTTCCTTGATAGTAAATTTTGGGAATTTTGCAAGGGTTTTGTAGTAGTCAATCCATGACTTATGCAAAGTTTTAAGGTTAATGAGTTTAATATGGTTCATATAGTTGGAAAAGTTCTTTTCAATGTCACTGGTGAAGTTGGTCACAAATTGAAAGATAAGATCTAGTGAACGGAAGATTATATTGATTTCTGAAACGAGGAGCTTACACTGATCCTCCAAGTAAGTTGAATCATTTACTAAGGCTCGGGACCAGCCCTGAATGATCTTTAAATTGGAACTAGCCAGGGACAGAAGTGCTGTTAATGGTTTGGGTGCGGTAGACTTGCCGATCCCGGATAAGTACCGGGACGCTTTGGAATCTCCAGTAAATAATTTCTTATCGTAAACAAAAACATCGTTGAGTTCATTGATAATCTGAAAATTCAACTTAATACCAAATGACGTGAGAATAAATAGATTATCGATATTGTCAATATCAAATGACTGTGAAACATAGGTTTTAAAGGCTGCTAAGGTATGGAATCGTACTGGCTTTGGAGTTTTAAGCAGTCTTCCCGTATGTGAATTGTATATGATAAGATAGTTTATCTCTGACATCTTTCACTCTAGTTATCAATCAGCTATCAAAGGTAATTCAAATCAATAAAGAGGAAGGTTGCAGTTGCCACTATTAATAGTCTTATGCGGATACTCCATTTTGGAGCCATTTTGTATATGTGCAGGATTTGGGCCGATAGCAGTCCCCTTATTAGAATACATACTTTCATACACTGTATATTTAGACTCCAAACATCACAATAAATAGAGAAATGCAATTATGATTATGATACCATAGTCATGAATATTTAGTAGTAATTTATTGCTAATCATTCCCATGTGTGGAATGTTAATCACCGGGGGAGAATGTGATTTATGTGAGTCTCCTGCATTTAAATCATGGGACACCATGCCAGGATTTCTGGGAATTTGTGCTGTGTACCTGCCAGAGTTAACATCATCAAAACATGTTGGATAGCACGTCACTCGAAATCATTTCTCGATTCAAACAAGCTGTATTGACGAAGTCATTACCGCTGGAAAGCACGAATCTTATCAGTAATAATCGTGGCGCGAAGTTGGCTCTGACGTCTTCCTCGCTCGATACGTTGAAGACCAAGGTAGTGGAATATGAGGGTGTCAACCACTTGGTACTAACAAATGGTAAAATAGAGAGAAGCAACTATCGTAATAAGAGGAAATGGAAGGATTTCTATAGAGAGCAACAAAGTACTGACGGTGAAAAAGGAGTTGGTGATGGAGCAGAAGATAACGAGGATGAGAACGAGGACAACGAAGAAGAAGACCAAGAAGACGAATATGACGACGATGAAGATGATGATTATGGTGATGATGATGATTATGATGATGAACAGCATCCGTTCAAGAAACTCAAACTAGCTGATATTTTATCACCCCTCAATCATCCTTCCGAATTAGTATCCCATCCCGCAGTGCTGAGAACGTATAAACTGACAATATTTAGCAAATTAGCTCTGGAGTTGATCGACCTGATTGAGGTGGAACAAGAAAACCTTAACTGGTTGAACAAGTTACTTCAGGTATTAAATGGAGAAGACTGGTTCTATTTGTTGGAAGAGAACTTAGGACTCGCCAAATACGATCACGGTTTGGATGACGACAAGAAAGAAGAAAAATCAGTGAGTAATGCAGTCAAGGGTGAAGATGGGGTCACAGATCCGTTTTTCCAGTTACCGGAAGCCCTCAAGAAATACGAGGCTCGACAAATTCAATTTGAATCCAACGATGAGTTGACACAATTGAAAGATGAATTGATCAATTACTTACAGGTGAGTATCCAGAGACAGCATGAATACATCAAGAACTTGTCCACACTCAGAAACGGCATTGTGAGAGCCGAAAGATTAAAGAAAGATTTGTTGAAGTGGGGCAAAGAAATGCATGACAAGAAGTCTAGTTGAAAGCATGCTTGCCAGAAAAGTTTTTCCGTCTTGTATTATTACCTTAACATTAGAAATACACAGTCAAATGACTCTATAAACATTACTCGTCTTCATCGAACTTTGGAGCCAAGTAGAATCTCAAGTATCCACCGACATCCAATTTGTATTCAAACAAGGCAGGGGTCTTGTCGGCCAACTTGATGGTGATTGTTCCGGACAAACTGGTGGCCTTAATGATATCGTTCAAGTACTTCAAACCAAAGGTCAAGTCAACAGGGTTGTCCAAATGGACATTCACACTTTCTTCAGGTCTGTCCATGTCAGTGTAAGGCTTGACGACAACACTACCGGTACCAGATTCACCTTCGGATGCAAACTTCACTGAGTCCTTGGTGACAATGATATTCAATGATTCACTCATGTTCTTCAAGTCTTTAACAACCTTGGCAAACTCTGCAGAAGACATTGTTATAACAGTATCGTATTCCATGTCATCAATTTTAAGGAATTCAGAGTCGATGTTCATCAATTTCAACGAGTATTCCGACACTCTTTCCTTCTTTTTGTCTTCAAAGATGGTCATGACCGAATCAGGGGAATCTTCGGCCAAGAGGGTCAAGTAATCTTCGTTGTTACCACACTTTATGATCTTGGAGAACGATTCCAAGTCAATCCCCAAAGTGACATCTCTGTCGCATCTGTATTCACTGAAAGCAGTTTGGCCCACCAACAATGACACTAACAACACTCTGGAGTCGTCAACGGCTTGAACAGTAATACCGTGTTCAGTACAGTTGAAGTTACATAACTTGACACAGTCCTTGATGGAGTCAACAATTTTCTTCAAGAGGGTGGATTCGTCAAATTTACCTTCAAGCATGGTGGATAATTCAATTGGTAAAGAGATAAAGATTCGCTGTGGAAAATTGTCCCGTTTTATATACGCGTCAAACGCGTCTGAAAAAAAAAACCAAAAACCAAAAACCAGGACCGCAAAATCGGTTGTCTCTAATGTTGTAAATAAAAGTTACCTGTTTGGTTATTACGTATGCTTAATTATATTGAGATAAGTATGTTTAAATGAGCTACAAAGGTGTATAGTATTACTTTGCGAGGAAGTTGAGGTTGTTTTTACTTGATATCTGGAAGAAAAAGTGACTAAAATTCTATGGACAATCAAAATTTGTTCTATTTCAAAGATTTTTGTGATTATTCAAGGATTTTATAAAAGTATTCATAAATAATAGTGTTCATTAAACATATTTCTAGATTACAATTGAGGGCAAGAAGGCAATTCTCTTGCCACTTTTATCGGTCAACGGAAGAATCAAGCGATATGCATCGTGTGTGTTTAAGTAGTAGCGGTATAGACGTTTTGTACGCAAGAAACCTAAGCTCTCGTATAACTTGAGTGCACCCTTGTTGCTGACCTCAGTTTCCAACATGATTTCATCAACGTTGTCCCATTCGATCATGTTTTTGATGGAAATCTGGACCAAGTTCGAGGCGATACCACGGTTTCTAAATGTTGGATCGATGACAAGCATGCCTATATAGCCACGCATACGGACATTACGATGTGGTTCAGCCTTGGAAATAATAACTCCAATAATCCTTGTACCTGATTTCACGGTGTAGCAGTACTGTGGCCAAGTATTGAGGAAGTACCAGTAGACATAGATCGAGTATGGTTCAGAGAGATGCTCAGATATAAGATCGGAAATCTGCTGGAATTCACTTTGATCACTAATATTGAACTTATGGTACGGAAGCCCGTCTATGGTAGTAATGAGCATCGAGGACTGTATACTAAATACAACTACTGAACCGAGACCATAAAAACCTACACAGCACTTTCCTCATCCAACATAGTTGGCGATCGTTAAAAAAAAGGTCCACAAGGAGTGCACACAACCACGTTTATTTATTCATTCATTTTTTTTTGCTCCTGTATTTTTTGTTTGCGATTTTGTTCGCACCCACACACCCACGCACGCAACTCCAAACCTCATAATCTAAGTGGGGTGATGGCGGTGTTCAGTGGTCTCATGTCAGGCAATGCATTCCTGTACATGAAGTGGGTACAATCTTTTATGTGGAAGATTCGGAGAGGATTTTATAAGCCTTCTTCAGATTCAGATACCGATGCCGCAGGTACCTTGTAGAGGAGTGTTGCCCCAGAACCTCACTAACCGAAATTAAATTAATTGCGTCGGCCAGACGGGTCTGGGCCTTTTTTTTTCTTTTGGCTGGGGCAGGAGGACCCAACCCGGAAATGCACGGGTTTCACCACTGAACCCGGGCAATATACACTCACCACGGTACCGAACCCGTGGTATATTATGCATGTATGCATCAATCCTCTCCTGGTTGGGAGTCTCTGTTTTCTTTGCTATGACGACATCAGGTGTCCAATCATGCCGGAAATAAATAGGGAACTGCACAATGATGACATCTGATGGTCCCGGATGGGTGTGTTCCTTTTCGGAGTTTTTTTTCATACCAACGGACCACCGCACGCGAAAAAAACATGGCCCCGTAGTATATAAAGCCGGGGAACCGCCCACCACCGCCCTTTCTGGTTTTCTCTTCTACCATTATACTTTGTTAAATTAAACCATGTCTGCTGTTCTCAAGAAATCCGGTGTCATCTACGGTGACGATGTCCGTCAATTGTTCTTGTACGCTCAAGAAAAGGGCTTCGCCATTCCAGCCATCAATGTCACTTCTTCTTCCACCGTCGTTGCTGCCTTGGAAGCTGCCAGAGACAACAAGTCCCCAATCATCTTGCAAACCTCGCAAGGTGGTGCCGCTTACTTTGCCGGTAAGGGTGTTGCTAACAAGGACCAAGAAGCTTCTATCGCTGGTGCCATTGCTGCCGCCCACTACATCAGAGCCATTGCTCCAACTTACGGTATCCCAGTCATCTTGCACACTGACCACTGTGCCAAGAAGTTGTTGCCATGGTTTGACGGTATGTTGAAGGCCGACGAAGAATTCTTTGCTGCTAACGGTACCCCATTGTTCTCCTCCCACATGTTGGATCTCTCTGAAGAAACCGACGACGAGAACATTGCTACCTGTGTCAAGTACTTCACCAGAATGTCCAAGATGGGCCAATTCTTGGAAATGGAAATCGGTATCACTGGTGGTGAAGAAGATGGTGTTAACAACGAACACGTTGAAAAGGACGCTTTGTACACTTCCCCAGAAACCGTCTTTGCTGTCCACGAAGCTTTGGCTCCAATCTCTCCAAACTTCTCCATTGCTGCTGCTTTCGGTAACGTTCACGGTGTCTACAAGCCAGGTAACGTTGTCTTGAGACCAGAAATCTTGGGTGACCACCAAGCTTATGCTCAAAAGAAGACTGGTTCTGCTTCTAAGCATCCATTGTTTTTGGTCTTCCACGGTGGTTCTGGTTCTACCCAACAAGAATTTGACACCGCCATCAAGAACGGTGTTGTCAAGGTCAACTTGGACACTGACTGTCAATACGCTTACTTGACCGGTATCCGTGACTACGT
Source organism: Teunomyces tritomae (assembly GCA_030568455.1). NCBI lineage: Eukaryota > Fungi > Ascomycota > Pichiomycetes > Serinales > Debaryomycetaceae > Teunomyces > Teunomyces tritomae. The sequence goes on from JAJMFZ010000005.1 coordinate 185,698, forward strand.
CTTGAACAAGAAGGACTACTTGCTTTCCCAAGTTGGTAACCCAGAAGGTGAAGACAAGCCAAACAAGAAGTACTTTGACCCAAGAGTCTGGGTCAGAGAAGGTGAAAAGACCATGAGCGCTAGAATTGCTGAAGCCTTGGAAATCTTCCACACCAAGAACCAATTGTAATTTGTACGATACATAACGAATTGATCATTTATTATTATTATTATTATTATTATACAATATGTACAGAGAGTCCCTCTGCCTTTCTTCTTTTTGGGGCGGTTGGTGCTCTTTTTAGTTTTGAACTGGTTTCCGGTTCCTCATTTCTTCAACTTTGTCGTACTGTTTCATATTATTAAACAAGTCCAACCGTTTCTCTTGAAAGTTTGTACCCACCATCGCATTTGCATGAACGTACTTGGCCACACATCTGTCGATACATGAAGCTTCGCCAGTGGCCAAATCGTTTTCACCGTATTCGTGGCCGAGACACTTGGTAGCACATGTACTGAGAAGCTTGTTGAATGTGGCGGCGGTGGCGTTGAATTGGATCTCTGCAAGCCGGATCTTCTGCTCATCCACGTTGGCTTGCGAGTACTGGGCCAGGGAGCCCATAAACAACGACATAGTGGAAGGAAGTTTAGATGGAAGATGGAGATGAATTTTTTCGATCAGAAACTTTTCGCACAGATATTCCCCGATTCCAATGATACCTAGAGATCAAGGAAATCAACAACTAGACGAAAAATACACCGAAAGAGCCGAGGATTATTTTTTTTTTAAGTATATAGCTGCTAATTTTGTAGCCAACGGTAATAAATTGGTTAAAACTGGAAAACCTGGAGAATGGAGAACGATAAGATGTTTAAGGAAAGTATTCATGGATAGATTTTTAGCATTCTGCGCGAAAAACTAGTAGTTACCTTTAACTAATGCACATTCTTCTTACCAACGACGACGGCCCATTAGACGATAAGGCCTGCCCCTACTTTAAGTATTTGGTTGATGAGATCAACCGTTCTACCGATTGGGACTTATCGATTGTTGTACCTAACCAACAACGTTCGTGGATCGGCAAGGCTCATTTTGCAGGGAAGACCTTAGAATCAACGTATATCTACACCAAGGAATCAACCAACACGAATGATTCCAATATCAATGCTTTTAAAGGTCCATATGATACACCTCAGTCACAGTTTTTTGATCACCAGGAATGGTGCTTAATCAACAGTACGCCAGCAGCTTGTGCTGATGTTGGAATCCATCACTTATATCAAAACAAACCCAAGGTTGATTTGGTAGTTAGTGGTCCTAATTTTGGAAAGAATTCAAGTAATCTTTACATCCTTGCCAGTGGAACCGTGGGAGCTGCCATGGAAGCTGTGACTCATGGCTATAAGGCTATTGGATTGAGTTATGCTTTCTTCTCACCTCATCATGACCATAATGTGTTGCGTGAAGCTGCACGCATTTCCGTCAAGCTCATTGCTCGCTTATACCGTGATTTACAGCTGAGACCAGATGTGGATTTATTCTCAGTCAACGTCCCGTTGCTCAAATCACTCAAATTGAACCAGACCAAAATTAAGTATGCTCCAATCTTGAAGAACAACTGGAAATCAATCTACACTCCAGTCGAGGAGAATGGCAGAACTAAATTTGCCTGGTCACCCGAATTCGATTCGGTCAATGATGAGGGACTCGCTGATTTTACCCACAGTGACAGCCGTGTGATCTTCAACGAAGAAATTAGCGTTACTCCAATGAAGGCCGAGTTTAGAACGGTGACTCCACTTGAAGGTGAAATTACTTTGGATGACGAACCGAAAGATGTCCATTTTTTAATCACAATCCCGCAAGAAGCATATATTTACCAACCATTGGTAGATGCATTTAAGCAACTCTCGATAAACATTTCTAACGACCGGAAGATCTTGAATCAATTAACTACCAACAGTTCGATGAAGGTATTCCATTACGGTGAGTATGAAGATTTAGATATTGATTTGATTGGAGATTTTCCTCGTCAATATTTCTTGCCATCGTATATCTACAGAAAGGCATTGATCAGAAAGCACTACTTGGCTAATACCATAAACTACTACACGGCTAAAAATCCTGATTCGATCTTGAAGCAAGCAGTACCGGAAAGTTACCGAATTGAAGTGGACTACGCTGAATTCTTGGACGATGCATTGGATGAAGCTTATGAACTACGCGATGAAATCAATACAGGAGAAAAGACCTGGATTCTTAAGCCTAGTATGAGTGAAAAGGGACAGGGAATCAGAGTTTTCCGTTCAGTTCAACAGTTACAGGATATCTTTGATTCGTTTGAACAAGACGAAGATGAGAATGAAGAAGAAGATGACGACGATACAAATGGGGTTATTGTATCCCAGTTACGTCATTTTGTTGTCCAAGAATACAAGAACCAGCCATTACTACTTGAAGCTTACGATAACAAAAAGTTCCACTTGCGTACCTATGTTGTGTGTCAGGGAGATTTGAAGGTATATGTCTACAAAAACATCCTTACATTGTTTGCTGATACTCCATACGCGACACCTGAAGGAACAGAGGAGGCAATTGATATGGCTGGACATTTAACTAATACTTGTCTTCAGGGCGAATCACCATTGGTGGTTCCATTCTGGGATTTGCAGCAATTGACTCAGGACCAAAAGAACTCGATCTTTGAACAAGTGGGTGAAATCACAAAGGAATTGTTCAAGGCTGCTACCAGTGTAGATAAGATGAATTTCCAGCCCATGGCCAATGCCATTGAGTTATTTGGGATCGATTTCTTGGTGAATAGTGACCAATCTGTAACTCTATTGGAGGTTAATTCTTACCCTGACTTCAAGCAGACAGGAGAAGACTTGAAACAACTTATTGTTGAATTGTTTGAACGTACTGCTAAAGAAATTGTTGCTCCTTTACTTACAGGTGACCCGGTAAACACCAATGAGTCCAGTTTACGCTTGGTATGGGACCAAGATGTATAAAAGAATTGAATACAAGAGGCTCTGCATGGAATATGATATTTTTTTTTCTTCTAGTAATTTCTCCTCTCTCTCCGGTAATAGGTACTTCGAAATACCTGTACACAAACAATTTCATCTTGGCATAGTCATATTTATAAAAATGATCGACCACAACTGTGGCTAGTAGTAACCCAGAAATTCCTTCCTTGAGTTACACAGAGATCAAGAGATAGAAAAAAAATGTATGCTCTGTGTATAATACCCTAAGAATTTTTTTTAATACTTTGCTATTCTCTCTTTTATTTTGTTAGTGTCCACCGTTGCTGCCGTTGAAGGTAACTGGTCAGGCGAAAAAATTTTCAGCGTTCAAAACGATCATGTAATTGTGCGGGACACACCCAAGTGAGAAATTGGCAATTGTTCAGCGACGTTTGCAAGAACCTTACCAGCTTTCTGTTTGACCAGTAAGAATACACACACATTATATATACTAGCTATATATAGTAAACACTACACACAACACGCGATGTCACAACGAAAAACATTTAAGAATCATCTGAAGAAGACCAATAATAGCACATCCACACAATCAGCAGAGTTGACCAGCTTGATTGAGATGTTCCCAGATTGGGAAGCTGAAGAATTGCAAGGATTGTTGGCAGAACACATTTACTTGGAAACAGTGATCGATTTAATCGTGAACAATAAGGTGTCTAGATGGGAACCTATCAAGAAGGAAAAGAAGACCAAAAAGGTGGAAGAACCAGAACCAATAGCCATACAACAAACGTCACATACAGATGGTCACAAGAAGTTCCAGAATAGAAAGCCCAAGCACGAGGGAGTGCAAGGTTCTGCCGGCAACAAACAACACAAATCGAAGAAGCATGACGACAACAAGAAACAAAGAGATGTTAACACAAATAGCGCCACTGCTGCGTCCGCCGCCGTGCAAGCTCCTCCAGTAGCACAAACCACACCTGCTCCAGCTACCAACTCATGGGCTGCTGCATTATCCACTGACAAGCCAAAGCCAAAGCCAGTAGAAAAGAGTATCGAACCAGAACAACAACCAGAACCAGCACAGAAGGAAGATGTCGTCGTTGAAGATTCCAGCGCAGCACAGGCAACCGCACCAGCAGCAGAAGCAGCAGCCCCTACTGAAGTCAAATCCACCTTAAAAGAAGCTACAATCCCACAACCACAACAGGGATCTTGGGTATCTGCCATTGCTCCTAAGCCAAAACCAGCCAAGACCAAGGCTGCTCCAGTCAAGGAAGAACCAAAGGTCGAAAAACAAGAACAACAACAACAACAACAACAACCACAACAACCACAACAACAACCACAACAACCACAACAACCACAACCAGAAACCGAAGAAGTTCAAGTACCAGTTGAACCTGTCCAGGAGTCCGTTCCAGCACAAGAACCAACTATTGAAGTCGAACCAGTCGCTGCTACTCAACCACAAGTTTCTCAACCACAAGTTTCTCAACCACAAGTTGTGTTGCCACCATCTTCCCAACAAGTTAACTCTGTGGGTGTTTCTTTTGGCTCTTTGTCGTTAGGTGAAGAAGAAGTTGAACAAACCCAAGAACAACCAAGAGAAGAAGTTGATCAAACCCAAAACCAGAACTACGGATTGTACAACAACCAAGCTCAAGCTCAAGCTGCTCCAGCTCAAAGCCAAGCCCAAAACCAAAACCAAGCTCAAGCCCAAAACCAACGTTACAACCAAAACTACCAATCTCAGTACCAATCCAAGCAACAACAACAACAATACGACTATTACTCGCAATTCCAACAACAACAATATCCTCAACAAGCCTCCCAGACCTTGCCAGGAGCTCAATTTGGCGGTTACCCTGGTATTGACTACTCCGCATACAACAACCAGGCTGTTGGCGGTATTTCTTCTCCAGCTGCTTCGCACGCTAACACCAGTTCTTACGGTCAATACGCCACCGGCCAACAAGGCTCCCAAAGTGGTTCTGCCAATGGTCAGGATGCTACTCAATCTCCAGTTGCTAATGTCAACAACTTGCAACAACAGCAAATTCCACAACCATTCGGCTACCCATACTACTACAACTACTACAACACGCCATTCTATGGTACTGGTGCTGGTTTGGGTAATCAAAACAGCTTTGGTAATGTTGCCTCTCCAAGCAGTGGCTCTGTAGGAACCCAACCAGGTCAAACTAGTGGTGTTTCTGGTACTGGTGCTGCGGGTGCCAACAATGGCTACACTGGAACTGTGCCATCGCAATACTACGGACAACCAAACCAGTTTAACAACAGATATCCTGGCTACTCTTACCCACCACAACAGCCACAGGCCGGTTCTCAAGGTCAGGGCCAACAAAATGGTTCTCAAGGTGGTGTTGAGGCTAGTGAACAACAATCTCAACAGCAAGGTGGTCCTCAGAACCCAGGTATGCCACAGCAGCCTGTTATTCCACAATACGGTGGATACCAACAGTACCCACAATACGGGTACCAAGATAATGCTCAATACCGTGGCTGGTACTAAGCAGCTGATTAGATCTGTGTCTTGTGTGTAGCAGAATGTCACGTTTTGTACGAGTAAAAATAATTATAGTGCGAGAATCAGCTGCTGGCTGTTTCTGGAATTAGTAGAAAGACGCCTCATGGTAAAAATGCGAATCGCTATAGTAAATTTCAGCACTAACAAATTTATGAGTACAGCAAACTGCGCGCACTGAAACTTACTAGGCGTGTCGTTCACAGCGCCTCCCCTATATTAAGAAGTACGACTCGCCCGCCAAAACAATTTTTGCTATACAAATTTAGTTTTTTTGTATTACCCATAGTTAAGTCTACAAAGTATGTATAATGGAGACAGGAATTCTTGACATATATGAAAGTCACAATGGCTTGTCACTCACCGGGACACAACAAACACAGTTATATACCAGCCAAAGGGCCTAGTTTCAGTGAGTTTCGCTGGCGTTTAACCAGGAACTGTTTGATTGTTGGGCTTTCAGTTTGTTGTTATCAGCGTTACACTAGTAACCCTAATAACTAGGACAAAGCTGCAAAATTCGCGCTGTTGTCAACAGTGCTAACAACAACCACAAACATGTCCAAGAGATTTTTGTACACCATTCATGCTGCATTTCCAGTTAAATGGCATTTCTCCTTCTCCTCCCTGAGAGACGACCCCAACAGGGTGGATTTGCTCGAGTCTAGGAAATCCTAGCTCTCACAAGCGTGACGCCTTGTGTACAGGTCTTAATTATTAGGGGAAAGAAATTTACTTTTTTTTTCTTTTCTTCCGATTTTTCTGCCTCACAGAAATAAACGCACCCTCTGTGGGTCGCGATTGCCGCCGCCTTCGCTGCGCGCGTTATTTGTTTTGAATTTTTTTGTTTTGACATATAAATTGTTGTGTCCCAGTGTTGAGATTTTTTTATTACCAGTTATACTAACTAATTATAGAATGTCTGCCACCGAAAAGAGAAAAACCACCAGAAAAAAGAAGGACCCAGATGCTCCAAAGAGATCCCTCTCTGCTTACATGTTCTTCGCTAACGAAAACAGAGACATTGTCAGAGCTGAAAACCCAGGTATCACTTTTGGTCAAGTTGGTAAGCAATTGGGTGACAGATGGAAGGCTTTGTCTGCTGAGGAAAAGCTTCCTTACGAAAACAAGGCTGATGCTGACAAGAAGAGATACGAAAAGGAAAAGGCTGAATACGCCAAGAGAAACGGCAATTAGCTGGCTGAACTTGCCCTTTCAACGTCTTTCTCTTGTTGTACCTGTCCTTTCTTCTACCAGATGATGGACCTTTTCAAGTTTTTGTTTTATTAGTTATGAGATGCGTTATTGTTTTGTACATTATGTCTCTTGAAATGAATATGTTTTGAATTAGATTTCACTTTTGCGGCTAATGTTTTTTTTTTCTCGATTGGCAGTTCCCCGGGACCCGCTGATGTAAGCACCTTCACTGATTGTTACTCCGAGGCAGAAAGGTCCGTTGAGTCTCCACGACTACAGAACTTTGTTTGATTTCAAATTATAGAAGTAGAAAATTCTTTTAAAGTCAATGTCAATTCCATTACCTTACTATAATGACGATAAGTTATCGTTTGCTTACCCAACAGTGCATAAGAGATGGCCATTGATCATCGAAGGCGCGATCAAAGACGTTGAAGCCGCAACCAAGCCATCTCAAGCTGCTGGTGAGCACGTTTTGGGCGAATTGAAGGCGCTTCTTGCTGCATTCAAGAAGGACGAAGCCGTGAAACCATTCACAGCTGAAGAAATTGCGAGAAATGACGACTTGGCTTCTTACAACGAGACTTTGGCTGCCTTTAACAAGACGAGACCAGTGACTTGGTGGACTGGGCCATGGTTGTTCCTTGAGTGTTATTTGTACCAGGCAATTAATAATTACTTTCTTGAAGTCTCCTGGACGGATTTTGATGTTTTTGAACAGCTTAAGAATAGTACATTCAAACAATCCGAATACGGTGTCTTAGAATTGTGCAAGCGTTACGAGGTGTTGCACGAACAATTGTCGACCACCAAAGTGGATACCGAGACTCTCAAATTATTGTTCTTTGAGTTTGTTGATATTTCTTTGTGGGGAAATGCCACTGATTTGTCTCTTTTAGCTGGTAATGTTACACTTGAAGACATTAAATCTGTTCAAGGTGCAGAAGTCCGGAAAAAGAATGAAGAAAACATCTTAGTCAACGACTTGCCTCAGGCATGGACTCAGTTGATCACTTCTGAGAACAAGCGTATTGATATTGTGTTGGACAACTCTGGGTTCGAGTTGTTTGCCGACTTAGTATTTGCATTGTATGTATTGGATGCCAAAATTGTGAATGAAGTTCACTTACACTGCAAAGAGATTCCATGGTTTGTCAGTGACACTATGCCAAAGGATTTTGAAGCATTGTTGAGGCAATTGGTGGATCCAGGTTTCTATGTTGAAGGCCATAAGGATGCTGTTAGTGCTAAACTGCTTACCTTTTTCCACGACAGTGTTGCTGCATACCATAAGACTGGTAAGATTGTGATTGACTCATCCAACTACTGGACTTTGGGCGACAACTTCTGGTCAATCCCACAAAGTAACGTTTATGAAAAGCTCCAGAAATCAAGCTTGGTTATCTTCAAGGGCGACTTGAACTACCGTAAGTTGACTGGTGATGTTCAATGGGCCAAGACTACTCCTTTCTCGACTGCCATCCAAGACTTGGCTACTTCCAAGTTACCTATTCTCAGTTTGAGAACATGCAAGGCCGATGTTGTTGTTGGTTTACCTGAAGGTGTTGAGGAGAAATTGATTGAAAAGTACCGGGCCATGGGTAACGAAATTGGCCAGTTCTGGAGTTCGAGCGGTAAATGGGCTGTCATCTCGTTCTTTCACGGCCAGTAGATAGAAAACTAGAGTTGCTTGTTTATTCTTTGTCTTTTTTTTGTCTTTTTGCCTTTATTATTATATACTTATATTCTACATATCAGCTGTCTTTCTCGAGTTACAGGCAACGATCTTGAACTTGTCTACGGTGACCTCACTCTCGACGTTGGAAGACGAGGTGCCCGATTCCGGCGGAGCACTCACGTCACTCATCTTAATCAGCACATTCTTGATGATGAAGGTCCACACATCGTCACAGAACCGGTACGTATCAAGATCACCCTTGAAGGTCAACCTTGACTTGGCGATGTTTCCCTCAGCCTTCAAGTTCTCTGAGATAATGCGGTCAAAGTTGTTAAGAATACGCATCGCCAATTGCGGCTGAATTTTCTGATCAGAAATGAGTGTATCCAACGCATCTGTCAACGTCACCCCGATCGTCGACCGGCGATAGAGCTCGTAGTACGCTGGTGTCGACATAGTGGCAAAGCAATTGGGACCTTACCCTTGTATACAATATTTGATTTTTTTTCGGTGGGTGCGCAAGAAACAAATACCTGCACGTAACCTCATTACCAAGATTTGTTAACGCCCATCACTGAATCAAACCCAAACTCCAACCATGTCTGACACGACAGTTTCCCAGCGGTATAAAGCAGCAATTGTCCGGTACGAGAAATTATTGGAAGCTGGTGGTCGTAAAGATGTACCAGAATTTCAGAATCCACTTTATGAGCTTATCAACGAGCTCATTCTTATCCAGAACATTGTCCAGGATCTCCGACTCTTTAGTGACAACGAGAAACTTGAAGAAGTAAATACAAAATATATCCCATTCCTCAACACCGGTTACTATTTGGGAATGCTCTACAGTCAATCTTTACGCAACCACAGCAATACCAACGATACGTCAATCGGAATTGACCACAAGGCTGCTAACTTAAACCAGGCGAGATATCAACTTATTCTGTTCCTAGTACTTCTCCAGAACTATGGTGTATTGTCCAAAGTCCAACAGGACCGCATTAATAACTTTAAGGAATTGTACAATCCGACATTTGACGAATTGGTCGCGTATAACAATAATCCAACTCTTAAGCGTCAGCAAAAAATCGAAAACTATAAACTCGAACGGGAATTGAAGGACAAGCTACTGATTTTGGATGAATACTACAACGGAGAAGAAGATTTCAGTCGATTAGATGAAGAAATTGTCCGCAAGGTGTTTGGTGACCAACTTCTCCTTCATGCTCTCGACACATTCAGTTCCCTTGAACTCATCACGATGGAACTCCAAGTATTATCAAACCGTAAGACTTCTCCTAAACCAGTGGAACTACCAAAAGATGACCGTGCTCCAACGCCTTCAAAGGAAAACGACTATGGTTACACTCCACGCCTTGAAAAACTACCAACCTCGACCAAACAGATATCGGATTTAATTTCAAAGCAAGGCAAGATTCTTCAACCTTTTACCATCACCTCACAACGACAACAATTACGCGACAAAGTGTTTGGAACTGGACAAGTGTTACCTTCAATGACGGTCGAGGAATACTTGGACTACGAACTACAGAACGGGAAAATGTTGAAAGAAGAAGTTAAAACTAAAAATGATAGTGATACCGATGACTCCGAAGATGAATTGGAGAAGAGACGATGGGACGACTGGAAAGACGATAACCCCAAAGGAGCCGGTAACTCCAAGGCCAATATCGGCTAAAAAGTTTCCTTCAAATCATCTTCCAATTCCCGTAACCAGTCATAATACTCAATCTCTACCCCTTCTAACTTGAGAATGCTTAAGCCATCATCGCTGTCCTTTTTCATGATCCATTTGTCATCGTCGCTATCGAAGCTTCTCAAACAGTTCAATATGATCATATACAACTCCAATACCTTTAACTTGTACTGCTTAATATCTTCAATACGTGTGGCAGCAGAACTTGCGTTGGCAATCAAGTTATGTTGATTCTCAAACTTGAAACGAGTAATGAACATGTATAACGACTCCACCGCACCTCTCTTGTCTCCCAATTGATCTGCACTCAAATCGTTAGAGGCACCGTATAGTCTCCATGAGTATAAGTATTCATAGAACTTGAGCGACGTCGATAAGGTAAGTTCATTATTAGCCAATTCAAACAAGATCTCATCAATCATTAAGTAGTTCTGTTGATAAAGTAAGTTCGAGTTAGGTGGGAACAAAATACTAACACTTTGATTAGCTATCAATTTTGTAATAAACTTGGTCATCAAGTCCTTGTAACTGTAGCTCTCACTTGACTTCTTCAAGTTTGTCAAAGAGTCGTACAAAACTTCATAGTTAGATAAACTTAAAGACAAGTCAAACACATTAAGGTAATACTGTTCAATCAAGTCATCAAAGTTACCGGTAGCGTTTCTAAGAATCTGAATTGACTTTCTCTCAAAGTTCAACGCTGTACCCAAGAATTTGATTGTAATATCGGACACAGAATCAATGCTTTTTGCAGTCACAAACTGACTCAATGCCCGTTGTTTTTGTTGCGTATTATGTTGACGTGCTTGAATCTGAGCTTTCGACAACTCGGCAAGTGCATGGAAATAGTTGGATTCTCTTAACAGATCATCGGATTCTTCACGGAAAATGGCATCAAAAAAGTCCTTGATACTACCTCCATTTCTAGTCAATGATTCGTAAACTGCACCCTTTAACAATTCTTGGTTTTGTCTAGTAAAAATGGAGTAATCTTTGAATATTTCGAAAAATTCTTCTGGGTCGTCATGAATTAAATACACCAAACCAACTAAGAAACGATTAATGATACCTCCACCGTTCAAAGCTTTGAAGAAAACATCCTTGATGAATTTACCTTCACCACGATTTATTAACTCCACAGTAACATCTATAATGAAATCGTCGTAGTTGGAAATAACATTAGCATAAAAGACATCGTAAGCTTCATTAAGTTTACCTTCTGATATCAAATGTTTTAATTGTGAGTTCTTGTTCACAATACTGACCCAGAACAAAGAATATTCAGGCTTGCTGAGGGTTTGCGTTTCAATAGGAGCTGCCTCGTCTAAGGACTCAAAACAAGAATCAAAAATAAAATCAACAAGTTCATAAGTATTTAACTTTTTAAGAATTTTGCTTATGATATTCAAGACTGGTTCACTTGATTCACAAATTAACAATAAAAGAACTAAGTTCAACAAAATTTCTTCATGCTGAGCTTTGATGTCCTTAAATGCAGTGATGGTATTTAACTTCCTTAGTATACCGATCTCAGAATTGTTGTTATCGGTAATAATTTCATAGTCGACTGGATCAATTAGAGAATTGAGATGATTGATAGCATTTGGAATCGATTCCAATTCATCCAAAGTGACTTGAATATCTTCATCTGGTACCTTGGTACTGAGATAAGTTTCAAATAAGTCATTTGCACCATCCAAAGTTAATTCAGTGGATTTTCTAATTGCTGAAACAAACTTGTGATATGATTTGGTTGATAACGCGTTCTGAAGTTTGACCAAGAGAGATGAAATTCTACCCTCAGGAGTTCCCGTTTCCCTAAATTGAAAGTTCTCATAGTAATGAGATTGTCTGAAAATTCCTAAGCCATTGGAATGAACAGAAATTAATGATTCTGGGGACAAAGAGCAATATGATATCGAAAGGGCAGCCTCTCCAGATTTTTTAAGCTCTTCGCACAATGAATACAATTTGAACCAGTTAGATCTAGTATCTTGCTGTAATTTAGATGAAGCAAAGTTAATCGATTCTTCAACCAGTTGTCTTATGGCTTTTTCTTCTTCAATTGGCCCAAGCTCAATATGCTTTCTGAGGATATTTACTGAAGCTGTAAGTACTTCAGGTTCATATCTTCCGGAATCTAATACTTTCTTACGATAGTAATTCACGTCATGGTAAGGATAGAACTCGTTCACGGTATCCGATTGTAATATATTGGACCACTTGATTGAATCAACTTGACTGCTAGTGAGTTCAACCGAATAAGTACCCACGGCAGATGATGTGTTGGATTTCCACAAGATGTGAAATTCAATCGCTTCATTTAATACTCTAGTCTGGTAATCTTGAATAAACCAAAGAGTGTTCTGGAAAATTGCATCGTTTGAATCAGCAAGCATAGACGAAGGCGATTCTGGTTTAAATTCTATTTGTTCCACTGATGATAATCCCAAGACACCGTCATTTTCAATAATTCTCCAACTCTTAAAAACAAAGCCACTTGTGTGTTTTGGATCGTCAGTTGATCCGATATTATAATGTAAAATCAAGTATCTTATGTTCCGAGCCGAATCATTCAAAATTTGAAAGTATTTCGTAGGAACTGCGGTCAACCATAAATCAGAAGCACTCAGTTCAGTCAATTTGATTGGAGTTATGTGTGATTGATGGGTCGTTAAGTCCCATACTTTGATAACTTTGCTGACAGACAAAGTAGCTACTAAGTTCTCATTTAATGGAATGATATCAACGACTGCGTTCGAGTTGATTCCTCCAAGCTCGTAATCTGCGTTGGGGTTTCGCTTGAAGAGCGACGACAAGCTGAATGATGGAGTATCATTAAAATTGAAAACATCAAATCCAGAAAGCACCGATGGTCTTTGGAAATGAAGTAGTCCACCATCTTTGAGAGATACAACCAAGTTAAGTGGATCCACAGATTTGAATGAGTATGGAAGAGATCTCAATTCAAACGAGTAAGGGACAGAAATGTTGCCCCATTGGTGAAAGGTATCCAAGGTAAAAGGTTTATTCAGGATCCAATCTTCCACACTTATTCTCAAAGTGACAAATAAGAAGTTGACATCAATCAAGTCTATAATTATCACGTCTTCGTCTTGGACATAGTAGACTTGAAAACAATTTGGCGAGATGAGAGGGTGAGAAAGCTGAAACTGAAGGGACTGGTAATCGAGGCCCAAAGTATTTGGATGGGTCACGAGAGGCGTAAGGTTAATTGTTCTCAAGTCGTTGAGAATTTCGTAGGAGAAATGTTGGATTAGAGACGACTTTGTTTCGATGATGTTGCCCGAGTTGGCTAACTGGTTGTGGAAGTGCTCCGTGGGAGAAGAAACTGGCACTCGCTCGGGATATTTCAACGGCAATTGGACACTTTGCACAGGGAAATGCAGCTTGTAGCCACACAAGTTCGTGAGAGAATACCTGACTTCCATCATAGAACTTGAAGTGTGATAACTTATGCTGTAGACCGCTTTGATGCTTGAGCTGCTGTTTATATTTTTGGTGTTAAATTTTTCTATGAGAATGGAGTTTTGTGTCACCATCGAAAAAACTAAACTTGAACATATTGTCAAACAGCCAAACCAAGCAAGTCCTACGGTTGTGAGATGTCATCCATTGTATTTTATAAGTTTCTTCACCAAAAGGACCGTTCAGTGATTCATTTTGATGGTACAGCAATAAGTGTCTTTGAGTTGAAGCGAGAGATTATCTTGCAGAACCATTTGGGTACTGGCCAAGATTTCAATCTCCAGCTTTACCATTCGGAGCAGCCAGATTTGGAGTATGAACTTGACTCAGATATTGTTCCTCGGTCAACATTTGTACTAGTTAAGAGGTCTCCCAGTCATTTAAAGGGTCGTTTCACTAATGCTTCTCGATATGTCACCGGTAAACCAAGAATTAATCGTAAAGCCATCAATGCCCCTACCCACGGAACAGCGTCAGCTGCTCCATCTCAACTGACAGCAACGAAAGCACTCGATGAAAACATCTCAGAAGAAGATAGAATCAAGCTCATGTTTGAGAACCAGGAAAATGTATGGGCACATGCCCAAGATGAATTGGCTACACACAAGTTAATCCACTTTAAACCCACGGCAGGAACAGGAAAACAGGAAGACTTGCCGCCTCCGGGTTACATTTGTTACAGATGTGGTAAGAAGGACCATTGGATCAAGAATTGTCCTACAAATAGCGATCCTAATTTTGAAGGCAAAAAGATATTACGTACAACGGGTATTCCTAAATCGTACTTAAAGTCTATTTCAAAGGAGGATGTGGAAAGACAAATGGATTCTGATGGAATAAGTACCAATGAGAACGGTGACTTGGTCGACAAGGATGGTAATACTATTTTAGTGACCGAAGACGGTGGATATGCCATCGCCTTAGCTGATAGCAAGACATGGCTCAACTACCAAGAAAAGCAACAAAATGCTGCTTTAAAGGCCCAACAGGAGTTTGAACAGAAAATAATAGAGTGCATTGAAACCGATAAAAGATTAGAATTCATAGATCCATTGTCCAGCACCAGAAAGCTCTTACGGGAACCAATTGTGATGACGCCATGTTGTCAAGATGTCTCGGTATTAAGAAAGAAAATGAACTATAACTACAATAAGAGTGACTTGGAACAGTTGCTTATCGAGAATGATTTCCACTGTCCTAACTGTGACAAGGAAGATATTTTCATTGATTCATTGGTAGCCAACCCTGCTTTAGAAGAACAATTAAAGGAGTACATTAAAGAAAAGGAACAACAATTGGGTATATTAAATCCAGCAAATGAAGCCAAGAGAGCTGCAACAGAAGACGAAGAAGATGGACCGGATGCAAAGAGACAGAAATTAGCTGTACCGCCCAATATGTTCATGCCTCCAATGCCAGGCGCTATACCACCACAATTTGCTATTCCTCCTGGAATGGCTGTTCCTCCAATGCCAATTCCAGGCATGCCAATGTTTATGCCACCACCTAATTTCCCCAACATGACACCAAACCAGAACCAAAATCAGAATCAGCAAAAATGAATAGTGTAAGGGTTTTGGTATTTCTGGATAATTCCCGTAGACGAGTTACATCTTATGAAATCAATATACAAAAAATCAAGATCTTTAATCGCTCCCGTTCATTTAAAATTTAGTAATTTTTTGCATAAATTCGCAAAAGTAGAACAATTAGCCATAAAATCACTTGCAAAGAATTCTGAATTAAGAAAACAGCGAGAATAAAGCATTTTATAGTTCAGTCTAGTATAAAATTCAATCGTTATTGGTTGTAATCGCCATACTTCCTTCAATTCAAACATTACTACTGAGGTTCTTTCATTTTCGCAGCCAAGTCTGCCCTAAACTCAACTTACCCGGACAAGAAAAATTTTCAGTAGTATAAAAAGGAGCGAGAAACCAGATTTTGAAAAGGTATGGAACTTTTAACGTAAGTGAAGTGCCTTCTGTAAACGGATGATCAAAATAATCATTTTCAAACTAGAGTTTGTGACTTTTAAGAATGATCACAACGTTATTCCTAACTGAATTACAGAAAGAATCCCAATTACAAGAATTCATATTAACAAGTCTAGCTCCGTCAAAAACAAAAGTACCTAGTATAGAATGGCTTTTATACTTAAACAGTAAGTAACTTTGAGGTTTCAAGAATTTTTATGATGACCATACAAAAACAAAGCTGGAATTACTGGCTGAATCTCTATGATTGATAAGTTTTTGCATACGCCACTGACATTACATTCTTGATTTGTATTATGAGTCTCTACTAACAAATAAGGTATGTTTCCACGAAATTCAATCTTCTAGCATGAGGAATCATTGCACTGGGCACTGAATAATTTGTGAGTGACAACGCATTTATGGTGGGCCTCAGAAACCCACCGTGACTGATCCTAGAGGTATTCCAATTGGCCTGGTCTATGTACTAACGGAATAGACAATGAAAAGAAAATTATCGAGAGCTCGAATGTCCACACTACCAATGGCAATGTAAAAGTATGTATCATCCAGCTGCAGAACATTAGATGATGATCCTTTAGATGACGAGTCAGAATTTCGGGATACCCGTTGATGACAAAACTTTTTTTTATACCATTCATGCATTTCTGAATTGTTCTAAATATAACAACCGCAGGATACTAACAGAACAGTTGACACGCAGTTTGCTCTAAACGTGGCTCAGGATTTTAGCATCTCTTCGATCATTCGGGCTCCGAGATAAAAGATGAGATTGAAAAAAATAGACAAGCATATGTCTGAATCTTTACAAGTAGAGAAACTTTTTCAAGTCTGATATGTTGAAGTCACAATAATTGAAGACATTGCCAAAATCTTTGTTTGCGAGGGGCTTACGGTTAGGCAACGGTAAGTTTTGTCGCAAGCAGGAGAGCCAGATCCACTGGAAGATACTGAAAAGTAAATGATGACTATACCACATTTTATCACGACGGTCTACTGTGTTTTGGGACTGTTAATCCCTTTACTTTGATGATAAATTAGGCCTTGACCGGCCGTGGTTCCTGACTCTTTTCAGTAACTGGTGAGATTCGAATAGCAGGATTCATTTAACGCTCGAGTACGAGCGTAATTTTGCCAATCGTCTATTCGCCAACCGCATAGGGAGACACGATGATGATTAATGTTACAATTGATTATTGATGAAAATCCAATAAAAATAATTCGATTTGCATGTCAGTCTGATGTGTTGAATGCGGAAACCTTAAATAGAATCCTCTTCAAAAAAAAATGAAACCAAAAGAATAACCAGAATTCTTACTCCAATTACAAAATTGTAGACTGCCAAGTAAATGGGGCGTTCCACAAAGTCAACCCTTGGCGGGGCGGGTTTCCGAACAAGGAATTATACATGGAATGAAGCCGTACCCCAGGCTCTGCGCATAGAAGAAAAAAAAATGGTACCATAAACATTAGCATTTTCAATCAGATTTTGGAAAGGATATGGCAATCGAAAAAAATGATCTTCCTCCTTCCTACGATACTGTAAAGGAACCAGAGAAAGTACCTCAACAACCAGAACCAATACGACAACCCAGTACCAATACGATCCGACGCAATGAGCCCTACGAACCCACACCAGATCAAAAGCGCCAGATCGAACTCTTAGGTTCTCAGCAAACGTCTACAGTTTCCTCCAACACTCAAACCGATTACTTTGATGTTTTGCCCTCATTTCAGATGTTTCAGTCGATTTTACGACGCGATGATAATCAGTTTAGTGAAAATTTGACAGTGAAACCACCGTTTTATGGAGACACTTCAAATAGTTTGCCCACTCCTCCAGGATTATCACCAGCATCCAGTGGGGATGCCAATATATATGAGGAACTTGCGACCTTAGAGAACCATCATGCCGAGGAACGGAGCGAGTACCTGTTTGAGGAGATCGAAGCATCCACTCACAATCACAATGTCTCTGTCACCGTGGATACATTTCGAACATCTCCCCTAGATAATATTGATAAACTTCCCAAGAGTCCTTCTTCTCCTATCGATATTCAAATATTTGTCACCAAGCGTGTTCCACAACCTCACCAGACTAATGAGTTGGAAACAAGATTGAAGGAGTATACTAGCGGTGATTTGGTAAATGGATACGTTATCATTACAAATTCTTCAAATAAACCCGTGAACTTTGGTCTCTTTACTGTCTCATTGGAAGGAACTATCAAGTCTATTGAAAAAAGTCCTCATTCAGGGCCACTAGAGACTACCAAGTACAAAAGAATCTTGATGAAAAAGTTCTTGAAAATGTATGACTTGAACGCCTCATATGGTTATACACATATTCCTAATAGTGCAGGCATAGAATACGAAGCATATACAGCAGACTCAAATGATGGTTGCGTGCTAGGGTTGGCCAACGAGCGGGTACTTCAACCACATACAAAGTATAAAAAGTTTTTCACTTTTAGGTTTCCGGAAAAGCTTCTTGATAATACCTGCGTTCACTTATCAGTACCACATATCATACCACCTCCATCTATGGGCTTAGATCGAACCTGTTTTTATAACAGGGGTGAAACGATACTGCTCAATAAAGCCTTAGGATACGGATTCTTGAACACAAGAGGAACCCCGCTCTTGACCAAGGACTATAGTTTTAATAATGTCAGTATAAGTTACACCATTGAGGCCAAATTTATTGACAAGTTAGATAATCCTAAGGAAGAGTTATCAGCTCACGATGTTAACAATCCAAATTCCGAATCTGAGTACATTATATCCAGTAGCAGCCAATACTTCTTGCGGTACATGCCAAATTTTGAACAACTGTTAAAATACTATAATGAAGCATACCTGTTTGGAAATGAGACGTTTGGTACTGTTGGTATTGACGGTAAGTTATTCCAAAACTATATTCTGTTGCCTACTTGGAGAACCATTAACGAATATAATTATCGGATCGAGAAAGAAATTAATGAACAGTATATGAAAAATGAATTGACACCTGATGAATACAAGAACAAGAATATCCTCGCAAGTGCATCTGAAATCACAAACCAGAATCTCATGAGGCTCAACTTGAAACAACTGATTCACGAACAGTCACATCTTCATCTGAAGGATGAAATCTGTTACCAAGAAGAACGTATGATTGGTAACAAGATCCCCATAACACTATTTGGAAAGAAGAAGAAAATGATTCTTTCTTCTTTGATCAAAATAGGAGATCTGCGCTTATATGTTAGGGTGCCAGACAAAGTTGTACCTTTTGCATCACCCAGAGTATTGACCAAGTACAATAATTTGCAGCACGAAACCAAGTTAACTCCTACAGCAACCAATATTTCTCAGGATTACTTCAATGTTAAAGCAACTGAAAGCAATCTCAAGCTAGATAAGGTCAACTCTAACCAACAAGATGGAGTATTTTCTGTCGACCTATCGCTTGTATTTATTCCATTGGATTCGGGAACTAAGCCGCCGCAGATCAGTCATATTGAGGCAAATGTGATATTTTGGACTTATTACACCGATTATCCCCTTCCATTTGAATTAGGTTACGACTTCTTCTATACCAATCCTAAGGAGGAGGAGAAACGAATCGAAGATCAAGTACAGTTGACTAGAGCGAACTTGCAAACCTTGAAGGACCAAGCAAACGAATATGTTCAATTTATCAAGGCAAATGATATAACCTTATCGAGAGATTCTTTCCTTTACTTGAAATCTATTAGATCATTGGGGATCAAAAAAGATACCGTTAAGGATTACTTCAAGCCAATAACTGCTCAATCACATCCAGATCTCTTGAACAAGGAGTCAAGCTGGAAGCCACTGAAGGGAACCAAACTTAAATGGACCAAGAATTTTACTGTCGACTTGGTTTCTACCAACAAGAACAGTGTCAGTTTAATTCCATCTTTCCAAAACTGTTTGGTGGGGAGAGTATATTGTCTACAGGTTTTAGTCAAGTACAAAGGTGGTGGCGAGCAGAACGAGTTTGCAGACAATGTCGTAAAGATCGACATTCCGATTTTAGTAGGCTAGATATAGATGCTAGTGAGTCAGAGAGTACATACAACGTTTAAGTAATGCATGATATTGATGTCATTGTATTTTTTTTGCAGGATAGGTGTGGAAAGCTTGAGTTTACCCGCCTATGAGTCATTCCCAAACAGGTAATTATTCATTGAAAATTTTTCTAAGCGCGATTCGCTATCGATTTTTCATATAAAGTAGCCCCCCCAGCGATTATCTCAGATTTCCCATTTCCAATCTAAATCTACTGCCACAGTATGCTCAATATCAGTAAACGTCTTTTGGCTACAACTGCCAAGTTCACCAACAAGACTTCACAACTAGACAGAGCCACCTTGACCATCAAGAATGGACCAGTCTTCAACGGTTATTCTTTTGGGGCCAACAAGAATATCAGCGGTGAAGCCGTGTTCACCACATCGTTAGTGGGGTACCCTGAATCGATGACGGATCCATCATATAAGGGTCAGATTTTGTGTTTTACCCAACCATTGATTGGTAATTACGGTGTCCCTTCGTCGTCCAAAAAGGACCAGTTCAATTTGTTGAAGTACATGGAAAGCCCTACTGTTCAATGTATTGGTATTGTTGTTGCCGATGCTGCTTTGGAATACTCACACTGGACTGCTGTTGAGTCTCTTCAACAATGGTGTCAGAGAAGCGGTGTTGCCGCCATCACCGGGGTTGATACCAGACAATTGGTTTCGTACCTTAGAGATAAGGGATCTTCGTTAGCAAAAATTACTATCGGAGAAGAATACGATGCTGATGAAGATGCTGCTTTTGAAGACCCTGGCTCGGTCAACTTGGTGCATAAGGTGACGACAAAGGCTCCATTCCATGTTGCTTGTCCACCAGAATATTCCAAGAATGTGCACATCGCTGTGTTGGACTGTGGTGCAAAAGAGAACATCTTGCGTTGTCTTGTGGAAAGAGGTGCATCTTTGACTGTTTTCCCATACAACTATCCTATTCAAAAGATTGCTAACAAATTCGATGGTATCTTTATCTCAAACGGTCCTGGTGATCCAACACACTGTTCTTCTACAATTGAAAACTTAAAGCAGACCATGGAACAACATCATGACATGCCAATCTTTGGTATCTGTTTGGGCCATCAATTGTTGGCATTAGCCAGTGGTGCCAAAACCATTAAGTTGAAATACGGGAACCGGGCGCACAACATTCCCGCATTGGACTTAATTACTGGTAAGTGTCACATTACTTCGCAAAACCATGGTTACGCAGTCGATACCGAAACCTTACCATCGGAATGGGAGCCTTATTTCACTAATTTGAATGATTTGAGTAACGAAGGAATGATCCATAAATTCAAGCCAATTTTCTCGACGCAATTCCACCCTGAAGCCAAGGGTGGACCTTTGGATACTGCATTTTTGTTTGACAAGTTTTTTGCCAACATCGACCAGTACAAAATTGCCCATGGCTTAAACATCGGCAATGTCGACAATAGTTTATTGGTAGATATCTTACCAAAAGAGAGAGTTATCTAAACAACAACATATCCCGACTCTTGTTTTTACATACACCACCTAACAGCATTAATATACACTGATTATTTTTAGTATTCTCGTTCGATATTGATATCTAATTTTCTTCCTAAATTGTAGTTTCCTATTCCTGGTTTTACTGTATACTCTGCGTTCCCTGATATCTACATCGTACCGTTATCATGCTGTTATAAGGTTTTTGTCGTTCCTTTTGGTCGCTCTGGAATATACGAGTTATACGAAATAAACGACGCGAAAAGTGCAAACGCCGATTCATCACCCCATCCCGACATATTTTTTTCATGGCGCATATGGCATGATTCGCAGCCAGGTTTATAAATAAGGGCGTCCGTTTCGGCCATGGAGTAAAAAGTATCGTAATATCGACCATGCTATCTGTTCTCAACAACATTATTGCCAACCAGACCTCCATCGGTGGCTCTTATAGCGCCATATACCATGAGTTACTGGAAAATGTCGCTGCCGCCCAACTCAACTTTATAGAACGTCTTTGGGCCTCGTGGTATCTCTACATGGGAAACGATACATTGGCCACAGGCTTAATGTTTTTTATGACCCATGAATTGATGTACTTTGGTAGATGCATTCCATGGCTTATTATCGATCAGATTTCTTACTTTAATCGCTGGAAGATTCAACCCACTAAACTCCCCAGCAACAAAGAACAATGGGAATGCTTCAAGGCTGTCTTGAAGCTGCACTTCTTGGTCGAAGCTTTCCCAATCTGGTTCTTCCACCCTCTTTGTGCATCCTTGATGATCTCTGTCGATGTTCCTTTCCCTCATTGGAAAGTTATGTGCGCTCAAGTCGCATTATTCTTTGTCTGTGAGGATATGTGGCACTACTGGGCCCACAGACTCTTCCATGTCGGTGTCTTTTACAAATATATCCACAAACAGCACCACAAATATGCTGCTCCATTTGGCTTAGCCGCTGAGTACGCTCATCCAGTTGAAGTCATGTCGTTAGGGATTGGTACCGTCGGTTTCCCTATCTTGTACGCATACTTAGCTAAGGCTTACCCAGCATGGGAATTACCTGTGTTGCATTTGTTTACTATTTCGGTTTGGATTTCTTTGCGTTTGTTACAGGCTGTGGACTCTCACTCGGGTTACGATTTCCCATGGTCATTACACAACTTTATACCATTCTGGGCCGGTGCTGAACACCACGATGACCATCACCACTATTTTATTGGTAACTACGCCAGTTCTTTCAGATGGTTTGACTACTTTTTGGATACCGAAAGTGGTGCTAAGGGGAAGGCTTCGAGAGAAAAAAAGATGAAGACCAAGGCTCATAAAGATTAATGAATAATATACGAAACTTGTCACAGTATACAAATAATGTAAGATACTACAGGCTGTTTGTGTGTAGGTAGTGCAACTAGTGAGACACTCTTGTTACAAAACGCTGGACAAATTAATTTCTTTTATTTGCAACTTAGGGCTGATGCCCTAGTTCCATGTGACTGAAACAAAACCTTGACTATACTACTGCACATAAAATTCTATTCCCATTTGCGAAATTTTTTCGTCGCGCACACCACTGGTGCGAGCAGAGCCTGGTTTCGAAAAAAACGTCTATTTGAAAGTTACTCCTGAACTTCTGGTAGTATAATCAACAGTCAAAGTAAGTACAAGACGGAAACATGGTGGATGGATAAAGAAATCACCATAATCACATCTTTGCTCATGTCAAGAAGCGTGGGATGGGGTGTGCTTTTGTCAGTGGAGATATCCATAGAAAAAATTTTCATTTTACTAACCAAGTAACAGAATGTCTAGATTAAACGAATATCAAGTTATCGGTCGTCGTCTCCCAACTGATTCTGTTCCAGAACCAAAGTTGTACCGTATGAGAATCTTTGCTCCAAACGCTGTTGTTGCTAAGTCTCGTTACTGGTACTTCTTACAAAAATTGCACAAGGTCAAGAAGGCCTCTGGTGAAATTGTTTCCGTCAACACCATCTCTGAAGCCCGTCCAACCAAGGTCAAGACTTTCGGTATCTGGATCAGATACGACTCCAGATCTGGTATCCACAACATGTACAAAGAATACAGAGATGTTACCAGAGTTGGTGCCGTTGAAACCATGTACCAAGACTTGGCTGCTAGACACAGAGCCAGATTTAGATCTATCCACATCTTGAAGGTTGTTGAATTAGAAAAGGTCGATGACGTCAAGAGACAATACGTTAAGCAATACTTGACCAAAGACTTAAAATTCCCATTACCTCACAGAGTCCAAAAGTCCAAGAACTTGTACGCCAACCAAGTCCCAACCACCTTCTACTAGGTTTAAAATATATTTTATATATGAGTAATCTATAATGAACATATATTTACTATTAAAAATCCCGTGTGCACTTTATAGCCCGATAACCGTCGGCTTTCATTCTATGAGTAATCTTCAACCGGAAATCACCAGGTTTTAAATACCTAAATGGGTGTGGCTTGCGACGGGGGCCTTTGACTCTGGAGCAAAAAAAAAAAAAGTATTTAAGGGGGCCGCTCGATTCTATATTGATAAGTGAATTAAAATATATACCAAAAACATGTCTTACGGAGCAAAAGCTGCCGAGAGATTGGCCAACAAAACAATTCTTCTTACCGGTGCATCTGCCGGAATTGGAGAAGCCACTGCGAGAGAATTGGCTGCTGCCGCAAACGGTAAGATCAAGTTGATCTTGACGGCAAGAAGAAAGGAGAAATTGGAACAGTTGGCCACCAGCTTAAAGACTGATTATCCTGCCATTGAAGTCTTGACCTCATCATTGGACGTATCAAAACTTGCTACGATCAAGCCGTTTATTTCTGGATTACCAAAGAATTTCGCCGATATTGATGTCTTGATCAACAATGCCGGTAAGGCATTGGGAAAAGATCCAGTGGGTGAAATTCTCGAAGAAGATATCGAAGAAATGTTCAACACCAATGTTTTGGGATTAATCAACTTGACCCAAGCTGTATTGCCGATCCTTAAGGCCAAGGATTCCGGTGACATTGTCAACTTGGGCTCGATTGCCGGTAGAGACCCATACCCTGGTGGAGGTATCTACTGTGCCACCAAAGCGAGTGTTAAATCGTTTTCGCATGTGTTGAGAAAGGAATTGATCAGCACCAAGATCCGGGTGTTGGAAGTTGATCCTGGTAACGTGGAAACCGAGTTCAGTTTGGTGCGGTTCAAGAGCGACAAGGAAAAGGCAAAGGCCGTTTACGACGGTACCGAGCCATTGGTGGCCAGTGACATTGCTGAGATCATCGTTTTCGGCTTGACCAGAAGACAAAACACTGTTATTGCCGAAACCTTGGTGTTTGCTACGGGCCAAGCCAGTGCCAACCATCTCCATAGAAACAACTTGTAGAACATTTGTTAGGTGTCAAAAAAGAAAGGATTAGAAATGTATGTTAAAAGCTCAACTGTTCCAATGTTTTGCTCAACTTGGCTGCTCCTTCGGTAGCACCATCGTCAACCCCGAGTTTTGGACGGTTCATTTCAAGTCCTGCTAACAAGACACAAGCCTTGCAAATTTTGTTGGACGATAAGTAACCGCATTTCTCGCACCGGTTGCCGTCTTCGTACTTTGCTTGACGTTGTGGGAGTTGGACCGAGCCATCAGGGTTGATTTCCGTTTCTTGCTTGCGCTTGTTCTTGTAGGAAGTTGTTACTTTCTTCTTTTTGGGTGCAAGTACCAAATGTTCTCCACTGTAGATGATATCCATGATACAAGAAGGGCGAATACTTTCCAATGCCTTGAGAAGTTCTCTTGCTGTTCCTCTGAATGCTTCAGGGGCATAGGTACATTCGGTAGAGAAATAGTCCAATTTTTTGTAGTGGGCATAAAGCACGATTTCCTTTTGGTACGAGTACTTAAATGGCTTCAGACGTTTAATGGGCGAGCCGGCAGACTGAGTAAGAATGGCACAAGATTTCTCCAAACGAGCAGTATCACCTCTCAAGAGATTCATAAGCACGGTTTCGGCCATATCATCAGCATTGTGGCCGGTCACGACGTGGTTGATGCCTAATTTGGCGGCACCTCTGTCTAATGCCTGGCGCCGCAACACTCCACAGTATGTACACAGAGACCGGATTCCAGCACAAGACACGATTTCGTCCATCGACCAGTCATACAAATCTTTGTACGATACGATCTCGAGAGGCATGTTGTACTGGACCTGGTTCCGTTTGACGGTAGCCAACGAATCGTCACGGTATCCCTTGATTCCCTCGTCGATCGATAAAAGCACAAGCTCAAGTCCATAATCGTACCGTTCATTCAACAATTTAAGCACTGATGCAAGTACTGTCGAGTCTTTCCCGCCCGATGCCCCGATGGCAACCCGTTCACCACGTTCAAAGAGACGGGCATCGGTGATAGTGTGATGGATTTCTGTCTCGAAAACAAGATAAAAACACTCTTTACAAAGTTTCTGGAGATTCTTGGGACGTTTCATCACGGCTTTACGGCCATGGCACAACTCACAGAGCGCAGAAACCTTAACTTTCTTCTGCATCGATGGTGGTTTAGTATTAATAGTATAGTTTTCGCGATGATCAAGATCAAAAAAAAAAAAAATAAAAAGATACAATCAACGATGATTACAATAAAGAACTTGAAAAGAATTTAAACAAAGTTACCTTTCCTTTGAACAAAGTTACTTTTAATCATTTTCTCCTTTTTAATTCTTCCTTTACAACATTTTTTCAACTTTACTTTAATTTTTTTTTTCTTATACAATCATTTATTAATGCATCTCTCCTAAACAGCCGACTGGAATTCATCATTATTGGCATTGACATTGGCGTATCTGAACCGGTTGACTTCTTCTTGTATCTGTTCCTTCTGCTCCTTGTGCTGCTGCTGTTGTTGCTGCGGCTTCTTGCCGTACCCGTTCGACGACGTCTTCTCGTTCTTCTCGGTCAACAAACCCACCTTTTCGTTCATGATAATCGCCAATTCCTGCAATCTCGATCTCTGTGGTTCATTCGATACGAAATTCACAAAGTTCTTTTCTTCATCAAACGCTCCCGACGTTTCTCCGCCGTCAAGCATCTTCAGCAAAATGCCACGGACATCTTCAACAGGAAGATCAAATACCTGCGATAACTTGGCAACCGACAACTTGGTGTAAATGCTCTTGTAGGTAAAGATGTATGTTCTTAAACCCTCGACCTGCAACTCGTGCTTCAACATCGCCAACAACTCGTCATGGTTGGGGAATAACTTCCAGATCTTGATCGACGACAACAAGCCGTACGCCTTCGACCAGTCTCCCTTCTGCAATGCAATGGAGGCGTGCACAATGTGGTCCTTGATACTTTCTGGAGGACCAGTGAAGAATTGTCTGTCATGGAACTCCAACTTGCTCTTGAACGACTTAAGGTTGTTCTTGCGCTTGTTGTCCTTGGCCGACGACGTGGCTGCCGCAAGCGCAGGGATCTCTATCAACAAGGAACTCGTCAGGAAAACACATTCTAACAACTCCAAGTTTATGTGCTGGTGGAATGGCAACAACTTCTGCTTTTCAACCACGGTCGCCTGGTTTGGATATTTCGAGTTAAACCCTTGACCGAGCAACTCCTTAGATCTCTGAGAGTTGACAATCTCGTTCAAGATCTTGTTCGACTGGCCAATGGCTCCGGATCTGAACGCAGACAAACCCAATTGGACAATCGCCCGGTTGAATTGCACTTGCAACGAAGAGTCTGCCTGGTGGATACCGGCATGGACATCCTGAGCGAGCGGAGAGCTTTCAAACAACTTTCTGGCAAGAGCATAGTCGTTGTTAACGGCATAATAGTACACGCGGAAGAGCAATGCATGCTTGCCGTACACGGAGTTGGTGTGGTCTTCCAAGAACTTGGCCAAGCCGTCAATCAACTCGGCTGGAGATGCCTGTTTCGACACGATTTCGGAGTCGGTGTCAATACCCTTCCATGCCTCGGCCTCGTTGGCCTTGATCAACTGGTCAGGCTTGTAGTAGACGTGTTCCAATCTTCTCAAGATGATTCTTGGTAATTGTTCGGTCTGCAACCTCAAGGAAGCAGGAGTCGTGGCCTCAACATAAGATTGGCCTCTGACAATCAACTTGTAGATTATACTTTCGTCCTTCAATCTTTCCACGTACTCCAAAGAGTGGGGGTCGGTGTTCTGCAAGTATTTGGTGAACTCATCGTCCAAACGGTCAATCAACGAAGTCACGGAACCAAAAATGACTCTGGTGCCGGCATCGTTGGCAGGAGGCTCGATGTCCATGTCGTCAGTGGTCACACCCAACTCAGACAATTGATAAGTTGCAATATTTGTTTCCAACAAGTCCAATAAAGCATTGATGTTGGCATCACTTTGCTTCCACTGATCCAATGGCATAAATGCCTGGTTGGCCGAGGCATCGAAACGGATCGAAACCAACATCTGGTAGATCGAAATCAACTCGAATGGACCGCCACGAGGTAAAGTTTCCTCCAACAACTGCTCCAAGATCTGGATCTGTTCGTGTTTGTCGATGTTCTTCTTACCACGAGTTTCAGCAATCAGCTTCAAGGTGGTGAATACAGGACTCAACACCTTCGAGCTGGCACTGTCAGCACTCAGTTCCTTGGCCTTGATTTCCACTGGTTCTTCGGCATCGAAAAGCTCAGGGTTTTCCTGGTACAAGTCGTAATGGGCCTGGAATTCCTTGACCTGCTTCTTGACTCTCTGTCTCGTGGTGTTGAAGGCTCTTCCTTCGGCAGCATTCAATGTCTTTTCATCCTTTTCGTTCTCGGTGGTTTCAGCAATGTACGCGTCCAAGCCTGCCAACAACTTAATGTAAAAGTTTGGCATGCCGATGTTCTGCTGGTTGGCTCTAATCAATAAACGGCCCAACTTGTCAAATTCGGTCAACACAGTGCCCCAATTGTTGTTAAACTTGGACGTGTTGATGGTCTCGATCGAATCCTTCATGTCGTCCAACAACTTTTCTTTAGCAGACTTCACAACGCGCTTGCCCTCATCTTCAGAGTCCAGATCAGAGTCTCCACCCTTAAGATAACTCTTCTTCAAGAAGTATGCGGGACCCAGAGGACGAGCATCCGAGTCGGAGTCGTCGCTGTCGGAGTCGGAATCGTTGGCCCATTCAGAATCTTCGTCAGATGACTGTTGTTCTTCGGACGAAGAAAGCAATTCTTCTTCGGAAGTACTCAACAAATCCTCCTCTTCAGAGGATGAGTCTGAACTGTAAGCAACAAAGAAACGCGACATGGTACGTGGTTGTCACTGTGGGTTTCTTTGGTTTTTGGTTATAAGGCAAATCAAATTTTCATCGATGAAGGTGAAAAAAACGATGGAAATTTTTCGTGCACCAGTACAAAATGTACGCAGCGTTCTCAAAGTTACCACCAACATCACCACCACTAAGTCTACTTCAATTTTCTTTTCTTTTCTTTGTGTGTATATCTGTCTCTAGTTATCGTATGTATAGCTCCTTACTCGCAGGAACTTGAACAGCTTCTCGTTGCGAAGGGCAAAATCGGTGATTTCTCCAACCCGTTCATCGTCATCAGCCATTTGTTTGCGGACCCCAAAATACTTCTTCCACGACAATTTGTTGTGTCGAAACACGCCGCCAAGCGACGTGATGGTGTATATATAGTAAAAAGTATAGTACGGCACCGACCCGTGGTCCACAACAATCTCAACCTCACCACCAGCAGTCGCCGTCCATCGGCCCACGTAACTTTTGTAGCTGTCGCCACGCGGTGCCGTCGAGCCCATCGCAACGAGCTGCTCTTCATTGCGATGTTTCAGCAAAAACGGAATCACTACTGGTGGCTCGTGTGTAGTGAGTACCACCACTACTGTCCCATCAGGATAAAATCGTAAGTAACGGTAGTATGTGATGGCACGAACCGGATTCGACCAGCTCGAACTAAATTCGGCCTTACCACCCTCGCTGTAGTAGTTCACCACTGAGATATAACATCCCAAGAACTTTACAAACGGTCTGGTGCTTGCCATGTGTTTCCATGAATCGTTATATTGTGGCAAGAGCGCAAGCGGATCGCGAGGAATAAGTCGGTTGGCTTCCAGCAAGCCACGGTTCTCATAGTAAATCTGTTTCGGGTATATCAAGTAACAAAGACGACGCCACACGTCGGACGATCCAAGTCCTAAAAATGCAAACTTCTTGCAGGTAATCGCCATATTGAACCACGATTCCAGCGATGAAACCAATAACGTTTCGAATATTGCGATCCAGACATCCCGTGGTAATGTTGTTAACACGGAAACTGGTTTCAAGTTCACGGTTTCGTCCACCATTTCACCATCGATACCGAGTTTCTGTACCTTGATCGTCAAGTCGTCGGTATCCGCGCCGGGCGCCACCGCTTCTGCGTCCGCAAACGAGGCAACAAGCCTGTCAGCATCAATCTGTCGTACAAGCTTATCATCCACTCTTTTTAAGATGTTTTTTCCGCGTTCCTGGTGGAGTTTATCGATGGCTTGCGGCACGTCGTGGTGGCGGTACAATTGGTCCACTTGCTCGTTGAGACGGAACGCCTTGCGGTAGTGTTCGATAGCGTCTGCCATCATGCCATGTGACTCCTTTTCAATGGCATATCGGAAACTTTCGATTGCCTGCCGGTCTGTCGGCGACAATTCGGCAACAGTCGAGTCCATTAAAGACGGTTTCCACAGTGGGCTTTTAAAGTGTGGGAAAAATCGTAGATTCTTGTTTTAGTAAGCGATCACGTGATATTTACCCCAACAAATCATCAAGAAACGCATCGTCGTGGTGAAGTTTGGTGACGGTTTTCATTGGAGCCGATGATGGAGTAAGTTCAAGTTCAGCCATTGTGGTTTCGAGGTCTGGCGGTGCCAATTTTTCCCCTAAAATATGTTCCAAATCGTCGTCGAGCGTAGAAACCGATGCCAGTGCGCCGCTGGTACCAGCATTGGCGCGGTTACTGGCGTTGGCAAGCCGCGAGTTGAGATTAGCGACACCGGCAGCATCGCCATTGTAGTTGTTGATTTCAAGGACTTTTTGTTTCTGGGGCTTTTCCTCACCGAATCGGGTTTTGATCAGGTCATAAAAGCGAGCTTCTTCTGCGAGCTGTTGGCGCTGGCGGTCGGCGGCAATTTCGTCGGCGCTAAGCACGCGCACCGCCAGTTTTGGCTGCTGCTCGCCGCGTGGCTGCGAAAGACGTGCGCTTCCCACCGCGAATCCGTCCAACTCGTGCGCGGGAATCTCGCTCAAGTGCCGCTGGCTGCGTTTGGCGTGGTACACGTCGTTGTAGTCATCGTGAGTACGGGTGATTTCACGGTAGCTATCAAGACCATATTCGTCCAAGAAATTGTCGGACATTTTGGAACGGAGAAGTTTTCGGTTCTTTGACGGCTTGAGCAATTCATGAAGCAGCGCCACGACAGGCTCCTCGCTACCGCCATTATCTTTTGCTGGCGCGGTGGGTTTTGGTTCTGGCGCCGTACCGAGATATATTCCGTCACGCTCGTTTTCAGTGTCAGTGTTAGGTTCCACGCTTTCTGTGGACTTTGGTTCGCTCAATTGTTCTAGAATCTGCTGCTTCGCCTTAATCTTCTCTTCTCTGGAAGCCAGTCCGAGCTCAGGATAAAAATGGTTGACCAACGCTTCGTCAGCATCAGATTCCCATTCGTCATCAGAATCGCGAAGGATGAGTCGCGGAGGCGCTCGATCAACATCTTTCTTTGCCGACCATTTCGGTTTAGGTGCAGTGGGTTCTCGTGGCAGTTCGATCCCATGTTTCTTCATAAACTTATACTTGGCCTTCTTGTCCCATTTCGAGTTCTTTAACACCATTCGGAGATTTATTAGTGACCAACAAAGTAAAAAAAAAAAAAAAAGAGACAAGAAAATTCGCACGACGGTTCATTTTTTATTTTACGTTCGTGTTACCGTTTCGTCGTATTCTCGCTAATTTGTCCCCAACAAATCTCGCTAATTCTCTATTTTGTCGCTAACTCTCAAACTTGCTCACTATTTCGTTCTCCATTCATTTTCTCACGCTTCAACCGTCTCCTTTTTCTCTACACACCACCCACACACCTTTAATGTCGAATAATCTCTCGATCGAAGAGTTGTTGAAACGGCTCCAGATGGGCCAGAAATTGCTGGAATCGCAACAGAAACAAATGAAAGACCATAAGTTCTGGAAAACACAACCAGTGCCGCTGCTTGACGACAAGATCAGCAGCGAGGGTCCAATTGACGCCACCAAGAAACCACAAGACATTCCTGCCGACCCACTTCCACTCCTCAAAGAGTTTGAGTGGAGCACCATCGATGTCGAGTCTCCTGACGAATTGGAGGAAGTCTACCAACTTTTGTACGAAAACTACGTCGAGGATCAGGACGCCACGTTCCGGTTCAAATACTCACACGAGTTCTTCAAGTGGGCCCTCAAGCCTCCAGGATGGAAGAAAGAATGGCACGTCGGTGTCCGTGTGCGTGAAACCGGAAAGTTGGTATCGTTCATAAGTGCGGTGCCCATCCATCTTCGTCTCAACACCTCGAAAACCGTGTTGCCGAGCGTTGAGATCAATTTCTTGTGTATCCACAAGAAATTGCGTAGCAAGCGGTTGGCTCCTGTGTTGATCAAGGAAATTACTCGTCGTGTCAACCGCCATGATATCTGGCAGGCATTGTATACCGTTGGAATGGTGTTGCCATCTCCAGTGTCGACTTGTCGTTACACTCACCGTCCGATCAACTGGTCAAAGCTTCATGATGTTGGCTTCTCGCATCTTCCAGCGAACAAGACCAAGGCAGGAATGGTGGCATACTATGCTTTACCGGACGCTACCACCACAAAGGGCTTGCGTCCAATGAAACACGCCGACTTGGACCAAGTCTACGACTTACTCCACAAATTCCAAGAACGTTTCGAGTTGGTGCAAGTATTTGAGCGTGAAGAATTGGCCCACTGGCTACTTGGGGCCCAGGAAGGCGATTCGAACGTGATCAAGACGTTTGTTGTGGAAGAAGACGGCAAGATCACCGACTTCTTCTCGTATTACTTATTGCCATTCACGGTATTGGAAAATGCGCAACACAACGAATTGGGGATTGCGTATCTTTTCTACTATGCGTCGCTGCTGGCTGAAACTGCTGGCTACAAGGAGCGTTTGGTGTCGTTGATGAATGATGCGTTGATTTGCTCAAAGAAGGATGGAGTTGATGTGTTCAACTGTTTGACGTCACAGGACAATTCGTATTTCATCAAGGAAGCAAAGTTTGGCAGCGGTGACGGATTCCTCAACTACTACTTGTTCAACTACAAGACATACCCGATTCATGGAGGTATTGATCCCGAGACAAAAGAAGTTGTGCCGGACAAGTCAAGTGGTATTGGTGCAGTACTTCTTTAGAAGAAAAGTAGATGGATCAGAGGAGGAAGAATTGACGACGATGAGTTTTTGGTAAAATTGTAGATATTGTAAAGAATTTTGGAGTTTTACAAAAAAAGAAGGAATTAATGTAATACCTTACCAGACTAATAATGAAGTGAATTTCGTAAGAGCAATGATAGTTTGAAATAACGAATTATGTTTACCTACACATATCGTTCTTGAGATGAGATGAGACATCGTCAAAGCAGACCTAATAAGCTGAAAAAGAAAAAAAAAAGCCTGTTTAGAAAAGTAAACCTATTAAAATTTACAAATTGCTTTGTAGTCTTAAAACAATGGCCAATCAATCGGAAAATGTAGATTCTTTAATTTTAAAACAACAGATTGAATGAAAATGGTAAGGCTGGTTGATTTTTCAGTATCATGACTTTATTCAGTCGCAAAAAAATGTTTGTTGCGAAAATTTATCTCATCGCATCATGATTTCTTCCAGTGTCTGGGTTCCCCGCGGCTTTGCGGCCGAGTTTCCAGAGACTTATGAGTTGGACGATGAAGAAATGGCAAGAATTACTGCCATGGCAAATCTCGAGTTGAACGATGCCGAAACCGCACCAAAGAATGAGTTGAAGGACCAAATCGAATTGGATGACGACCTCAAGGAATACGACTTGGAAAACTACGACAACGACCGTGACAGTGACGGTGAAGAAGTGACAATGTTCCCAGGTCTTTCTCAAGCCAAGTTCCATGCCGCTGCTGAAGACGGTGATGACGCGTACCTCCTGCTTCCCACCGAAACCGACGCCCAAGAAGAAAAGCAAGAATCGCAGATATATCCTACCGATAACTTGGTTTTGGCGACCAGAACCGAAGATGAGGTGTCTTATTTGGACGTTTATGTGTACGATGATGGTGCTGGTGCTCCTGCCGGTTCCAACGAGGAAGAAGAAGACAAGTTTGACGCCGATGTTGCCAAGGGTCTTGTGAGAGAAGCTAACTTGTATGTCCATCATGACATCATGTTGCCAGCTTTCCCGCTCTGTGTTGAATGGGTCAATTACCGCCGTGACACTGAGGACCACGTTGGCAACTTTGCTGCTGTAGGTACTTTTGATCCGCAGATTGAGCTCTGGAACCTCGACTGCGTCGACAAAGCGTTCCCCGACGTCATTTTGGGCGAAGTCTCTGCCAAAAAACGGAAAAAGAAAAAGACTTCGACTACTCATCACACTGACGCTGTGTTGCTGTTGGCACACAATCGTCAGCACCGTACCGTGCTTGCTTCGACCTCGGCCGACCACACCGTCAAGTTATGGGACTTGGAACATGCCGTTGCTGCTCGTTCGATGTCGATCCACGGTGCCAAAACAGTCTCGCTGTCCCAATGGCATACCAGCGAGGCGCTGGTGTTGTTGACAGGTGGCTACGATGCCACGGCGGCCGTTTCCGATGTCAGAATCGCCGATGACGCTCAAATGTCAAAGAAGTACGCTGTGGCTCGCGGTGAAGAGGTTGAAGCCGTTCGTTGGGCTCAGGGAGCAGCTCCAGAACAGTTCTACGCCGGTACCGACCAAGGTAACGTGTATAGTTTCGATGTGCGTGTCACCGACAAGCCGTTGTGGACACTTCATGCACACGATGCGGCGATTTCTGGTTTGGACGTGAACTCTCATGTTCCTGGCATGGTGGTGTCGCTGGCGATGGGTGAAAAGAGCGTCAAGTTGTGGAAATGTACCGATTCCACGCCGTCGATGGTGTTGCTGCGTGACTTTGGTGTTGGTAACGTGTTGACGGCGCTGTTTGCAGGTGATATTGAAGTTGCTGGTAATGTCACGATTGGTGGTGTGAGTGGAGCATTGAAGATGTGGGATACGTTTTCGAATCCATCTGTTCGTAGTAGTTTCCGTGAACAATTGAAGCAAGTGCAACAGGATGCCAGAAAGCAGGCCAAGGAAGCAGGCAGAGCATCGAGAATTGCCAGAAAGTACCAGACTGGCGAAGAGTACGTGGTTCTGGTTGAAGCAGGAGGATTTGAGGATGAATCTGACGATGAGGAATAAACTACGACACTAACATCATCACAGAATAAACAATCCATTTCGTAGGGTCAATTTTCACAGTAAATACATAATAGAGTGTTGATTAAACTAATAAGAAATAAAAACAATGAACGAGGAAAGTTTCAGGGAAACTGGGGAAAAGAATCCATCTTTCCCAATATCACCAACAAAGTCACTATCTAAGAGATACTGGAAAACTTTTCCACTAATTGTTCAACCAGCCACCCTGAAGAAATGTCGTCGACAATCCCGTCAATACTAACAGTAGGTGTCACGTGAACACCCACTCCTCTCAAGTATTTGGTAAAGTACTTGATATCTGCCGTAACTGCATTACCGTCGTTACTTCCTGGAGTTCCAAGGGGAAGTGGTGCGATTTCTACCTTCAGTAACAATTCTGATTCGGTAAATGGTAACGTCAACTCGGCAGCCACCACGCTGTAAATGCGGCGGTAAACGTCGTTACGTGTAAGCGGAACTGTTGCCGCATCGAAAAAGTGAGTATTGGCGCGGAACAACGTTGTCAAAACGTCCCAGTAAAAGTGCGATTTTAACAACTGAGCGGCGGCCAATGCAAACTCTGCAAGGTACAATGAATTGGGATGCCATGGTTGAACCACATTGACCACCACGAACTGGAACTTACCGGGAAATTTTGCCTGGAGTTGTGGGATAACGTCGCGGAGTTTGAGGAAAAGACGGGCCAGGAAGGGGCAGTTGAGGTCGAGAAAAAGGTTGACGACGTGGGGCAGCGAACCTGCAAGCTCGGCAGGAGTGAAGTAGTAATGTGTAGCGGCGTATTTGGGACTAATCATTTTATGGGCTGAGGGAGGAAACCGACAGTTTATCGTCGAGATCAAAATCGTGGGGATTCACAACAAGATTGTGGACGGCCATGCGATCGCGGTGCCGTAGAGGCTGGTCGTCATCGGATGCCTGTTGCCGCAAATAGTGGCTTGAAATGCGAAACTTTTTGCGCGCAGCGGTGGTAATTATTTGTTCGCGCGGCCGTTTTCGCACCACCACCGCCAGCAGGGACGATTCCAGCGGCTGCTGCTGCGGTTGCGGCGGCGACGCCGACGCCACAGTCACACCCACATTTTCTTGTTTGACATTTTCTTGTACGACATTCGCAATAGTTTCATCGGTTTCTGCAGGTATAGCGGCGCCCCGCTGGTTATTTTTCGCAGGAGACGCACGATCGTTTGGATCGTCACTATATTTCATGCATTTGGTGTCGCGGCTCAGGACAGTATTTTCCCTCGCCAGCTCCAGCTCCAGCGCCGCCAGTTCCAGCGCCACTGCTACCGATGCCGCTTTTTTTGCGCGTTCTCGTCGCTCAGCAGCAAATAATTGGGCTAACCGGCCCAGGACCAGCACCTCTGACAGCACCTCTGGCAGTAACAGCAGCTTAATTTTCTGACGATTGCGTCGTTCTGATTCCATCATTTCTCGAAGTCGTTGCGAAACCAAACGCGTTTCGGATTCATGATTCTCATTCAACTCTTTACTGTTCTTACTATTTAATCCCACGGCTTTTTCCTGATTAAATTCAAGTTCTGATTTGATCACTTTAGTCTCAATCTCCACTTTCTTTACAACTTCAACTTCAACTTCTTCAAGCTCTTGTTCTTTGTCTTCATCTTTGTCTTTCTTCTCTTGACGTCGACGTTTACGTTCTCTTCGCTTGCGTCGCTTTGTTCGCTCAAAATCCACCGTTTCACGCCGTCTCTTCTCCTCCACAACATCCAGTGACTCTACTGCCACCAGCTGCTGCTCTCCTTCACGCACCGGCGGCACGGGTTCCTGCGGCACTGGCGCCGAACCCCACCATCTCGAAAAGAAGCTAAACATTTAGTGTTTTATTTGTTCGCGCGCGCGCGCCAATATGCTATACAAGAATCACCAACTTACACTTGTCAAACAACACCTCCTGGAATTTGTCGTCGTCATCGACCTCAAACTCCTTCAACTTAAGCCGATGTATCTCACCAAAGTTGTGGCTCGCCATCTCATTTTCAGCAAGAAAATCGTCAAAGTCGTTCTTCAAAAAAAGCTGGATCTCATTCCCAGCCAGCTGCTGCGCCGGTTCTGGCAAGTCCAACCGCTTGTACAACTTGGTCTTAAGGTCCTGTAACCGCAAGTTGGTAGGAAGAAGCAACACAAAGATATCGTCATGGTAATAGAACTTGACTTTGACCTTCAGAACCGCTGCCAGCAGCAGCGATCTGGAGCGCGATGCGTGTTCCAACGACGTGCTTGATGCCCGTGTATTTTGCTGCAGCTGAGGCTGATGTCCTGAGTATTGCGATAGACGGTCCTGGTGATACACCAGATGCTGGTTCACCGGCTTCAGCTGACGGCGCGTGTCATCAACAAACTCGCGATCAAAGCCGTTGTCCAACACCTCAAAGAGCCGTAGAACGTCTTCCAGGCGCGATATGTGCGATGGGAGCCCAATAAGATTGCGCAAATAGTAGTCCAACTTCTCACGACGCAATTTGGAAATGCTGTCGTTGACGTTGATCAACGGGCCGGGAATCGAAGGGATAATCCGCCGCAGGTTTTCGATTTTGCCAGCCTCGTAGGGAAATAACTCCAACAACTTGACTTGCAAGTCGTAGAAGTCCTGGTAGAACCGGTACAAGTGGCGTACCTTACCGTTCAGCAATCGCGCTATCACAAGGTACTGGTACCGTCCGTGGTCGAGCTGGTACGAATCGACGCCTGCCTCCAATATCGTGGTGTTGGACAGTGAAAGCGACGAGCGGTTCAGTCCTGTAGGCCGCGATCCTTCAAAGAACTGGCTGTTCAGCGACACTGGCGCCTGCTGTGAGTTCAGAATCAGACCAAGCGGAATTGTCAGTGCTTGGTACCGTGCTGTTTGGTCTTTCCACTCCTCGACGGTGGGAATCTTGAAGTTATCTATTATACGGGCGATATCGTCGACATCAGTGGAATTGCCGGGGTTCAAGAGGTCAATGATCTTGACATACGATACCGGCACAAGCCCAGGACCACCTAAACGGTTAATTGGTTTGGCGATAAACCACTCAAACTCGTGGTGGGCGCAGATGATCAAGTTTTCGTTGGGAACGATATCCAACTCGTCCTCACGCTCGGCCTTGAACTCGTACAACGTCACGGCGTAAAGCGTCTGGTTCGAGTTGCGCTGTGGCAACAGCTGTGTCAGTTGATGATGTTGATGTTGCTGTGGCTCGAGCGGTGGCGCTGTTGCCATTGGCCTCGAGCGGTTGAACACTTCAAAGTAGGAGATTGGAACCATGCCTTTGGCGTGTGTCATGGGATTTGTAGCTTCGTACCAGCCATTAGTGGTGTCTGGAGCATCATCATCGGAAAGTACATGGAAGAAATCACCTTTGGCAAACCGCAACTCGCCGGGGCCCTGCGGTTCGTAGTCGTACAATGCTTTGATGACCTTCTTGGGAGACTGCAACTGTGACTCGGCGGTGGCACCGCCATAAAGCGGTACCAGCAGCAGCAGCACCACACGTGAAATATTGTGTTTCGGGCTATCGGACAGATTCGACAGCCTCTTGCTTCTTCTGAAAGATTTAATCATCGCCGGTGTATGTCTCCCAGGGGAGGTGGAAAATGGCTGGATTTACAGTTGAGAAAAAAGGCGTGCGCCGCCGCATTTTTTTCCCTTTGGTTTAAAAAACCGCTTTTTTTTGTGTGTGTGAGTATGTGAGTGTGAATGGTGTGAGAGAGTGGGCCTCGAGCCAGGCACAGGCACGGGCGTAGGCGCTAGCTCCGCGGGCGCGGCGCGCCCACGCCAAAAAAAAAACTAATTTCTTATAAATTTTCCCGTCAGTCAGTTTCTGTTGTTGGCCCGCATGAATCGAGATTCACGCCGTTGTCGTAGCGGAAAATGTAAGATGGCGCCGTGTATTCATAATGTCTAAATTTAATAACAAAAAAAAAAAAAAAATTAGAAAAAGAAATGAATTCCTATTTTATTTTACATCTCAAAACGGTAATACTCATCAGAACTGCTCAGCAGCATTGGAGACGACAGTGAGGTGGATGCACCAGATATTGATGATAATACTCCTGCAGCTGCCGCGGACCTTGTCTTTTTCTGGGACGATTCTCGTTGTTCACATTCACGATACTTTGCCAAATATATCCGAAGTGCTTCGGCATATGGTTCAAATCCGAGCGTGTAAAGCAGCCATAAAATGTCCTCACCATTAAGTGTTTTCCGTTGTTCGAGCAAACACCGGTCTGCAGCCTGACTAGTTACAAACAGAATAAACTCCAGCACACATTCTTGAATACATTCCTTCAGCTCGCGCGAAAGTTTCGCATGTTCAGGAAGGGCCAGTTTCATTACTCGCCCGACTGCGGTTAGCACCCTGAATATTCTTTTTCTCTACCTTTAACAAAACTTATTAAAAAAAAGAAGAAGAAGAAGCAGTAGCAGCAAAAGCCACAGAGTTCTGAAAAGCTAATGCCTTACAATATGCCTCGGCTCCTCTTCATGAATTAAAAGCTAACGTACCATTTGCAATTGGAAGAAATCGATCCTGCTCCTTGATTTCGTAGTCGCAGTTTCTAAGATCCATCTTCCTCCTTCTTTTCGTTTTTCTCTGTTCGCTTGCGTAGCGAGCGCGCACGGCTACTTAATACCATCTGGGCTGCTCCGAGTCTCGGGACTCGGACTTACCGCTACAACCGCGCCAAACACTTTGCCACGTATCGGTGGTACACTGCACAGTCGGGGCTTTCGTCCTTCCAGTAGTCAAATAACACCAACAGGTGTTCAAACATCGTAGCCAAGCTGGAACGCAGCACCACCGCATCCAACATCCGTTCCACCAGCGGTGCTGTGCCGAGCTCGGGCATCTGCGCCATGGACTGGGCAAAGCTGGCATCAGTCATTGCCGCAGCCGCCATAGCTCCAAGCTTCTTGTAGAGCATAAACTGACACATGTTCGCCATAAAGAGTCCCCGCAAATAGTACCACAGACCAGGATGACGATGCGCTCCCAATTTGGGGATATCCATCCTGGGAAGTGACACGAGGTTGGTGATAAATGCCCGAAGGATCTTGGCCCGTGCTGCTGGCATGTTGCGAATTGTGACACCGTCATCACCATCATCACACTCTTCGGAAAAGTCCTCAGTACGGAACTGTTGCTGGTACACCGGCGGTGCGGCAAGCACGTTACCGTAGCGAGTCTCAACATCGTCCGAGCTCACAGACGTCGATTCTGGTGTTTCGAGTCCATGTCGCATGCCTACCAACTGTTTTGTTTTGACCACATCGAGCGCTGCTGCCACCAACTCGATAAAACTGATTTTGTCTTCTAGAATAAGGTACACGAGAGGCCG
This sequence comes from Teunomyces tritomae, assembly GCA_030568455.1. Taxonomy (NCBI): domain Eukaryota; kingdom Fungi; phylum Ascomycota; class Pichiomycetes; order Serinales; family Debaryomycetaceae; genus Teunomyces; species Teunomyces tritomae. Next base: position 225,668 of record JAJMFZ010000005.1, read on the forward strand.
AAGGAGCAACATTTTAGAATTGATAATCCGAGTTTTGATATACATCACCAGTTCTGACTGGGCACGGAGCAACAAGTCTTCATCGACCAAAAAGTCATCCAAGTTATCTTTGAGGTTTTCTGCTTGGCCTGATTTCTTCTTATCGTAATTGTGTTTGATGCGTTTGTAGATCTCTTCAGTATTAATTTCCTGGAGTACAAACCCGCGCACGCGCGGTCCTAGCGAGTTGATGATCCCGTTGTATTGGTTCATATAGGCAATAAACCGTGGCCACATTGCCGCCTCAAACTCTTCCAGGTCCCAATCGGCAGTGTCGACGTAGATTTCACCATACATTTTGTTATCGACCTTGCGGACGGCGACTTCGGTCAAAAAGTAGTACCACGAGTACTCATCATAATATTTAGCCGCAGCAGCCTCTACCGCTGCACTATATTCTCCCTCGGGCGTGTCTGCTGCCGACGGAAAACTTGTGGGCGGTGCGGCCTGCGTAATTCCCAGCGGTGGTACGCGCGGTGAAAGCTCGCACCGAAGTTCGCACTCCAACTTCAAACATATCCAAAAAAGGCGGTCAACCTGACGCTTTTTTTCGGCGCGGAGTTCGCAACCACGCAAAGTTTCCAAGTAGTACATTAGATGGTGGCACGCAGCAGTGAGGTGGCGGTACGCGGCGGCCGGCGCCACGAGACAGAGTTGAAATTGACTCACCAAAAGACTGTAGACACACGAACGTATGTTATTCTGCTTAAGAAGCAGCGGATACGTGGTGGAGATAATCGAGGCGTAATTGAGAAGAAGACTGGCAATGTCAAACCGAGACGTTGGAAGCTCGTCGCCATCTGGTGACGGTTCATCAGCCACCGCCAATCCAGCATCTCGTTCCTGTAACGAACTCTCATACTTTACACAGTTGTCCAACAGGAGCGGCACTGCAATTGCTCCAAGTGCACATACCGCGAGAATCACCGGTATGTTCTTGCACATCGTGCGAAAACTCTTGCGGCGCGCGGGAGTGTCTGCGACGCCAGCGGCTGCAAGCGCGGCGGTAAGTTCTGGCGGTACCCGGTCGCGCGACTTGGCGCTACCGCGCGACTCACAATCGCGCGCGTAAATTTCCACTAGCCGCAAAAACGTAAGTTCTGGCGTATGTTTCTTAAACATCTGATAGGTCTCAAGACATTCGAGAAGTCGATGCATGTTGAGAACCGGTACTTTCGTGAGACAATTGAGAAAGAACAGGCTCACGAGCTGTGAAAACGTGCGGTCCAAAAACCGTTCGATCGCCGGTACTCTCGTAAATGTACCATCGCTAAGAATCTTAATTGTCGGTGCGGCGCGCGGCCGGGAGTAGCTGGCAATGAGCTGACGTTCTGTTTCGGCAATCTCTGCTGCTGTTTCGCCCATAACTTCACCAAAGTAACGCCATCGCATCACCAGCGTTGCGGCCATGTCCCACAATCCGTGCGCAGCCTCAACTTTCTGTCTTTTTGGTGTTGGCTCTTTTTTCAACTGTCGCACTTCGGCAAGAAGCACGTCGAGCTTCGCCAACATGCTCGCCTGCGTATCGATTTGTCGTGCTGCCGGAGCATCGGCCTGGAAATTGCAGTTCATGTTGCCCACACGCACACATGAGCCACAGCGTGGACGTATATTGTCGCATTTGATCTTTTTGAGGCGGCAGGAATCGCACGCTGTGAGCGCCCGTTTCCGTGCGCTGGCGCCATGACCGCTGTTGCTGCCGTTGGTAGCAGGCGTATTTGCTGGCAAAGTGGTCTTCTGACTACTGGAAGTCGCTGGGGGTACTGCCATGGTATTGGATCCCACATTAAACTCGTCGGTTTGTGGCGTTGGAATCTGGTTCATGGGCACCATGGGAAAGAACTGTTGGGGTGGCGGCTGGAAGTAGCCCGGATTGACGTAGAGTTGCGACTGGATCGCATACTGTGGAAGTTGTGGAAGTGGTTGGGGGTGAAGGGGGATCTGTTGCTGCGGCATCTGTTGCTGTGGATAGTCCAGGCTCAGGCTAGACAGCAGGTCTTCCTTCTTTACCATGCTTTCCAGCGTTTTCGCATCATAAAATCAAGACTAAGAATTGAGGAGAACAATAGAAAAATAACAGGAAAATAAAACAGCGAAACAGAAACAGAAACACAAACGTAAACGGAAACTACAAGCAGGCAAAAAAAAAAGACAAAACAAATTATAAAAAAGTATCTTGTAACTTCTAACAGCTATGAAACCATTCTTTGTAACAATGTATGTTTATGAACATCGCAATTGGCCACCACCACCCCCTTGTTTTCTTTCTTCAAATAGTTCTTTTTCTCAATTCATTATTTAACCTGGTGGTAATTGAGAGGCATCAACAATGTCGGACGCATCAATTGCATCCTCGTCCTCCTCGATAGTTCCACTCAATGGAGTTCTAGGAAGAGCCATCATACCTGATCTCGCGATTTCCAAGATCCCGAATGGCTGAAGTAACTGGATAAACGAAGAAATTCTCAGTGGCTTAGCACTCAATTCAACAATCACGTTACGGTCAGAAATGTCCACGAGTTTACCGCCAAACTTTTCGGTGAGGGTCGAAATATGATCCAAATGGACGTGTTTCTGTCTCAAAGCTTCAGATGGCGCCAAATTGTTGGGATGAAAAGAAGATTCTGCAGCCAGCAAGTCGGGGATCGCAGCACCATCGTTCGCATGCAACTTGTGCGACGCAATTAATTCCTGAAAGTATTCAGGGCCCAACAACGAAACCCGGGCAAGAAGCAATTCACGCTTGATGATCTCAGCATTGGTGTAGTCCAACACAGCGTAAACTGGAACCAAGTCCTCAATCTGACGTCTGGCCTGCTCAATAACGGCATCCTGGCCCTTCAACACGATCGTCATCCGCGACAAGTCTTTGACTTCGGTGGAACACACCACCAACGAGTCGATGTTGAAGCCACGGGCAGCCAACGTTCCCGAAACCAAAGACAACACACCAGGCTCGTTTTGAACAAGACAGTTCAACACATGTTGCTTACGTGGAGCACGGGAAGCCACCGGTGTCTCATACAAAATCGACGACACAGCGGCATCGGCCGACCAGTTGGGCGTTTCCAACGTTGGTAATGGCGGCCTTTTCTGGTTGCGGTGCAACTGCTTGTAAGCCAAGGCGGAGGTGGAGCTCGAGACCTTGTTTCTGGTCTGCTTCACGGCTCTGGAACACGAACTCAACGTAGTTCTAAGCATTTTTGGATTTAGAAAGAAAGAGTTCGACGTGCTTGGAAATGTTTCCGCCCATCCATTTATGAATCATATGTCGCGCGACATAATCGGGCCGGAAAAAAAAATCGTACAAAACTCCACAAAACAAAAACAATAAAAATTTTTGATAAAAAAAAAAAGACAGAACGCAATAAAAGTTAACGTAAACGATACGAATGAACCCTTTTTAACCAAATTCTCTTAATAACTACTCCTTTAACTAAAATTGAAATAAAAGTCAAAAATATCCTTTCTTTTTTATACTACAGATCTTTTTTATACTACAGACTTTTTTTTAATTTCGCAGCTAATTTTCATATTAATAGTGTTGAATTCAAGCATATTGTTATAGCATATAAATATTTTGCATATTTGAAAGTTTTAACCTATAAAATCGATAGAATAACACTGCCTAGAACCAATACAGGACTGGTTTTATAGATAAAAGCACCACTTTTATGCGTAGACGTTTGTGGCTGATCTTGTCGTCTAGGAACTGTTCCTCCTGCACCGATACCTGTACCTGGAGTTCCACTATCTGGGTCTGCTGGATGCACTATTACACGTTCCTGCGGCCTAGGAACATTTGCTGGCCCTTGAGGAGCAGCAGCAGTAGCAGCAGTATGTTTTGACTTTATTGAGTGACTGGCTTTTGTCTTGGGGGTTTTGGATTTATGCGTTTTGCTAGACTTAGCCTTTGGCTGCGGCATTGCCTCAACTAATATCACGAGCTGGAGAGCAATTAGAATGCTGGTAGATACTTTCATCGTCAGTTATTGGTTACATTACTCCAACCATTGTGGATATTTATACACCTTGCGGTGGCAAAAAGATTGAAAATTTGCACCCTAAGACTCATACTAATGATAGGGGCCACGAGTGGTGGGGAAACATTTTTCTCGTATCTGCAAAGCCAATAAAAAACATCGACTGGGAGTATTATACAAAGCTAGACCATTGTGTGCTGCTAACGCCGCACAGGACCCCTTTTTGCCACCAATTTAGAACAACGGAGACACGAAACCTTGTTTTTTTTATAACTTTTAGGTACCACTAACTCCGTATGTTTATATGTTAGTCATTCGGCGATAAATGGAAATACGGAAATACGTTCTAAAAATATGTCAGCCGTTCGTTACATAAGAAAAAAAAAAGTAGACAAACGTTTAATGTTCATGGTACATAAAGAATAGACATTGGATCCAACTATAAGACGATCGTACAGTTTCTATTGTAAGAGGTGATTGATATAAATTTCTGTGTAAATTTACAATTAACGTTTTGAATTCAGCCTCCAACTACTGCGAATGTCACGATATTAGCGATTGAAGATCGTGACCATAACAATCGAATAAATTAATGACTCGAATTACACTCTAAATAAATGAAAAATGATATGTAACCAAGATTAATGAATAGGGGTATTTGATTACTAAAAGCATTAAATGTAGATGAAAAATAATAAAAAATTTCAACATTTACTTATTCCTCTTTTTTTTTCATCTTGATCATATTGGTTACACTTACTTCAATTCTAATTGTTTGGGGGTAAAACTGCAGAGATTTCACTTTTACCATAGAAAACTTCTTTTCCATTCACAGATTTAGTCTCTTTATCTACTATTCATCTGTGAAAATTTAGCAGATGAAAAAAAGAAAAAAAAAGTTAGACCCAAAAGGTACTGTATTACTCTTATCGGACATGTGTCAGCGAGGTTTCCTGTTTGCGTAAGACACAGACGTTCTCGATGATTGAAGGATTCCCCTTTGCATTTGTAGGCGAAGCTATTCCGTTTTGGGTAATGGAGTATTTGTATCACATGACGGTAGGAAGTGAGGAGTTGGCCCATGTGAAACTCGAGGCGCTTGTGGGTGCGAAACCATGACGATGATTTTTGTCGAGGGGCGGACATTTACGGTAATATTTGAACCACAAGCACAACAATTTCATGACCGCCAACAGCCAGTTCCTATTACCAACGAGCAGAAACCGCCGACGTTCCCCTCTTATAACTACAAAAAAAACATGTTCTCTTTTTTTTTTCTTTTCAGCCCGGCATGTGCCTGTAATCGGAAACTACTGGACGTGGAACATCAGCAGCACCACCACCAGTTTTCAAGGAGGGGGACAATTTTGGAGACCTGCCACAATTGCCTGCATACATCACATAGTTAATAGTGGTCGTTCGCAGGAAAAAACTTTTCCAGTATTTTTGTAAACCAAAATCACCACCAAAAAAAAAAAACCGATTGTTTGCTTTCCCTGTTTCCTTAATCACCTGTCAAAAAAATGGAAGTATCTCCCAGCGCATTGGAGTTTAAAGGTATGTAATCAACCAAGTTTTGTCCAATAAGGAAATTTGCAATAACGGAACTTTCGACTAACAAAACAGGCTCCTTCGTTAAACAAACTACTGAACACCTCACCCTCACCAACACAGCCAAGACGGCCCTTGCATTCAAAGTCAAGACTACCGCCCCAAAATTGTACTGTGTCAGACCCAACGCCAGTATCATCGAACCCGGCGAATCCATCAAGATCTCCATCATCTTGCAAGGCTTTTCCCAACCTCTTCCGCAGGATTACAAGTGCAAGGACAAATTCTTGCTTGTATCGTTGCCATGTCCCGACTTCAACGACGCGCTGAAGGTCAGTGAAAACTGGGCCCAATTGGAGGCTAAGTACAAGTCCCTGGTCGTCTCGAAAAAGTTACGCGTCAACTACGTCGTCACCGATGAGCACGATGAGAACGGCAACGGCGGCGCCACGGCCGGTGCCGGCACCGAGGCCGTGCATGAAGACTACAACTCCAGCCACATCAACAACACCGTTATAAACGATGTCCAAACCGCACACGCCACTCCATTCAAGGCCAATGGCCACGCTGCGGCCGCTGCTCCTGCTGCTGTTGCCGAAACGCCGATTTCCGCTGCTTCTGCTACGAGAATCGAGCAATTCAAGCCCCATTCCAACCTCCAAAAAGAGTTAGACGAGTCTTCAGCACCAATTAACGATTTGAGCTCTAAATTGGACGAAAGATCGTACCCATCGACGCCGCAGGCAGCCGTGCACGCTTCGGGAGCCACTCCGCTCCGTGAATCGCACGTCGAACAGCGTCACCGCGAGCCAGAACACGTTTCCGAGAAGCCCGTGGTCCGCACAGAAACCGCCCCAGCTTCTGCTGAGGGTATTAGTTACCAAATGGCAGCCATTTTGATCATCCTTGCGTTCTTGATTGGCTGGTTGGTCTTTTAACAGGAACAGTGTTGAGACATTTAGGAAAATGTCGTATTATGTATACAAGTAAGAATTAAAATGTCGTGTCGTGTCGCTCGCGTGCCCGCGCGCACGCACACAAATTTAAAAGATTTACGAATAAAACCATGACGATCGCAACACTTTTTTTCTTTTGGTGTGTATCTTTTTTTACTGCCACAATCTCCTCTTGCTTGTAATGGGAAAAGCTACGGTTAAATCAGGCAGCATCAACTTGTTGAACACCATCATTGGTGCAGGCATTCTTGCAATGCCCTTTGGCCTTAAGAGTAATGGGTTGGTGTTTGGATGTGTGTTGGTAATCTGGTCCTCGTTGACTTCAGCGTTTGGGCTTTACCTCCAAAACAAGGTTGCCAAATACACTCAACAGACAGGCGCAGTATCATATTTTAGTCTTGCGCAGTTGACATATCCACACTTATCAATTGTATTTGACTCGGCAATCTCAATCAAATGTTTTGGTGTCGGTGTCTCGTACTTGGTGGTGATTGGTGACTTGATGCCTAAGATCATGGAAAGTGTCGGTGTAGCCGCAGATTCTTGGTTGATGCACCGTAACTTGTGGATCTCGCTCTTTATGGCAACGATGGTGGCACCGCTCTCTTTCCTCAAGAAACTCGACTCACTCAAATACACCTCGATTGTCGCATTGTTTTCGGTGGTATACCTTATCTGCTTGGTGATAGCACATTACGCCAACGACACCCCAGTACCTGACCGTGTGATCAATTACTGGGGTCCAATTTCGTTGAAGAGCACCTTGAGCTCGTTTCCAATCTTTGTGTTTGCCTACACCTGCCACCAGAACATGTTTGCCATCATCAATGAACTCAAACCAAGCGAAAACAGCGGTTCTCAAACCAGACAGTCAAACCTTATTATCAGAAATGCCATTACCACCGCCTGTTCCGCTTATTTGGTGGTGGGGATCATTGGATACTTGACGTTTGGCAACAGTGTCAACGGTAACATTATCACAATGTACCCCAAAGACTCGGTACTGTCGCTCATTGGGCGTCTTTGCATCGTTATCATGGTCAGTTTATCCTTTCCACTCCAGTGCCACCCATGCCGTGGCTCCATCAACCACGTTTATCATTTCTTAACTGAAGGTGTCACCTCCGCGAAGCCAAGACACTTGAACCAGCGTGAGGGTTACGTCTCGCTCCAGTCGGACATTGAGTCGCTCAACTCGATCGCCACTGAATCACTCCAGGATGAATCGTTTGTATCAATGACTCCCGTGGAAGGAGCACAGGATACCGATGGCCATGATCCTATCATTGTGCCGTTGACCACGAAACGGTTCTACATTATCACCACTGTCATTGTCATATTATCGTACCTTGTGGCCATTACCGTTACGTCCTTAGAACACGTGCTTGCATTTGTCGGGTCGACCGGTTCGACATCGATCTCGTTCATCCTTCCGGGTGTGTTTGGCTTTATGTTGATCAAGCCGTTGAACGGCGCTACGTCACTTACAAAGTTAGAGAAGTTCTGCAAGTACGGTGGCCTTGCATTGGCCATTTGGGGGCTCGTGGTTATGGTAGTGTGCTTGAGCGCCACCATCTTCTTAGGCGCCAAGCACTAGCATACATTCATTCTATCTATCGTACCTCTGGTCAACAATCCATTTACCGGCATATCGCTTAACAAATCGCCCTTGACAACGTTGGTAGACAAGCCTTGGGGCCGTTTGGTCTTACAACGAACCACAACTTGTTCAGGATACGTGCCAAGTGCGTCCACGGGCACTTTAATCGTAACTATGACCTTATAGTCTTTGGCAAAGTTAAAATATCGCACCAGAGCCACGACAGAGTGGTCCGACTCGATAAATTCGGTGGGAAACTTGAGCGAGAGCCGGTGTAAGTCGGTATCAAGCTGCTTGAAACTTTTCCAGCGTTTCTGGAGTACACGGAGTCCCTCTACGGGGTCGGTGTGGGACAAGTCCTGGAGAAGCAGTGCCAGGTACGCATGCAAAGCCGGATTACGAAGCGGCTGGACATCATCATTAATAGCATACTCAATAAAATTGTCATCGATATTGATGCGAAAGATGCGGTGCAAATGCATGGAGAATCCAGTTTCTGTAGTAGTGATTTCGCTGGCACCGGAAACCGTCAGCAAAAGCTGGTTGTAGAATTTGAGCATGCGGATCTCACGTTCGTTGTACTTCTTTTGGTTCGTGATCGTGGTTTCCCATTGTGCAATCTCTTCATGAAGTTTATGCTTTCGTTGCTTAAGCTCTTCGAGCTTCACGTTGGCGGCTTCTATCGTATTTGTCTTTCTGTTGATCTGCTGGTTGATCTCAGCCAACCGGTCGCGGGCCGCAAGCAAGTCTTGTTTAAGTTCTCGTATTCTGGCGACATCCAAGCCGTTGAGCTGGTTTCGGTACCGCACGAGTGTTTCGAGCTTTTCTTTGAAAGATAAACAGAGCTTGTTGGCATCGTTGTAGATTGCATCCAATTTCGCCAAGTCGTCAACAAGGGCCGCACGGTCGTTGAGCAAATCGTCGTAGCGGTCGCGTAACTCAGCCAAAAGGTTTTCAGTCAACTGGGTTCGCCACGCATACCACGTTATTCTTGACTGGTGTCGAGTGTAATCCTTGACTAAATGGAGTTTGGCATTGAGCTGGAGCCTGGTCATATCGTCTGATAAGTAGTAATCGCGGAATAATGGAGGGTTATTGGTGGCGATCATCTCATTGAACTCGGCAAACACTTTACGGCCCTCGGCGATATTCTTGTTGAGCTCAGCACAGCTGAATTGGTACGTTGCAAGAAGCTCGAGACGTGGAAGCGCCCGCATAAAGTCTTCTTTTGTATAAGTTTCCTCGCCGGTGGAACTGAGCCGTTTAATCGATGTGGTATCGATATCGAGATCGTCATAGAATTTCACCCCAATATCGCTCATAAACTCATTAAGCGTGATGGGAATATAATCGTCCTCCTCGTCCTCGGCAGTAACATCAGCCAACGGTATTTGGGTCGTGGAAACATGCACGCTAGCGGCATCAGGAACCAAAACCCGATTTTCTTGCGTGAGTTGCATCGGCTGGGATCCGTCTTGTGAATTTTGTTCATGATCGTTATTATCTTCTGAATGGGTATTCGTTTCTGGAAGTGTTTCTTCAGATTTGGGTTCGTGAAATTGTTGTGGTTGGGTTTCTGTAACTGTTTCTTGCGTCTCAGGTTCTTGAGATTGGTTTCGCCCCGTTTCATCAAGTTCTTTGTCTTCTTGTACTTGTGAAGGTTGTTCAGTGTCTAATTCATGTTCTTGGTCATCATGATCTTTTGTTGGTTGAGTCTCCTGAGAAATTTCCTGTTCTTGAACTAGTTCTTGAACTTCATGTTCTTGTTCATGTCCTTGTTCATGTCCTTGTTCATGTCCTTGTTCATGTCCTTGGTCATGTCCTTGTTCATGTTCTTGTTCTTGTTCTTTCGTTCTCTCTATACGTAATTCATGTGTTGTCAATTCCATCGTGTGGCCATCATCCTCCGCTTCAATCGTTTCAGGCTCCTTTTCAATCCGATTCACGACATTGGTAAACTCCATCGTTTCCTCTGCAATGGAAAGACGTCTGATCGGGGAGTTCAAATCCAGACCGCCTCCAGGCGCCACAAACACATTCGTAAGTTCCATAGTGACTTCTGCATTCATCTCAGGTACCTCCACCGCTTTCTGTGATTCCGTCAAGTCCATATCGACCTCACCGTCTTCATCTTCGGAGCTCAATGCTTCGATTGATGCGAGCGCAGGCACCGAAATCGGCCCTGTAAGTTCCATTGTTTGCTCCCCGTCGTCAGAACTGTCATGTAATATCGGCAATCCCTTATCGTCATCATCAACAGAGCCATCGGACTCTTGCAGTGGGATTTCGCTGATGGTCCGGCGCCGTTTCGCATCTGCCGTGGTTTGATAAGGAACAAAATCAAATTTATGGAGAGTTACTTCTGGCGCAAACGAAACCCGCCGTTTGCTCGAAAGCGGGATCGTGTTGTCCCGAAGAATACTCTTGGACGGCAATTGCGTGTCGTCTTCCATCAACTTTTGTTTGTGTTACTTTGTGTTTTATTTGTATTTTGTTTGTATTATGTTTTGATTTGTTTGTATTTTGTCATTTATACATCACGTGACACATCACGTCAAAATCATATGATAACTCACGTGATCAACTCCGTGCTGATTCTTTCTCGTAACAACGTTTCCATTTCCTCGTCTACCAATTCCAGCAGTTCGTTCAAAGCAGCAAATTGTTCATCGATAAGACGGGCAAGCCCGAATCTATCCACAAAACCAGCCATAAGTTGATTGTTCTTGTTGGATGCGTCAACAATCACCAAGTAGTTTAGGTAAAGCTTTTCAAACGCTTCTAGCACTAACACCGTGGGTGTCAAGTGATTGAACACCATGAGCGGCTTTTCTACCAGTAACGAAATCAGTTGAAACTCATTAAGCTGCTGTTCGTAGTGGAGCTGTCTTGAGAGCACCGCAGTAGGAAGTTCGGCAACTTGGAAACTGATGGGTACGTCGTTGTCGACCAGCCGAATCAGCGCGTACAACTGCTGCTTATGGACGTAGCCCAATGCAGTGGGGGTATCATTATTGAGAATAAGCGGGTAACCTTCGTAAGAATCATCGGCAGCGAATCGGACAAGTTCTGCTGCAGTGTATGGCTGCTGGGGAATTAGAGAAAGACACTTGGTGCGTGATGTCGGCACCATGACGGCACTGATAGAGGTTTCTGGCAAGCGGTTCTTGATACGTGCCGTCAAACCAGAAAAGTTGACCAAGCCTGGTCCCTTGCCCTCGTTGACATCGCCTCGGGTGCTGTAACGGCTGAAATTTTGGGCCGTCAATGTATCGTAAATGTTTTTGTTGCAAAGCCAGTCGTTAACGAACTTAGCAATAAGGACGGCAAACATGATGGGAAGCACATATACCACCGCACCCGTTAATTCAAACATGATCACCACCACCGACATGGTGAGTTTGGTGATACCTGCCATGAAAGAAGCGGCTCCAATGACGGCATACGATGATGGAGACACAAGACACGATTTTGCCGTACATGTTGCCAACAGCTCGCTACGGAACCGTCTCTGAAGTGCCTGGGCGACGAGGCCAAGCATGCGTCCACCAGTAGCACCCAAAGCCAAAGAAGGCATCAACACGCCGCCCGGAAGGTCTACAGCAAACGTGTATGCGGAAAGTACAAAGCCCTGGACGAGAATGAACGTGAGTTTGGCCACGGTGACGGCGTCCAGCGGCGCACACATGAAATTGGTCGAATTTGTGGCCTTATCAGCGTCACTGCATTCGGTGAACAACACTTTGAGGTATGCCAGAAGCGGAAGCCGGGTGATATCCATCGGGAAATTGAGAAGGGTTGTCACAGCGAGAAGAAGCATGATTTCGGCGACTTTGCTCCAATTGGACGAGATGTTCAAGGTACCAGAGATCTTTTGGTGGATTTTTGAGCGGAGAGAGGCAAAGCGGGCATTGAGAAGGGTAAACCAGTGGCCATAAACGCCTCCAGCCACCCCCAAACTGGTGAATGCAACCACTTCGGCGAAAAGCCACGAGAAATTGCCAAACTGGACTCGGAACAAGTCTTGTTCAACAAAGTTGTTACCGTTAGCAAAGAGCTGGAAACCTGTCAAAGCGACTACGCCCAATGTGGCGGCGACAAATGAGTTCCACATGATTTTTGTTGGCAGAAAGAATGTCGGCATTGATTCAAGAACGAATAGCACGCCGCCAATTGGGGCATTGAATGCTACCGAGATTCCTGTAGCGGTGGCGGCACTAAGAAGTTCACGTCTGAATCCTTCGTGGGCCGCTGGTGAGACCACGCCATATAAGATATTGACCAAAGCTGCTGCCACATGGACGAGAGGTCCTTCCTTGCCGAGCCAAAGACCCGAACTTACCACCAAAATAAGGCCGGTTATCTTGTGGAAAAGGGTGGTGAGGCCAAGGTAGGGTTTGTGGTAGTTGAGGCCGGCGATGATAAGTTTGATTTCTGGGATTCCAGAGTGGACGATTGCTGGATCGACAAAGATGGCGATGTAAGCCACTGCAACGGTGTAGGCAGCAGCAATGACGGTGTAGATAGGTAAATCGAGCAACCAGTGCCACCACCAAGCGGTGGCGCCTAACACACGCAGCCATGAGTGCCATTCGTCGGCAGGACACGTCAGGTATGGACTGAGAAGCGACCAGCGATCGAGTTCGCTGAAACACATGCCCTTTTTGAGATCATTGAGCCATGCAGCTGCCAAATCGATAAATGCGGTGATGTAACCGGCGGCAAGCAGCAGTCCTATCAACACGAGCCATTTGCGGGTCTGTAAAAGACGGCCTGCTGGCCACATGAGAGACTCAAGATTCCAGTCAACAAACGTGTTGGTTTCGTAAGTCTTTGGCTCGTGTTCTATGTTTCGTGGCGTGGCCTCGTATGAAATGGTCGGCACATCCATCAAAACAGAAAGAAAGAAAGGATTACTTGGATTTTCCCTGGCGGCTAAGAATCAAAAAAATGTCTTAATTTTAAATTCCTTTGATTTTTCTGAGAATAAATTTCCTGTTGTTTGTTGAAATTGAGTTTTTTTCCTGGAGATTTCGTTCGTGCTTAAATTTTTGGATTGAGCTTTGAACCTATTTGAAATTTACTTTTCACTTTCGCTTTCACTTTCACTTTTTCGTTTGTGATCTTTTTTTTTTGATTTTTGATTTTCTGTTGATACTAAAATCTTATATCCCATCGAATCGTTATGTCTTCGTTCTTGCTGGGCACCACGACACTGTCGGCCTCAACCGGCCAGGAGCTCTTAAAGGACGTCACGCTTAACAATCCACCCGAAGATTCGGTTTCTGATATCCTGTTTTCGCCGGTTTCCGATATGCTTGCGGTCGCAAGCTGGGACAACAAGGTTCGGATTTACGACATTGACGCTGCATCTGGCCAGAATCAGGGCCGTGCTTTGTATGACCACGAGGCTCCAGTATTTCTGGCCCGTTGGTCGCTTGATGGTACGCAGGTGGTGAGTGGAGGTGCCGATAAACAAGTCAAGTTATTCGATGTCCAAGCACAAAGGGCACAACAAATTGGAGCACATGATGCCCCAGTGAAGCTGGTACGATATGTTCAATGTGGACCTGCCAACACACCGGTGGTGGTTTCCGGTTCATGGGACAAGACACTCCGCTACTGGGACACGCGGCAGCCACAGCCCATCTCAACACTCCAGCTCCCTGAAAGAGTGTATTGCATGGACCTGAGCCAGCAGTTGTTAGTGGTGGGCTGTGCCGACCGCCAGCTCTGTGTGATTGATCTTGGACAGCCTCAGCAGATCTTTAAACGTACGCAGCTGCCACTCAAATGGCAAACACGGACAGTAGCGTGTTATCCGCTGGGAAATGGGTTTGCTGTGGGATCAATTGAAGGCCGTTGTGCCATTCAGTATATTGATGATGCTGAGCAGAGCAAACTGGGCTTTGCGTTTAAGTGTCACCGTAAAACGGGTCCTACTGGCAGCACTGCTCTCCGTACTTCTACCGAGCTGCATGCGTATCCTGTGAATTCCATCAATTTCCATCCGATTTACGGCACTTTCCTGACTGCTGGGTCGGACGGAACGTTTTGTTTCTGGGATAAGGACGCCAAACAACGTCTCAAGACGTTCCCAAACCTCAATTGTACTATTACATCAACGGCATTCAATAAAACCGGCACGATTTTTGCGTACGCAATGAGTTACGACTGGTCCCAGGGATTTATGGGTAACCGGCCCGACTATCCAACGCAGATTAAGTTACATGCCACGAAAGATGAAGAAATAAAGCAGAAAAAGAAGAGATAGACAGTAAAAGATGATGAATAATTTGTCTGAGTAAGTAGAAATAAAAAAATCAGTATAAGAAGAAGAAACCAAAACTTGACTTAAAACAGAAAAATTTTGACGATTTTATGTTTTTCTTGTGAATAACATTTCGTTAGTTCTGTTTCGAGATTTGTGGATGATTTACAAATCATTTTTCGTGAATTTTCGCATCACAATTACAATTTTTCACTACTTTTAAAACCAGCATCTTCATGTTTCCTAAACGGACGCTTCATAGCGAAGCGTTTGATTTCCAGACTGTGATTATTGAGAGAGCGTTTGTTGAAGCACAACGGCCGGCGGTGGCACGGCAGCGGCGTGTAAAGCAGCCGTTTGTTCCTCGCTGGCAGCCGCAGCATCATCAGCATCAGCATCATCAGCATCAGCATCAGCAGCAGCAGCAGCAGCATCAACAACAGCTTCATCAGCAACAACAGGCGCCGGCGCCCATCAGAAATATACCGGCAGTGGCATCAGTAGCAGCACCTCAACGGACACAGAAACCGTTATTTGACCCATTTCTGCCAGTAGATTTGGGCAGCGAGTTATTGGAATATTCAGGAAAGAATATCTGGAGTAGCAAGGCAACAGATGTGTGGGCATGAAAGACACCAGGAATAACAGGAAAAAAACGGATCTGAGAAGAGAAATGGAAGGGAAATATGAAAAAGAGAGTAACGGAGGAAAAGAAGGACACAACGGTAAGAATGGTACGAGTGTATGGACAGGTTAGAATGAATATATGGAACAGGTTACTGAATGTAGAAATGTAGAAAGAAGAGCCGAAAACGAAGAAGAAGAAGAAGAAGAAGAAGAAGAAGAAGAAGAAGAAGAAGAAGAAGCTACAAAACAAGTAACAGAAGGACGCAAATGGAAACAACAGGTTTAGTTGTTTTTTTTTTGTTGTCATTGTCGTCAGTCACTAAGAAACTGTGAATGGAGAAAGTGACGAAAACGGAACACCGAGCGAAAAATAGAATTCGGAAAAACCTGACAAAATGCACCACGGAGATTTGGTCGGAGAAACAAGTCCTACAAAACAACTACCAAAACACTGTCATAATTTCACCATCATCACCATAAAAAAAATACATGCAAACACAAATAATAAAACCTTCTCCTGAAACCATCACCAAAACCATAAAATACACAAATAACATACAAAATCCCGTTTCTTTGCTTCTAAACAAACGTAAAACCATTCGCGAAACCCAAACTGCCATTTTTTCTGTCTGTTCTGGGAACCTGGCGATAATAAAAAACGGTGCGAAATTCAAAGGATAAATTCATCGTTGACCATGTCCAGCACCCCCAACAATCCCGGGTTGCCGGTGGCCGCGAGCGTTAGCGATGCACAAGCGGCATCTGCAAAACAGCTCCTCAACGCCTATGTCTACGATTTCCTTCTTAAGTCCCGTCTCCCGCAGACCGCACGGATCTTTGTCAACGAAGCACAGGTCCCTACCATCCCTGGGCCCACACCACTGCTGCTGCTGCCGCCCTCAGAACTTCCACCGCTGGCAGTGGCCATGGATGCTCCCAACGGCTTTTTGCTCGAATGGTGGCAGGTGTTCTGGGACGTTTTTCAGGCTAAAAACGGTATGGCCCACAACAACATCGCCCTCCAATACTACCAGCTCCATTTGGCAAAGCAACGCCAGCACCACGACATGCTGGGCATGAACGTGCCCATCCAGTCGTTGGCACCCCGTCAGGCCACCGCAGCTGCACCCACTGCTCCCACAGGCGCCGCCATGCCAGTCCCTGCTCCTGGTGTTCCTGGCGCCGTTCCTGGAGCCGTTCCTGGAGCCGTTCCTGGAGCCATCCCTGGAGCCATCCCTGGAGCTCCTGGCACCGTTCCTGGTGGTGCTCCGATGGCAGCCACAAGGCAATCACCTCAAATGAACCTCCAGCAACAACTATTTCTCTCGCAGCCCCAGAACCGCATCCAACAACACGCACAAACCCAGATGAACAACCTCCGCCAGCAGGCAGCGGCTCAAGGTCCAATTCCTAACGGCATGGCGGCACCGGGACAGGCCCCCTACGCGAAACTGCCTCTCATCAACACGATGAAACCGGCAAACCGCAATGCCAACGCTCTCCAGGACTACCAGATGCAGCTCATGTTGTTGGAGAAACAGAACAAGAAACGTCTTGATATCGCACGTGGTAGCGGCAACGACATGCCATTGCTTCCACCAGGCACCGGTCTGGGTAATTCAGCGGCGTCTGGAGGACCTGCACTGGCTCCTGCGACGAGTCTGGCGGTGCTGGCGACCGCTGGAGTTGCTGGGGCTGCGGGTTCACCTGCGAGCTCGCCGGTAATTTCTCAGAAACCGTCTCCTGGCAACAAACGTAAGAAGGAACCGGCGAAACGGGCCCGTAAGCCGAGCACGAGCGGCACTGGTGCCAGCACAAGTGCGCTGAACACGCCTAGTCTCCTCAAAAAGGAGTACAATGTGCCCCTCACACCGGCCCTGGAAGCAGATGCAAAGAAGCGGAAGAAGACGGCAGACCTGCCCAAGAAACCGCCAGCCAAGAAGAAGAAGGAAGAAAAGAAAGACGAGATGCCACCGCCGGGTTTCGGCGACCTCACGTCGACCGACCAGATGTTTCCGGTGGAGATTTTGGGCACCACGGGCGGTGATGCACAGTTCTTTGGTAGCAAATCCGCTCCAGCGTTGGACGATATCGACTTTGATTTCAACCAGTTTTTGGACGGTAACGGTGACGGAATTAACGACGGGATTGGCTTCAACTGGAACGATAGCTAGTATATGTATTATAAAGGAAACAACAGCCAGCCTGGCTGTTATATGTAACAATCGATATTTATCCTCGAGTAACTATGCTAATTTGTATGCTACTGGTTCTTCTTTTCGTGATCTGTTTCGTGGTTAATAAAACTGGACCAGCATCCAGCAAGAACCGCAACCAAAATCGTCACCAAAACACCCGAACTCAAAGAAGTCGAAGGAAAAGTGTTCCAGCACCACTCATGAGCAAACCACACCACTACACATACTGGTGCTGGCCATTTGGTGGCATATAACATCCACGGCAACTGCCAGCAGTACCACGACAAAAACTGGTAGTGCAAAGAACGCGCAAACAATACTCCAATAACGTTGGAGGTGGCCATTGTCAACAACACGAGTCTTGGACCTTCCTTCCAGTCAACGTACCGATTCTGTTTAGAAACTGTGGTTCCAGGCCGGAAAAAGTCGGTGATGCTCCGCAATAACGACTTCCCAGTAAGTTGAGGATGAGCGTAGCGCGTGGCTGCGAAAATCATAAGTACGAAAACATGCGCCGCGAGCAAAATGGCTGCGAATTTTCGGCTCAAAAACGTCTGTTCATCCACAAATCGCCAATTCACCGTCCATTTATAAAGGAATTGACGCAGGAAATCAAACGCATGCAGCAAGTAATTCCACCGGATATGCTGGGCTTCTTCATCGTGGTACAACGGAAGCAAAAATTGCCATCCTACAAGTACTTGGACTGCGGGAATAATCGCCAATACCGTAACAAACTTCACAACATTCTCGCCAACAAGAAAGTACGCCACCACAAGGAATCCTGGAAGATAGAGAAGCACATTCATCTTAACAGATATCCCAAGACTAAGCAAGTCAGCTGCCAATGCCACGAGCCAGAAACTGGCACTACTGCTGGTGCTGTACCAATAGGAAGCCTGCTGCAACAACATAACCACGCCAACCATCGCCACCGTGGCAAAACAGTCGTTGAACATCCGCAATACATAGATGGAAAACAACCGTTTACTGGCAATTATCAAGTACATCGGCCAAGGAGCTGTTCCTGCTGAAATCATAACCCCACAAACCATCAAGTTGGTGAAACTCAATAAGTACCCAAAGAGTGCCTGGGCCGTGGCGAGATTAGCACCGTTATCGGTCAAGAAGTTGATCACTTGGTAAATCTGCACATGTCCTGCCGGATAAACCAAGGGACCGGAATCTCCCGTAATATATGCATAGTCAAGTTCCCCTGCGTTGACCATCTGCACCTGTTGCACGTACGTGCTGAAGTCTATTTCCGTATACGGCACGTAGGTGACAATGACCTTGGCAAGAACCGATGTCATGATCACAATGAGCGGAGCAACAAAGAGATTACACTCAGGATTGTACAATAGGGCCAAAATTCCGTCATATATGTCTCCAACAACATTCTTTACCGTAAACGGAGGTGGCTGTTCGCGTTTTGCCTCCTTAGTATCAGACATGATTTCTGGTGATACAGACACTGCTAATTTTTTTTGTCGGTTTGCTGATTTTCGTGTAGCGCGTCTGTGTGATGCAGAGGCAGCAGACACAAATTACCAGACAGAAAATATATATTATTATGGGTGCAAAATATTATTAAATAATTACACTACAGTTCTGGTTCTCTTCTTGAATGCCCGAATAACGTCTCTCTTCCGTCTCTTGCACTCCCTAGAGATTTCTCCTCTCATGTCCCAGAACCACTTTTCATATGGTGTCTCGTCAGAACCGTCTGCTTCTTTGTCTTCACCAGGTAATTTAACATTAACGTCGATTTTGTTCAATTGTGTTTGAGCACGCAAAAACGGGGAGTCAGCATGGCTCCAAAAGAGACCATAGTTGGTGTTTTCTAACACTTGTTGCTGGTTTTCTATAATTTTTTCGAGCAACTCTTGCTGCTCAACATGATTGACTGCATCATGGTCAACATCTTCGTCGTCCTCAGAAAGAGCAAGCTTGAATCTTTCCAGTTTCAGCTCGTTAAAAAGAGATCTCAATGTCTCGGTATTGTTTGTCACAGCCGGGTTGGTTTGTCCAAAAGTAGGAATAAATTCATCGTCTTCATCTTCCTTTTCCTCCAAAACCTCATTTTTTTCTTTCTTTTCTTCTACTTCTTCATCTCCTCTCTTAATAACTCCATTGACATTGGCTTGATAAATCAAGTCTTCAATATCATCATCTTCTTCCGAATAGTAGATTTCCTCCTTTGGTAGTTCGTCGCTCTTGTGCGAGTTAATAATGTTACTAGCTTGTTGTAAATCATATGTTGGTTCAGTTCCTTGCGATTCCAAGCCTCCTTGAGCTTCAAGATCATACCGAACAACTTTCTTTCTTCCCTTTTCAAATACAAACTCGTCTTCAGCTTCTTCCAAATCTAATGCCTTGTCGAAATCGTGCTTTTCAAAAAACGAAGCCAAAAGCGTCTTGTTCTTGTTTGCTTCTTCAGCAAAGTCTGCTTCTTCACCGTAATTGACAGCATCTGCTCCAGAAATACCACACTTGATTGGTTCAGGACCCCCAAGAACAGCATCATTGACAATAACTTTACGAACCGTTCTTTCAATGATATGATCATCTCCACTTCTCCATACTCCATTGGCATAATTCCAAGTCAATTCGGTGACATTCTTTCTTTCCAAACCCCAAAGCTTTGTTTTGTATGACTTGAGTTCCTTGAGCTCACCATTCACAAGGATTCTTAACGTTGGTTTACCCTTACGATCGCTGGTACGATGACGTCCACGAATTAATTCTGAACCACCGGAAGTTTTCGAGTAATGCTGGTTATATGGACTTGGTTTGGCGCTGGTCATGGCTCCGTACGATTCACGGCCCACAAGTGATTTGGTAGGTGGCTTGTGCTTAGTATTACCAGACATATCTTGGAAAGTATGGGCGGATTTTGAGTACCCTAAAGCAGAAACATGGGGAGAAACTAACGATCCAGTCTCAGAATTTATCATATATGGAGTGGAGGCTTCGGATATTCTCTGTTGACGGGCCTGATTGATTCTCTCACGATGTTCTCTGTCGGACTTTTTAACATCAGGTCGCTTTGAATCCTGTAACCAGCGTTCCTTAAAGTCCAGCTTAGCAGGACTTATGGAAAGTTTCATTCCCATAAAAAGGATTCCATTAAGAGCTGCTTTGAGTTTATCGAATGCTGGTGGCTCGATCTCGAGTGTGACAAATCCATAGTAGTGATCTTGTAACGGTTTGGAAAATGTGGTGAGTGGGTCAACTATTTTGCCATACTTTGCTAGACGTGTTTCCAATGAAGATACGTTAGCCTGAAGAGCCGGGGATATGTTCCCTATATGTATACGTTGTTGCATACTGGCTGCGATGAGGTAGATATTATAGTGATAAATATGAGTGAAAGAAAAAAAAAAATATACCAGACAAACCAGACATTTACAAAAATCAAACAAAACATCATTTCAGACAGAAAATACTATCCGACAAAAAATAAATAAATATGGAGGCATGGAAGGAGCTTTTTGAATCGTACCAGGCTGCAACGGGAAATCAGACACAGGAATCGGCGACAGTGGTAGATCTTGCGGTCGAGCATCCACAACTTGTGGCACTTGTGGCAAACAACCCGGAACTACAACAGGAACTCAAGACACTTGCAATGAACATGTACTGGAAAGGATTCTACCAAGGAGCACAAATAAATAAATAAAACTACGTAGCCTTCCACAAGTCGGTCAAGCCCATGATGGAAGTGATTGTTCCTGCCAAACCAACGTCTCCCTCGGTGAAGTGCAATACATCCAAGGTGTTCAAGGCGACGAATAAGTCCAACAAGTCCCAGACTAACTTACGCTTAGCCTTGTATTCCTTCTCGGCAACTGAAGAGGCGGATTTCTCGTCCTTTCCGTCATAATCCTTCAATAAGTTGAGTGTCCGGAGGGAGTTGACGATACCAGCACCCAAACCAATGGCCCAGAAACGTGCAGCCCACTTACCGACAGTTGGGAAACGTTTTTTGTCCACAAGACCCAAGAGTTTGAAGAAAACGACCGAGTCCAAGCCTAAGTACCCCGCGTATGCCAAATTACGAATGACGGTGGTTGATCTCAAGACACCATCGACAAATTTGTTGTCAAAAGTTTGAGCAGCAGTTTGTAAATGGTTCAATGGCTTGAGGAAACGCATTCCCTTTCTGATAAGTGTAACATGAGCTTTCAAATCCTTGAATGTTTGGACCAATTCCCGGCTGAACCCTTTGCGGGCCAAGTAATAGGACAAGAACCGTGAGAGGTACGCAACAAGACGGAAAGACTTTTCCCGTTTGGGAGTCGAATCCAAAAACTTGAGAAGCTTGGTCAAAGTAGGATGATAGATGATAGTATCGGCAACCATGGAGGAAGAATGTGGTGTTGAAGAATTCGTTAGGCCGAGGATGGGCAAAAGGATCTCTCCGCTCAAAAACGCAAACGGCGTATATGCAGGTGGCGTGATAAGGGTGTACGGGGAAAAAAGAGCAAATGAACCGAGAAATTTACAGATTACATTCGCAGGTTTGTTCTTAATTTTTTTTTTTTTGGAAATAATATATTTACAGGTTACCCATCTCTCTCTCCACCAATTCGTCCAAGCGGTTTTGACGTTCCAATTCTTTCTGGCGGTACCGTTCCTTGTACTTGGCAACAGTACCGTTAATCTTTTCCTTTTCCTCTACAGTAACCACCTTTCCTCGGAAAATATCCTTACCTTCGGCTAATAACGCGGCGTATTTCTGACGGTATACTTCCTTGTCATCGATACTCATCTCGCTCCAGATCTCACGTACTTTCGCCATGGCATCTTTCCACGGCATGTCCTTGTATTCCGGATACGTGGTAGAGTAGAAATAGTTCCATGCATGTGTATAGTTAAGCGTGGCGGAACTCGGCAGTTTCTTACGTGTCAGAACTTTTGGCAGACGAACACTCGTGGTATCGGCCCGAAGCTGCGACCGGTACAATGCATCTTGTTTGACCTGAGCAAGCTCGGCTTTAGTGGGTTTTTTGTTCTTGGGAACTTCTTGTGAATCCACACTTTGGATCCATGCCTCCACAGCTTCCTGTCGCAGCCGTCCAGGCATGAAACTAAGTAATCCTTCTTTGGTCCATTTGGTGCTGTACAAGGAAGTAGGAACAGCTACCCAGCCATATTCGCCAAGATTGACCGGAACAAATTTGTTGGGATTTGCCTGGACACTCTCAACACTAGCTGAGATCGTCAACGGCAAGTTAGACGCTAGCGTCTTCTTGTTTAAGGCTCCCTTTGTCCGGTAGAACCTAATAAAGAACATGTAGCTGTGAATATCAATATTGAACTTATCACATGATAATATTCTCGTGACATATATAAAAAAAAAGAAAAATAAAAGAAAAAACCGGTAAAATGTCGTGCGGCGCGGGGACCAATCAATTAATTTGTGAATCTAGCACCGCTGGAATAGGATACGTTGCCTCCGCCGTCAGCAAAAAGAAAGGAAAAAAAATTTTTTTTGTAATTATAAATCGATAAAATAAATGTGGCATAATATCTGCACGTGATTTCAAAGTGCACGTGACGGCGACATTCCGCTACCGGTTGGGCCTCCCCATCATTCGACCCTGAACAATTGCTGTTTAATATACCACTAATGCAGGTACATTCACCGTTATTTCCTGCTCTGCTGCTTACTGTGGATAATACGGACGAGCTGACATGGCTACCCCAACTTCCGGAAAAACCGCAAGCCCAAACAGGTTCAGTGCAGGTGTTCATTGTTCCTACCGAGAAAACTCTCTTTGTCGAAGGTTTCGGTACCCACGATCACGAGGACCGGCCACCTGCCCTTCTTCGTGGATGTCTTTGTATCCGTGTTCTTAAACCCACCAAAATCAAATCGATCCTGCTTCTGTTCAAAGGCCAGCAGCGCACGGACTGGCCCGAGGGAATCCCTCCCAAGAAAACAACGTTTGTTGAAATCAATGATCTCATCAACCATACATGGCCGTTCTTCCAGGTCGGAATGACTACTTTACGTAATGGAGCTGACATTTTCAGAGAATTGCCCATGGAAACTGAAGTTTCACACCTCCTGCTTGGCGATACCGTTCAACGAAGTGTTTCTCCAGGTTTGGTAACTACCCAGTCGACAGTGGGGAGCTTTCTTGCCCGAAACTTGCTGCCGGGAGGATTTATGAGACGTGCTGCTTCGCCGCTGAATGTATCTCAAGGCGGTAATGGTGATTTTTCCGATATTACGACGGTTATTTCGGCCGATTCGGAGCAGAAACAAGGCCATTTTGCTCCTGGTGACTATATCTACAACTTTGAACACCCAATGCCGGTACTGACTCCAGAAACCTGTTCAGTGACGTTTGGATCCGTTGTGTATCAATTAGAAGCGAATATTGTTCGTCCAGGAACATTCAAGTCTAACTTGACAGCACGGTTACCAATCACGTTGGTGAGGACACCAACCGACGATAACTTGGAAGAAACCGAACCGATTGTCATCACGCGTGACTGGGAGGACCAGCTTCGTTACGATATTGTTATTGGTGCCAAAGCCACGGTTCTTGACTCGTACCTTCCACTCGCATTCCGGTTCGTCCCTCTCTGGGGAAAAGTTGCTCTTCACCGTATTCGGGTATATTTAACAGAAAACTTGGAATATTATTGTCAGAATAAGAAGGTTCATCGACTGGAACCGCCTCGCAAGTACTTGTTGCTTGAACACAAGGCTGCAAAGGGTAAATCCTTACTTGGAAAGAACGATATTGCTGATGAAGATGAAGATGATCTTCTTCCCCGTGAGCTCGAGTTTCAGCTTTACGTCCCCAGCGAACTTCAACACAAGTTTGGTGCACAAATCCATCCTGACACCCTGTTTGAGAATATCCAGGCTCATCATTGGCTCAAGATCTGCTTGCGGATCTCGCGTAAAGATCCTGAAAATCCCGAGAAGCGTAAACATTACGAGATTTCTATCGACTCACCAATCCGTGTTCTTCTGCCTCTTGCTGCTCATGGTAATACAGTGCTTCCCGCGTATGATCTGTGTGTCCCTGAAGACCAAATAGCATCACCGCCGCTTTCTCCTGGTGTTTCTGCTGTAGATTTGACCCTGGAACCATTTCATCATATTCACCACCATACCAATAACGAGGAGCCTGTGGAACGAGACATTGATATGCACTTGGACGCTAACTTGTACAAGCCCGAAAATGTGGACCTGGGTCTTAAGTCACCGCAGGCGGTGCCACACCCGGCAACGTACTCTCCGCTTACGTCACCAGTTCAACGTCCGATTCATGTTCTTCGCCGTCCCTCATTCAATCCTCCACCGTTTGGTGCCGATCTTTCACCACCAGGACTCGATTCAGCTCCTCCTCCAGCCTATGAGGCCGAGATGTCGCCGTTGAGAATTGATGAGGATCGTGAGGAGCCAATTAAGGATACACTTCGTCGTCAATTGATGAGTGAGAGTCGTGAGAGAGGCCGTGGACGTTCTTCAAGCACTCGTGCTAGTTTTGAACTGCAACAACTGAAACAGAAACTGGAACGGCTGGAAAGACTGGATCAACAGTCACAGAAACTGGAACAGCAGCAATCAAAGGAGGAACCAAAACCAAAGCAGCTGGTTGATTTTTCATCACTGATTGATCTCCCAATTCTTTCGGTAGTTGCACCTCCAATTCCCACTGCAAAGCTGACTCTTTCCCTTCCTGAAGAAGATATCACTGACATGCCTGGCCTGCCACTTGGAAGCCAGCGTCTGAACTCAATTTCACTGGAAACATCCGATCCCATTGACCAAATGATGCCGCTACTTAATAATTCAACTACTTCTGTGGGAACCGCAACTGTTCCGGGTGATCGCAACGCGCTGATGGGCTCGTTGTTTGACTTGGGACTTCGGTACCAACCACACACTGTGCATACAGTTCCCAACGACTTTGAGCAACATCGCATCAACGGGCAGTTACTGCTGCTCCGCAACCCGAGAATCAAGAAACATTACCAGGACGAAAATTTTGGACCGATTGAAGCAACTGCATCCACGGGAGTAACTCCGGTTTCGGAAACCACGTCATCGATGACAGCCCCCCGGATTTCAACTCGGAAGAGCTTTGGTGTCGTCCAATCGGACGATAATAGTCTGGGCGACTCGGACCTCACTGTCCAAGAAACACCATCACCTACAGTCGGTAAGGCCACGGATTCTGTGCCGGGATTCAAGGTGGGATACATTATAGAGTAAGTAGATATACATTCATTTTTCTGCATCCGTTGGTTGCAACTCGCCCAACCATTCGTACAATACCGCCAAGTCGCGCAGCGCAATGTCATCCCGCTTGCACGCTTCATCATACCATTTTTTCGAAACATCACCCAAAAACAACTTCCGGTTCTTTTCAGCAGCACATTGCGTTGCCAACACCAAGTCCTTGCGAGTAAGTTTGGTAACGAACCCGCCGTTGTACCCGACATCGGCCGGTAAGTTCAGCTCGGGGTACACTCCAGGAATTGGACAGTTGTCGACCAGCGCCCATGCTTTCCCGGTAGAAACTGACACCAACTTGGCATACTTTTGTAAATCAAGACCAAATGCTTTGGCCAACTGGAACAGATCGGCCACCGCAAGGTTGGTTACTGCAAGCAAGTAGTTGTTGGACAATTTCGCAGCCAAACCTGCACCATGCGACTCACCGCAGGGGAATAAATTCGCGCCCATTTTGCGCAACAAAACGGCAAGTGGAGCCGAAATCTGGGGATCGTCTGCCCGCAGAAGCATAAATGAGAGAGTTCCCTTACGGGCGCCTGCCACACCTCCCGAAACTGGGGTGTCGATAAAATCGAAATCTGGCAATTTCAGTTTCACATATTCGTGAACACGCACCGAAGTGGCAATGTCGATTGTGGAAGAGTCACAGATGGTGGTGGATGTTTTGTTTTGTTGTTTTTGGTAATTCTTCACTAATTCCTCAACCACCGCCTTGACATGACGTCCTTCGGGAACCATTGTGACAATAAAGTCCAATTGTTCCGGAACATCGGAGACAAATGCAGAAATGGAGTCCAAAGTGGACAATTTGGATTTGTTGTTGGGGGTCTTTTTGGTCACGGTATCAACAAATAACTTGGTGACTTCGGGAACTGTATCGTAGACATACAAAGTATCGCGGGGTTCCAACTTCTCGTAAATGTGCCTAGCCATATGTTGACCCATCTGGCCCAAGCCGATGAATCCATAGTTGGTGAGGCGGCGTGTACTTAAGCTGAAGTTTCGTCTAAGCATGTTCTGTAATTATATATATATATATATATATAAAAGCAACGTCCACCACAATAAAAATTTGACCGGCCCTTTTTATAGTCTGGTTCCCCACGAGAGCGTGATGTCTGATCCACTTTCCCGATTCAGGCATAAGCGCATGCGTTTGGGTTTCGGCAGCTGCGCGCCAAAATGCCGATCAACACCCCGCGAATTACTCAGTTAAATAGCCCCGGAAATCCACATTTCGGTACGGCTGTGTCTATAAACGTGAAAAAGAATGTCCTCACAAACCCCAACCAAGACAACATACAATCTCCCCAAACCAAAAGCAGCATACTATGCCCATGCTGGCTCTCCTCTTCTTGTAGACAAAGCATTCTACGACAAAATCCACAATGCCGAAAAAACGCTTGTCACCACCCATCGTTGTGCCCCACGTACCGGAATCGCGGTCCGTATCCCGGCCAAAAGCGTGTTCCGTATCACAACACCAGAAGGACCTCAAGTTTGTGACTTGAACATCTGGAACGCTCACAATCCACGTGAACGTTTTTGGGCTGCTCGTACCAGACAACTTCAAGCCGCACACGTTTCAACATATGACCGTCTTTGGTCCAACTTGCCATATTTAAGACCATTGGTGACAATTACTGGTGACACTCTTGGTGGACGTCATGATGAATGGGGTGGACGTGTTCATGACACCTTGGGTACGCGTTGTGACCCATACGTAGACCGTTTGATAAGTGGAGAAGATAATGATTTGCACTGCCATTCCAATCTTACCAGGGCTATTTTACCTCATGGATTGACTGAATTTAATGTCCATGACGTTCTCAACGTATTCCAAGTGACTGGTCTTAACGAACACGACCAATATTTCATGGAAGCTTGTCCTGCCAAGGCTGGAGACTACTTTGAACTCTTTGCAGAACAAGACCTTCTTGTGGCTATTTCTGCCTGTCCAGGTGGTGACTTGAGTCAATGGGGATGGGGAGAAACCGAAGATAATGAACAAACTATGCTTGATTGTTGCCGTCCTTTGGAAATTGAAGTGTACTCTATCAATAACGAGTCAATCTTAGATGGCTGGTCGGAACCACAACCTCCAAAGTACGGCGGAAAGCACGGCTTAAGGGGACCAAACTAATAGAATACTTTTTATAGACTAATGTGATTAACTTCTTTGTATTAAAATGTGGGTACAACCCCATTTTTTTATAAATCTATGTAATAATTTTATATTGTTCCATCAATACTTTGACCCAACCAATCACTAATCATATCATTTGTGATAAAACCAGCAACGTTACTTCCAGTATATTCCAATGGATTTTTAGCAATAAATTCCTTGAGAAACTCAAAGCTTTCACGGACTTTTTCTTCAGGCAACATTCCATTATCGTACTCCAATTTGAAGTCAGCCACAAGACCTTTTTTGACCTCAAACAGGACCCGAAAGCCAAGTGTTTCGTGAGTAAATTCGTGGGTAAAAACAGGTGTCGAACCAAACCTCCATGACCATTGCCTCAATTCATCGCTTAAGGTCACAATCTCCAGTGGAAGTTCTGTTTCCGATGTGATTTCAAAGAACTCACACGTCTTGCCAGAAAAAAAGTCTCCAAGGCCAAACATCTCGTTAAATTCGGCTACCTCTTCCTCTTCCAGCAGTTCTGGTTGCAGTGGCTCGTTGGAAATGCCATAAACTTCCGTAAATTCTTTAGTTACAGCAGCCACAAACTTGTCTTCTTCAAGTAACAAGTTTGTCACAGGAGATTTAACTGAAGCAATAGAGTTCTTTGCATCGACTTTCCCTGACTTTGTCTCGTCGCGTGCAAGAAGCTTTCCAAGTATGTCCAATCGCAGGTTCAAGAGCATGGTGCCGTGATGGTAAGACTTTCCCTTAGAAAGTTTGTATGCTGAACCACTGACTTTATAGCTGTCAGGAACCGTAACAATATCTCCACGCTCGTTGGTCTGAATCTTGTATTCACCATCGCATTGATTTACTGCATTGACGACAATTTCGGCAAATTTAAACCGGTCAAACTCGCCCTTTGTCGTCATAAACGAGTAGTTAACGTTTCCATGGTCGTGAACAACAGTACCACCACCAGAACGGCGCCGTACGAGTGGGATTCCGAGCGAATTTAACAAAGATAAGTTTACTTCTTGCCATGGATTTTGGTTCTTGCCCACCACCACACATGGAGCATTTGTATAGAACAACAATCGATTGTACATTTGTGGCAGATCTTTGGCCAACGGCATCTGGTTGTAGATGTAGTCTTCTATTGCAAGATTGAGGTACGGATCTGTAAGCTTAGAACGGAAAACAACAGGCTCCTTTTTGGCAACAATTAAAGAAAATTCTTGTGTTTCTTGTAAATGTGGCTGTTCACGAGTGGATGATGCTTGTTGTTGTGAAGGAGTTTCGTCGACTATTCCTTCTTCAATCTGTCTTCTTCGTTGAATATCGGGAGATTCTTTGTAGTGCTGAAAATCGCCGAGATTGAAATCATCGGCATCGGCAGCTGTCAAATCATCCTGAAAAGGCACCTGGACGTTACCGAAACTCCGCCAGCCTCTTCGAAACACTTGATTTTGCACCAAGCGAAGCATATCCCAAGTATTAATATTTGGGTATGGACTGTATATGACGCGACATTATATCGGCTTTTGGCGTTGGATGACGACATAATATTTCACCTCATCTCGGTCAAGTAGGATGAATCGGGACAACGAACTCGAAAAGAAGCTTCTTAGTCGCTCATATGACTCTACTGAAGTCATCGAGCAGCTATTGGCTTCGCGGTATTCCTTTTTGGGTGGCCAAAAACCAGTGCTTTTGTTTAAACAAACCACCGCCGAATCAAAAACTCCAAAACTTGTACTCCATCCCGGAGATGAGAAGTCCAAAGTGATACTGAAAGCAACCAGAAAGACGACAAGAACCGAGTTGCGGGCTTATTTTCAAGAAACTCTTGCCAAACAGCGCAAATTGATCCGTAAGGCACGCAAACTCAACCACAATCAAATCACCAAATACATTCAGAAGTATGAGATTCCTCAAATCAGCGACTTTCTGGCTTTAAACACCCTCTGGCAAAAGTATGCCAGCGAACTCTTGTTCCCAGATGGTAAAATAGGGCCTCTTTCGGTTCTTTTACCGAAACTCAGCACAGCAGACTTCAATGGATGTCTTCTTACAGTTACACAATCGGTCAACACCACTTTGGTGGGGATCCGAGGCATCGTTGTATGGGATGCACAGCATTCGTTTATTATATGTATACCGAGAGACGGTGATTCGCGTGAATGGAATGAGTCCAAGACCCAGTTTACCCCGGCCCAGGCCGTGGGTGGGTTTAGGATGGTTCCAAAGAAAGGAACTCGATTTTCCTTTGATGTCGTTGTCGGTGACGACGATGAATGTGTTGGATTCACACTTCTCGGATCCCGTTTCGAATTTAGAGCTGTCGATAGAGCGGGAAAGAAGTTCAAGAATCATAATGTCGATGATTTATAGTATTTGATTTTTAGTTTTGGTAACGGGTCTTGATCTTGTTAAGTTGTAGAATAAGAAGTTCATCCTTGTGTACACGAAGAGTGCTTTGAATCTGTTCAATACCTGAAACAATCAATTTCTTTTCCTTTTCATCAATGGTAGACGGCTCGGCCTGCAAAAGCGTCGATACTTCATTTAAAAGTCCTTCATTTGGCGTTATTGTAGCGGTTTCTGTTTCAGTTATTCCTTTAATACTGGAATCATCAATCTCCAGTCTCAATTCCAGAACAACTTCTTCAAAACTTCCGCTGAACTTGGCTACATCATCTTTGAGAAAAGCTTCCAAATCCAAAAGAACCTTTTCCGCATCAATGGCTTCGGTAGCAGACGGCACAGATATCAGTAAACCAAGTTCCTGTTTCGGTCTTGTTTCTGTGAGGGATCCCAATGTCTGACTGAGTTTGATAAGTTCGTAATAATTGTCGTAGATTATCGATTTCTTCTCCAGATCATGCGAATTGAGTTGGTTGGTAATCTCGTTTCTTGTTCGGAGAATCTCTTCAATTGTTCCCGTTTTAATCAAGTTTGAAATCTGGTTTGGATCCAATGCATTTATCGTAGTCTTTTCAAGTTTCGGTTCTGGTTCTGGTTCAGTCAGAGTTATTGGAGTATTTGGCTCGCTGTTCTGGAGATGATAGAACTCTTGTAACGCTTTCCGTCGAGACAGAACTCTCAGAGTTGGCTTTTTGGGTATCTGTGCCTGTTCCACAATTGGCAGTGAAGGCTGAGACCCTGGTCTTGAAACAGGCTTTTTATAGGATATAATTGGTGTAGTAGACATCGGAGACTCTCTACGTATGTATCTGTTACCAGTAACGAGTGTTTTGTAGTACGAATATGTTACACAAACTAACCATAATTTAAACACAAAATCAAAAATGTCGCAAAATCTTTCATGCCGAAATTTCAAATGTCTCTCTATTACATTATATATATATATACACACATTAACTTGGTCAGTGCTGCCATTCGTCCATATAGGCCAAGTCTTCTTCTTCGCCTTCGCCAATGACACTGAAGTGATCAAAAATTGTAAATGGTTGATTTTTCAAGGTTTTCCTAAACGACCCGTCAATCAAACCGAGATTTGAATCTTCTTCATAAGCACGACCATAGCCTGCTTCTAGAACACTCTGCCAGGTAGCCTTGTAGGTGTCTGTAGTCTGAGAAATAAGCTCCAACTTGTCATCATAAACTAAAACATCACACAATGAACGGATATCGTTGATGGCAAGGTCAATATTGGTGATTTTGTTGGATGTGATAAATTCCATGATTGCATCGAGGTTGACGTAGCCGGCGTGATTGGCAGGAAATGACGCCTGGACTACATTTGTGGATGGGTTTGGAGGCTGGAAAGCAGCAGGGTACGATTTGGAAGCGGCAAAACGCCAGATCACCGTCAATAAAGAATCGATAAACTCCGTGTCAAGTTCCGAATCAGTAAACCACGGTCCACCAGTGACATCGATGGACGGCTGAAGATTGTACAACATGTAGATTTTTCTTGTTGGATGCTTGACACTCTTGATTGACTTAATGTAACGTTGGTTCTCCAAAGACTTTAAACAACGGACCACGACATGTTGATGAAGATTGGTTTTGGCCTTGATTGTCTTGGTCCATATCCCTTCTCTGCCCAGTGCTTCAATATGAGAGTAAATCATAGCCTCATCGTCCAGCATCTGAGTAATTTTGCTGGCTTCAGACACCGAAACTGCTTGGAACTTGAGCTCCTCGCCTTGTTTCACAAGCTTGATGAGCTTCTTATTAATGAGTTCCTGAGCAAGGTTCAAGAGATCCACCGCCTTGGTGATATGTAAAAGCTGCTGAAGCTCCTCCTGCCCAAAAAGAGTGTTGGCAGGAGACTCCAACATCTTCGTATGGAGGAGATGTGCCTTTTCAGTGAGATCCATGCTAGCTGGTTCGCAAAAGTTTTGAAGCGTTGGAGATATTTATTTTCGCGTGCACTAGAGATGAGTTATGGAACAATTTAGTATCGCTCGTTATTTATGGATATTCTCGACGAAATAGACGCTGCTGTAACACCATCGTTACTGCTGCTGGTGTCAAAGCCTGTGTTTAAAAAGAAGGTGATAAAGAAAAGAGTCAATAGAACCAAACTTGATGATGATTTACCTGAAGATGAAACAGTGCAACCAGACACCGCAAAGGATCTTGAACCAACAACCAAATTCAAGTCCAAGTTCATTAAACAAAAAGTATATAAAACTCCTAGTGCTGGCATTAGATACGATTTTTCTTCGTTAGAGTTGGATGAAAAGAACCCAGAGAATAATCCGGTAATAGAAAATGCAGACGAATTTCTTCCAGTAACCCAGTCGAAAACTTCACATGAAACTGTGGCAATACCATCAAATACTTTTGAAATTGATCCTACACCAATGTCCAAGAGGCAATTGGCTAATCAGTACCGAGATGAATATGCTGATAAGTATAATTACGATGATGGGACCGAAAAGACAAAGCAAGAAGAAGAAGAAGTCGCGGACTTTTACGTCAGTGACGACGATTCGCATGCAAATACAAACCAGAAAATCGACTGGGATGTGTACGATACTGTGTTAGGTGAAGATATACAAGATTCAGTTGACAAGCCACCAGAAATCCTTCCTCTAGATCGTCATATTGCCCAATTAGCCGAGCAAATTGAAAGCTTGCTAGTCACAGTATCTACCAACGAGAAGAACGTTGAACTATTGGACACTAAGCTTCAATCCATACGACAAGCAAAGGCAGACTTGATTCAGGAACTTAATGAGTAAAACTAGGAACGAAATACGTGTAAATATCAGAATTAGCCTTAAACGGCGTGGTTTGAGTCACGGCGTACATCTTGGCACGCTGATCCTTAACCGCGCTTAACATTTTGTATTACCCAATCGGGATGAGTCATAAATTTTCCAATATATAAACTTCAACATTTTTCCAACCATACCCGAATTATCATTACCTTGTTCTTTGTAAACATGTCTGTTACTACTATTACTTCAAAAAGATTTCTTACATCGACTTTGAAGGCCTCGCCACGCCACTTGGTCAACACGCTTCAGCTCTCTAACGAAGAGTTTGCTTCCTTGGTTAACAAGGCCCAATACTACAAGAATCTAGTCAGATCGGGGGAATCTTCACTAGCAAACCATCAGAAACTTCTTGGTAAACTAGTTGCCCTTTTATTCTCAAAGAGATCTACACGTACGAGAGTGAGTTCTGAAGGTGCTGCTGCATTTTTTGGAGCGCAGCCAATGTTTTTGGGTAAAGATGATATTCAATTGGGTACCAATGAGTCTATTTTGGATACTACTAAAGTGTTGAGTTCAATGACTTCGTGTATATTTGCCAGAGTCAACAGTCATCAAGATATTCTTGATTTGTGTCAACACTCCTCGGTGCCTATTATCAATTCGCTTTGTGACAGATTCCACCCATTACAAGCAATTGCCGATTTATTGACAATTAAAGAAGCTTTCAAAAGTACTCAGGGATTGAAACTAGCATGGATTGGTGACGCAAACAATGTTATTAATGACCTTGCTATTGCATCTTTGAGATCAGGAATTTCAGTGGCTATATCCGTTCCTGAAGGAATTGAACTTGATGCAGAAGTGGCAGCGAAGGCCAAAGAACTTGCTGCTCAACACCACTTGACTTTTGAGGTGGTACATGAGCCTTCTGAAGCCTTGAAAGATGCTAACATTGTTGTCACTGATACCTGGATTTCAATGGGACAAGAGGCTGAAAAGGATGCCAAATTGAAACAATTTGCTGGTTATCAAATTACTCACGATATGTTGGCAAAGGGTAATGTAGCTAAAGACTGGAAGTTTATGCATTGTTTACCAAGACACCCTGAAGAAGTTGATGATGCTGTCTTTTACAGCGAACAATCATTGGTTTTTGAGGAAGCTGAAAACAGATTGTATGCTGCCATGGCTGTGCTTGATGGCTTTGTTATTAACAAGGGTGATCTCTTGAAGTAATGTGAATATAATTTAACGGGATGTATGAAAGTTAAAAGCAAATTAAATAAAACAATTTGTTGAATTGTTATGTATTCCACAGAATGTAGATCTAGAATTGGTGTGGTAGCAAACTTTTAGATTTAGGAAGGAAAGAGGTAATAATCAGAAAAATTTAGAAGGAGTTGGCACCACACGACGAGTGGTTAAAAAATAGAAATGTATTCGAAATTTTTAGTTCTAATATAGTAGACGTTTCTTATACATTAGCAGGAATGAGTTTTAAGTTATTTGAGGCACATTTAAACCCTACGATAGAATTATATCATCTATGTATTAAAAGATGGTTATAAAAACACAAACGAAATTGAATATAAAAAGATTTCGATAGATCAACAAGATGAAGCAGTGAATTTTAATAAATCTAAATATTATAAAGAATTTTATTCAATAGATGAAAATGATATTATTAGAGTAAATATTTTTGATAAATATATAAAAAGATCAATATAATCAGCATCTGAATTTGAATTGGATGGACTATCTAATCCCGCATAAGATCCTCGATAAGCAGCCTCTCTACCTCTAGTTGCAGAATAAACATATTTTGTGGATAAATACAAATTAATCCAATAATCTTCCGAGCTAAATAATTTAGCAATATAATCTCTAACAAGTTTACTATAAGGTTTTATAAAAATTTCATTTTTATTATGATTATATATGGATTGCATCATACCTTTATGAGAACTTTTTCGGTAAAACAAACCCTAATTCCGGTAATTCGATAAGTCTGACAAAAAAAAGGTGACACTTAAAAAATATTTAGAAATGTTGCAGCCGCGAAAGGACGTAAAGTCACTGACGGTCGACGAAGACTAATTGGAAAGAAGGATTATAGCCTCACACGCTATTCAATAGTTAATCAAAAAAATCACTACCAATTGAGTGGAAACCCGAAAGTAGCTCGATGAAACTTACCTCGTCTTAAAAACCTAAATGACTACAAAAGCCCATTCACCTAGGAATGAATATTATTTCACGACGTACATGCATTTCAAATGCCGCGTCCTCTTTATCTCCATCCCAATTCTTTCATCGCCCCCTTCAGGTATATTACTAATAAAGTAGGGAGGCTTATGAGCTGACGCAAATATATAAGTTACAGCAGATTCCATGCTTCTGTTAGAATTCAAAGAAGATGACTACTATTTTGTTTCTGGTGCTACCGGATTTATTGCTCAACACATTGTCAAGCAATTGCTTGAAAAGAACTATAAAGTAATTGGTTCTGTCCGTTCAGAAGCTAAAGGTGAACATTTGAAGAAGCTTTTACAGTCTGATAATTTCAGCTACGTTGTCGTGCCAGACATTGCCAAGGCAGGTGCATTTGATGAAGCATTGAAGACTCATCCCGAAATCACTGTGTTCCTTCATACTGCCTCTCCATTTCATTTTAAAGCAACTGACTTCGAAAAGGAATTATTGATTCCTGCCATTGAAGGTACCAAAAATGCATTGAATTCCATTAAAACATATGGAACAAATATCAAAAAGGTTGTCGTGACTTCTTCGATTGCCGCCGTCGGTCCAGCAAAAGATCCAACTATTGTTAGCAAGGGAGAATCATGGAACTCGATCACTTGGGAAGAATCTCTCCAAGATGCGATCAGTGCTTACAGAGGTTCAAAAACATTTGCGGAAAGAGCTGCTTGGAAATTTGTGGAAGAAGAAAAGCCAAATTTTACTTTGTCTGTGATTAACCCAAGTTTTGTTTTTGGTCCACAGGCATTTGATTCTGACGTCAGATCAGAGTTAAATACATCCTCAGAAGTGCTCAACAATATTATCAAGGTTGGTCCAAACGGAAAACTTCTTCCTATAAAGAGAATGACGTTAGAGATGTTGCGCGTGCGCATATTGTAGCCTTTGAACTGGAACAGGCTGCTGGTAAGAGGCTTGTCATAAATGTTGACAGTTTCACAATGCAAACACTTCTTGATATTATCAACAAAAACAACCCTGAGTTGAAGGGAAATATTGCAAAATCTGTTCCTGGCAGTACAGGCATTACCTGGGCAGCGTTTGATATGACGCTTACTAACTCAATCTTGAATTTCCCATTGACAAGTTTAGAGACCAGCGTTGTTGATTCTGTCCGGCAAATCTTAAGGGCCAATCAGGCTTAGTATATGATACATAATTGAAGTGATCGAGATTCAAATTATCCTTGCTCTACCAACGTGTATAAACCTTGTATTAACCACTAAAGTTTAGACAGCCACTCGATGACGCATACCTCGTATCTCAGAAATTCAATTCCGCTCACCTAATAACGTATTATAATTTCGCGACATACATGCGCTTAAAATGCCGCATCTGTATCTCAACCCATTTACCCCCCTTTTGGGGTTTCTTACTATTACAGTAGGATGCGAATTTGTGGCTTTTTATTCGACATGCAACTATAAATTGCAGCAGATTCCACACAATTGACATTCAGAAATCAAACAAGATGACTACTGTTTTTGTTTCTGGTGCTACCGGATTTATTGCTCAACATATTGTCAAGCAATTGCTTGAAAAGAACTATAAGGTAATTGGTTCTGTCCGTTCAGAAGCAAAAGGTGAACATTTGAAGAAGCTTTTACAGTCTGATAATTTCAGCTACGTTGTCGTGCCAGACATTGCCAAGGCAGGTGCATTTGACGAAGCATTGAAGGCTCATCCCGAGGTTACTGTCTTCCTCCACACTGCCTCTCCTTTCCATTACAAGGCAACTGACTTTGAGAAGGAAATTTTAACTCCTGCGATTGAGGGCACCAAGAACGCTTTTGCTGCTATTAAGGCATATGGTACTAATGTTAAGAAGGTTGTGGTCACTTCCTCATACGCCGCAATTGGTACTCTTGCTACTGAAAACGATCCTAAGGAAGTTAGAACCGAAGATTCATGGAATGAAACCACTTGGGAAGACTCCCTTACGAACGGTATCACGGCCTACAGAGGCTCCAAGACCTTTGCTGAAAAGGCTGCATGGAAGTTTGTGGAAGAAGAAAAGCCAAATTTTACTTTGGCTACCGTCAACCCAAGTTTCGTTTTTGGCCCTCAAGCTTTCGACTCGGAAGTTAAGGATGAATTGAACACCTCTTCCGAGCTTCTTAACTCCTTGCTTAAGCTTGGACCTAACGATCCAGTTCCTGCAACCCAAGGTGGTTGGATTGATGTTAGAGACGTTGCGAGAGCCCACATAGTTGCATTTGAAAGCGAAAAAGCAGTTGGCCAAAGACTTCTGTTGACCGAAAGAAGATTCGCCGCTCAACAAGCCGTGGATATTTTGAATGAAAACATCCCTGAATTGAAGGGCAAGATTGCGGTTGGTGTACCACACTCTAGTGACAACATTGCTTCTGAATGGGCTCAAATCGACACCACAAAAACCAGAGCCATTTTGGGCTTCGAATTGATTGACTTCAAGACAAGCGTCTTAGACTCTGTGAACCAAATCTTGAGAGCTAGAAAATAGCAATTAAGCAGGTTGTAGAGCAGCCTGTATTGATTCTTGTAATTCAATTGATACTCGTCATATATAAGTTCAATTGGTTTCAAGTCACTGTGGAATAAATTTCTGATTGTAAAGATCGCTACCTTGGCCTGTAAGATCAAAATCATAGTTTGGTTACATTTTGATTTTGAAATCTTTCTTTGTCACAATCTATTGTATTCAAGCAGAAATGAGTCGGATCCCTAACTCTAAATTTGGTCAATATTGTTGTACTATGTAGCTATCATATATAATATTTTTGCATCCACCAGTTTTGGTAATAGTTGAACTAAAACTCAATTCCACATTTAACTAAGGAAACAACAATTGGAGTATAGATTTGGATATTCTTGAGTATCGAGCAAAATAGTAGGATGTCACTAAACTTCAATTCAGTCCCCACTTCAATTTTGTTCATGCCTTCCAGATCTTTATAGATCCGCGAAGTTGGTAAGTTTTGATTAAAATAGTCTTTAGCTTTGTCTGATAGATTCATGTTGATGTAAGTCTCTTCTCTTTCGCAACTGCCATGAAGCCTTTCGAGAAACCGCAATGTATTAGAATTAATTTCATTTTCCCTCTTCTTCACAATGTCTAAGATATTCTGCGTATTTGTATTCAGGTAGACCTCCACCAATATCCCAGTGATATTTTGTAGTGAATTTAGTTCTTTGGTTAAAGTTTTGCAATATTCCATTTTACCCTTTAAATAGAAAGCTTCATCATTCTCGATGTTATTGTTAATGAGTTGTTGAATGTTGTTTAGGTTCATCATCGATTCCAACTCACTCCAAAACCATCCTATCACTTCTCTATTGTCATAAAATCTGAGTACATCATCAAAGCTACCAACACATGATTTTGATTTGAAATCGCCAAATGCTAATGTACCTTGGAGATATGGTATCCAATCTTTAAACTTCACAGCCTTCGTTAACTCATCTATGAACAGATAATCTGTTGTTTCCGATAGTATCAAGAAGAAATTGAAAAAATTATTTAGAAAGGAAATTGAATCAACAATATCAAGATTTTTAATCTGTGATGCGATACTAGTATTGAGAAAATCTTCAAATTTTGATGAAGTTGGGAAATTGTCTGATTCCATTAATGTTTCGCTCCACCGACTTTCTAGAATTGCAGGAATTTTTCGGATTACTTGTTTCAATTCTCTGACTATGACGGGCTGTAACTGAGAGCATTCACCAAACAATTCGTCAATGGCAAGCGCAATCGTATGCAACAGATCACAGAATTCTTCAACAAAGAAATTAAATTTGAGGAACAAGCTCACTGATATCTTGATTGATTCTCTCTGTTGAACAATACTTGAGATATTATCAACTCCATGTGTTAATCGCATAATATCCATTACTATGCATGTCACTGAGACATCGTAGAAGGACAAATATTCATAATTATGAAACAAGACACAAAGTATATGTTCATTGTCAATTATCCTCTTATTTAAAAACATAGTAGGGAATGTCTTTATAAGAAAACGTAATAACAGAACAGTCTTCACTACCGCGCAAGATCCAAAGATATTGTGATAAAGCAAGACGATCTTAATAATCTTTTCCAAAGATTCTAGTTGTGATATGTCTCTTGTTGTTGTAATTGAATTGTTAAGAAGCAACTCTGTTAGTTGAATCAAAAGAGCAGTATATTCGTTCTGATACTCGTTCAATCTCTTTGTCTCTATCATTTCGGTCAGAATATTGGTTATCTGCTCGGAGAGAACTAGTAAAGTTAACTTAATATCCTCATGGTTCATATATTTCAGAAATGTACCAGGGAGGTTCCTCTGAATCAAACGAATTATTGCTGTACTAAAAATTTTGTAGTCCTTACCAACTTTTAATAACTCAAATGTGTCTGTTTTAAGATCTTGGACTTGAGCATCTTTAAAACTGGAAATGTTTTCGCTAATCAATACCACAATAACGGCAAATCCTTGTTCAAAAATGTTCTCGCCATGAATTCGGTTGCAAAAATCCTTGAAGCACACCAACAAAAAATGATTATTTAAACCAGATTTAATATTCTGGATTGAATCACTATGACAGTCTTTAAGAATGATTCTCAAGACTGTTGCAGCATAAAAATATGTTTCATTTGAGATATGCATGTAGTTTCTAGGATGTATCAACTCAATCAAAAAGTTAATTAATCTTATATCATCACGTACAATTGAAACATGATAATTCTCAATTAATGCACATATACCAAGGCATTGGCATTTTATTTGAGTAAGTAATTCAGATAGTGTTTTTGTTCCTGATGAATTTACAGTGGTTGATTTAGCAGCCATAACGGCCATACTGATTTCAAACCTGTTCGTCTCTGGAATTGAATCCATGCACATATTGAATATTTGCTCCAATGAAAGCTGATAAATCTCTTTCAAATTTAAACAAAACCCTACTTTACTATTGTCGTCGAACTTGAAATTCATACCTTCCTTTTTGGCGTTTCTCTTTGCAAGGACAATATCAATAAATTGATCACCAAGAATACTCTTGTTGCCGAATTCTGCAAGCATTGATAACCTCTTCCGAATATCGTCGTGATCCTTTATAATGTTAGAAACACTCCTTAACCTTATTTGAATCACTACTAATGTCTTTAATACTACTTCAATTTCAGTGCTTCGAGCTAGATGAACAAGTCGTTCATCACTTCGGTAAGACTCTAATCCATTGAACTTACTTGAAATTTAAGCAGTAAATTCAAGACAACTACAAACCAGTTGCTTATCTTCGAGTGAAAATAGTAAGAGTTTCGGGTATGGCTGGTTTAAACCATAATATGGAGATTATGAATTCAAACAACTGATCGATACGATTGAAAATATCAACCCAATCGCGCATGGTGCTTACCTGTTCAATTCGATAGGTTGACAATACTAATGGCAAGTCTTTTAAGGGGCATGACCTTGATCTTGTAAGAAAGTCACGAGACTTGTCCATTTTTCATCTGTCGGTCTAGTAAGCATTGGTGTTTTTTCGCCGATCTGTACGTAAAATTGCCAAGATCGCAATTTGCTCCACATGAGTTTGAGATATATCTACAAATTTGATGAAAGAAGTATTTCATCCTAATTAGGAAAAAGTGTACATTGGGATTACTTAGTTCCTTATAGACTTCTAATAATAATTTTGGGTTATTCACTAATAAGAAAAAAATTCTGAGCTTGCAACTCTCTCCCGTGTCTGGAATTTTTGATGTGGTAGCATAACAGACATCACTCTTATAACAAGCTCAGTTTCTGCTAATATCAGATATTGTTTATCTGCTCTGATTAAGCTATGTATCTTTTGTAACGAGGCTGGCTGTAAAAATAAAATAACATAACTCGAACCAACGAATGAGGTTTTTGGACCTTGCCACAAGTAGTGAAAATTTCGGGGTTTGTGAAGAATTATTGCAATATTCAAAAATAAAGAACAAATAAAAAACATATACTGTAAACTATTCCATAAGAAATATTCTTTTATGCTTTTTGCATGATACTTTGTCCACAAGTATATATTTCAGTTTCATACCCGCTGTACTAAATTTCAGCCAGTGGTTATCGCAGTTGAATTACTGCAAAACAATCTCGAACCTGCATATCTGTGGCATCGTACATGGCTGAAAAATTTCCATCTCCAACACCTTGGGCACGATGGACTTAAAGAATACCATCTCGTCGCTAAACGAAGACCAGTTTAAATTGATTCTGCATTATGGTCCGGTTACGAGCTTGAAGATATTTCAAAATTATGTCATAGCTGGCTACGGAAGTATTTTAAAAGTTTTTGAGGTAGGTTCTACCACCAAGCTTGTGTTCTCACAACAGATCTTCAAAAGAAATAAGATTCACCATATCAGTGTATCTCCTTGTGGAAAGAAGATCGGTGCCAGTGGAAGTCGGTCCTTTGCCATTGTGGATTGGGATGACATAATCAATCAGAGACACGTCAAAGTGGAACGAGCCATTAATGAGTGGATCATTAGTTCTGAGTTTATTGATTCCTCCACCTTTTTAATTTTGAACTCCCACAATACCATTTATACAGTGAACCTTGAAACATTTGAATTAGTTGATAAGGCTCACTGCAATGAAAAATCTATTTTATACAGTGGGTCTATTCGTTTGCTTCCAAACGGCAGAATATTGGTAGCTGCTGGAACAGTCATGAGTGGAGTCATCATCTGGGATTATCATACCAAACAAATAATTCACAAATTAACAAATCACGAAGGTTCTATTTTCGGTGTCAAGATCGACCCTCAAGGAAAGTTTATCACATCATGTTCCGACGATAGATCAGTGAAACTCTACAGCTTCGATGATGGTAAGCTCTTAGCATCTGGATGGGGTCACGGATCTAGAATTTGGAATCTTGAATTCTTTAGAGACACCAGTGATGTCAAGATAATGAGCACAGGTGAAGATTGTACTATACGTTTATGGAAATATCAAGCTGGAAATGATCTACTCATCCAGGAAGAACTTTGGGAGAATTGTCATTTGGGTAAGCATGTGTGGTCTGGTGATGTGGACGATAAGTTATTGAGCTTGTGTGTTAGTGGAGGCGCTGATGGCCGTATTAGATTACACGACCTCGAGGACAGAGGTTCTACTCAGGAATATTCCTTACAGCAAATATCAGATCAAACTGGCATCACATTTCATAAAAAAGAAACTATTGGCCAATACTTTGAATTGCCGTCTTTGAATCTTTTGATCTTATTAACAAGCTCCGGTAAATTAATCCAGCTTGATCAGAATACAAACACTTTCACTCCCATCCAATTAGATGCAGAAGAATCAACAAAATTTACGAACTTTGGTATAATGAAGGGCTTTGCAAACTTGAATGTTATCTTAATTTCAGCTAGAAATGGTGATATTTTGGTCCTTCAATTTTCTAATTCTGGACTTCAAAAATCTTGGGTGTCAGACAAATTGTCCAACAATAAGGTCACCAACTTCTTAGTGGAATCTGATGAAACCGGGAACAAGTATTATACATTAACCGACTTTCCAAATCCAAACGTTCCATTACTTTTGCGTACATTTGCAGTTATTGAGGGGACTTTTGTTCTTCAAAGTACTATATCCTTACAACAACCTGAGCAGGCTAGCTTTACAACTACAGATATCACCATTGATAAAACTAACAACTGGTTAATCATTGCATCGAGATACGTCACTCTTGCTGTGTACGACTTGAACACTACTGCCGAATTAGTGCGCTTATCATCCATATTTAAGAAATTATCTCCCGGTGATACCATCACTTCTGTTTCCATAATTGAATCTCACGATAGCGAGACCACTGTTCTAGTTACAGTTAGAGATGGGGTTTATATGTACGTGAAGATAACCAACGAGAACAATGAAATAAGAAGTTTGATTATTCATCAGAATAAGTTGTCCCGGGGTCTTATCGAAGGTGGATATATAAAGGACGGTGACTTGATTATTTATGGTTTCAAATCATCGTACTTTTACGTCTGGAATGAAAGCAAGCAATTGGAGATTTCAAATGAGCTATGTGGAGGTGCTCATAGGCAATGGGAATTCATCAAATATTATAACTCCCAGTATGACTACAAATTCATCTACATTAATAAGTCTTCTTTACGGATCAACTCATTTAAGGGGAGGTTTGCTTCTGATAGATATGGATTAATCAACAACGGAACTCACGGTCGTGAGATCAGAGACGTTGCAATTTCTCCAATGAAGTGGAACAACAAGAGATTTTTAATGACTGCTTCTGAAGATGCGTCTGTGAAATTAGGACTCTTATTAGAAAACGGACAAGTTGAACCAAGATGGAACATGAACAATCATATTTCAGGGTTACAGGTAATCAAATTTATCAGTAACGAATATGTTTGTAGCTCTGCTGCCAATGAAGAGTTTTATGTCTGGAAGATTTCTGAATCCAATGGTGAACCAGTTGTTGTGGAATATGCAAGACTTAAACCAAGTAACGATAATCCTGACTTGCGTATCATGGATTTTGATTCCATTCCACATGAAAATGGCTTTTTAATTTCAACAGTCTATTCTGACTCTAATATTAAAATATGGTTCTTCGATACCGTGTCGAGGGATTTCGAGTTACTAGCAGCAGATATGTACACGACCTGTTGTATATTGAACGTACATTTCTTGAGCATTGGAGATAAGGTGTTCATACAAATTGGTACAACCGACGGTTATCTCTCCATCTGGGACATCACCAATATAAAGTCTTCTAAACTGTTGGGCAAAATTATAATCAAGCAGCAGTTACACCAAAACGGTGTTAAGGCAGTCTTACCAATCAAGGAGGAAAATTCATATACTATCATAACAGGGGGTGATGACAATGCGTTGATCTTATCAAGATTAACTGCTTCCGGAGAAGGATTATGTTTCGAGCCTATCAGTTTTGTGGAAAAAGCTGCATCTTCTACGATCACATCCATCTGCAAGGCAACCAACCAGACATTTGTCGTGACATCAGTAGACCAAATTGTGAGAAAGTGGTCATACGAAAATGATATTTTGAGATGTGAATCGGCAAGATATACCACAATAGCTGATACTGGTTGTAGCGATTCGTTTGAGCAAGATGGTAAGACAACAGTGGTTATTGGAGGTGCCGGATTGAGTGTATGGCAGGTTTAATCAATACAAGTAAATTATATTTTGTACACAGATCTATTTATTTACTGAGAGCCTCTAATCTAAAGGCTCAACAATCTCAAGTTGAAGACAGTATCGTTGATGGTTTGTTCTTCATCAATAATAACATTAGTAGCGTCGGAGTACTCTTCCAACTTGCCACAAGACTTGGCCAAAACTTCTTCCTTAAGGACAGAGTTGAAGTCGATAGTATCCTTGGTAACCTTGTATTCAATCTTGACTTCGTCAGTGGTGTTCAAACCAGCCTTCTTACGCAATCTTTGAATACGGTTGATCAATTCTCTTGCCAAACCCTCAGTCAACAATTCTGGATGCAAGTTAACATCCAAAATGATCAAAACATCATTTTGAGCTCTAGCTTCTTGGCCATGAGCAGCCTTTTCAGCTGGTAGACCACGTTGCACTTGCAAGTCTTCAGAAACTAACTCAATACCGGCAACAGTAATCTTACCAGTCTTGGCGAACTCTTGGACTTCAGCAGAGGAGACAGATGGTAAAGCAGCCTTC
This sequence comes from Teunomyces tritomae, assembly GCA_030568455.1. Taxonomy (NCBI): domain Eukaryota; kingdom Fungi; phylum Ascomycota; class Pichiomycetes; order Serinales; family Debaryomycetaceae; genus Teunomyces; species Teunomyces tritomae. Next base: position 270,448 of record JAJMFZ010000005.1, read on the forward strand.
ACAAGCTTAGCATCCTTCTTCAACTTCTTACCCAAAACTGGCCAGTCAGCAACAGCAGTGTACTCAACACCGTACTTGGACTCGTCCTTTGTTATGACAATGTTTCTGACGTTCAATTCGTCAGAAATGTAACCCTTCAAAGATTCAAGGTCTCTTAAGTACGAATCATCGGAATGCAAGATAACCAATTCCAACAATGGAGTCTTCAAGGAAATGGTCTTCTTTTCTCTGATGTTACGACCCAATTCAATAACCTTTTGCATTCTAGAAACAGCAACTTCAATTTCGGTGTTGAATAATTCTTCTCTGACTGATGGGTAAGACAAGAAATGTACTGACTGAACGTCCTTGATAGCAGGATTAACTGAGATCTTTTCTAAGTCTTCAACCTTGAAGTATTGTCTGATTCTTTGGTAGATACCTTCAGCCAAGTAAGGGGTGAATGGGGCCATAGCTCTGGACAAGGTCAACAAAGCTTCAACCAAAGTGTTGAGACCTCTCTTGGTGTCTAAAATATCGTCACTAGCAAAACCCTTGATACGACGACGGTTGAAACGAATGTACCAGTTGGTCAAGTCGTCAATGAAGGACAACAATCTTGGAACAACAGTGTACAATCTGTAACCAGTCATTTCCTCGTGAATAAACTTGATTAAAGATTGGATAGAAGCCAACAACCATTTGTCCATGACGTTGTCAGAACGCAATTCGCTGTCGTAGATGAAGTCTTCACCGTTGTCCTTCTTGAAGATGTCAGCAGCATCCTTCAAGAATTTGTAGGAGTTGTACCATGGCAACAAAACACTGGAGACAACTTCTCTAACACCTTCTTCCTTGAATTTCAAGGTTTCAGCTCTTAAGACTGGAGAGTTGATCAAGTACAATCTCAAAGCATCAGCACCGTACTTTTCCAAGATAATGTTAGGGTCAGGGTAGTTCTTCAAACGCTTGGACATCTTCTTACCATCTGCAGCCAACACGATACCACTGACGATAACGTTCTTGTATGGAGCGGTATTGAACAAATGGGTACCCAAAACAGTCAAGGTGTAGAACCAACCTCTAGTTTGATCCAAACCTTCGGAAATAAAGTTAGCTGGGAAAGCGTTTTGGAAAGAGTCCCTGTTTTCAAATGGGTAGTGCTTAGAAGCGTATGGCATAGAACCAGATTCGAACCAACAGTCAAAAACTTCTTCAATTCTCTTTAAGTCACCCTTACCTTGCTTGGATGGAATTGTGATTGAGTCAATGCTTTCACGGTGGATATCGGTGATGTCATCTCGGCCAGATAATTCCTTTAATTCATCAATAGATCCAACACAGACAATTTCTTCAAAATCGTCAGAAACCCACAATGGGATAGGAGTACCCCAGTAACGGTTTCTAGAAATGTTCCAGTCTCTGGCGTTAGCAATCCAGTTGGAAAATCTCTTGTCCTTAATGGTGGAAGGCACCCAGTTGGTCTTTTCAACATTGCTCAACATTTGAGGGATGATTTCACCAATACGGACAAACCAAGCAGGAACAGTTCTGTACATCAATGGAGTATCAGATCTCCAGCAGAATGGGTACGAGTGCTTGGTTTGGGTAGCAAGCAAAATTCTGCCTTCGCTAGTCAACTTCTTAATGATATGCTTGTCAGCTTCCTTGAAGTAAAGACCAGCAAAGTCTGGGACGTTAGAAGTGATCTTACCAGTGTCATCAACAACACTTGGTGGTTGCTTCTTTTCACTAATAACACCAGCCTTGGTAGCAACATTGAAATCCTCTTCACCATAAGATGGAGCTTGGTGGACAATACCAGTACCAGAGTCGTTGGTAACATAATCAGCGCAAACAACCTTAAAAGCGGTGTCCTTGAAGTCCTCGTAGAAATAGTTGAAAAGAGGCACGTACTTGAGGCCTTCCAAGTCCTTACCAGAAATCTTTTCAACAACCTTGTACTTGGCAGCAGCAGGCTTCTTGTATAAGGTGCTAAGCAACGATTCCAACAAAATGTAGTTCATTTGCTTTTCTTCATCGAAAATCTTGACATATTCAAAGTTTGGGTTAACAGCCAACAAGATGTTAGCTGGCAAGGTCCAAGGAGTGGTAGTCCAGGCAACCAAGGCAGTCTTTTCGTCATCAACCAATGGGAAAGAGATGGTGACTGCTGGGTCGTTGACTTCCTTATAGTTCTGTTGAGCCTCAAAGTTAGACAACGGAGTAGTACAAGCGGTAGAGTAAGGCATGACTCTCAAACCTCTGTACACAGAGTCTTTCTTGTACAACTCCTTGAAAGCCCACCACACGGATTCCATGAATTCTGGGTACAAAGTCTTGTAATCGTTGTCCATATCGATCCATCTGGCCATTCTTTTAATGACACGGCGCCATTCGTCGGCATATCTCATGACAATGGAACGACATTCGTTGTTGTACTTGTCGATACCCATGGCATAAACGTCTTCCTTGGAGGTGATGCCCAATTTTTTGTCGATTTCGTGTTCGACTGGCAAACCATGGGTGTCCCATCCGAATCTTCTTTCAACATGGAAACCATTCATGGTGGCATAACGAGGAATAATGTCCTTCACGGTGGAGGCCAAGATGTGACCGTAGTGGGGAGTACCAGTAGCAAATGGTGGGCCATCGAAAAAGGCAAATGGCGGCAAATCTTTGGTTAATTCTAACGATCTCTTAAAAGCATCAAGCTCGTCCCAAGTCTTGAGGACATTTTCCTCTTCCTTAGGGAAGCTAAACTGTTGGTTGGCTTCACTCATAATTGGTAATGAGACTAAACTTTTCGATTTCCTGTGTCTATTATAAATTTTTCGAAGAGTCACAAGGGAAAAAAAATTAGAACCTCACCGGATTATGTAATTTCTCTGTCACTTTTGAGCTGATGTTAATCTTAAACCGGTTTAGTAGCGCTTAGTAAATGTGCGTTTTGGGGCATTCAAATACCACATGACGATTCTGGTGGCAACATTTCGTGACTCATTCTTGCGTTGTTGCAAAGACAAAGTTCCTCGGGGCGTTGTGGTTGCATTATCAGGCGGTGTTGATTCCATGTGTCTTACATACTTACTAGCCCAGTACCGCCAACAATATGATCTCCAATTTGAGATCCATGCAGTAACTATAGACCATGGATACCGTCATGACTCAGACACAGAAGCAGTTTTGGTGGGGCAAATTGTGAAACAATGGGGTGTTAACCATCTGGTGGCCAGGCTTCAGTATCATCGACCAGTTCACCAAATCTCAAATTTTGAAGAAGTGGCACGTATACGACGGTACCTGGTTTTTGAACAAATATGTTTGGAAAAGAAAATGCCATTGATAGTGGGTCATAACTTAAACGACCAATTGGAAACGTTTGTGCAGCGACTTCAAGGAAACTCGTCTCTTTTTGGCTTGGTAGGTCTTAAGCATCGGGCAAAAATTCCAATTTCAAACCTGGAGACTACTGTTTTAAGACCTTTACTTGACTTTGAAAAGTCAAAGATTATTGACACATGTCAAAAGAACGGAATTCAGTGGTTTGAAGACTCCACTAACAGTGATACACTGTTAACAAGGAGAAACTTTATACGACATCATCTTCTTGAAGACAAGAATGATTTGTTGTCATTACATGGAGAGGTTGTGGAAGCAACAAATTGGCTTGAGGATCGTGTAGCCCAGTACACCAAATACTTGCAATTATTCAACCAACTTCAGTTTGATGAACCAAACGGTCGTCTCCAACTTGTTTTCCCAGCTTCAGCTCTCACAAAAGACAATACGATCCTTCTTAGTCGACTATTATATGGATTATTATATCCATATTCATCTGTTAAACACTATCATTGGTCTTATGCCAAGCTTGAACGTCAATTGGTTCCTCGAGTGATTAGCTTGGCTGATCGAAGTCACAAATTAACTGCTTTGAATCTCGTATTTGATTTCAAAAGAAAGAATGATATGATTTCGGTAACCATTCAAAGACAGCCACTAGAACGTAAGCAAAACATTTCAGTTACCCTAAGCACCTTTCCTGGTAAATGGACAGATTGGGTGTTGTTTGATAGAAGATATTGGCTCAGATTCAAGACTCCATTGGAGTCTTGTGACATACATATTGTCCCGTACGATCACCAAAAACATGGGAAACTCGAAACAAGATTGTTGAAAAAATTATCAAAACATCTGAATGGAATTCCTGTTGTCTTTTGGAACGATCAACTCGTATCAATTCCTACCCACAACTGTCATTCTGACGGAATATATGGAGAATGGCGTCTCAAACGTAATGTATATAAGGAATTATAGTTGTGTATATAGACCAATTAACCTGCAGGGCAGAGAAAAGACGAACATTAAAATTCTAACCAAACAACTTGAATAACCACGACTCAAACCACCGGCTTTCCACAATGCCATCACACGTTGATTTGGCTACCACTGGTACTCCAAGACATGGTACTCCAAAGCAGTCAAAGCCAACTGGAAATCCCATGAGAGCGGTGCGCTCGGCTAATTTGCTGACCCAGGCAATTAAAGTGGGTCACCAAAGAATAAACATAGACGTTGACTTGGCCAATAACAAAATAGAGGGACTAACTGAGTTGACTATCCTCCCAACATCTGGAACCTTAAGTGCATTTAAGCTTGATTGCAGAGGAATGACAATTAAAGACATTTATATAAACAACTCGAGAAATACGAATTACGTATACAAGGATATCCTTTACATTAACGATGACAGGGGCGATTTTCAGGACGCTGGATCGTCAGAAATAGACATCTTTGATTTGTACTCCAAGGACATTACAATCCACCAGCATCACATTATAAGGCAGAAGCTTAACTACATCTTTGGCGAAATAAACTACGACCCGCGAGAATCTCACCAGTCAGAGTTTGGGAACGGAAATACTGAAGAATTAATTGTTATTTTACCAGATAACTTGAAATTGGAACTTACGGACTTTAACTTCCTTAACACCCCCAGCAATAATGCCGCCACCCACACACCAATACACTTACGTACCAAAAACACCAACAGTGAGGTTTACACTCCTATCCAAGTGAAAATCGTATACGAGCTCATAAATCCGAAGGATGGTATAAATTTCATCACTAGCAATGAAGACAAAAAATACTGGCATGCATACACCACCAATTCTGACTTCAATATTTCCACTTCATCCTGGGTTCCATGTATAGACAACCTTTGGGAACGCTGCACCTGGTCGTTAGAAATCAATATCCCTCGTACCATCAAAGACATTGGAAACCCAAGAATAAAACAAGGAAGACGTACCAGAAGGTCAACTGGTGGCAAGAAAGGAAGTGATGATGTGGATATGGATGAAGAAGATGAGGAAGATTTGGAGAACTTCGACTTGGTGGTGTGTTCTGGTGATTTCAATAACGTCAAGGAAACACCACATCCTAATGACTTGTCTAAGAAAGTTGTTTCTTGGTCCATATTTAATCCAGTTTGTGCCCATCATGTGGGTTGGGCTTTGGGATGCTTTGAAAGTATAACCCTAACCGGCCCAACCGAAGAAGTCGATATTGATGACGAGGAATTGAAGGAACAAATTCAAATCGACGAGATTGAAAAGGATAATGCTAGTTCACCTGTCACATTGTATTGCCTTCGTGATAAATTGGAATGGGCTAATAATACTTGTCTATTCGCGAATAACGCAATTGACTTTTTCCAAAAGGAATATGGCTCATTCCCATTTAGCTCATATTCGATCGTTTTCGTTCTGGATTCAAGGGCCAACAGTAATAGTTTTGCAGGACTTTCAATCTTTGATGACTCATTGTTGTATCCGGATGACTTGATTGAACCAATGATTCCCACCACTGAAATATTACTTGAATCAATGGCTACTCAATGGTCTGGTATTAATATTGCCCCTCAGACATTTAATGACTTATGGTGTACAGTTGGTATCGCGCGTTACATGGCACTTCAATTCGTCCAAGTATTAATGGGCACTAACCAATATCGATTCAAGATTAAGAAAAGCATTGATGAAATCTTAGAAGAAGATGTCGGAAAGAAACCATTAGGTATTCAATTTTTCCGTTTTCCTATAACTGATCTGGATCTTGGTTTCATAAGGTTGAAAGCACCTATTGTGTTATTCATTTTGGATAAGAGAATGACCAAGACAGACAAATCATTTGGCCTTTCTCGTGTGCTCCCTAAGCTCTTTTTACAGGCAATGTCAGGAGATTTACCAAACGGGACGGTTTCTACTCTGCATTTCCAGTACGTTTGTGAGAAGGTTAATCGTAACAAGTTAGAGCCTTTCTTTAAGCAATGGGTTTATGGTGTGGGAGCTCCAATTTTCAGAGTAACTCAAAGATTTAACAAGAAAAGAGGATTGATTGAGATGAGTATAAGACAAACTCAACATCAAGAAACGAAGAAACGGCACCCACAGGCCAGTTCATTTGTTGATGATTCCATAGCATATTTGGATGATGAACCTTCGTTCCCCATCCAACCAGTATTTACTGGGCCTGTCACCATTCGAGTCCACGAGGCAGATGGTACTCCATATGAGCATATTGTTGATATTAAGGATGTGCATACCAAGATTGATGTGCAATACTATTCTAAGTTTAAAAGAATGAAGAAACTTAAAGAGGAAGCAATTGAGGCTGCTGCCTCATTCACTAAGCTTGGTGATATTCTTGAAACTGACGCTGAGGTAGAGGACTGGGGATTTACAAATTTTGTGAAGGAAGAAGATGATTTCATTTTTGGCGATGCTTTTGATTGGCTTAGAGTTGATGTTGATTATGAGTGGATTGCTAAGATTGAAGTTAAGCAGCCAGATTATATGTTTGGCTCACAATTACAACAAGATAGAGACGTCGAGGCGCAATATGAGGCAGTCAAATTTTTTGGTGATATCGAAAAACCATTACCAGTTCACTGTACTGTTCTCACAAGGACAATTATGGATAAGCGTTACCACTTTGGTGTAAGAGTAGCGGCCGCGGAAGCTTTGGCTAGATTTTCGAAGGCTAGTAATAATTTCTTGGGTGTCGGCTATTTGATCAAGGCTTTCAAAGCGTTGTACTGTTTCCAAGGCAGTTCAGTCCCTTTGAGCAATGACTTTGAAAATTTTGCTGATTTCCACTTGCAAATGGAGATTCCTAAGATATTGAGCACTATCCGTGACGAAGAAGGAGAAGTTCCATTCGTTATCAAGAACTTACTCTTGAACTTGATCAAGTACAATGATAATTCTAATAATAACTACCAGGATTGTTACTATGTTTCGAGGTTACTTTGTTCTCTCACCGATTGTGCTATCAACAGCAACACCACCATTTCTTCCAATGATCCGTTTGGACTTAGCAGCACTACTGAAACTCAGGATGCACAACAAGAAGCATTTTTAAGTAACGTGATTACCGAAATGAATCGCTTGCAAAAGCTTGATGAATGGGTTCCATCATATCAAAAGATTATTTCGGTAACATGTCTTAAACAGAAAATTAAGTTGGCAAGCCACGGCTTAATGAAACTTTCCTTTGAAGACTTGCTTTATTTCACTCTTGAAAAATATTCTAACGATATCAGGGTTGAAGCATTCAGGGGGTTATTTATTCTTGGTGCCTTAAAGAATAGCAGTATTTTGAATTATTTCTTAAAGACCTGTATTCTTCACACAATTTCACCAAAATTCAAGTCCAAGTTGATTGCAGCATTTATTAATTCGATATGTTCTGCAGCTATTCAAGGGACACCTTCTACTTTGGATGACCCTGAATTTAAGTCCTTGGAAAAGTTTTCGGACAATAGTACAAAGGTGACTACCAACTCTACAAATATGGTTATAATTGAAGATGGCTCAAACAGTGAGATGGATTCGAAGCGTGATGTTTTTGCCCGTGCAACTATCAAGGGTGCCATTGAATTACTCCGTCGTGACTACTCGATTGGCCACGGGTTAAAAACTATCTTATGGGAGTTATTGCACACTTCTTTGTTGAGCATTAATGAGAAGCGTAACATATTTGCAGTTTGTCAAGTTTTATTCAAGGAAATTGACAGTTTCATTGTACGGATTCCTATCCCAAGTGTTCCTGTCAATGAATTGAAGAAGAAAATTGTGGTAAGACACCTTGGTGAAGGAAAGATTGTTTTTAAACGTGAAGGAAGATTTAAAATTCAATTGGCGTCTCGAAAGTTAGTCGCACCTAAGCCGGATGTTGCTGAAGTAAGAAAGCCAGTTAAGGAGGCCAATGTACAGCCAGAACAACCCAAATTAAAGATCAGTTTGAAGAGGCCAGATTCAAAACCTTTACCTGTGCCAAAGGCATCCAAGATATTAAAGGATCTGGGGCTTGTGACTATTGACAGTCATAATCCATTCTTGCTCAAATTTACCTTCCATAACCATTCCTTGCCCGATATTCCTAATTTGAAATCTAAAAGCGTAAAAGTTGGACGCAGTTCGATCAAGATAGATGGGACGTTGGTTTCCTTTAGTTTCAAGGGAGCTTTCAGGGCTAGACACAAAGAATTGATCCGTAAGCCACAAACGGTAGTCGCTCTTGATCCGGTGCCTGCCCCAGCGGCAAGTGTTCTTGGTGTACCGAACGCTCGGTATGTCAAGATCTCGACCAAAAGGCGGAAGGTGCAGATATCAGCCACTCCATTTGAAGAGACTGCTAAGGAGTCATCTCCTGTGAAGCTTGAACCAGAAGCAAGGTCAGTAATTAAATCAACCTCGCCAGAGAAACCCAAACCTGTGAAAGTCAAGTTAGAAAACGGACCAGCAAGAAAAAGTCCGCTGGTGGAACCGGAGATTAGAAGACCAGCTTCGCCATTTTCCAAAAGTGGAAGTCCTTTCTCGTCACAGACATCCGGCGTGAAGAAAAAGAAAACAAAGATCTACATCCATTCGGATGACCAGAGTAAATCGCTGTCACCAGGGGAGAATGGAAACAGGGGCAATGACGCTGCCTTGGTTGAATTAAAGGAAGAGAAAAAGAAAACGGATAAAAGTGCCGTCGATGGGAAGCCAAAAACAGGATTTAAACTTAAGTTAAATCTTAAGAAGTGAAATGAACGTAATGATATGATTTATAGAAATGTATTATACCAGTAGAGAAGATTTTGTAGCTAGCCATAATTTGAGATTGCGCACGACAGATAATTTATCTAAAAGTTGTGAAGTATTTCCGAAATAGGTAGCGCCGAACAGTACAACAAGCATTGTACTGCAATTGAATACTGTGACTTTGGTAATACATATCCCACCCTATCATATATCACCTCTGCAAATATGTCATTTAGGAATTTGGGGATAAATCTCTCGAAGTCTGCGGCAACAACCTCTACTACCAACACCAATACCACTTCTACTCCTTCGGCAGCTTCGTTAGAACCACAGTCTCCATTTCTTACAAATATTCTTTCCAAGAAGAGTGATAGCTCACCTAAGCTAGTTTCGAGCAGTGTTGCACCTACTGTGGTTACTGTTGATCAGCATGACGAATCCACTATCAAAAACCACACCACTACGACCGATAAGTCGGATTTAATCGGGTTGTTCGACAAATTCGATGTATCAACCAATAATGAAAGAGAAGTACATGAAATCGAAAACGAGAAGGAAAAGGAAAAGGAACTGTCCAGTATTATTGAAGATACCACTGGAACATCCCTAGAAGTAACACAAGAGACGATAGAAATAACGAAAGAAAAGGTGGTCCAACCGCCATCATCCATGACAATTCAGCCATATATCCCTGAAGAGTACGAATTACCCAGTCCTAAAGAGTCTAAGCCGATTCTGTCTAGTAGTTTAAGTTCCCCACCGGTAGCTTCAAACGTCTCCTCTCTCACAAACGAGCCCACATTTAACGAAAAGGAACAGCACCAAAAGGAATCACCAGAACCTTCCCTCACAATAACTGAAAGAAAAGATATCTCAGACCTCAGTGTAAGAGATTTCGAGACCTCACCTCAAGAAGAATTTCCCCTACTCTTGGATGATACCCTACCTCCTTCTACTACACCTGCTGATCAAGATTCTGGCAACTCAAGTGCTTCTGAAGCACCTAAACCTATACGCCAGCACTCCACATCGAAGGTCCATATAAATACAGACCAAATTAATCCTAAAGATCAGCATCAACAATCCCATAAACCATTTGACTTTCAAGTTTTTTTGGTTCATTTGAAAAAGAAGAGTGCCGATCCCATTGTGCGTTATATAAGATCATTCTTGGTGTCTTTTGCTAAACAAGGCCATACCTTTACAGATGAGCAAAGAATAAAAATCATTAGGGAATTCAAATCATTTATGAACGAGAAATATGCCCTCTATGATCCCTTTGCAACTATGGATGATATTGATTTAGAAAATTCACGGGAAGGTTTGGAAAAGTTGATCATGAACAGATTGTACGAACACTGCTTTCCAGCTGAAGTAGCTAAGCAATCTAGTATTATTCCCGAACAATACACTAAAGGACTTGAAAAAGATGTGGAATTTGACCGACAGTTGGAAAAGTTCAGTTGGGTTCATGGTTCCCATCTAGACATATACTTAGACCAATTATCTCAGAAGAAGGGAGAATTAACATTTATGGATCATGCTGTGGCTGAATTAAACCGAATTAATAAATATAGAGCTCCAAGAGACAAGATAATTTGTATCTTGAACTCTTGTAAGATCATTTTCAGCTTTTTGAAAGTGAGCAATCAGGAAACAAATGCTGATTCTTTTGTGCCGATATTAATTTTAGTCATCATCAAGGCAAAAGTCGAACATTTACTCACTAATTTGCAATACATCGAAAATTATCGTGGAGATGAGTGGTTATCTCATGGGGAAACCAGTTATTATTTGTCATCATTGCAGGGAGCAATTGGTTTTATACAAAATTTGAGTATAAATGATCTTACTGTTAGCCAGGAGGAATATAATGCCCACATGGAAGCCTGGGAAGCAGAGAATAAGCGAAGAGAAGCAGAGAATGCTCAGAAGGTTAGAGAGGTACCAATTTTGCAACCTCAACCCTATCACCCTAATAATGGTGATGATTACCCTCTTCAAAGTTTATCTCCATCGAATATTTTGTTGACAAGTGCAGAAATGGTTACAAACTCTATAAGTAACTTTTTTGCTCCTTCTCCCAATGAGGAAAATTCAAACCAAACATTAGTGCCTCTTCCTCCTCCATCCCAACCTGCATCTGCATATCAATTGCCAGTGCATCCAGAAATTCAGCCACCTCCTCCTCAAGAATCTGAGGTTGATCCCAAACTAATGAAGGAGACATACAAGAATTTGCGGGAAGTTTTCCCTGACTTGGATAAGGCGATTTTAAAGGATATCGTTTTTATGAACAAGGCGGATTTGGACAGTTGTGTTGATGCGTGCTTACAATTAGTTAGTTCTGAGTAGTAATCGAGAGTGGACAAACAGTTGCAAAATTTTAATTTTTCGACAAAATGAACAATTTAATAAAATTTGGCAAACCATAAACTCAAAGAAGTGTAAAAAAATAGGTATGTATTAAGAAGAGAACATTTTCTCTACTTTGATATTACGCTTAAATGTTCTTCAAGTATACCAATGGTCTCTTGGCAAACAGTTATTTAAATTCAGATCATACTCTAAAAGTAGTTTTGTACTTCTAAGGGCTCACACTTCGAAGACCTAGAAAGTCGAGATTAGCAAAAAAGAAGCGGAGAGCCCCTAATATTGAACACAAAGATGTCGTAATTTGTAGTAAATGGTAAGAAAACATAGTTGAATTTCCTACCCTTGATAACAGGTCAGGACTTATTTTCCATTTACGGAAATCGGCTGCGAAAATCGATCTGGTAATTTATACTCGATCAAGAGAAACTATTGTAAGTACAAAAGTATAAAGGACTGAATCCCAGTCAGTCAATTAATCAATAAACAATTTGTAACCAGTCTTATTACATATTTCAAAGATTACCAATACTTTAAAATGCCTATGTTATACAAGCCAGCTGCTGAAGGTAAGGAAGTCAAGCCTCCACAAATTCCTTCTCCAGGCAACAACTCCTTCTTGGGTGATATTTTCACTTCTGAGGCTCCGAAGGAAGAACAAATCTCATGTGGGTTTTATAAGCAAGAAAAGGGTGAGCCTCTAGTCTACAAGTACGACTACGATGAAATGAAGATTATTTTGGAAGTCGAGGGTGAATACTGGATTTCCGATGAAACTGGCTACAAAGTTTCTGTTTCCCCAGGAGATGTCTTTTACTTCAAGAAGGGTACCACTATTACTTTTGAAACCACTGGTTATGGTTATGCCTTTTTTACCGGTTTAAGACCAAATGGCACTGCTTGAAAAACCACATAACAAAAGTCTTTTTCAAAAATATTACTACTGGTCACGTAGAAATTCTATTGGTCACGTAGAGCTCACGAATGCTAGATGCATCCATATACTGGCCATGGACAATTATATATGAAAAATAGAGAATCTATATTTTAAGTGGCACATTGAGTTTTCCTACACATAGAAATTTCTAGAATATCTTTACAACATTGAGAACGTAAATTAATCTCAAGAAATCATCGTTTGACCCCCAACAAACATGCCAATCGATTACTCAAAGTGGGATAAGATAGAACTTTCAGACGATTCTGATATTGAAGTTCACCCAAATGTTGACAAGAATTCTTTTATAAGATGGAAACAAAGAGATATCCACGAAAAACGTGCTCAACGTAATGTGGAAATAAAGTCGATCTTGGTTCAATTGACCATGTATGCTAAGCTCAATAGCAGAGTCGATTATCTCTTGGAAACATTGAAGCCTGCCGAGTTGACTGATTTATCAACCGTTAAGAAGACAGTAGATGCCCAATTTGACAAGACGGAAAGATTTGACTACGACAAGTTGATCGCTGATAAGGGCGACACTTTAAGAAAGGGATTAAAGGACTTGAAGTTTGATCGCGAAGAAATTGAGAATACTCCGCCATATAATGAAATGATTGAGGACTTATTCATTCAAATCGTTGAAGATCACCCTGCTGCAACTGATCCATCAAAGCTTGTTGAGTATTTGAAGGAACACAAACAAAAGATTGACGATGTCTTATCCAAACAAACCATTAAACTAGATGAGTTGTTGTACCAGAAGGCTAACTTGATTTCTAGTGATGATATACATACTGGGTTTGATAGATCTTTTTTGAATAAGGATAAGGAAGAGGAAGCGGCACCACCATCTAAACCCACACCCAAACACACCACTAAAGAAACTAGTATTGAAACAATCAACACGCCAACTCCCCCAAAGACTGAAAGAGAAGAATTGGACGAGTTAGAGTTGTTACCCGAGACTGCCATCTTTGCCAAAATTTCTTCCAAGGATATCGTTGCCAGTGCTGACTACTTGATTAAACACACTAAGATTTGTACCGAACAACAAAAAGATGCATTGATTATGACTGCATTTGACTCTCAATTGGAAGGAGACTCACAGAAAACCTTGCAAGTTATCCACCAGTCTTTATTGTTACAATATGTGTCACAATTAGCTGGCCCAAAACCAAGCAAGGACCAAACTATTAAGGCTATCAAATTGTTCTGTTCGAAGATAAGCGATTCTTCCTCGCCTGCTAACCAGGGTTTCATCCAGGATGTTCAGAATACCTTCAACCATATTAAGACCAGATGCGAAATTATTCAGGCAGAACAGGCCGAAAGACAGTCTGGAGATGCTGAAGAGGAAGCTGTTATACAATTAAAGGCTCTTGACGAGGGTACCGAATTGAGTGTAAATTTACCGCAAGAAGGCACACCAGAGTACGAAATATTTAGCACGAAGTTGTCACAAGAGTTCCAAGATGCTGTGAAAACAGGATCGTTAGACGAAGTTAATAAGGTTTTTGCCACGATGAAAGTAGAAGATGCCGAACAAGTATTGGAGATTTTCAATGAATGTGGGGTGATTGGCATTAATGGGTACTTGGAAGACGAGGAAGAGTTCAAGCAATTACAACAGCAGTACAATGAAAAGATGGAAGTAACAGACCATCAAGAGGAGCAGGAGGTTGTGTACAACACCGTTGATGAAGTTGATTAAGAGGTAAGTATTCTGCACCATTTAAAGGTATATGGTCTATAGATAAATGCTCAAAAGAGTTAAAAAGAGTAGTAATTACTTTTTGCTTAAGCGTGCTAAAGTATCCATGAGAGCTTGTGTCCCATCATTCTGTTGACTAGAGTTATATTGAGCAGTCGACAGTTGTAACTGGGATAACAATGCATTTACTTGATTGTTTGGGGGATTAGTCTGGGGAGGAGGATGAGAAAGGGCAGGAGAAGCCTGATTGTAAGGGTAGGGAGCAGGAGGTTGGGGTTGGACACCATATGGTTGATTGTATCCTGAGTAAGGGGGCGCCTGTGAATGAGAAGGTACAGAATAAACTGGTTGGTGTTGGTGTTGTTGCTGTAAAATGTTGATTACACTTTGAACAGAAGCAGGGTCCAAATTTTGCAATGACTGAACCAAATTGTTTGGGTCAATTTGCTGGTTATATGTGGGCTGAAATTGGGATTGCTGGGATTGTTGATATTGTTGGTTATTTTGATGACGGTTTTGATGACGATTTTGATGGTGTTGTTGGTTATATTGTTGGTGATGTTGTTGCTGGTGATGACTGGGTCGATAATTCTGTTGGTGTGACTGCTGGTATACTGGCGGAGGTTGTCCATACGGCTGTGGGTTTTGATGTGGAGGAGGGGGCGGTTGGCCGTAAGGTTGTGGATGCTGTTGTTCACGCTGTTCCCAGTGTTTTCTGCCCTTGCGTTGATCTCTCTTATTATTACGATTTCTTCCATGCATGCCTTGATTTGAATTGAGGTGTTGGGGATATGGCGCCGGAGCAGGTGCCGTTGGTGCTGTGATGTGTGATACCGGAGGAGCAGGAGAAACTGGTGCTGGTTCATATGGTGGCATGTCATCACCATACTTATTCTGTTTTGCCTTTAGCAAGATTTCGGCAGCTACGTTTGGTTCAACATCGGCATACTCATCAAACTTGATACCACCATCATCAGTCTCGTCAAAAGTCTGAACATCAACCAACGATTCCTTGACAAAGCAAATACCGAGAACTCCGGAGTAGGCGGAATCACTGATGACATCACTGACATCCTGGTTTGTGATATCTTCAACCTCGACGTTGATTTGCTCTGCAGCAAATGCCTTCTTCACCTTATTCACGATGGAAGTAGGTGATTTATCTGTGGTGTATACTTTACAATCAGGATCTACCTTTCTTCTCTTAGACTCTGATTTACGCTCGTCGGCAGTTCTTTCCCGGCCACGAGAATTTGTGTTAGAATCAGGGTTAGCTAGCTTTGACTTCTGACTTTTGGAAGCATCCAATCTCAAAATTTTGCCGTACAAGGGCACATTGGTTTCACCCTTGATACTATCCATACATGCTTCTGCCGTTTTGAACTGGATAAATCCGTAACCAGCTTTGATGGCAATTTGAACCACCTCGCCGTATTGACTAAAAATACGGAATAAATCCAATTTTGTTGTCGTATTTACCGGCAAGTTCCCTACGAATAAACGAGAATTTTCGGGTAACAGGTCCAACTTAGAGAGAGAAACATATTCCGACTCTGTATCAAGAAACTCATCATAGGCCTGCTGTTCTTCAGGAGTCACTGGTAGAGTGATATTTGGCCGACGACAGAATTCATTCACAGGAACCAACGGAATCGAGTCCTTCGAGTCGTTAAGTGGTTTATTGTACGAATAGACCTGGTTATAGTTGATTTCAGTATTTGTTGGTGGCAATTGGACATTTTTGAGTGCAAGCTGTTCACTTATCAATCTAAGCTGTTCGCTTTGTGGTAACTTAGTAAAGTTTGGGTCCTTTACTAATTCACTTTGCATGATTGCATCATAAGCTTCCTTTAGATGTTGGGTGCTCGAGTCAAGAGTTGGGTCTCTTACAGGAACAGGTGGTTTTGGAGGTAAACCTGCTGGTTTCGGGGGAAGGCTTGGAGCTTTCGGTTTTGCTTGTTCCTTCGGAAGAGGCGAATCGTTCCAGCCTATTTCAGGATCATACTCATCATCTTCGTCAGAATCATTAACCTGAGCAGGCTCCGGTTCAGTTTGGAATGCACTCTCGGGGTCATACTCTTCTTCTTCTTCATTTGCGGAGTCGGAAGCAGAATTGTCATCAGATACAAACACTTCTGCCTTTTCATATGCTTCAACCTCTTCTTTCTTGTCGTCATCATCAACGTTATCTTTCTCTTGAACTTCATTTGCCTGGCATTCCTTTTCCTGTTCACTTTCTTGTACTTCCTCTGTGGCTCCATTTTCTTTCTCCTTGTCCTGTAGTACTACGTCACTTTCCAACTTTTTCAGGTCATCTGCTACTTTATCTACTTCGACATCTTTTTCAAGCACTTCACTGTCTTGTCGATCTCCTTTTAAGCTGATGGGAGTTACTTCCATTCTTATCTTTGAGTCGTCGAGTCGCGATTGTTAAGGTGCAACGACAGTTTGCAAAGTCATTGCGACTTCAGTAAATATTAAATCCGGGTAACACCACCATTCTCGTTCATGCTCACAAATCCCAAACAGGAAACGTCAAAACAAAACCTGATTCAAACCGTTTATCAGCGTCTTTCTTCTACACTTTTGGTCCAATAAAGATGGCACTTTTTCAGAACTTCAACACACATTCTCTAAGATCAACAAGAGGTTTCAAGCTCAAACAAACCTCACCAATATCGAGTCCCCAGCCCAAATCGAACTCGGTTTTCCCACAGCCTACATTCGGTCAAGATCTCAGTCAGCCATATCCAACAATCCAGAACCCTGGATCACCGGTCTCTGGACAACAGGTTTCAACTCACAAGGATATCCGTAATTATGCTGAACAGACTTTGGGAAGTGATAACGCCTTGATACAAGCGGTCAAATTACCACAGGACGAAGACATCAACGAATGGTTGGCTATTCATGTGGTTGATTTCTATAACCAAATCAATATGCTTTACGGAGCAATCACCGAGTTCTGTTCTCCTGCAACTTGTCCTAGAATGATTGCCACCGACGAATACGAATATTTGTGGCAGGAAGCCACCTCTATGAGCAATGCACCAGCAAACGGCACACTCAAGAGACCAATCTCGTTGCCAGCATGTGAATATATTGAAAACTTGATGAACTGGGTTCAAGGATTTTTTGATAATGATAACATATTTCCTTCCAAGATTGGTGCTCCATTTCCACAACAATTTCCTACCTTGGTCAAGACAATCTTTAAGAGATTATTCAGAATATATGCCCACATTTACTGTCACCATTTCCACGAAATAACTGAATTGGGTCTCCAGAGCCATTTAAATACAAGTTTGAAACACTACGTGTTATTTGCCGATGAATTCAAGTTGATCAGTGAAAAGGATTATGGTCCGTTGGATGACTTGGTAGATACGATGTTAAGGAAATGAGTAATGTTTTATTTGTTTAGTGTTAAATATTTTGATGGATTTCTGGGTTTCTTATTGATTGAAGTAATAAATGATTAGTGTAGAAGGACCTCTGCCATCAAAC
This sequence comes from Teunomyces tritomae, assembly GCA_030568455.1. NCBI lineage: Eukaryota > Fungi > Ascomycota > Pichiomycetes > Serinales > Debaryomycetaceae > Teunomyces > Teunomyces tritomae. The sequence continues at coordinate 288,053 of JAJMFZ010000005.1, forward strand.
AAAGATGATCTGACAGATACTGTCCTTTCCGTGGCTGGCCCGAAGGTTCAGGTCCCATATCTTGAGCCATTGGGAGCTTTAACAATGATAATAATGAAATATCATGATCTCTTTGGATAACATCCAATGTCTCTGTTTGTTTGCTAGAGTCTTCACCTTCCCATTTACTCAAGATGAAAATATAGTCAAGTAGACCTCTCCATGCATGAGCCCAGTTCGAGAAGAATGGTTCGCCACGGTCATTGTCAAGTCCAGCGTTTTCTGGATGGACGTGCTTGTATCCCGCTGAGTATAATGAAATTGCCTTGATATCAAGGGAATTATGGACATCTTGCATTTGCTGAACTAATTCTAGTTGTTCAGGAGTAGCTGTAAAGGATACAGGAACAGGATCTCGTGGCTGATCCTTACCGAATTTCTCCACATTTCCACCTTCTTCCTCTTCTTCTTGTTCTTCTGGTTGATCCAGTTGGTTTCCCTCGACCACCCCACGGTTCTTGGAGTATTGGTATGAAAGAGAACATGCAAGAACGGTTTTGGCACGGCCCTCGTAGGTAACAGGTTTCGCTGTGATAGAAAGATATGGTGAATCAAAAGGTTGTGAGTTCATATCACCAGCAAAGAACGAATAAAATCCGTTGTTGTTACCAAGAACTGTCAGTAAAGTATTCACAAACTGTTTGTATTTATATAACACCAAGTAAGTTTGCCTTGTTCTCTCAAATGTACCAAAAGGATGCCAGAATAGATGTGTAGTTCCGATTATAAGACCATTTTTTTTAGAAAGATGTGGATATTTGTCAATAATCTCGGGTTTGAAGTCAAAATGAATAAAAAACCCAACGTTCTGGGTGATTGTACGGGGCAATGGTAAATCTACCAATTCTCCGGTAACTCTTTCCGAGTCGTACTGAATAAAGCTCTGATGCTTGCACAAGAAGAGCGATTCACGATACACTATTGCGAGACCATGATTCTTGGAATTGGCCCGGTAGAATTTCGAGAGATACCCCAACTTTTCAAACTCACCACACCAAAAGGACTTGTATTGTACATAGTCGACTTCCTGAAGGCACATAATATCTGCATCGTAATACTTAAGTTCATCTAACAAGACTTTAGAACGGTAGCCCCATTTCAAAGCGTCTCCACTGGTTGGGAAAAGCTTTCTTCGAATCAATGCTTGTGCTAGCAAGTTGTATGACATTATTTTTAACTTAAATCCATCCATGTTGTTCAATTGAAGCATCGGTCTTTGAATATACTCAAGCTGGAGTGGTTTTTCAAGTTCCTGTTTCTTCTTTTCTTCCTTGCGAAGCTCTCTCAAACGTCTTTGCTCGGCAATGTACTCTGGTGTGAGTGTTGCCGGATCTCTGGCCTTTTTGGATTTACTTCCCATTTTGAGGAGTTGAGTATCTTTCAATTGCAAAAAGAGTTCAAAAGAAACAAAGAGATCTGGTAGTAGAAATCGCACGCAGGAAATTTACAAAAAAGTGTGTTTCTTGTACCAGTCTTTCATATTTTATAGAGTTATAGATTTGGAAGAAAAGAATCAGTTTAAAAGTAGCCGATCTTATTTCCTTTACCACAACCTCATATTCAATCGAATTATATTGTTGCAAACAAGTATAAGTTGGATCTGTCGTAGATCAATCTCTGGAGCATTCTCGCGCCCACGACCAAATATCTCTCCGCTCTAAAATTTGATCGGTTTAGCGTGGCCTAAAAAGTACCCAACAAATGTCGTTTGCAGAACTAGATCAAATAAAAGTTCAGGTATACGAAGACTTCAATGAACTAATAAGACTTAGCAACGATTCAAATGTTGAGGACCGCAAAACTCTTCATTCCCAAATACTCAAACGTATCGCTACAAAACTTCTTCAGTTCAAATCAACCTGCAACATCGTGGAAAACCGAGTCGGCAAAGATAACAATGCAAAAGAACAGCTCCAACTTTATCGAGAGAAGCTTAGTGCATTGAGAGTACGGGTGCGAGAAATCCAGTTATCCAGTAACGATTTAATCAATCAGCTGGTTCATAAACAACGGATCAATAAGTACGGGGTACTGGAACAAAATACCGAGGAAACTCTTGGTGACGCCAAGAGTAAGTTATTTGGAACTCGTTCAGAAACCTCCCAAAAGGATTTATCGGTTAATGACCGTATTTTGTCCCATAACAAGAACATCACGTCGTCACTTCAGGCTACTAGACAGCTTATGGCAACCTCCGTGCTTCAGAGTGAACTTAATATTGAATCCCTTGATCAGCAGACAAAAGACTTGCACAACTTGAATGAACGGTTTATTCAGTTCAACGACTTATTGGTGAAGTCGAGACAGATTGTCAAGTTCATCGAGAAACAAGATAAATCGGATAAGCAACGTATCTACCTAAGTTTAGGTTTTTTCCTCATATGCTGTGCCTGGGTAATTTGGAGGCGTATATTACGTACTCCTGTGAGACTATTGTTATGGTCATTCTTCAGCATGTTCCGTGTATTCACATGGGTCTTTGGATCTAAGGAAGCTGTCATTGAAACGACATCGGATACTGCTTTTGAAACAATTGCTACAACACTTATCGAAGCTATTTCAGAAGTAACTACAGCTATTGAGACAGTTTCAGAAGCAACAAATGTTGTGGATAGATTAATGGATGAGTTATAATATACATGATATATCGTAATTTTAGACGGTTTCAACCTTAATAGAAGCACCATTCTTCTTGGAAGACTCAATGGCAGCAGCAACAATAGCCAAGTGATGGAAGGCCTTTTCTGGGCTAACGCCAACAAGAGACTTGTCCTTAGCAGAGACAGCAGCAGCAAAGTTTTCGAATTCGGCAACCATAGTGTCGACATCCTCAAATTCAATTTCAACAGGTTGAGAGGCTTCAGCAGCAGATGAACCAAGGGTGTACGAGATCTTTCTTGGAGCAGATGGAGAGAAATCGTACCTGAGAGTACCATTCAAACCATAAATGACAAAGTAAGAAGTCTTTTCAGTTGCACCAAAGGCAGAACCGTAGGTAAATGTACCAATTGCGTTACTAGTAGTCTTGAGAGTAGAGAACAAAACATCATCGTCACCACTTTCCTTTCTGAGCTGTCTGGTGTGGGCAGAGATGGTGTCAATTGAACCTAAGATTTCTGTCATTAAGGCCAATTGATGGACGCCACCGTCACTCAAGTAACCACCGATGTGTTCTGGAGAAAGTCTCCAAGAAGTGTTAGCGTACTTATTGTTTGGGTTGAAGGCACCAGTGGAGCTGTAAGTAAAGGAAACAACTTCACCAATCTTTGGCAAGTGTTCTTTGAGGATCAGAACAGCCTTGGAGAACACCCAGTTTTCCAAAACCATGATAGGAAGATCAGACTTTCTTGATAATTCAACGATTTCTCTTGCTTGAGATAAAGTTGCAGCAATTGGCTTTTCAAAGGCAAGAGGCTTATTGTGTTGAATGGCTAACTTAACGACATCCAAGTTGTGTTGGACGGGCAACAAAGCATCAACAAAGTCGACAGAGTCATCTGAGAAAATAGTTTCCAAGTTGTCAGCAACCTTCGATGGGTCAATACCAGCTTTTTGAGCGAAAACTTCAGCCTTAGCCTTGGTTCTGTTGTATGCAGCAACAGGCTTTAAGTTAGCAGACTTGAAAGTTGGCAAGTGGGAGTCAGTGGCAAAGATTCCGGTACCGACGACAGCAAGATTTAATGGAGCCATGATAATATTGATGTGATTTGAATTTGGAATGGGAGAAATATTGGAAGATCGCACGCAGATTTATATATATTTAGTCTGGGGAACGAGCTGCCTGCGGGTGCGTGGAGGAGACATTTCCCAGGCGCGACAGCACGGAACAACCTTCCACGGAGAAACTTTTGGTTATTAAGCAAAAAAAAGAAACCAAGAAAAAAAAATTATTCGCAGCCACATGATCACCAGTTCAAGAGTTTCATGGTGTAAGGAGTATCTTTGAGACAAGTGTGTCGTTGTTCATGTATCCTTTTGTATTTGTAAGAGGACATGTCGATCTCTTTCCAGATATTTATTGTATTATACTCGGTCAAGATGCATTGGTTTTGAAACTTGAGGAGGTTATGGAGCAAGATCGTGGTTGTATCGACATCTTGGTAAACCTGCGTTAAACACGTTAATCTCGGATCATATAACTCTGAGACTGATTTCTGAATTGGTTGGTAATTTTGCCGATAAAAGTGGCGTCCGTAAAAGGAAAATGCAAGAGGAAACTTATATTCAACGCTAAGTAACCAGCTTGCTAACATGTAGTTGAGACTGGAAATATAACAAGAAAGATCGATCTGGGTTTCATGCGAATTATAGTGGATCACTATAGATACTTTCTTTAACCAAGTGAATTTGTTGCGTTCAAATTGGCCGCAAATCGCATTAAATATGGAACATGTTAGAGTCACACAGAAACTATGACCAGTACCAACCGACAAACTGGCTGAGTAACCTAGCTGTGTCCACAACGGACTCAGGATAAAACTCACTCCAATACGGTCAACAAGTGATTCATAAACTGAATCTACAATCAACGTATTGTTTATGTGTAGCAGAACTGCCACCTAATGTTAGAATTTGTAATAAAAACCAGCTATAGACTAGTTACAAACTTACTTGAAGTGCTTGGTTTGGAACAACAATGTTTGTTTGAAGATCATCACTTCCCTCACACTCGTACAGGTACTCTACGCTGCAATAAGCGTGATTGTTCTTCAATACTAATCGCATGGAGTTGTGTTGCAAAATAAAACAGAAAAGTTCGCGACAAAGCTCATCTTTTTCTACATTGAAGATGTTCCAGATCATCAACAACCAATTGGTTCTCTCAAAACCAGTAGTCCGTGGTCTAAGTTTGGATAACAAAACGTTCAAGCAACAACTTATAACATGTTATAAACAATTTTTCCGTCTTCGGCACTTTATTCGCTCTCAAGAGGAATATAAGAATCTTCTTCGGCGACGGTTTCGCCAGGACGTCAATATCAAGCGTCAGATTTTGGGATACGAGCCTTTAAACAATGCTGAGATTGCGCAACGCACTGCAAATACTGTGATGTTTGTGTTTAATTCCACGGTTAAACGAACCAATGAGTATGATAATACCGCGATTGTGTACTACGACGATATAAAACGTACAGATACGACAACCACTGAGCACCAGATTATCGATACAGTACTTACGATGGCACGACAATACCCAAAGGAAATCAAGTACGATTCTCACTATCGCTGGCTTGAGCTGGCGTCAAATAATCAACGATATACCGGATTCTATGACTACGAAGTTACGCTCGCGAGACTCAACGAATCGGTAGCAATTCTACTTTAAATTCGCACCAAAATCTATCACTCAAAAAGATACTGGTCACAATGGGATTGTTTCTGCTGCCTAAACCATCACCTCCCGCTATGGGACCAACTCAAGTTGAGCAACGTTCTCACGGATCGATCATGCCATCTTCGGATATTGCAGTGACACTTGATCAGATCGCGCCGGCACGCGGCAATATCGAGCTACGCACCATCGACCCCGCCACCACTGAAACAAGTGTCGCCACGTTTGTCGGTGAGAAACCCAACAACTTATTCATCATTGATGGTGAGAAGGAAGTTGATAAAAGTATCATTTGTACCTCGAATGAATCAGGGGGCAAAACGTGCTTGCAATTGGGTGTCAACTCCATCCAGTTGTTCAAGACAATGCAAAACTTACAATACTTCTGCTCGTTGCCTGATGATATTGACGCTACATACTTTGAATGCCGCAAAATAAAGTAAATGATGTGTGTATGTATATTTATATCAAATAAATAGTGTTCCGTAATGCCAAAAAAAATATGCCAATCTTGTTTCCTATCCCCCTGCTTTCGTAGTTCTATACCATAAACGATTCTCCACAACCACAAGTTCCTTTGGAGTTGGGGTTCTTGAAGATAAAACGTGACGACAATTTGTCATCAAGCCAGTCCATTTCGGAGCCCACAATGGAGAAAAGGGCCTTAGAATCAATCAACACCTTGACATTATCTTGTTCAATCAATTCATCAAACTTACCAGGTTTATCGACGTATTCCAAGTGATAAGTCAAACCAGAACAACCACGGTTCTTTACTCCAATACGAATCATTTTGGGGTTTGGTTGATTTTGAAGGCCGAGCAAGTGTTCAACTGCTTTAGGTGACAATGTAATTAATGCCTTTCTTGGACGTAAAGTCCTCTTTTTCTTGACGACAGGTTCCTTCTTTTCTATTTCTATTGGGTTAGATGGTTCAGATGCTGATGTTGGAGTTGGGGTTGGGGTTTGTTGTGCAAACCTAGAAGCTCTAGATCTTCTGACTGGTTGCTGCAGCTGTTGTTGCTGTTGCTGTTGTTCTGGTTGAGGAATTCTCAATGTATGTTTAGACCATTTGCCCGATTTCCAGCTTGGAATTTCTTCCTTGGTGGAGGTAGCTGATGGGGAGGTACTGATCGAGTAATTTAATCCCGAATAGAAGCCGTTACTCAGGGTAGTTATGGGTATGGTTTGCATGAATCTCTTGGATTTAGATGCGGTCGAGACGAATCTTCTCAACACTTGCAAGTTACCACTCATGTTTATTTTCTTACTAATGATGTTGGGTTTTGTAAAGTAGTTTTTTGGTCCTCTTTAATATGAGGTAGTAAAAGCAAATATGGTATGCGCACGTCATCCGAGAGGTCAGCAAATTAAACTTGCATTTCATTGGTCTAGCCTGCGCACAGGAAAAGGGACCCGAAGTCGGATTAAACCCCAATCATCTTTTTGTTTCTCGTGACCCACCCACACAAGACACAAATTTAAGTGACATTTTTCTATTTACTCTGATCTATAATTACCCCACCATCTTAGTTTAGATTGGATTTTCTTGATCCATTCTAAATCGATGCTTTTTGGGGCAGTATTAAAGTACCGCGGAACTTCCGGAGCAAGGTTGCTCGAGTTATACAGGTACCCTTCGGGTATGCTATTTAGGTAACTTAATCTTGACATTAGCGTTTCGGAAAACGATGTCTTGTTCTTTAATTGCTTGTAGGTTGGCAGTTTCTGGTAAAATGACCTTTTCGTGGCCACATTTTGTCGGTGCTGCTGCTTCTCGATATATTTGCTCTCAATCGATTTAAAAATATCGAGCAAATTCGTGTTGGTGGTAGTGTTAGTCTTGGTACATTTCTCATCATTATTGTCATCATTATTATTCTTCGTGGTGTTAGTTGTGGTTGTTGTCGTTGCAGTAGTCGTACTGGCAGTGCTGCTGGATTCACCAGGCAGTGAATGCGACCATTCCTTTTGGTGTAGCTCGATCTCGTACAACTCATTAAAGAAATCCTCGTAGGTCTCAACACACTCACCACAAATAAACTCGTTGTATATTTCGTTCAAATGGTTTGTCGTGGTTGGATTCTTCGCACAAGAAATCTTCACTTTTTTGTTGATTATCGAGGAGATTTCGTACAATGGCTTATCACAAAGGTCACAGTGCTTGAGTGTCTCACTGCCAGGAATCCGCCCAAAGATCTCTTCGAGATTTTCAGAACGCCCGCATGGTTTATAGTCAGGAACCGAACGACGCTTATTATTGGGCGTTGGCGAACTTGTGTCCGGGTCTGTCGAAACAATCGTATCATTGATTGTATCATTGATCGTAGAGACCTCAGAAAGGTTATCTATTTCGACACTGGCACCAAAGCTTGGCTGGCTGTAGAATGAGGGCCGCGGTACGCTATTAATGCGCTGTTTGTATGTCGCGAGTGAACGCTTACGATTTATGGTTGCTGGATTGCTCTTGCCTGACTTCAGCACTTCCTGCTCATTTGTCATGTAATCCTCAATAAGTACAATAGGGTCGTTACCTTCGTCATCATCTTCGTAGTCATTGGTGGTATCGACAAGATCTGATATGGTTGACTCGGCATCAATATCGGCGAGACTTGATTCGTTGTTTGGAACGGAAGAAGAACTCAAGTGAGAGCCATAGCTCCGGACTTTCAAAGGTGGAGGAAGTGGAAGCGATGTTAAGGTGGTATCATCAATGAGATCGAGTTTGGAAGGCTGGTGGTTGAGCTCATTAGTTCTTAAACTCGATCTGCTTGAGTTGATATGGGACAAAAGGTTTGTTTGTGATGGGGTCTTGCGATCCCTTTGGTGGTGGTGGTGGTGATGGTGATGGTAGTGGAGGGCAGGGTTTGTCCCAGGCGAAGTTAATCGACTGAGATTGAGGTTGGTGGTAGCAACAACGCTCGGATCAGGAATCTTTACCGTCATATTTGCTAGACAAATAAAGTGTGACACCAAAACAGAACGTTTAGGTTGAATGAAGGGGAGACCAAGGTCCTAATATCTAGAAATCCAGGATCGCAAAAGATTAAAAATCTTTTAAACACTAGCAAGGAATTCGTGGGAACGGTGGCTTTTTTACCAGAGCGGTAAGGCTACTTCTGTTTCACCAGACACAGGAACGGTAATATTTATTTGGGTTCTCCAACTTTTTTAGGATTTTTTTCGCTTTTGTGTCATTTATGTATTTAATCGAGTGTGTTGGGATAATCGCTTCTGTTTGGCAAAAGAAAAACAAGGTAATGGCTATTATTAAAACGCGTTTGTGTTATATGTAACAGTAATGTTTCCAAACCCTGGGTATCAATGTAACTCGGAATAGGATATTGATTTTACTCTCTATAACGCGCGGTGGTGTATTTCGGTTGGTGTAGGGAGACGGGCAACTTAGCCGAGCGCACCGTGCAGACCCTCCCGCAGTAATCTTTCATTTTTCTTTTTTTTGTCTTTTTTTTTTGTCTTTTTATTTTTTTCCTGGCTGCCGTTACTACAAACGGGTTAACCTTGAACTTTTTAGTGGATTGGCGTTGTGGGCCTAGACCCCGCGTAAAAATAAATTTTACTGATTTTGGTTGCAAAGTAATGTGCTACTTATTATACTGTAATGCGCTTTTATTTGATGTAAAATTAAGTTATACGGCGATGGTTCTGGTTCTATTGCGTAACAACTGCTGAAAAGGGACATCGGCATCGTCACTGTTGGCCCAATCCAGAATATCTCGAAGGATTCTCTGTGATATGAGGCGATCCATCTCGAGCTCTTGCTGGCGGAGACGTAACATCAATGTCTCGCACACTTCAACCAACACCGAGATCCCGCGGTGTTCCTGACGTCGCTTGAACTCAATAACTGGTTGCCACTGCGTAATCTGGTAGTTGAAGCGAAGTTCAAGCACCGATAAGCTCAGGAAGAAAGCACTTCCACGAGCCAATATGGCAGGGATGGACTGGTTCAGTATATATGGACAGTTGTTAAGTGATAACCGTTGCAATCGCGGACAGTTGGTTGCCAAGTCCCACACAGACTTATCAGAAATATGGCAACCTGCCAAGCCAATGGTGTGAAGATCTTTGTTATTTGTTACTAAGGTAGAAACACTGTTATCGGTGATGAGCCAACCCTTTTGCTTGCGGCCTAAGTTAACTGACAATAATTGGCGACAGTTTTTCGCAACTTGGTATACTCCAGCATCCGAGACCATTTCACATGCCCGAATATCCAACACTTCAAGGTTGGGACACTGCTTACTTACCATAGCGAGAAAATCATCATCAATCACTTTGGAACCAGTCAAGACTAATTTTTTGAGCTTTGGACCCAAAAATTCCATTGACGGACACAATTTTGGGCACATATAAAATTCCAACCATTCCAAATCGTCAAAGTTGATGTGGTTTTTAATACAATCAATAGTCAGTTGTTTGGTTTGGAAAAGCTTATTAAGGACAAATACCTTTGGTTTGACACGATGACTGCCAATATTGCCAACAAAGCTATGGAACTTGACTTCATCACTAAAGTAACATTTTTTACTCATGATATCACTGGTGACCTGATAAAAGAGTTTGTTTACCTGGAGACAGTTGTATAACACACTTGATGTTGTTGTAGAGGATGCAAATTGGTCGGGTAATTTTTCGTTTAAAGCAAGTTCAGCTTGTTGCTTGTTCCCATGGATTAGAAGTGCATGATTAAATGAAAGCGGTTTCCGTCTTACAGAAAGATGTTCCTGAGGGATGTTGGAGTTTTGCACATCAGCAAACTCTATGATCTTATGGACAATCTCAGGGATACAAAAGATTTCCGGTGTCTTGACACGTTCACTAAAGTCTAACTTTTTTGGAGTATAGTCCTGAAAAAAGAAGCTTCTTGGAGGTGATTTGATCGGAGTAGTGTTGGGTGTATCGTCATCAACTAAATCGGGCAATGATTCCAAATCGGAATTGTCCGATGGACAGAAGCTCGAAGTGAAGGTAGACTTAAATGCAAATGGTTGTTGTTGTTCGTCGTAAGGGGAGATAGGTGATGTCGAGCCCGAAACTGAGCTCGAGCGCGAGATCCAGCCTCGACGCGAGACAGACCGAATTCTCATGGATGCAGAGAGGGACCGAGACGATACTTTACGTCTAACCGGAGGAGATGCCATTGACTTGGCTCGCTTAGGCGAGTGAATAGTCGAGTCATTTTGCATAAATGGATTGTATTCGTAGATTTGATTATCGAAACTTGTTGCGTACGGAAGCGGTTGTGTGTTGTTGCTTGAATGCATTGCTTGGTAATACTAAAAATGGTTCGTTGCAAGATGACATAAAATGGAAAACAACCGTGATAAGAGTGGTAAAGATTGACTAGGGTGAGCTTGAGGGCTGATTATATGGGGAAAATAGGATGCAATAAATAGATATGTGAATAATGTATTAATGGAGCAAGACTGAACCCCGTTGATATGTCTTGGTGGAAGTGGTAGGGTGGGATGGTTTATTAAATATTATAAGACAAATAAAGTCTATATGTGGTATGGTTGGGGGAGGGGTAGGGGAAGAAGGGTTTAAAAAGGGTAAAGTGGCTTTGGTTGTGTGAGTAGGTCTATAAAGAAACTTGCTGGGGATCTGTGATATATATATGCCTGGTAGACGAGATGTCAAGGAAGGATGAAAAATATATCTTCACTGGTTCCTGAAAAAGAATAGGTTTCTACCAGCCATCACTTCCAAATTCTATACCAGCCATTATTAAGACGAAACACAGCTGGAATATGGGGAGCTGGTCGCGGTCCGAGAATGGCAGTTGCAAATGCTGGCTCTCATGCGCGAACGGGAATTTTTTATTTTCCACGTGACTTATGCATAGTTAGTCTCGTAAATTTAGCTCTGGCTCGAGTACCAAGAAAGGTAGCCAAAAAGGTACATTAACCCTTGACGCGGCAACCGATGATGTATATTATTTAACACAATAAAACGAGAGTTAATTGTTAGTTACATAATAAGACGTTTGAGGTATATGTAACCAGAATGAGCATCAAAGGTGACATCGTAGAATGTAACATTTCTACGGCGCCCCTGCACATTGGCTCAAACATGTCAGCAGAACAAGATTAGGTTTGGTGAGGAGCGGCTGCGATTTCTACGATTGGTAATATCTTATAAAAATATTTTTGGGACAAAAGTAATTAGAACAACCACATGGCAAAAATCCCATGATGCTAGTACATACTTACTTACAAACCCTATTCCAAGTTATTTTAGTTAGGTAACAGTTGCCTTAGAGATAGCTAGGCGAGTAACCAACAAGGGTCCATTTTAGGATGCTATTTAGGGATTTATTTACGTCTAGGCCTAAATTTAGTTTTTGTCCTGTGGATTCTAAATGGTTCGATAAACAATTTCGGTCTCAATGACAACAATAACAATAAGTTACGCGCATGCGTAACAGACATCAAAAATTCATTACATCTGTAAATCGTTCTGTCAACTTGCTTATTGTAGGTTATCATAAGTTGTTTAGTTTACGTTGACCTATGAGAAGGAAGCATATCATTGCTAAGGGTATTTTTGCATACAAAATAAAGGCTGATCCTCGAGGATTAAGCGATATTCTCGCCTATTTTCTCAAGATGGATCACCTAAACCACATTATTGGACTGATAGTTCAATCTGACCACAATAGAACTGCTGGTACGGCTCACTTAGATGGGCAACACCATACAGCGCTCCCAAACATTTACAGTTTTCTTCGTTAAATCATAGTTGTATGAGTGACGCGAAAGGTAATAAACCCCGTACATACTTGCCCAAATTATTCATATGGTTTGTAGTTTCAACCACTAACTTCAACTAGTTAGGAATATTTTCTGGCTTCATCCCTACCCTGCTCGGTGAGTTGTCTATAATTCTTGGTTTAAGAATCCGCCTCATTTTCTGCACAGTCCCTTTACCCCGAATTTATTCGTAATCAGGGTTCAAGTCAAGAATATTCTCGAGTTTGAATAGGAGATTGTGTTGTCAAGAGAGGTCATTACATTCCTTCGTGATGCTCATCGATCAGCCAGCACAAATACCGTTGATGTAGTAAATCAAGCTGGCGTACGACATCAAAAATTTTTTTATTTGAATCGCTCAGAATACAGTTTGGTAATTAATTGTTGACAAAATAATAAGACAAGTCTCCACGATGGGTAATTCTTTACTTCCCCTATTGTGATCCAGCCAATAAAAGATTCTCGTCTAAATCGCAATATTAGGAATTTTTTTCTTAATTTACCTCGCAGGCAAGCTGATTGACTCGATCTCTATTATACTTTAACCTTATTTGCAGTTATCTAAGATCCATCAGGGTTACATTTTTTTTGGGAATCTTGCTTCCAGAAACATACTGCAGATAAATAGAGAAAAAAATCGCATGTCTTGTTTATGCACGAGCGATCCCAAGTCACCAGACCAGCGGTCACTAGCGAAAAAAAAGCAAAGCGGTATGTCGGGTGAACTGCAACTTATAGCGGCAATATTGCTCTAAGTTCAATTGTTTTGAAATTCTTATACGATATTACCGCTTTGGGAAAACTTGAGCTTGTATATATCCTCACCGGGTTGCTATATTTCTTGCTTGTTAGTTGACCCGGAATACCAGCCCAATACCAGCTTTTCCCACTGGATCGGAAACTCTTATCTCGGGGTTCGGAAAAACCAAACGGATTTACTAAAATTTTTTTTGGTGTGTATGCAACACTCGCGTTGTGCACGTGATGATGTCATCAGGCTAAGTAAGCTCGGTGAGAAGGTCTAACCCTGAACCGCGATTAAATACCCGCCGGAGTTTTAAACCCCTTTCTTTAACTATGGTGAAATCAAAGTCAACAAAATCAACGTCGTTGTTTGATATCCGATTGAGCAATCTTGATCATGATGTCTTGGTGCTTAAGGGAAGCTCTCATGATGCTGCTTCGGTGTTGTTATCAGGAAAAATCGCTTTGTCTGTCAATGAGCCTATCACAATAAAAAAGATGTCGCTTCGCCTATACTCTACCGTTCGTTTAAATTGGGCGGATACATTTCAGACACCAAAAGGAACCTTTCCAAAGACAGTTAAGTACGACAAACGCATTTATGAATACTCTTGGGACTCCAACGAGTTTTCGCTGCACCTTGACAACTTATACGCCAACCTGTCACAGTCGCTGTCTCCAAGCTTGAGCCGTAACACAAGTACCAGTTCTCTTAAAGGCCTAGGCCACTCTTTCCGGTCAAAATCTTCTCAGAACTTGAGCTCACTCCCTTCGCTCACCGCTCTCTCAAATTCGAACAGTACTTCATCGGTACCTACTCTGAGTCATACGTTGATCCAGGGAAATTATGAATTCCCATTTAGTACCATCTTACCTGGATCTATCCCTGAATCAGTCGAAGGTTTACCTGGGGCTTCTGTGGTTTATCGTATGGAAGCTACAATTGATAGGGGCAAATTCCACAATAAAATGGTGGCTAAGAAACATTTACGTGTGGTAAGAACTTTGACAACTGACGCAGTAGAACTCTCTGAAACTGTTGCTGTTGATAACACATGGCCCAAGAAAGTGGAATATTCTTTAAATGTCCCTAGCAAAGCCATTGCCATTGGGTCAGGAACTCCCATCAGTTTCATGTTAGTTCCACTTATGAAGGGCTTACAGCTTGGAGATATCAAGATTGAGCTTGCTGAAGCCTTCTCTTACTTGGGACATCTTCCACCTGTATTCAATGGAGAAAGAATTGTGGCTTCCAAAACAATCAAACGGCCGAAGGAAAATGATCCTAATTTCCAAATGGATAAATGGGAGGTTGATACCTTTTTGAAAGTGCCACCTTCGTTATCTAAAAGTACACAAGACTGTGATATTCTTAACAACATCAAGGTTCGTCACAAGTTAAAGTTTGTCATTGGTCTTGTGAATCCAGATGGCCACGTTTCGGAATTGAGGGCGACACTTCCTGTTCAATTATTCATTTCGCCCTTTGTAACTGTTTCCGCTCGTGCTGATGAAGAAAGCGACAGTGGATCTATTGAAGAACGAGAACGTGACGAAGAGCAATTACTCTTTACTACCGACATGCACCTGGCCAGTCATACGAGTTTGAGAGATTTAGCTGTTGCCGCTTCAGCCCCTGGTAACTCATCGCAAGTATCATCGAACCACTCTTCATATACTTCATTAAGTGGATTGATGGCACCTCCATTGTACGAAAAACATATTTACGATCGCCTTTGGTCCGATGTTTCACCCGTTGAATCACCAGTGGCTTCGGGGAATGTGACACCACGCAACAATTATGCTACCGATGTTCACAGTCAATTATCAATGTCCCCATTAGATAATACACTTTTAACGGAAAACTTGAGACAATTGAGTATTCAGAGGCAAGCTGAGGCTGAAGATAGCCGTGGGGATCGGGCTGTTTTTAATATAGAAGGTGAAGTAGATTCCGGTGACTATTTTTCACGGGGTCAACCAATTCCCAAGGTAGGTTCCCGTCTCTCAATGAACTTAGACAATTCCTTGTTGAGTCCACCAATTCAGTCACCACAGCACTTATCGCGAGCTAACTCTGAAGCGAAATTCAACAACCGTGTTCCTTCATACTCACAGGCGCTCAAATCTCCACAATCCGATGCACCATCACCTGCTTATGAGCCACCTTTACCAGGATCGCACATTAACTTGGCAGAATTGAACTCTAGATTTGAAGGAAATAGTGGAGGAAGTCCGAGTGGTAGTAACTCCAGTAGCAAAACCAAGATTGGATCACGCGGGACGTCGTCACTAAATTTGAAGAATTTGTCAAAGAATTCTTCTACTGGATCATCACCGTTGGGGTCACGTAATACACTGTCATCAAGTTTGAGCCGAGCCATGAAGCTTGGTACGTCGCCACCGGTTCATATGCATCATTCGAATACGCCAGCAACATTTAGTATGACACCTATTTCGCAGTCGTCTAGTACGAACCGCGCAATTGTAACACAACCATCCTCTTCTGCGTCGGACAGAACTGCGGCCATTGGTGCTGGGCTTAATCGGTCTAGTTCTGGTGTTAGTTTACACAACCTACACTTCTTAAACAAAAAGAAAACATAATTTAGATAGACAAGATTCTTTTTTTTTAAAAAAAAACAATAGTTGCAGTTTTGTAATTCTAGATTGTAAGGTATTTTTTTTGTATAAAGGGTTCGCGCATTTTCATGGAACAATTCTCCTTATCACCACCAAGGCATGTTTCGTGACCGAACCAACCTTTTCCTATCGTACCGCAGAACACTTACTCGAGAAGTACCTCGATATGACCTCAATGAAGAGGAACGTTTTATTGGTTCACGTAAATATACAGATAACGTACGAGCAGATGGATCCATAGAACTCAAACCTGTTATTCCCTCGATATTCGACATTGCTGGCGATTTGGATACGCATCTTGCCGAGATAAAGGCAAAGGTTGCCGAACTCAATTCAGTCTACAAGAAACTTATCATCATCCACAAGTCCAACAAGAAAGAATTGGAACAGCAAATCGAAGATTTAAACTATCACATCCTTAAGACGTTTGAGAAATGCTACGTCTTGGTAAAGAAAATAGAGTATCTTAATGATAACCACGAGAAACTTCATCTCGGGTACAATTCCAGTGATTTGGAGATATTGTCAAACTACAAAAAGACTTATGCCATCAAAATCCAAGACTTGTCTCTTATTTTCCGTAACCTTCAGAATAACTATATCAAGTTTCTTAGAGATGACGACGATTTACTCGACGCTTCAGATTCCACCACACTTTTGGATACTGCATCTACTGAAGAATCTTCTCTGATTGAACAATATTCGAAACAAGTTCTCCAACAACAGAACCCCGATCAACAACTACTTCATCAACGTGAGAGAGAAATATCAAATCTTGCCATGGGAATATTGGAAATTTCTACCATCTTTAAGGAAATGGAATCCTTGGTGGTAGACCAGGGCAGTATACTTGACCGAATTGACTATAACCTCACTCGAACCGTACAGGACCTCAAGCAATCAGACAAGGAATTGATCAAGGCACAATCGTACCAGAAACGAACTACTAAATGTAAGTTGATATTCTTCCTCTCGTTGGTAACATTTGCGTTGCTCATTATAGTCCTCATCAAGCCGCACAGTTCCACCACAATTGTCAAGGAACCTCCACCAGACCGTCCTACGATAGAGCGGCCGCCGGAACAAGTTGAAGGGTCATCCAAGAATTGAAAAGCATTGTATTATACCCAAAAAAAAAATAAAAATACTACATAAAAAGCCAACAGTCCTTATATATACTCTAATCTATACCGCACCATATGGCCCGCTTCTAGCTCCTCCAGGCGCACGTCCCATTAAGTTTGACGCTTGAACATTGTTGTTATAACGATTAGCGACAGGAACAAACCCTGGAGCGACTTTTCTTCTAGTTGGACCCACCACTCCAAAGTCGGGGTTGTTCTTAAGTACATTGTCAGAGACAGTTGGAACTGGACCTCTTTGTACGTACTGTGGGTTATAATTGTTGTACTTTTGTTGTGGTGGACCATTGTATTGATTATTGTAATGGTGGTTATTGTACTGTTGTTGTTGGAACAGAGGCTGGAATTGCTGGACATTGGAGTATGGTTGCTGATACTGAGTATTTGGTGCTCTTTGAGATACACTAGTGAAATCAGATTCGGTATCGCTAGCATTCAAGATATCTTGCTGAGGACTCTTTTCTTCAATTTCAAAGTCGTCAAGTTCAGTAAAAGGTTTGTGACCTTCAACCTCCAAGTGATGTTCAAATACTCCAGGATGATTTTTCGGGTAAGCATCACTATCACGAGGGTTGGCCAATGGATATGGCAAACCACCAGCATTATTGTTCACAGGTGCCTTGGATGGTGGTGGATCATAGAAATCATTCTTCTTGGTAAAATCACTTGCTAATTGAGGATTTGAATTATAAATCGAACTATTGCTCAAAGTCCTTGTACCAGAATGTTGCTGAGGCGGTACGCTGTACTGATGAACTTGTGCTTTTCCGTATGGATTATTGTTATTCGATTTTTGAAGCAGAATCTTGGTTTCAGTACCCTTACTGAACGATGAAGAAGAATCGTACGTCGAACCAGCAAATTTGGAGACTGGAACTGGGTCAATTTTTCCAAAGCTAGAAGCAAAACCAGTGACACCAGAGTCCTTTTCAGCGAATTCGGAGATGCTGATAGCTGAAACATCATCTCTAGAGGAGTCGGTGTCAATAGCCAACTTGAGGAGAGCACCAATAAGAGAAAGCAAACTTGCTGCTGCGGCACCAACAAGGATCCAGCCTGTCCATGCCATGTTTGGGTAGAAGACCAAGATAGTGATGATAGTAACCAAAGCGGTTGCAATGAAAGCAAGTAGATTTGCTGCTATTGCGACCAATACCAATACTTTAGTTGACAAATGGCTGACAATAAGTAATATCAACGTGATAAAGTTGAGCCCAAGAGCAATAGGAGCCACGATAAAAATTTTAGCCAACTTGTCTCTAACATCTGCACTCATGGTCCAGTTCGTGGTTGAGTCATCTATTGTTGAAGGGGAATATGGGTAAGTGGCCTTGGGGCAGGAGCCACTCGAAGGGCAATAGCCAAAAATACCATATGTGTAGTCCAGGGTACTCGCAAGTTTGAACACGGTAGTCACTGGAGATGATATGCTCGCTAAAAGAAGGAAAACGAAAGCCACCAACGTTAGAACAGTCAGGAGGGTATTGAACCCGATACGGAAGCCCATGATAGGATTCGAGTAAAATGTCGGCTGTGTAAAAAAGCGATGGATGCGCTTTCTTGATATAGGCTTTTTGTGATTATCAGCTAAAACGCGTCAAGTAGAAAGCGTGTATTTGGAACGATTTGGGATTCTAGTTGAAGAATGATACGTCGTCAGAATAACGAAGGAAATATGTTAAAAGAACAAATAAACGCAGTAAATGGCAGATAAAAAAACAAATCACGTCCAGTTATCAAACACAGGGAAAAGTAACCACTAAATAATAGGGGTGGATCAAGTGTTTTGGCGAGGCACGGCTCAAAATTTTTGGCGTAAAAAATCTGTGGGCGGCGGGATATGTACACAAACTGAGAGATAAAGTGGGGATGCAATAGTGCAAAAAATACAAAAAAAAACAGAGGAGAAGCAACTTATATGTTTAAGGTAACCAATTTTAGTATTCTACGTATGTTAAATTAGCATATGAGTTCATAAATCCTAAAGGAGCATCAGTATATATTGCTCCCAAACATAGGTTCCTGTTGCGGTGTCTAAAAGTGCGGCGCCGTATCATGCCAAATATGTCGTTATCGCAAAATGTCTAAAAATAAATGCGGAAATATTTGATTAGCTAGGAAAAAAATTATATTAGACCAGATATCACGTGTTTTAACCAGCCCAGACCACGGTCTGTACATAGCCCCATTACCGCCACGCCAGCAAGAATACGTATGTGAAACACGTTATTTTTGATGCAACATGTCCAATTATAATTTCCTGTGGACCGCGTTCGAGATTGGATCGCAAATGATATATTGTTAGCCAATTACAAGCTGCATTCCAACCAGCCACCTAAGTGACTAGCGTCCTCCTTCGTACCATATGTCTGGAACCTCTAATAAATATCTCTCCATAGCCTCTCTAAACCGTGTTTTGTACTGCTTGGGGGTAATAATCGTGGGGTCTATTCCTTTTCTACTGCCCCCAATCAAGTTGTTGCCCTTAACCCAGTTTTCAACCTTTTTATCCCATGTAAATGTTCTCAACCAGTCAATTATCCCAATGTAAATCTTTTTGGAAGTAGCATCTATACCAATCACTAAGGAGTAGTCCATAACATCCATTGCCAGAAGGAAAGATGTATCGTTGAATAATGACCCACGCAAAAGCTTTTTCGAATGCTCCTTAACGAATACTGGGGATTCGTAAATATAGTCAATCATATTTTCATCCAACAACACTTCGTTCTCTTTACCGGTTTGCTGTACATGTCTGTTACGCATGGACCCCTTCAAGTCAAAGATTCTTGTAGTCTTATGATTGTAAAACAAGTTCTCCATAATCAAAAAGTCCAACTTGTAAACCTTCCCAGTTATCAGATTCTTGATTTGTACCTGGTAGAAACCGTAAATTTTAGCAATCGCCGTAGTCAACGTATTAAACATTGACTGGGAGATGTATTTAAAATAAAATGGGGCAATGGATACAAACGATTCCAACTCTGATTTAGATAATTCCTTAACAATGTACCGGTCATCCAAAGTCTTCAAAAAGTTTGACCCGCTCTTACCACCACTAGAATTCCATTTGATACTTCTGCTCAAACTCTGAATAAAATTATCGTTGTTTCCACAAGCTTTTCTAAAAGCTTCAAATTGTTCACTGTAAAAGATTTTACATGATAAGTTGGTATTTCCATCAACAAATTGATACTTCAAGTGAGTAGACTTATTCTTGGTCATAATCATTTCAAGACGTGTTATATCATTGCTGTTTCTGGTTTTGAATTTCTTCTCAATCTTGCTAAAGTTATTGATCTTCTTACTGTTCAGTTCGTTATTTTCAAGGTCGAATCCTTGAATATTTCCGTAGTCATTTTCGATTTCCATAGCAGCAATCTTTTGCTTATAATCATTAGATGATAAACAAAATGCAACCAAAGAACTTGGTTCGTCTTCTCTGACAATAACGTCAGAGTCTGCAAAAGTGTGTTCGTGTGATTCCAACGGATAATCTAGAGGATCCCAAAGAGTTGCAGAACGATCTGCCCAGAAATTGGTTAATGACTTCAACAAAGAAGTTTTCTCTGGTTGTGAAATATCGCTCTTTGTTGAGCTAGTCTCTTTTGGCTCTTCTTTCTTATCATCGTCTTTCTTCTTGTTTCTAAAAATCCACTTCTGGTTATCCTTCTCTTCTGTAACATCAACAACATCTTCGATCTTATCATAAATTTCAACAATAGGTTTACTTTCAACAATAGGTAAGGCCTTGTATTCATTTGACTTCTTCTGCAACTCTTGTTCACGTTGCTTCTTAAATTCTTGGGATATTTTTTCAATATTCATTTTATCAAAGAGATTGGCCAATTGATACACTTTACTTGGGGGTTCATCAGTTGTAATGGACGCATCGGAAGCTTTTCTGGTTAGATGAATTAATGGCTGTGGGGGTGGTATTCTTTTGATGTCATCTATAGTCAATTCTTTTCTTTCATTTTCTAGTTGCTGCTCAATTTTGCTAATTTTTTCCATTATATTGGATAGTTGAAAGAGCGAACTAGGAATCATCTTTCCAATTTCCTGAGTTTTTTCTCTATTGAGGGCTGTCAAGGTTGGTTCCTTTAGGATTGAGCTCTTATCAGAACTACTCAGCATATGCGAGTTGATTGATTCGTCGTCAGCAGCATTATCGTGATTTGATGATTCCTCAATGGTAACATTCAAAGAATTTCCCTTACTTTCACCTTCTTTCTTCCCTTCTGGCATGTCTTTGAGTTCAATCAGCTTCGGTTCTTTTTTTCTTTTTGATTCCTTCTGAGAATCGTTGTACTTATCCATAAGGAAATTACGCAAATGGAACTGAGTAATCTTGGTAATATCATGTTCACTTGGTAAGTAGTTCTTTTCAAATTCATTGAAATCGTTGTCCCAATTAACCCCCAATGTCTGCAACTCTCTTAGGATTGCATTCAAACTTAGATGGTCAGTAGGGGATGTGTTATTGTAAATGAAAAGAGTTTTTTCTTCGATACCCTGTGATTGATCATCCAATTTTTGTTTCAATTCTTCAATCTTTTGCAATCCATCCTCAACTTTCTCAAATGTATCTAATTTAACTCTATTCAAACGTTTGGAGATACTTTGGAAGAAATTTTCAGCCTTTGTTCTAACAATATTGAATGATTCAAGCTTGAGTTTGATATCAATTTCTGGAATGAATTCCAACTGCTTCTTTGGAACCACAACTTCATAATTATCAATTTCCGAATATTCAATCTTGATAACAAGATCATTAAACCCAAAACAACGAACATGACTAGTAAAGAAATCATGATTACAGCCTTGATTCATTGGAATAACATTTTCTCCATAGAAACTAATTTCCAAGAACTTACCAATCGAAAGGTAATAAGTCTCGTCACTCATTTCTACCATAGGAGTGGAGTAGTTACACTCTTTACAGAAGCTCCACATTACCCTCTTGTTCTTCATCAAGAAATCATCTTGTTTGGAAATGGAATCATGTCTCTCCATTATTAAATCCAACTTGCAATTTCCATGAACATATGTCTTGTAATGATTGAGCAAAGAGTCACCGCACTCATCGCATGTTTTCACCGAATCGTGGAATGTTTGGTCCAAGAATAAACCTAGGCATTTGTCGTTGTCTGTATAATAATCAATGACAACGATATTTGGGCCAGCGCATGGTGTTGCATTCTTGATTGAAACTGTCGAATGGAGAACGTGAATATTCTTGTGAAAAATAGGATACAATTGGTAAGAAGAAATACCAATACAATTGGACCACAATCTTGCTCTTGATTGGTATTCAGATACCAAGAATTTCAAATGAGCGTTGCTCGCATATTTTAGTATCTTCAAAATATCATCTCCTTTGTTAGGTAGTAACTTTACATCAAAGTTAATCTTCAAATCCTGCAACCATTCTTCTTGGACATCTGAAACGTTTTGAAGCTCCTGTATTTGATTGTTACGCTTGTAGTAATCACGGAAATCACAGTAGGAGTTGATCACCTCCACCAATCTAGGTGGTAAATGAAATTGAGATGCGGGAGACAAACTTAGGCGACGTTCATTGAACAATTCAACATATTTCATAACCTCGGTACTTTCCAAGGTAACTTCGCAGGTCTTAACTTCATCTTCATTCACTTCAGTTTCCTTTATCATCTCGATCTTCTTCATCGCATCAAGAATCTTATGGTTAATATTCTCGGATGTAAAAGTCACACAATGATTATCCAACAAGCTCTTTTCAAGTTTAGCATTGAGAAACCCTGGCATGAGAGTTTCAGCGGCATATTTAATGCTGTTTAACAAATCCTCATCTCCACCACGTAAGGAAATTGTAAACCCCGACTCAATATCGTTACCTCTAAAAAATGAGAAAGTTTTGATTATATTGTTGTAGCAATACTTCTGGACTTCAAACTTAGCACACGTACCCAACGATCCTTTTTTGAAGAACAAATCGTTGACTGATTGAAAGATGTCAGCTTTCGTGTATCTTGAC
The DNA here is from genome assembly GCA_030568455.1 of Teunomyces tritomae. Classification (NCBI taxonomy): domain Eukaryota; kingdom Fungi; phylum Ascomycota; class Pichiomycetes; order Serinales; family Debaryomycetaceae; genus Teunomyces; species Teunomyces tritomae. The sequence goes on from JAJMFZ010000005.1 coordinate 310,748, forward strand.
ATCCGTTCAATCACTTGTGGCTTTGTGTTGGAAATCACTGTCACACCAGCCTCTTCTAACAATTGAATTGCAAAACCACAAACAGAATCACCAACTACTATAATATCAGGCTCCAATGAAACTAAACGAGAAACCAAGTTCGTTATGTAAACTGATTGTTGAGCATGAATGATACGAAGACTGATGAATTGTTCCTTCTGCTTAAGATATTCAATTGGGAACATCAATAAAGCAATCTTCGGATTAGATATCGAAAATGACATTCGCTTAGAATCGATATTCTTAGTCATAAACAACCCATCGATAATTTCAGTATCTTCTATAGTTCCACCTAAGATCTTTTTGACCTTAACGTATTGTCTGATATCTAGAGTATCAGTAAGTTTGATATAGTTGATATAGTCCAAAACTCTCTTAAGAGTAAGTACCCAGCGATCCTGGTTCTCGTTAACCTCGCAGTCCTCTAAACTCTGTTTTAGAACGATACTTAATATTTCATCGTAAACTTCATTCCTATCTCTGGTGTCTTCTTTGCTTATACTCGATACGAGATCGTCAAATTCGGCACGATGGTGATCAGGATGTGTTGGACTGAACTCCTCAGTATATTCATTCTCCATGAACTCGGTTTGAAGTTTATCCAAGAGATTAGACAGCTTAGTTTGAGGCATGTCTACTGTATCTTCATTCTGACCAAATGACTTACTTACGTTCGGATACTGAATTAATGCGGAAGCACCCTTGGGTACTGCCATGACAGGACTTGGAACAGGTGATATTTTGTTATAATTTGCTTTAATAGTCTGGCTATCAAGACTTGATAATCTGTTGTTGTTCTGTGTCAAAATCAGTATGTTTCTAGTAGATTTAGTTTTCCTTCTAGACTTCATTCTTTCTAAGGAAGCGTGAGCTCTTTCTCTGGATCGAAGTGATTCTGATTTGGGATGTTCTTCCATGAAGGATATGTTATGTGGTTTTATTGAACTATTCGTAATCTTACCATTTGGAGGATATGGAAATAATTTGGTATACGCTCCTGATGAAGGCTGAAATTGTTCATTTAACTTCATTGCTGGGAATTCACCAAGAGTGGGGACTACCATGTTGGCAACTGGAATCTTTGGTGAAAGTGTTGTCTGTGGATTAGCATGGTTAAGTAAAGTGTAAAGTGACATGGCTTGCTCATCTTCATGGTCGCTCTCGTGGTGAGCAGAATCATCTTTTCCATTATCTGATTCTGAATCACTTGATGAGAAATTACCATCTTCATTCTTTAAAACAACAACATCTTTATGAGAACCAGATTTGACCCTCATTCTTCCAAGTGACGATTTCCTCCCTATAATGTTAAATTTATGAGAATTGCTATCAAAACTACTCACTCGTGGTAATTCTGGGGACGAAAGATTTGCATTTCTCAACAGGGAGTAACTCTTGAACCAGCCCTTTTGGCCCCTTGGTGTTCCAGAAGCACCACTACCTGTGTTAGAATGTGTATGGTTGTGATTAGCGGCATCAAAGGAATTCAATGTATAACTGGATCCTCCAAATACACCATTAAAGGAAGCATTTCTCTGAAGTGGTATTTCCACCGCCGCGCCAGTCCTCGTAGTAGGAATAGCCATCTGTGGAGCATGGATAGTATGAGATATGACCTCATTTGGGTACCGGGCTGGGCTTGTATTGACAATGTTAGCAGAGACACCATGCTCGGCCGTGGGAGTGGGATCTCGTAAGAAAGTCTTGTTGTCATTTATCATACTTTCACGTCGAGAGTTCACTGAAACCGATCTTACCACTGAAGGCAAAGGATGTGAAGAGATTGACTCATCACTTGAATTGCGGTGTGCTTCAATAGCCGATTCCTCCTCGTCAGACTCTGAGCTGGATGAATCGTCACTCAAATAAACAATCACATCACTGTAACAAGGCTTACAAACTCTCAACTTATCATTATACTTCTTCTGTATCGAGACCCTGTCCTTTAGATTTTGTTCATTGATTTTAGTGTTTCTCTCTGCCTTATGCTGATTGTACGAGATAAACAAGGTACAATCGGAGCAAAAGATCTGACCGCAAAACCGGCAATGGTGTTTTCTTCTAAAAGCAGTGAATGGCTTGAAGCAATTTAAACAATCAGAAACAAATGCATCATTCATCCAATACTTTTTTGGAATACCTCCGTTTTTCAAAGGATTTTCCGATAATCTCTTTGGTTTTTTCTTCTTCTTCTTAACCTCACTTGATGACATGATAGAACTTGTAGAAGTGTTGTTTATGATAGATTTGGCATTGTCAAACAATACTGACGATAAGTGGGAAGAAGTCTTCTTTTTCATTTCAGAATCCTTACTTCTCAATGCATAAAAGGTTGATAGGGAAGGTGAATTACCCGAGTTTACTAGGCCTATCCCCTTTCGTAGTTCCGCTTTCACTGGTGATGACTTAGCAATGGATTCGCTATACATGGCAATATCATAGTAAGAATGGTGATGACTTGACGGGGTCTTTGGTATTTGATCAATCTGTGCGGGAAATGGTAATAGGTTCTCTGTTGCTTGTGAAGGAGAAGGAGGATCACTGTTGTTCATAGTTTCGGAATCTGACGCTGAGTCATCGGATAATTCAATATCATTTGGAAGGTTGTTAAATATTGACGATATCTTGCTTTGTAAGGTGCCAGATTCAGGATGTGGTAATTGTAACGCCAGTTGTTGTGGTTGTTTGGGTGATTTTCTGGTGACTTCTCTCTTTTCATCGGGTTTAGCAAGAGCATTGACATTAACCACAGAACTAGTTGCTCGTGATATGGGAAATTTAGGATGGTATTGGATTGAGGAAAGGCGTAAGCTTTTATTGTCCGAAGTTACTCGTGGGGAATCCAGCAAACTAGATCGTATTGTAGAAGCAGGATCGGGCTTTTCTTGTTCGGGCTCATTTATTTCGGTTATTGTCTCTGCGATAGGAGGTGTTGTAGGAGAGGATGTTGGTTTCACAACCAGTCCGGTTGAAGAAGATTCCACGATAGTAGTCGTGTTCAACGAAGGAATTCGAATTGGTGAATTGTCCACCGGGTACAAATCCTGTTTATTGCCTTGTTGAGAGGTCTTTGGAGTTCCTGAATAGTTGTGAACCAAATTAGACGCGTTGGTAGTAACTTTTCGGAGGGTTTTGGAAAGTATTCGACTCAAGGTTTTGTTGTTATCCTGTTCAGGGTCCGGGATTGTGGGGAAAGACACGAAGTCATCATCCACAGGAGGAGACTGAACAGCAGCAATCTCCTCATCATCGCTATTATTATATAGAGCGACTTGACTCATTACCACAAGAGGTATGAATTAGAGATGGTGCTGGCGGGTATGACGTGAAGTAATTAAGCCCAAAATAAACTTGGTTTGCATATAATGTCTTTCGTCTAAATCAAACAGCTCAATTTAGCATCAGAACCCAGCACCAAAACAATTGTTAGAGTAGTTGCAGATTAGGTTTTGCAGCATGCTTTTGTGATAGGCAAAGACAGGTACGATTAGTAAAAGTCATCGATTAATTGTTAGAGGGGAAGTTTTCTTTTTCTTAAGGTTGTTTTTAACTACTTTTATTCTACTTTTATCTACCATTGTATTAAAAATATCTAGTAATGAGTATATGATGTTGCTCTATTCGGTTGAAGTTACATTTACCACTCGCATTGATGTATTTTTCCTAGGGATACGTGTCGACTTACCTAGTTCTGTACTTTGTGGTGGTTCCTTTCTCCGAAGTTGGTTTGGGGCTGCGAGGAGAAATCCGCGCGCGCAAAAAAATCCCACGAAACAAAACGACACCTCAAGTGTAACAGAAAACATCGGCGAGTTCTGGAAAAATTACGTAGCACATCGGCGTTATACCTTTAGAACCAGCTGCGTATTAGAATATGTCTACCTTACAGAGACGTCGTGGTGGAAAATCCACCACAAGCAATGCTTCTGTTGCTCCCCTGAACCCCGAAGAGGAAGACGACTTTTCCACCAAGTCGCCGAACCACAAGATTGGTGTCGACTCGCGAGACATTGAGAACAGATCAGTCGATAAGTTGCCATTACTAACGTTGATGGAAGAAGTTCTTCTCATTGGATTGAAGGACAAAGAAGGATACTTGTCCTTTTGGAATGACAATATCTCCTATGCGTTACGTGGATGTATTCTCTTGGAACTTGCTTTCCGCAAAAGAATCACGTTAGTCAACGATCCTGCCAGAAGAAGATTCGACCTTAGCGACAGATTGGTTGAAGTCATCGATTCCGAGCCTACCGGTGAGGTCTTGCTCGATGAGGCCTTGAAAATCATGAGCAATGACGACTCCCATTTATCAGTAACCAATTGGATTGACTTGTTGAGTGGAGAAACCTGGAACTTGATGAAGATCAACTACCAATTGAAACAAGTCAGAGAACGGTTGGCTAAGGGTTTGGTCGACAAGGGTATCTTACGTACAGAACGCAAGAACTTTTTCCTTTTCGACATGGCTACTCACCCAGTTGCCGACAAGTTGTCAAAGGAATACATCAAAAACAGAATCCTTGATGTTGTAATTAACCGAAACGTTGACTTGGACTCACAGGCAAACGATCAATTCCCGATAGACACATCTTTCAGATACTTGCGGACAATTTCGTTGGTTTGTGGAGCATACGCTGCTAACGTGTTGGAAAATGTGTTCCTCACTTTAAACTACGATAAGCGTGACCAGGCATTTGCCAGATCTGATGAGCTCTTGAACGACTTTGGTGAGTTTCCATTCAACTTATCCCGTCAAAGCACTCTTGGCTTGGGTATGAATTTAGGCGAAGAGGTTAGTCAAGAAATTGAAAAAAGTGCCACTGACGAGTTACAATTGGAATTAATTGCTGCTGTGTTGAGTGTGTTTGCAAGAATGGACTCCATTTTATAATCCTCTGTACATTCTCTCCCATATTTCTTTTAAACTAAATCTTGCAAGTACTTGCTTTTGCCGTAGATACCGATATGATTGGACTCCTGCTCCAACTGGCTAACACCACCAATTTGGTCAACAAATGCCGAGATAAGAGAGCTATCCTCGCGATCACCATTCGAGTCCCACCACATTCCACCACCAAACAGATTCAGCCGAATATACTGGGCTTTGATTCGAACACATGCCTCGTTGTCGTATGTTACAAGTGTACCATCATCGTAACAAAACGCCCCAACTTTATTTGGATCGAAATGTTCTTTGCCAACCGGTAATTTCTTGTAATGCACAATGCCCTCACCTTCACTCCTGGAAAACAGCTGGCCAATACTAGCAGAAGCAACCTGGTCAAATTTGCGACCATAAAGTGGCATACCCATAACGAGCTTTCTTGGTTCCACACTGCCAGTCACATACTGGCTCATTACCGAGGCACAGTTCAAATCATTATCGCCATTATTTCCAAATAGATTGGAATGAAATCCAGTTTTCAGTGACCAGTTGCCGGTAAAATCATAGCACATAATATTCCAGAAATTGAGGTATCTATCCATCTCCGGGAGTGGAAGGTTTACCACATTATCTCTGCCTGCGGGAGCAGCCACCGTAAGAATCAACGTGGGTGAGATCTTGTTTAATTCCTGACGAACAGCTTGAAGTAATTGCGCAAAAAAGTGGCCATCATCTTGTGATTCGGGATATTCCCAGTCTAGATCAATTCCGTCAAAACCATACTCTTGTACAAACCAAGAACATGACTTGACAAATGTTTCAAATTTGGATCTATCTCTCAACTGTTTAAAAGTATGGGCAGTTCCCCACCCACCAATTGACATGACAACTTTGAGGTTACGGTTGGCTAATTTCATGGTAAAAAGTTGTTGCAAAAGACCCTTGACTTCTCTATCATCAGCCAGCGGGATCGGTATTTGTATGTCGCACCAGTCATCGCTTAGTTTAAGGGCTCCCGAGTCACTTATTTGAATAAATGCAAAGAAAATGTGAGTAGTTGCCTTGGATATTTGAAGTGGTGATGATCCTTGGTAAATCGACCAATTTGAGTAGTAAACGCATGTTTTCATGATTAGTTGTGTGCTGTGTTTTCTTTTTTTGCAGCTGGAACCGTATTTAAATGATTTGAAATGCGCACATACACTAGAACCAACTTCGCCACATAATAGTCACACATGTCACTTGATATCCCACTTTCTCTCCCATTGGCTCTTCCTGCCAACTCAGTTATCTATAAGGATGAATGTATGTTTACATTTGATACTCCGGTGAACAATCCGTTGGGAATCGATGTCGATCTTAAAACTTATTTCGCCTTCAGCAGAACTGATCACTATAACTATACTCTTGAAAACTACAAAAGAACTGGCAATAATCTTTATCTTAACGTCAGAAAGGAGTTGAAACCTGAATCTGAACGTACCAAATACAACGATGAGGGAGAAAAGTCTCCCAAAATCCAGAAACTTGAAGTCAAAGATGTCTCAGAAGACGATTTGTACAACACTCAGTACACCATCTACGATGTTGCCGAAAATAAGTCATATACATTGGATGACTTAACTCCAAGATTCAGATCTTATGTTGACAGTATTCTAACCGCTAATTCATCCAATAAACAGGATGAAATCAAACAGTGGGAACAAGAAATCTTACCTTGCGAACATACAATCTACTTGGAGCAAACTGACTCTAAGTCTCCCAATTTATCACAGTGCTCCCAATGTGAGCTTAAAGAAAATCTTTGGATTTGTCTTCACTGTGGAGAACTCGGTTGTGGGAGACAACAGTTTGGTTCCAGCATCCAGGGTAACTCCCATGCACTTCTGCACTACGAAAATTCCAAGCATCCCGTTGCCATCAAGTTAGGCTCGTTATCGGAATCAGAAGATAGCTGCGATGTCTACTGCTATCAATGTAATAACGAAGTTAAGGTCCCTGAGTTAGCACAAAAGCTTCAGAAATTTGGTATTGATTTGAAGACATCTGTTAAGACCGAAAAATCTCTTGTTGAGTTGAATATTGAACAAAATCTCAAGTGGGAATTCCAATTGGATGGTGCCAACGGACAAAAATTGCCTCCAGTTTTTGGTAAGGGTCTTACTGGACTTCAGAATTTGGGAAACACATGTTATATGAACTCTGTATTGCAGGCTTTATTTAGCTTGGAAAGTTACCAATCCTACTTTAAGAACTCTCTGCCTCCTCCATTTGCCTCAGTTTCAAATCCTGCTAAGGATTTAACCGTGCAACTTACAAAAGTGAGCGATGGTTTATTGAGTGGCAGGTACTCGAAGCCCGGCTCCCTTAAAGGTGATGATTATCAAGCTGGCGTTAAGCCAACTATTTTTAAAACTCTTGTTGGTGCTAACCATGAAGAGTTCAGTACTCAGAGACAACAAGATGCCCTGGAATTTTTGATCTACTTGTTGGATTTTGTTGATAAGCAGCTTGGCTTCAAGTTGAACAAGCCATTTAAATTCTTACAGAGTGACAAAATCATGTGTGGAAACTGTTCCAATGAGAAGGTCAAATACTCTTTAGTTGACAATATTTCTGTGGAAGTAAAGGAGGTGGTAAAGAGTGTTGATGCCGATGGTAAAAAGGTTTACGAGGAGGCAGATCTTTTGGATGGATTTCGTTCCTTTGCCAGCTCTGAGGTAATTGATGGCTACAAGTGTGATAAATGTCAAGCTCCAGAGGGTAATGGAATAAAGACAACTACATTCAGATCTTTCCCTGACTACTTGATTGCCAGTGCACAAAGGATCAAATTAGAGAACTGGGTGCCAGTAAAGGTTGATATACCTGTGAAGATTCCATATGAATTGGACTTGTCTGAATTTGGCTCTACCGATGAGTCTACTGAAGCTGTAGGTGATGATCTGGAACCAGTTTTTGAGCCTAATCAAGAAGCCATGAACATGTTGTTAGGAATGGGATTTACCGAGCCAAGATGTTTGCGTGGTTTGTATCATACGGGTAACAAGAATGCAGAGGAAGCTATGAACTGGGTATTTGCCCATATGGACGATGCTGATATAGACGATCCATTTGTTCCCGGTCCCTCAACTGATCAGAGTCAGGGTCCACTGCAAGAATCGATTGATAATTTGTGTGCGATGGGCTTTTCACAGATCTTGGCTAAGAAAGCACTTATTGTGAATGGTGGAGATGCCAACGCTGCTGTCGAGTGGTTATTCAGTAATCCTGACGACGATGGAAAAATAGAGGAAACTAAACCTGCCATCAATATAGCTCAAGAGACTATCAAGCTCACTCAAGAACTTGTCGAAGGTGGTAAAACTGATGGCAAGTACAAATTAAGAGCTGTTGTATGTCACAAAGGTACTTCTCCACATACAGGTCACTACGTTGTTTTTATTAGAAAAGTTATTGATGGTGAAGAGAAATGGGTATTGTTCAATGATGAGAAAGTGGTGGTGTGCGAAGATGCCAACTTAGATGACATCAAGAACAACGGATATGTCTATATCTTTGGTGCGAACCAATAAAATTGTTAGTATGTGTAAGCCTATATATACACAGACCTAGAAATATTGTTAAAAAAAACCATCCGAATCTTGTTGGAGTAATTTATCTGTCAACCTAAGGACTCAAGGTTAGACTTCGATGAAAATGGTGGTGATACAGATGCCGTACCAGTTCCTTATACCGTAAGAAGACTTTCCGTTTTGGTAAACGTGGTAGATATGACTAATAATTTTTTTTTTCGGACATAATATAAAAACATGCCAGTGACGCATCTGAAAAATTATTCTCTATCAATCAATTACATAAATAATGTTTATCACAAACGACCATTTCGGCGACAGAACGCGATTAGAAGACTGGAGAAGTATGTATTTTTTTTATTCATGCTTGTTGCTGTGATTCTTATACTAACCTAAAGTTCGTGGTTACGATCCTTTGACTCCACCAGATCTTCTTCAACATGAATTCCCGCTTACACCAGCTTCTCAAGCCAATATCTTAAAGGGTAGAGAAAGTACCTGCGACATTCTTAACGGTAAAGACGACAGATTAGTGTTGGTTATTGGTCCTTGTTCTATCCATGACCCAGTTGCTGCCTTAGACTACGCCAAGCGTTTACATAAACTCTCTGAAGTCTACAAAGGTGAGTTGCACATAGTTATGAGAGCTTACCTTGAAAAGCCTAGAACCACAGTTGGTTGGAAGGGTTTGATCAATGACCCAGAAATCGACGGGTCTTTCCAGATTAACAAGGGTTTACGTATATCCAGAAAGCTTTTTGTTGAGTTGACTGAATTGTTACCAATCGCCGGTGAAATGTTGGATACCATTTCTCCTCAATTTTTGTCGGACTTGTTCTCTGTCGGTGCCATCGGGGCCAGAACCACTGAATCCCAGTTGCACAGAGAACTCTCTTCTGGTTTATCTTTCCCAGTTGGTTTCAAAAACGGTACTGACGGTACCTTGGGTGTTGCGATTGACGCTTTGAGAGCTGCTTCTCACCCTCACCATTTCCTCTCTGTTACCAAGCCAGGTGTCGTGGCCATTGTCGGTACTGGTGGTAACAAGGACTGTTTTGTGATCTTGAGAGGTGGTAAGCAAGGAACCAACTTTGATGAAAAGTCCATCAAGGAAACTAAGGAACAATTGGCAAAGGCAAATGTTGTTTCTGACGAACAACCAGGTCCAAGAATCATGGTCGATTGTTCTCACGGAAATTCCAACAAGGATCACAACAACCAACCAAAGGTGGCTGCTGAAATTGCTCGCCAGATTTCCAATGGGGAAACCGGTATCTGTGGTTTAATGATTGAAAGTAATATCAACCCTGGCAGACAAGATGTTCCACCAGAAGGTAAGTCTGCCTTAAAATACGGTTGTTCGATCACTGATGCTTGTATCGGATGGGAACAAACTGAAGATGTGTTGAAGGTTCTTTCTGATGCTGTGAAGGCCAGAAGAGCTCGTAGTTCCCAGTAGATTGAATAAGAATGTACATAGAACCAAACAGAATTTCACAGGAACACTTTTTAGTAATTGCTGCAAACCGCGCGCACGACAAAAAAACCAGTTCTGGCCCAAGTTTATTTTGCATTTGTTTGTGTTTTGGGTACTATTAATAACTGCAATGTCGCACGAGTGACAATAGAACGACATTATTGGAACCCGCTACTAGAAACTCATATCCCAGCTTTGAACACCCTGCCAACTATCTTAGAAACACCACATGCGCTCGTTCATCAAGTCCCACAGGCGAACAGAGTCTTCAAACTCTGATACCTGGGACTCAGAACCACAGCTCAATATCAATCAATCACGCACTACTCCCACTCCATCCCCCAGTATTCATCCGTCAGCTCAGTTCACACCTCCCCAAGCGCCTGGCCCATCTAGCTCTATCAGTTCACCCAAGAAATTACTCACACCAATAAAGAATTTATTTTCCACTAAATCATCTGCATCAACTCCATCTTCATCAAAAACCCTTCATGCTACAATAAGCGCCGATAACAAACGCAAACAATGGCAAACACATCGCCGTAGTCACAGCTCCTTCTCAGAATCAGAACCATCAGATTCTCGAGTATACGAATGGATATCTGATAAAGATACCAAGCCAAAATCATCCCAGGTTAAGCCATCTCGCTCATCACCCTCTTTAATGAATACTTTCAGAAAGAGCCAGTCCCATTCTTCACTTGCATCGTTCCAGTCATTCAATAGTCAGACAAATACCACACCTGGAAGCACACAAACTAGACTTAAACCTCCTTTGGGAACCATAGAACCTGTCCAAGAAGCTGTGATGCGGTATAGTTCGGTTCCTGAAAATGATCACGAATCAAAACAGGTCAGTTTTAGCTCCAATGTCGACGACGGTGCCGGACTTGCTAGTGGATTTCAGTTCCACAGTAGCAGCGAAGATGTTAAAAATATCAGTTCCGAAGAAGATGTCTCGGATACTTCTTCCCAGTTCTCATTTGTGAAGGATAAAATTGGAGGAAGAAATACGTCCGTAAAGTATTATAAGACAAAAAAGGGCCCAGAGTCGCAGGTTAATACCTTCAACGAACATGACTTGAATTATGAAATGGAAGATTATGAAGATTATGATTTTGAAAATAACGGATTAGAAGACGATTTTGGAGAAGAAGAAGATGATGTTAATTACAATGCGTTGTTTGATGACGAATTACCCGTGAAAAACATTCAAAATTATGATCTCAACGATCTTAATCCTTTAAACACTGAAGAGTTTGATTTCCAAAATAGTACTACCCTTGAAATCCAAACAGAAGCACAATTCACTCCATCGCTATGTACTGAAAAGCTTAAAAGCATTATAGAAAAACCAAGCAACTACAGAAAATTTAATCACTCATTGCATTTATCAATTCAAGGTCCTTTGGAAGAAGAACAAAATCGAAGTCCTGAATCTGAAGACTATGGAGATGATATCTTGGAATCTTACTTGGATATGAGTAAGCTGCCGTCTTTAGAGTATGACTCGAACTCGGATAAAAGCGTTACCATGAAAACTCCGGAACCTAACCTTGGAGAAGCTAATTTGTCTGATGTCAATAGTCCAATAATTAACGGGATAACTATTGGAAACAATTTGAAGCATAGAACAGAGGATTCAGTAGATAGGAAGAAGGCGTTTGTTCATCGTCCAGATAGGCAGGAAAACTATCAAAATCACCATGGTCATGGTCGTGATAAGGAAGTTCTTCATTTACGAGCTATTAAAAGTTTTCATAGTTCCATTGATGAGGAAACAAACAAGAAAATATTAAGAAATATCGAGGAATACGAAACATTTGTGGCTAATAATATGCCTCATAGAGGATTAGGAATTCTTCTACCAGAAAATTCAGTTGAAGCAACCAATGTTCGTCAATCTGTTGGTGAACTAATGAATATCTTGGATATGTTGGAGAAGTCGGTGGATCAGACAACGGACGACAAATCTGAACATACAGAGTCTAAATCAACACCATTAGCTAAGTCTGATAAGAGACTGTCGGTTGTGGGGATGATGAATATCTTAACCAACTTGGAGCAAAGTCAGGCCAATATTGTCAAAGAAAATCCTAGCCTGTTACAAGCCAAGGAAAACAGGAAGTCAATTATTGATATGATGTCTGTTTTGTCTACTCTTGAAATTCCTTCCACAGACTCGTCGAAAACTGAAGCCAAGAATAAACGAGACTCCATTACCAATATGATGAATACGTTGGCTAAGCTAGACTTATCTAATCTTAATACCCAGAAACCTGTGGATGAGGAGAAAAAACTGGATAAGATAACTGAGAGGTCTGATAATGCTCCAGCTAAAAGAAATAAAGAGGTCAGATACCCGTCATATAAACGGAATTCGTGGTTTACCAATGACGAGTTTGTCAACCTTAAAAGAACAGACTCTCCATTGAGAAATGAAATCAACTCTAATGATGTATATGATGATGCATCGGTGTCACTTGATCAGGAACTCATTGATGAGATCAATCAACTACCAGAAGATTTTGATTTTGAAGAGCAGGAACACGAACACTTGGTGTCCAATCAAAATAATTTGAAAGTGCCTTTTTTACGCTCTAACTCTTACAACAAGAAACCTGTTAAGGCGGTTAGAGATAATAGCTTTCAATCTAACAAGATTGAAACCATGCATAAGACCGTTACTTTCTATCGAAACAATTGCTCTCCAGTTTCCGACAATTCAAGGAGTAGAAGTGTGAGTCGTGCTGCCTCAACTCGGTCAGCAAACTCTTTTGCATCTGAAAAGCTAGTGGAAGAAGAAGAGGAGGAGGAAGATGATGATGACGATGACGAAGAAGAAGAAGAGTACGATCTTGATGAGCTTCATTATTCTGTGTCTGAGTCTGATCCTGCATTGGTAAGAAGCATGGACTCAGTTCATAAAATATTAACTACCATCACAGAAGATTTATCCTACGCAAATAAGAACAATTAATGTATAATTGGGTGAGTACGAAAACTATGCAATCTTTTCGTTCCCTTGATCACCCCGTATATGTTTCATAAAGGAATTAAAGTCATAATTCTCTCTGGATGAATAATCATAGTAATTAGATTCTGGTATGGGAAGAGAATGTCTCTTTGTAGCAATCGGCAACGATTCAGATTTTTTGGGAGATGTTGAAAGTGTTGGATGCTGAATTCTCTTGGACTGATATGTAGATGACGACCCTGAATTCTTACCTCTCTTTATGCTCAAGTCGCTGGCAACCGTTCCCAGTTTTGTAGAATTGATCGGTTTGTGACGTTGAAAGAACTCATTTGTCGGCTTCAATCTCAACTGAGTATCAGATCTTGCATCACTTGCAAAAGATGCAGCGCTTGCCCGTGATCCTAAACTTGATCTCGACGAAGTAGAGTTTGCCCTAAAAACCCAGGAATTGTTACGATACTTCGAGTAAAGACTTAATAACTCGTCATCATCATCGTCCACCAACACAACTTCAACTTCCTTACCATCTTTGGTCTTTTCTGTGGTAGATCTATATGACAGAATAGTGTTGGAACGGTTCACAAGGCAAACATCATAATCTTCCTTTGTCAAATCAATAATGACACTTTCATTATCAGAATGAGACGATGTGGATTCCCTGGTTGACCTGCTTGACTGGTAACTTGATTTTGAAGATCCTGAAGTTTCTTCAGCCACCTCGTTACGATAGGCACCCAGTGCACCTGGGTTAACGAATTGAGATACTTGTAAGTCTCTCAAATTCTGAGCAAGCTTATCCACGTCAGCAGAATATCTTCTACTTTGAATATCCTGAATAGATGGAGTCTTCACATTGAATACTGGAAACTCGTCATTGTTTGTAGCCTCTTTGAAGTCAACTGCATATTTCACTTGGCTAGGTGGCTCTTCAATTGATATATGCATTTCCTCGGGTGTAACTGATTGTTTAGATAAGACAGTATCATGAAGTACAATCTCTTGAGGAGTTTGACTTGGCGCTGGAGCTTTTGGTGAGTCAGTTTTATCGGTGGTTTTGTGTTCAGCTGAAAACGATATAGGAACCAGAAAATCATGATTGAGGTCAATGTTGTACATGGACTTGTTCCGTCTGTGTCTACCAGCTGAGGATGCAGCACTTCGGGATGAGGGTTCTCTACCAAATTGGGTCAGCAAGTTAGGAGCCGACTTAAACCCCTTCGAGCTGTATAATGAAAACTTGGTTGATTCAATGTCGGTATCAGAATCCTCGTCAGCGTACATGGTCTTGAATTGTTCCTTTATCACATCCTTAGCCTCCTTACTTGGTATACCAATTGGTTCCATTTGTGAAGTATCAGGGGTATCAAGATCATCAAAATCGATACCAGTAGCTGAAAATGTCGATCTTCTTGTAGACCATGAGTCAGCAATTGAAGCATTAGTCAAATCTGGAATCTCTATCTGGCCAGAAGTTGCAGTAAAGAAACTATTCTTCGATATTGTTGACTGAATGGATGGTTTTCTCTTGATCGAAGGTCGATTGGTTAAGTTAGCCTCGCTGTTGGGGAAAGAAAATCTCCTACCAGCGCCATTGTTATCCGTACCAGAAGCAGACACAACTCTTTCCTTTGGCGAAAACTTCACTGGGGTGAAGGTTGTTCGTTCACTAGTCAATGATGTGTCAGCGTCGTTTAAATAGTAATCATCAATGGTAGCATTGGCTTCTGATTCTGTTTCGACAGATTCTTTACTAACCACCACTGGTGGTTGAAGTACGGTAGAAGCCCTGCTAATCTTTAATGGTTTAATGGATTCTTCTGACTGAACAGAACCTGATTCTGACGCTGATCTTGAAATTGTACCACTGTCACTAGTGTGTTCAGAGAGGGTTGCACTACTATCCTCGTCAACCCATTCACCCTCTAACAGGCTGTCCTTTAACATTTCCATGTATTCCTTTGGCAATGGTGGAAGGGATTTTGCACTTAGTTTTCGTGATCCTTTTGAATTTCTTATACTTGACATGGCACTAACGTCAGATAAAGGCTGTGTACGAATGGATTGGTGATCATCGTGAATGCTTATATCAATAGATTTCTGTAAGGAATTCCAAGAAGAAGTACTACTCTCCGAAACAGTGCTCGAAATGGTACTGGATGTTGAGTCTACTCTTCTTGATGTAGGCGCAATGGTGTGATTTTCAAGTTGCCTGAATTGTAATGGAACTGGTGTGTATGACAAGATATCTCCAGCAGAACTAAAGGAACTTACAGATGACACTAACGAATCGTCACTAAATGTTCTGTGGCTCCTGTTCTGGATTCTGGAAGCTGGTTCTGGTGCATTCAAACCTTGAGGAACACCTGTGTTGTCTTGGGAATGGTTGTGCAGCTGCGGATTATAGTATGTAGATTGTGAGGCTCCCTTTTGGTTCAAAACATAGTTTTGAGGAGGATGGTTGGCCAAGTATCTTGGCTGATGTATCTGGTTTTGTGGATATTGCATGGTCATCGGTAGACTTTGCAACTGATTTGGCGGCATCTGCGTGTGTTGGGGCGATTGACCTGCCGACTGTTTTGGTGGAAGTGGCATTGCATTTGGTGGACGTGTCATTACATTTGGTGGAGCTGGCATTGGTTTAAAATGAGCTGGTAATTGCTGTGATTGAACAGGCATTGACTTGGAGTGTGTGTCAATATTCTTGCTTATATCTTGCTTTGGAACTGAGCTTGGGGTTGACACAAACTTGATATTTGTATAAACCGGTTTCTTTGGTGGATTGGAAGCTTTTTGTATCTTGGTTATTATAACATCATCTGAAGACAGTGGTATTAACTTCTCCTTATCTTTAATGCTCGAATGGCGAGATCCACTGCTATTGGAGGCTTCTTCAATCATACTTAACTGGTCAGACACAACCGTTGTCAGGTTAATAATCTTCATCGCTTTGGACTTATTTGATGTGACTTGTGGAGGTGCTTGACGACGGGCTAATGCAATACGAGCATTTAATTCTCTTTGAGAATAAGTGTCTTCGTCGTCGCTCAGGTCTAGTTTCTGGTAGCCATGACCATTATAAACCAATCTAGGTGGTTGCTTATGGGGAGATTTGCCTCTTTGTGGAGATCTTGATCTTACTGGAGACACCGACCGGGATCTAACCTTTCCGGTCTCCATTTCCATTTCAAATTCTTTCTCGATGTTCTTATGGCTCAACTTGGGTGGTAATTGAATTGTGAATGGTATCGGAATTACATAATCCCCTGTCGAAGCAATGTGTAATCTTTTAGATATTGGTGACAGTTTTAATTGTTCAAAACTAGTATTGGGAGTCCCCGATGCTGATCTCATATCATTTATGTTGGCAGTAGGCAAATTTGGTTGTCTCATGTCGATAAAGGCTGGCGCCAGGTACCTCTTGGTCTTAGTAGGTGAAGCAGATCTGCTTCTTCGTTCAGGTGTGAACACTTGCTGGCGGGTTTGGATATTTATATCGTCCATCGGAGGTGGAGGTGGAAATGCAAACGAAGTCTTCAAGTCTTTGTATTAGAATATTGAAATTCAAACCGAGACAAAAATTAAGGATAATTCAAAGATAAACTGAAAGTTTTGGAAGTAATAATAGGCTGTAAACAGAGTAAGTTCTGAAGGTGGGTACTCTAATTGATTTTATGAGTATTGTTTCTCGGTTGATATCATGCTTGATATGTTGACACTTTAGCCCAATTAGGAAACCAATTACGAATTGCATCTAGAGGCTACCACATGAAAAAAATAAAATGAAACAAAAAAATACCCTCAAACAAGAAGTTGATGACTATGGGTCCCCAAAGAGGGTGGCAGGTACGATCAGGTTGTACAGTAGCTGGGACAAGATGAAATTAGCAAGCCAAGTGTCAGAATTTGGGTGATTGCCTGTAGTTTAGCCACCAGGCAAAGCATTCATAAAGGAATTCTGTAACCTGACACATGTATTGTTCTTTTTTATTGGCAGCAATATATTTCATCGGGCTTAAATTGATAAATAATAGGTTTGACTTAAACGCAAGTAATCCCAGCAAGTAAATACCACGGTAATATTCTACAATCAAGCCAAATCAGGAAAGAAACCCAAAACGCTTATGCATAACAATGCCCATACTAACGCCTATTGTCTCAAGAGTATGGCTCGTACTCGGTTTTTTGTGTTGTGCATAGAATCACCGCTAGATTTGTGTAACATTTTTGTTTGTGTCTCTAGATTTTGCACCCTATTTGTAACTTTGCAGCCAGAGCGTCTAATCTTGTCATCAATCATGGCACCGGTAGTTCTTCAGCAATCGGCTACTCACTCTCTTGAGAGTACCGAATTATATCTCAAAAGCTTATTTGACGATGAAAACCAGGAAACAGAAAGAGATGCAGAGTCATCCTCTTCGTTTGAATCCTTACTGCTAGCCTTACCAGGTCCAGGAGAAGATCCAGGAGAAGAAACATCACCTAACTTATCGCTTCCCTCCGCATACAAAGATAAGACGCCAGAGCTTCCTCCTTCCCTTTTCCCAGATGAACTTCTCGGTGACACTATTGGTCTCTCGTACCTTCCATTCCAGGCAAAACAATTGTACCGTAGGAAAGGTGCTACCTTTAACTTAATGATTGCAGGTCTTCCTGGGCTTGGAAAGCGTACATTCATCAATACACTATTTGGAACAAATATTATGCCGAATGGACGGGGTTCCTTCAATACTCAGGAACATCACTTTCATCTTGAAGAGGAAGGATTTCCGTTACATTTCACCGCCATTGACACCCCCAACTTTGGTCAGTCGATTGAAAGTACTCATGGATGGTATCCACTTACTGAGTACATCGAAAGTCAATTTCAGCTGTTTTTGTTTCAAAATGAACAGCCTGATAGAAAACTGGTTAAAGATTCCCGAGTTCACTGTTGTCTATATTTCATTGCGCCTACAGGCAAATCCTTAACTCCGTTGGATTTGATTTCAATTCAAGAACTTTCAAAAAAGACCAACGTTATTCCAGTTATTTCAAAGAGCGATACTTTTTCTAGAGAGGAACTAGATGAGTTTAAAGAGTTAGTTAGATCTGATTTGGCAGAGCACAAGATTAATTTTTGTCAATTCATCGGTGACAGATACTTGAGACACAAAATTAACGCGCAAGCACCCTTTGGCATTATCGGCTCTAATGAAATGTATAAAAACCAAGATGGGAAATTGGTTAGAGGTCGGAAGTATAGATGGGGAACGGCAGAAGTTGATAACAAAGATCATTGTGACGTTATCTTGTTACAAAACATTCTTATTGAGAATCATATGGTTGACTTCCTTGTGTCAACCGAAATTCATTATGAGAATTTCCGTAATCAATGCTTAGCTACCAGAATAGTCGAAGCAAAAAAACTTTCTAATGAAAATATTGGCAACTACCAATCATTGAATGGAATTGATCAATATCAGGTTTACAATAAGTTTTCTTTGGCACTCTATCAGGAAAGCTTAGTTTTCAAGAATCCCATCTATGAGAAAAAAGAGCACGACTGCAAAATATCCTATAGTGAGGATATTGCTCAACAAGAGCTCCATTTTAAGAAATGGAAGCAAGCATTAGTCTCCAAACAGAAGGAACTTAATCTTGAAATTGAGGGACAGTATAAACAAATCCTTGAGTTGCAAGAGCAGTTTTCTAAATTGGGAACATCAGTTAAATTTTCTCTTCCGCCGCTAGTTGTGATTAGGGAATTTGAAAAAAATTCACAAAAATCATAATTTATATTAAAGCTTAATAAATTAAAAATTCAGTTAACAGCATATATATATACTTCATTCCCGCCCGTTATTTATTTAGTAACTTGGAATCAATCATGTTTGAGTGGAATTAGGTTCAGACATTAGTACCTTTTTTTAACTCTGGTTACCCTACTTCCATTGATACTGCATCTGGCTTGCCCTAAAATTTTTCATTTTTCCGTAGTATAAAAGGAAACCTGACCTCCCAAACTTTTCAAAGCAGTACCAGTATTTCAGTCTCTTTAACTGTTAGTTTAGGCTCATAGTTTTTGAAGGCGTTTAACGCCTGAATTTTCTTCGGCTTCGACTGACCGTCAATGAAGGTAAGTTTCTTTACATGTCGTATACAGGATGAATAATTATATCTGTATGTTTTTTCTGGCATCTCTAATGTTAGAGCTTTTCAGCTCGATGAATTCAACTTTTGACTTCTATCTGATGAATACGACAAGTTTCTTTGTTTAAAGATATACTAACTGAATTAGAGTGAATAGTGGCCTAATAAATACATTTATTCCTGAAGCTTATTTATACTCTGTAGAAGAACGAACCGTAGTACGAAATGACAGTAGTAAAAGGTCAATGATGGTTCCAATTTGTCTAGACAGACACGAATGCAATCGATTTCTTTTTTATTTGAATATGTATGTACCGCACTTTTGTCAATTGAGAGCCGTTGTGGGTTATGGCTTGTTTTTGATGCTTTGTAAATTATCTGCGACTAAAACAAAAATCCATCATCGCCAATTTACTCTTCCCAATAATCTGATTTGGCGGAGCATTCGATACAGATATGGCAGATGAGTTAGTAGAACAGTCATCCTTGGATGTAAAATCCGAAATAACGACTCATTTGCGCAACTTCATCTTGGACCATTCAGCATTCGTACGGGGAATTGGTAATATCAAGCGTTGGTTCAATAACGAGTATGTCAACTCCAACACTTCGCATAAAATTCGCCCTGAGATGATTCATGTCAATATCTTCATCCCTTCATATACACTTCATGAGTTTGATTATGCTAAGAAGGGCACGTCGATGATGGCCACCAACGCTCGTGAGGCAGTACGTTTTATCGAGAAACTCTTTGAACAAGAAGATACCACCACCCACAAGACAGGTCAGATGAGTTACTCTATATTTATCCAATCTCCACATGAGGAAGGTCCACCATGGAAGGAATGTTTGAAGTTTAAAGTACGGACTCCGAAAGTCGGAGAGTTTCCAAATTATAAAACCAAGTTCGATTCTAATCTTATTGGAAAGACGTATGAAAATATAGACGGTGAAGATTTTAACGGGTACAGGCGGAATAGAAACAATGATATTCAGTATGAGAATTCACTTTCGTACCAAAATGCATTGGCCAACTCCGATAATGAGGCTGTGATGCCGGCACGTTTGAAATATCTCATTCGGACGTGCATTTTCAAGCGGTTCATTGAAAGGAATCATTTCAATAATGCAAGCGAAGAATGGAAATTGATCACCGAAGACGATATAACTCGAATTTGGGTACAAAGTTACGGAATTGATTGTTTGAACGTCAACGAAGCTGAACTCTTGATGTTCCAGAATTACAACGTACACGAATTTAAAATATTCAACCCTCATAATAACTTTTCCTTGGATGGTGACGATTTTGAGGAAGGTTCTAATAGCATTCTACAAAACACCATTGATACGACAAAGTATTCATACACCGAAACCACGCCAATGAAGACCAATAAGACCAAGAAATCGAGGCGACCAAAAAAGAATAGGAAGAAAGTTGATGGTGTTGTTGAATCTTCTACATCCGAAGGCAAACTTCTTAAGAAAGAGAAGTTTGATGCTATAAACTTCGCTCCCAGAGGATCTGGGGAACTCTGGAAACCATAATCTGTAGATTTATTTGCAATATATACACTTTTTCATTTTTAGTCACCAGGACACGACCTTTTTTTTCTCCAAGACTACCAGAAAACAAAACCAAACAGAACCTTTACGAACCATACGAAACACGATTCATCTATATTAGAAACGCGCTCTTTACTCAATTAACCGGCGAATCGAATAACACTGAATACAAAGTATTTGCATATAGTTGTTTTTTTGATAATAAGGTGTTAATTTTTTATCTAATTTGTGATCGCTATGAATCGTCAGTTTTCTAGGGAGGAAATCCAAAAGATTCTCCAACGGTGGCATCAGTTGAAAAACCAGTTTGGTAAACAGGCTGTGAATGTTCCTGAGTTTGCTCATTTGAGCAAAATTATTAAAGTTCTTCAACAAAACCAACAAGATTTACAAAGACAACAGGCAGGCGGGGGCTCGGGACCAATTCCTGGACAACCTGCTCCTCAGCAACAGGTTCCTATTAGTGGACAGGCTCCTCCACCTCAACACATGCAAACTAGTCAACAGAACTTAAAGCAAGGCATGAGCCCTCAACCAAATGTTCAACAGCAGAGTGGTGGTGGCCAGTTCCCAGCGAGAAACCGAGTTAATATGATGAACCAGCCTGGAAGTGGTACTCCAAATATGCAAAGTCCACTTCTAGCAAACAATTTAGGTGGTGCTGTCCCTCCACCGAACCAAGTTCCTAGTCAACATCAATATCCAGTCCAGCCACAACAGCAACAACAACCACAGCAACAGCAAATTCCACCACCTCAGCAGATAAATTTCCAAAACAACATGAGTGTAGGTAACGCTCCAATTAAACACCCTAGCAACCCAAATATTCCTGCTCAAAACCCTAATATTCCTCCAGGTGGAGATTCTGCATTCACAAACCAACAACTTCAATTGGTAAAGTCACAGTTTCAAGCCTTAAAGTACTTAGTTAAAGCTCCAAGCCCAGGAAATCCTCCTATTCCCCAATCACTTAATGAGTTTGTGACTAGTGATCGCTCTGCATTCCCTAATGGTCCATATCTTGCTGCAACTAACAAGAATATTCCAATGAAGACACCACAACAACAACCACAGCCTATGCAAGTGATAGACCAACCTATCGATGTGCCGATGCAGATACCCAAGAATATTAATCCTGTTGGACCAAGTGCACCAATGCCTGCTCCTGCACCAGCCCCATCTTCTTTTGAATTGGACAAGCAGCAGATCTCTAACGTGCCATCCATTCCAGTTGCAGCAGCTAAAACTGTACCAACTCCTAAACAGGAACGCAACTCACTGGTAAATGAAGATATTGCTCGTATCAAGCCCATCATGCCACATGCTGATAGTGATCCACCCGAATTATTTGAAAAACTAGTGACTGACACCAAAAATCTCGAAAAATACGTCGTGCTGTTGAGCAATCCTAAGGTTCACGTCGACGCTTTTGACTATCCGGATGTATTTGGAGCAGATTTAAAGGATATTGACTTTGCTGCCTTGTATGCTCCCCAGAGCCGTGTTCTGTACCCCTCTGTCTTACCGGAAGCATTTGACTTGGATGAAGTCGCTAATAACAAGGAAGTTTTCATTTCAATGCAAATTGAATTAAGAATCGATTCCTTAAAGAAGAAACTTTCCACATTGGATGAAACAGATGAAAAGCGCCATTCAATCGAAGCTGAGTTAGCAGAGCTCGAATTGCTCCCTTTCCAGAAGGATACCAGAGGCAAAATATTGTCTCAAGTTTGGTTCAGCAAGTCGTTGTTACCCAACTCTCATCCAAACTTCTTAGCAAAGTTCAATACCTTATCCCTCGATAACGTCCTCGCCACGCACGAGTTGTACAGACATCAATTGGAAACACTTCAACGTGCACAAAATCAAAAGCACCAATCCACAATCAACCAAATCCTTTTCTTCAGAGAAAACAAGATTAATAAACTTCAAAGAAGAAAAGAAAAGATTAGCAGATTTATCACAAAGATCAATAGTTTCCATAACCAAACTGCTAGAGATGAACAGAAGAAATTAGAGAAGATGGCTAAGCAACGTTTACAAGCTTTGAAATCCAATGATGAAGAAGCTTATTTGAAATTATTGGACCACACCAAGGATACAAGAATTACACATTTGTTGAAGCAAACCAACACATTTTTGGACTCCTTGGCGCAAGCTGTTCAAAATCAGCAACAGGAATCACAGGATAAAAGCGCTAGACCATCAATTGAACAGAACGATGAACTCACAGCAGATGAAAAACGTGAAAAGATGGATTATTACCATGTAGCCCATCGTATTAAGGAAGAAATCACAGTTCAACCTTCAATTTTAATTGGTGGTACATTGAAGGAATATCAACTAAAAGGGTTACAATGGATGGTGTCTTTGTTTAATAATCATTTGAACGGTATTTTGGCAGATGAAATGGGGTTGGGTAAAACTATTCAGACACTTTCATTGCTTACCTATCTTGTGGAAAAGAAAAATATTCCTGGTCCGTTCTTAGTTATTGTTCCATTATCTACATTGACAAATTGGAACCTTGAATTTGATAAGTGGGCCCCATCTATAAAGAAGATAAATTATAAGGGTTCTCCATCGCAACGTAAAGCATTACAGCATGAGATCAGACTGGGTAACTTTCAAATTTTGTTGACAACTTTTGAATACATCATTAAGGATAAGGCAATATTATCCAAGATTAAATGGGTTCATATGATCATTGATGAAGGTCATCGTTTAAAGAATGCCAATTCGAAGTTATCAGAAACTTTGACTCACAGTTACCATAGTGATCATCGTTTGATTTTAACTGGTACTCCATTGCAGAATAACTTGCCAGAATTATGGGCACTTTTGAATTTTGTTTTACCAAAAATTTTTAACTCAGTTAAATCCTTCGACGAATGGTTTAACACGCCATTCTCAAGCACAGGTGGCCAAGACAAGATTGAGTTAAGCGAAGAAGAAACATTGTTGATTATTCGGAGATTGCATAAAGTTTTAAGACCATTCTTGTTGAGAAGATTGAAGAAGGATGTCGAAAAAGATTTACCAAACAAGATTGAAAAAGTGGTCAAGTGTAAGATGTCATCATTACAATCTAAATTATACCAGCAGATGTTGAGATACAATATCTTGTTTGCTAGTTCAACTGTAACAGGAGATGTTCCTATTAGTATTAAAAATGCTAATAACCAAATTATGCAATTAAGAAAAATTTGCAACCACCCTTTTGTCTATGAAGAAGTTGAAAACTTAATTAATCCAACCGCAGAAACAAATGATCAAATCTGGAGAGTTGCTGGTAAATTTGAATTGCTAGACAAGGTTTTACCAAAGTTTAAGAAAACTGGTCATAGAGTATTGATTTTCTTTCAAATGACACAAATCATGGACATTATGGAAGACTTCTTGAGATTGAGAGGTTTGAAGTACATGCGATTAGATGGTAGTACGAAGGCTGATGATAGAACTGGACTTTTGAAATTGTTTAACGCACCAGATTCCGAATATTTCTGTTTCTTATTATCTACAAGAGCTGGTGGTTTAGGGCTTAACTTGCAGACTGCTGATACAGTTATTATTTTTGATACAGATTGGAACCCACATCAGGACTTGCAGGCCCAAGACAGAGCGCATCGTATTGGTCAGAAGAACGAAGTGAGAATTCTAAGATTGATTACAGAAGATTCGGTCGAAGAAATGATCTTAGAGAGAGCACACGCTAAGTTGGAAATTGACGGTAAGGTGATTCAAGCTGGTAAGTTCGACAACAAATCTACCGCAGAAGAACAGGAAGCATTATTGAGAGCATTAATTGAAAAGGAAGAAGAAAGAAAGAAAATAGGAGCGGGTGACGAAGACGAGGACTTGGATGATGATGAGCTTAACCAAGTAATTGCTAGAAACGAACAGGAATTGGAGCTTTTCCGTCGTTTGGATGAAGAAAGAGCATTGGAAACCAAGGAAGCTCCTTACCCAACCAGACTTTTCAGTGAACCAGAATTACCAGAAATTTACAAAATGGATCCTGCCGACTTAATTAAAAAAGATGAAGTTAATGCCGAAGATTACGGAAGAGATAAGAGAGAGCGTAAGACTGCTCTGTATGACGATAATTTAACCGAAGAGCAGTGGCTCAAGAAAATCGACGGAATGGTATCCGACGACGAGAGCGATGTTGATCTCAAACCTAAAAGAGGCAAACCAAGAGGCAAGCCAAAGAAGACTGCCGAAGATGATTTTGAATCAGACTTGGATTTGGACGGTGGTAAGCGTGACAACGCAGATGCATTTGGTTTGGATGACGCAGTAGAACCTACGGTCAAGAGACAACGTGCTCTGTCGAAACCATCTGGTCGTGGTACTTCTGGAAGAGGCCGTGGTCGTATTCCTCGGGGTAGGCCCGCAATCTTAAACAGACCCACATTGTCTGTTGATCCATTAACTCCCGAACAGAGAAGCAGCCTTCAAGAAATGATGCAAAGCATTTATGATTTGGTTATTAACTATACTAACGAGCACGGCAGAAGATATAGTGATTTGTTCTTGGTCAAGCCATCAAGAAAGTTGTACCCCGATTACTATGTGTTGATTAAGCATCCGATCGCTTTGGATATTGTCAAGAAAAGAATTGGCAACAAGAGCTACACAAATATCAGAGAACTTCTCGAAGATCTTCATTTGATGTTTACAAATGCTAGAATCTATAATGAAGAGGGGTCGATTGTTTATCAGGATGCTGCTGCACTTGAGAATATGGCAATTGACAAATTCCGTGAGCTTTCCAATCTCGAAGAACCAGAGATGCAACGTATTCTTGATTTCACGGATTTTGATGAGACATTGAATCTAAAGCCATTGGCCAGTAGTGCTATCAAGCAACCTCTTGAGACTAAGCTACAAATGTTGAACAATGGGCAGACAATCGATAGTCCACTTATCGATGGATTGTCAACGAATGCAGGCACGGAGAACTCGACGCCGGCTACGTTTGATTCTTCGTTCCAATAATTTAAGAGTTTAATTACGAATATATAAACTATATAATACAACCAGTGTATGTTTGTTTTAACCACTCTGCCAACGGTTCTTATTCGAACATTATTCGCTATACCGAGGTAATTCTTCATCAATATGACGATTAGTAACCGTGTCGTTTATGATTTGGTCGAATACCTTTATGAAGTCAAAAAGACCACCGTCATTGAACTGAACTTTACCTTGAAAGTAATTATTCTTAGGGAATCCATCACTGGCTATGGCGGGCTGTGCAGCACTGTAAAAGAGAAATTGCCAATAATTAGCACCAAACCATGGAGACTTGATTTCATGAGTAAATTGTAAGACTGATGTCAATTTGAGATCAATCAGAAAGGTGTTAATATCTCCTCGGTTCGCTGTAATGTAGACAAACCTTTGGTTTGTAAGGTAAATATAACCATCCGCAGCGTTAATTTGGATATGGGTTGCGCCATCCTTCAGGGAAATCGACAAGGTTTGTCTAGCAGTACGAGAATAGTAACGCAACAGCTCTAAACCATCAGAGTTTGTCTCAAAAGGTATTTCCGTGCTTCCAAGAAGTTGATGATAGTTTTGTTTGAGCACTACGTTGTTGATGGACATCCTAAAACAATTGGAGATTTATTAATTTTCCCCATCGCAGACACATAAAGTGGTCACAAATGTTTCGATCCTGGAATCCTGCCTTAGCAGAGTTCTTTAAAGGACAACTACCTCGCTTTCAATACAATTTTAAACACTTGGCTCGCCCTGTTCATTGTCAGCAAATAATAGACAAGTTGGACCTCAAATCAAAGTATCCAGATGGTTCGAAACTTGATATCATTGATGTCTTCTCAGGGTATGGACTCTTCTCAACGATGGTTAACTATGAGTTAAAGCCTCGAAAGCATGTAATAATTGAGGATACAAAAGCCAACTTGGGACACTGGACGGAGCGGATCCAACATTTACGTGAAGTCACCAACAACCTGGAAAACTTTGTGCTATACCCTAAAAATGGCTACAAATGGGATACATATGAATCAATGATAAAGGACAATATTGTAAATCCAACCTTCCAAGACCGTGGAAAACCTCATAATGAACTTTTGATTATTGGTAATGTAACACCAGTCAAATTTGGAGAACCATTATTTGCACAATGGATAATGTGCTGTGTTTACAAGAATTGGCTACAAAAATATGGCAGGGTTAGAATGCTATGCTTTGTTCCAGATAGCACAGCCATGAAATTCATGTCCGGGAGTTCCTTCAGCAAAAGAAACAAGAGTTCTGTGAAAAGAGAATTGTTTACTGATGCCAAGTTGGTTGCGATGACTCCCAGCACTGAACCAACCGAAGCTGATGGCAGTGGATATGATCCAAGGTTGGTTATTAAAGATCAGCCCATTTTAGTGCCATTGAAGGACACCCTTCCAGTACAAAGTTCTTTGGCTCTCTTAGAAATCGTACCGAAGAATATAGACGCCGAAAAAGTTGAAACTTATGAACACATCACCAAGGCACTATTTTTTAATTCGAGTCAGAAGATAGCTGATTCACTATCTCACTTAGGACCCGGTGCCAAAGATGAGTTGGGTGCATTGATTCCGAAAGAGATTCATCAAAAGTCCACAAAAAACATCACTGAAGAAGAATGGATGGCAATTTTTGACGCTTATGAAAAATGGCCATTCAAACCTGATTATACCGATACCATAGAATTACTTCAGGAAGAATCTAGACATTTTTAAAGTAAATAGGCTCTAATGAACGTCTTCCTTAAGTCATGCAAAAAAACACCTAACTTTGTAAAACATACCGAACTACGCTATGTACTGGGTGCAAAAATATAATGCGATTTCTGTGGATCGAACACAGGACCTTCAGATTAACTGTGACTGAATCTCTTCAGTCTGACGCTCTCCCAACTGAGCTAAAACCGCTTCAGTAAGTCTTTCTTTGGGTTCGAACCCTCACTCATCTTGGAGTGTATAAGACTGACCATTAAGCCACAGGGCTTCTCGATATGTTATTATTGCTCATCAGATGGGGCTGTTGTACTTCTGCAGGCTTTGTGGATTTTGAGAGGACCGACTCGGGGTAGATTGATGAACTTTCATAGCTTACGGAAGGCTCAAATGTTTCAATAAATTGTCTTTCTTTCAATTCATGGTGTTTTTCACTTAAGACGCATCCTGCAAGATATGCAAATGCCGTTAAGGTTACTAGATGGCCACAGTTTCCAATAAGATCGTACCACAGAGGAAGCTGACCATGTATCTTCACCATGATAGAACACATTTTAACAAGAAGGAAAACCCCGTGGAAAATCACTCCCGTAATCAATAAAACAGTAGAAAAATTGAAAATAAATTGATGAACAGTTGGAATTTGAAGCATTAAAACTGCTACTACACTAACTGCTGATGCGACCAACATCCCCAAATTACATATTTCCACAATAAGGAACACAAAAGTAATATATTTTTTGAAGTAGACGTCTGGTTCCATGTCATAGAGATAAAGGGGACCAATATACGAATCAAAAGTTTCGTGAAATTGCTCCACTATGAATCGAAATCGAAGGGATGGAAGGAATAAAATTCGATTTGCAAATTGCGTTTTTATTTTTGTTGATATATCAGGTTGTAGAGGATTTGGAGTGTTCTTGTTATATTGGCTGTATGCATCCTCCCTAAATTCAATTGTTAACAGATCGTATTCGTAAAATATTCTTGGAGAGACCACACAGGTTGATTCGTTGAATTTCGAGTACACCAATTCGTGGCGATGAAAATTCTGTATTAAATCAACCACCAACCTACTACGGGCATCATTAATCTGTCCGTTGGTTTTACTAATCTCGACCATAGTATTATTTGTCATAATACGTGTGACATCAACTGGTGGTAAAGTATATGCCACAAAATTTTGTCGCCAATATGCTAGTACACATGTGGTGACTAACAATGACGAACCAAGGCCAATTCCACGAGGAACATGCAAGAATATATACTTGATTGTCCTAAGAACCTGGGTTTTAAAATTAACCATTGTAGATGGAATATCAGTTTTGTTTGTGTTTTCGCAGCCAATTATATGAAAAACAAGACTGTATGTTTTGTGTAATTCGTTTTCCTATATTCTTTTCTATGTATCATTACATTATATATCATTTTTTCACAACCAATACTTAGTTAGTTGGAACATTAGACAAATTGGCAAAGAGTTGAACCAATTTTTCACTATTGAAGACATTGTCAGCGGCCTGTCCAAAGTACGAGGCGTTCGGTAAAACACCCATGAGTGTCATAATATTTGGACCGACAAATGAGGCTTGTTGTGGGACTTGAGGCGGTTCAAACAATTCCTTTGCTGGAGCTGGAGCTTGCGGAAGGAAGTCAACGGTAGCGTTGTTATTGTTCCTTCTTCTTTTTCTGCTTTTGGGCTCATCATCCTCATCATCATCAAACTTTCCTTTCTCAATTTCACCCAACTCGTATTTCTTTATTAAGTCAATTCCACTGATACGGTATCTATCAGTGAACAAATCGATCGGATCATCATCTGGGAATAATTGCTCACATTTTGTAGCAAAACTATTGGCAACATCAATAGAGAGGTAGTTTGAGGCATAAGATATATACACTTTGAATAATCTTTTCAAGTACGTCTTTTTAGTCTTGATATCCTTTGTGATAGAATCCTTGATATGCTGCTCCAATTCTGGTTGAAGCAAATTTTCTTCCAAAGCTGCTATTTCCTTGGAGAAATTCGTGTCTGAAGCCTGAACTAACTTTCTGATATTGTCCACGTCATTATTGTTTATCAAGTAACCAAGGTACACGAGTAAGAATTCCCCATTAGTTGTAAATGCCTTCAACTTAAAGGCCAAGTCGAACACCTTCTGAGCAATTTTTGCGTTGTCAGCATAATGCTCCAAAAGAGCATTTTCAACAAAGAATTGGTAACCAATTGCTGGAAAGCTTTTACGGCCCTGTTTGAATATGGTACGAGCTTCCTTGATTCCCTTTGAACGTCTTGTTGCCACCATGAGTTTTGTGTAAACCAAAGTGATGGACTGTGCAAGTTCGTTTTGTATTTTTTGAAGAGATTTTATTTGGGTGAATTCTTCTTTGGTGAGTTGAGGTACTTTCTTCACCTCCATATCCTCGTCGTCGTCACTGTTTGGAGTGGATTCCTCCTCCTTTACCTCTGGTGTGCTTTCATCAGTATTTGCTTCCTCATTTTCAGTTTCCAGCCTGGTTTTAGAAGATCCATTCGAGATTCGACTCTCGATAGATTCGATTTTATCAGTTACAATATTATAGTCACTATGTAAAACCTTGAAAAGATCAAGGTATGTTTCCTTCAGCTTTTCAAAAGTGTTATCCTTTTCGTAAAGTTCGGCGAGCTGAAATGTGAGGAGGAAACTTCTTGGATTGAGGGTCAAAGCCTCAGTGAGAAGCTCAATGCATTTATTTGAGTTTGCTTCTTCGTTGCTGAGAAGCCAAAATTTATTATACTTGAACCAGAGTTCTGGAACAAACGGAAGTGATAATGTGGATTGCTTGTAGGCATACAGGATTCTCTTTTCAAGTAATGCTGAATCTTTGAGTTCCAAATTATTCTTCTTTTCTAATTCAATCCACTTGACCCACAACTTGACTTGACGGACTACGGCATCAGAATTGGTATTCCCTGTGACTCCGTAAGGGATAATTTGACGTGCCAATTTCTTTTCCGTTGCATTCTGCCATTCAGTATTCCAAGAACGAGCAAGCATAAACTCTGCTGACTTTTCTGCAATGAACTTGCTGGAGGTTGCAGGGTTGATTTCGTTTTCCCACTTAGAATACTCTTGCCATGCGGTCTCGATCGATTCAGTAGGAATTACCAAGTACTTCTTGTAAACTTTTCTAATCAAGTCAACCTTTTGCTGTTGTTCCCAACTGGCAGCAGGTGTCCAAGATTTCAAGAATTCTATGTAGTCATTCCATAAACTGCCACTGGCTATGTCGATACCCACTTTGTTAATGGCAAATTCAAAGGCTTGTATGACAATACCACGGGCTTTTTCACCTCCAGTAATAACATCATTGACACGACGAACATACGACACATATAAGCGACATAAGTTAACACTCTCAGTGATAGCAAAGCACTTTTGGAATAATTCTTCGACTCTTTGGAACTCACCCCGATTCATTTCAAAGTTGATGTAGTTGCACCATTGATCTCCCTGATTGTTAGTATCCCATTTTTTTGGTATTGATGATCTCATTGAAGTTACTATAGATAGCAAAGTTTTTGCATTTATTCGTTCATCACATCGTTACATTATATACATTAACTGAGCCATAGTTTTCACTCCTCATGCGGTATACTTACATCAAATTTAAAGATGTTAAAGTACTTGGTGTACACTTGTCTGACCTGTTCTTCCTTGTCTTTGGTAAGCACTTGTTTGATCAATTTCGACCAGGTGACGTAGTTGAGAGGATCCACCTCCAAGTCATCTTCAAGCTGGCCTATCACATCCAAGTTTAACCTTTTCTTCTTTTCTGCCTGGATAAACATGTTGTTGGGCATTTCAAGCAAAGAACTGACAAATACACAATGAACTGTACGTCAAATTAGGCGATTTAGTGGCGAGGTTTCAATTGATTTTGCTGGTTGGCGACTTTTTTTCTTTGTTTTAAAGAACATCTGAGTCTCTGACACTACCAAAGCAGGAAAAAATAAATTAGTGACTACACGACGCTTTATCGATCTTTAGAGAGTTTCAGACTATGCTACAGTTACACGTTTGGGGACAAGATACAGAGATATCGGTGATATGTCCCGAAGCATTGGCATGTGCTTGGCTTCTTGCTGCAAGTCAAAAACCATTCAAGATTATACCGTCGTGTAACACCAACATCTCGGAAACTAACAAATTGCCTGTCTTGATTGTCGATGTAAATGAAAAGTACCATGGATATGAAGAGATAAGCGAATATATTAGCACTTATGGTTCTTTTGTTTTGTCAAGTAAGCAACTCACTCCAGAGCAACAGCTTGTTAATATTGGTTTATTGAATCTTGTCCAACGGAAGATCGAATATATCAACCAATACAATTTGTACATCAATACAAGGAATTACGAAAAATACACCCGAAAGTTATTCCTGAAGTACTTACCTTTCCCAATGATGTACAACCAGCCGCTTAAGTATCATAATAGTGCTCAGGAACAGATAAAAAGATTAGGTCTTCATCCGAACAAGGTAGGATTCTTTAGTCTTTCTGGCCTGGATATTGCCCAGACTGAAGTATTCAATGATGAAAATGAGGATGAGGAATCAAGCACGGTGGCATTGAGTGCCTTGCATGAGAGACTGATGTTGAGCAGATCCCGAGAAAAGGATATTTTAAAGGAATCCAGAAACTCTTTAAAATGTTTAAACTTGATACAAGAATATTTCTCCTATTTCACAAAGGATGGAGAACAACAGTATCTTTTCAGTGAAAATGGTCCTAGTACGTCTGAAGTTTTATTTTATGCATACGTAAATTCCTTGACCGCCACGGAGTTACCAGATCCATTCATTGCAAATTACCTTAAGGAGAAGAAACCAAAATTTTTACAATTCACCAAAGATAATATTTCCAAGCTCAATTCCACGGTGCAGAAAAGTCACTTTTCAAAACCAGAGCCCCAAGATCTTCCTACTTTATTCAACGAAGTTAGATATAGATTGAACTACGTAGGGCTGCAATAAGAGGAGACTGTACATAAATATAGGTCGTGCGTGAGACTTTTTTTTCTCCTTGATTCAACAAAAATGTATAAATACAGCAGATGTTCCATCTTAACAATAAATATGTTTTTTTACAAAAACATCATGGCAAACTCAGCATAGTTTCATTTTATAGCATTACCATGTATCTAATGATGGAATTATATTGCCACAGATCAACTGTTTATGCCAACTAAATACCGAAATCTGACTGTTAGACGAAGGGTTTACTATTTATTTGGAAAACAAACATCTTTCTTGTAGATAAAACGTTGTAGGTTTCCAAGATAATTGAACCGCCCAAAGCATTATTCAGGCAGTAAAATCAACACAAATCAAAAAAAATGTGCCCGCAAAATTCTATTTGGTGTCACACCTGGGATCGACTGCTGTTCATATTCCTGATTTGGTCTGATTCGGGGAATACGGTATTTTTCGCGCACAAACTTTTCTAACAATTAACCATCACAATGAAGGTGTCCACAGTATTGACATTGGGATTATGTGCTGTTACTGGTAGTGGTCAGTTTGTGCCAACTGCTACACCAGTACCTACACCAGTCCTGAATCTTGAAAAACGTGCTAAAGACGTGATTGAGAATCCAAAGTGGAAACAAGAACAACAGAAAGCAGCCAAGAGTTCGTCATCTGCCCTTCCAAGACCATGGATCAGAACGATCTCAGAATCTGTAGTAGAGGTTGTGACACCCACGGTCATTGCTGGTGTCACCTTTGCCACTAAGCCACCTGCAACCACCAATGGATTGGAACCCTGGGTATCATTAAACAAGAACGGTTCACCCAAGACCATCAAACCAAAATTAAAGAATGGACATATCAAGGACGGGTACCCATCATACTCCACGTGGTTTGGCGCGGTTACTACCATCAAGCACACAAAGGAAGATTTGAAGGCACACAACATGGCCGATGACGAGGTTTTCGAGGAAGTAGTTCATCTTCCAGAAGGACCTGGTTTGCATGACTTTAGTCCGTTGATCAGATGTACTCCAGACGACTACGGAAAGAAGGGGATGGGTAAGGCCAAGTCGGCTGAACCTTTCTGTTACCCAAGAGATAATGAGAAGTTGCTTTTAGGTAAGACCTATTTTATAACTTGGTACTCGGAATTCTTCCAGAATACCGATGAAGTCAAGATCCACTTAACTTACGTTAAAGAAGCCATGAGAGAAAAGGGAATGAAGAAGAGAGACTCCGAAACTGACATTGATGGATCGGAGGAAGAAGATGCAGTTCTCGACAAGAGATCAGCAGTTCTTGAGAAAGGCGGAGTTCCTCATGCTGAATCATTCTTTAGCACAGATTGGATTCCTAAATCAAAAGGATGGGAGGCTATTACCATTGACGAGTCATGGTTTGGTCCAAAGGACTTTTATAGAAAAGTTATGATTTCGATCCAGCCTGAAAATGTTGGTGAAGACGAGTTTAACTTATTGGAAAACTCGATTATTATTGAGATTGGGAAAGGTGCAAAGGTAAGTAAGGAAACGATGCAAGACTTGAAAAGATTAGAGGAAAAACAAAGATACGGTGTTGACGAAGTTGATGTGGGCTTTGACAGCGAAAAGTACATCATTATGATGACCATGCCGTTGGTGGTGGCTCTTGCGGCATTGGGAATGTACTTTTTTGTTTACATTAATAAGTTTGATTTAAGCCACTTAAAAAAACGCAAGTTTGCCAGAAAAAATACCACCCACAGAAAAATCCCCTTCACCAGAAGAAATGAGTTGCCTCGTTTTACCAACGATATCGAGTTGTCCTCGGTCAAAAATGATTAATCAGGCATCTATTTAGAAATTTAGGTTGATGTACATGTGCCTGTAGTAACTTGGTTGACAGTGTAGTTATATATGCAGGATAATTTAACCAACAAGGTGGTTCCAAAAAAAAACGCTGTTTTAGTGATAGAGCTTACCCACAATACTATTATTATATATAAAACCCCGATTGTTCTCTTATCACACAGATAATAAAAAAAATCAACAACAACAACAAATATTTTGATACCCTAAGAATGTTGCAGAATTGGGATCAAGGCTGGATACTTACCACGTTATCATCGATACTATGTGTCCTG
This sequence comes from Teunomyces tritomae, assembly GCA_030568455.1. Lineage (NCBI taxonomy): Eukaryota > Fungi > Ascomycota > Pichiomycetes > Serinales > Debaryomycetaceae > Teunomyces > Teunomyces tritomae. The sequence continues at coordinate 345,271 of JAJMFZ010000005.1, forward strand.
GGTTGCTTCATCATCTACTTGGATGATATCTACTACTTTGTGTTGCCCAAGTTTATTACCTCAAAGTACAATTTCAAGATCAGGGAGAATTATGGATTTATGAATGGATCACTTGCATTTAGCTCAGGCTGCTTGTTATTTACGTCTCTTTTCAGATTATTGCCCGAAGCCCAAAACTACTTGTATAGCTCCGAAGATGAACTTGATGTCATTGCAGAAAAGTGGTTAGATTTTGATTTGATCGCTTCTTACATTGTTGGAATTTTCATTTGTATTTCATTCAACTACATCTTGCACTTGCTTACTAGTGAATCGGTGGTACATTGCAATCATGGTGGCGAAAGTCAACTGACTGAGCATACCCATCTGCATCAAGAACATTCTCAATCTCATGAAGATCATTCCCATAACATTGATGAGGTTCGGAATATTGCTCACGAAACTAATGAGTCCACTCCATTAGTCTCGCCACAGTTAAAGACCAGAAAGTCGTTTATTCATTACATTATTCCTCAGGAAGATGAGTGCATCGGAGAATGCAAGGGCTATTCCTCTGCTGAGTTGTGCTTGTACAACAGCAAGCACCATGTTGGTGAATCATCGTCACAGGGACTCCATTACTGTGAGATTCCCGAGCTTACGGCTCATCCTGAACCTGAGAATGATTCGAGCAATGACCATTCAAGCCATTCATTGGATATTCATACCGTTCCACTGAAACACAGTAGCCACCATCATCACCATCAACATAGTCTACACGAAGACCATAGTACCCATAAAGACCACCATCATCATATCAATACTCCGATCTCGCGACTTTTGTTAATTGGGATTCAAACCACATTGGCCATTACGTTGCACAAGTTCCCTGAGGGGTTCATTACGTTTATTACATCGCAGACCAACCCTGAATTGGGTATTACCATTTTTTTGAGTTTGGTTTTCCATAATTTTACTGAGGGTTTCTCGATGTGCTTGCCATTATACTACTCGTTTTCATCTGGTTCAGCTAAGAAGTATGCTAAACTTAAGGCCGTTAGTATTGCTGCCATTTTAGGAGGCTTTTCGCAGCCACTTGGGGCATTTCTCGGGTTGCTATTTCTTAAGTGGAATAATGCATCCAACCCAGCTGATATAATTGATTTGGACCGATTAAACTTTATTTTTGGCATTACCATGGGCATAACAGCTGGATTCCTCTCAGTAATAGGGTTGTCTATGTACGGATCAGCAGTTTCGTTCGGAGGTTCGCAGAACTTTGTCTTGATCTGGTGTGTACTGGGAATGTCTCTTATCGGACTTACATCAATAATTGGAGCAGATTAGATTCATATATTAAAGAGAGAATAAAATCTTTATGAAAACTAGATTTTGCACCCAAGTGAGATTTTTGTAAAGATTTGTGGTAATAGATCGAGTGTGATTCGCACACTCTGTTTCTAGCGTAAATTTCAGCCCGCAATCATTTTCATTTCTTTTTTTTTGGCATACTGCACGACTCCGCCACCCAAAAATTACATGCTAGCGTTAGTCACAGGAGTCATTCAAAACACTACCTTTATATTACGACAAAGTTATCTTGAAGTTTAGCTTAGTTTCAACGTTATACTAGTTAAACCTACCCGTTACCAAGTTGAGAACTGTTGATATAACCCAGACCTAATATAAATTATATGACAAATACCGTGATAGATCCTTACTTACTTTTTTGTTATATCAACCATATTTAACCTATTGACAGAATGATGGCACATGAATTACCCTTAGCGGTACACAAGCCGGATGATGACCGCAGATTACCTAATGGTGAGAAGGTCAATTTTGGAAACAAAAAGCAAAATACTAAGAAGAAGTCTAAAGCCAGTCCTCATTCACTACCCAACGGTGAGAAACCAGTCTTTGATACCAAGAAAGAGAATCGCAGAAACAACAAGAAGTCCAAGGATTCCAAGGATATTTCTTTGCCCAATGGTGAGAAGCCAAATTTTAACAATAATGACCAAGGCAGAAAGAAGAAGCAACTGCAGCAACAGTTACAGGATCAGAGCTTACCCAGTGGTGAGAAGCCAAACTTTGGGAATTCTAATAACAATTCAAACAACAGGAATGATCTATCAAGTAAGAAATCATCCAAAGGGGCTGCAAAGAAGGCTGAAGAAACCTATGCGGGTTCATCTTTCCATTCTTCTCCTGCTGCCTTGGCGTTACCAAAACCTTCGTTCAAAACATCTCCTAAACAGGCTACGTCGATGGCTTCACCCCTTCCTCAACAATCTCCGTTAGACAAACCTCAATCCTTTCCTTTACAACACCCGGTTACAGCTTATCCACCGGGAAGTGTGGGTCCCGACCCGCGTTTTAATGTGCAGCTGCCTACATTTGTCGCCCCAGCACCGGGCCCGGCACCACACCCTTATCCTCAGAACCAGTACATTCAACCTGGATTCGCATATAACTATACACCACAGGGATACATTCAGTACCAGTATCCGGGTGCCCCGCCTGTGTACCCACAGAGTGGTGTTCCCACCCAGATTGTTACTCATTTTCAACAACCATTACCAAAACTCCCACCCCAGAATGAAGGCCAAAAGATCACGTTTAATGAACTTTTGAGTTCTAACAAGTGATCGGGATGGCGATTCTGCACGAAGTTATGATGTGTACGAATTTGTTAGTTTGATTTGATTTGATTTGATTTGATATTTTAGACCTGGAATAAGGAATTGTGGGACTGTGTGTAACTCCCTGTTACCACGCTCTCAATTCCAGTCCGAAGCTAAATTTTACTGTTTTTGTTTGCTTTTTTTCCAAGACGAGAGTTTGAAAGGAGTTTGAGGTTTTCCCCACTTTCTTTAGGCTACACGTTACTCAGTTGTTGTATTTTTGTTTTAATTCTGACATCTGTCATGCTGCAACTAATAGTGCAATGCTAGATCCCCGGTCCAGGACCGGTAGATAATATTTTTAAGCATGTACTTATCAAGTTTGACAGATGCTGCGGCATTTTTTTACAAGTATTTTTTTGGAGGTTTTTTGGACATGATTCATGTATATTTTTTTTAGATTTTTTTTTACATTTTTTTTGCCTATCTCTTTTTGTATAGCTAAATGGATTATATGGAAGGTGCAAGTAAGTCTTGCCGTGGTATAATTTTTACTGTAATTAGGTTTTGCTGGGCCCAGGAAAAAAGAAACGTAAACTTTAAGCATTGAAGGGCGCGATGCGACAAACGGCACCATCGGTGATTGATATAAGTGGATATATATCGTAAATCGATTGTCCTGCACAAGGTTGTAAAAGTTCCGCCACCACAGCAAAAAACTATAAAAAGACATGTATTTCCAAAAAATCAACCTTAGAGGTTATCAGTCTTTTTTTATATCAAGAATTACTTCTTTGGGAATTATATTTTTAATACATCCTGCGTATTGCTAGACATAATAGATCAAAGTGACTGTTTTGCAGCAGTCCTAGATAAAAAAACATCAACTCATCATCGTCGCTTATCAGGACAAATAGGTAAAAACCACTGCTGAGCTATGAACAACAAGGAACTCCGTATTGCAGCTCTTTTGGCATTGGACACCGCGTTCTTCCTCTTGGAGGCTATAATTGGGTACTCGGTTCACTCCTTGGCTTTAATTGCTGACTCCTTTCACATGTTGAACGATATCATTTCGCTCATCATCGCATTTTGGGCTGTCAAAGTCAAAAACACCAAGCCAGCTGATGGTAAGTATACCTATGGTTGGCAAAGAGCTGAGATTTTGGGCGCTTTGATCAATGCTGTCTTTCTCTTGGCCCTTTGTTTCACTATCATAATGGAAGCTATCCAACGGTTTTTTGAGCCACAGGAAATTTCTAACCCTAAATTGATATTAGTGGTTGGTATTGCTGGTTTGGCTTCAAACGGTATTGGATTGGTTTTGTTCCACGAACACGGTCACTCTCACTCCCACGGTGGAGGTGGCCATAGTCATTCCCATGGTTCTTCCGAGGAGGAGGTTGGAATTGCTCCAGGTCGTAATGACTCCAGATCTAACGTTAACGATTACCTTCCTGATACCGTTGTTTCCAGATACACTGAATCGTCTCCATTGATTGATGAACATAGCCACGATCATTCTCACTCTGATCACGACAGTGCTCCAACCAAGGCTCCTGCTGAGAAGAGTAAATCGATGAATATGGAAGGGGTTTTCTTACATGTCTTGGGTGATGCTTTGGGTAATGTCGGTGTTATAATTACTGCTTTGATTATTTGGAAGACTGACTACTGGTGGAAATATTACAGTGACCCTGCGACTTCTTTGATTATTACCTTGATTATCTTTTCATCTGCATTACCTTTATGTCGCAGATCGTCCAAGATTTTATTGCAAGCCACACCTCCATCAATTGACTCTTCGCGTATAATCGAGAGAATTGTCAGCTTACCATTAGTCAAGTCTGTTCACGACTTCCACGTATGGAACTTGAACGAGGATATTTTGATTGCTTCATTGCATTTGCAATTGAATGAAAACCCAGAAAATTCTTTGGACGATGCCGATGTGGTTCAAATTAACAAGACAGTCTTTTTGAAAGCCGTGTCTCAGGTTCGTGATGTATTGCACGATTTTGGTATCGACTCTGCTACAATCCAGCCTGAATTCAGCAAGGTTCAATCCAGCCCTAACGGGAGTGTTTATGGACAATGTGCCAAATAATTAAATAATTACTAATTGATTTTCTTGTCATGAATTGAAACGGGAAAATTTATCTTAGTGCCATTTCAGTGACCCTCAAATGCCATATAGACTTCGTTATATTAATGTCAATCAGAAGATTCCGAATCTCTTTTTCGACTTTTTTGATGTAATGCTCATTGTCGTCAGCAATTTGCGAGATGAAGAAAACGACAAAGATCTTTCTCTCCGTAATCTTTGGCTTTTTGAAGTATCTATAGCTTCAGTATCCATACCAAACGAATTTAAATAATCGTACGAGTCGTCTTCAGTTTCATCCTCGTCCATTTCAGGAATATCACCGAAGCTGCTTTTTGTAATGGTAGTTTCAGACACAATATCATCATCAGTAGATGAGGCGTGTTTCGAAAAGGTATCTGGTTCTTCTATTGTTACGTTCGAGGATGTTTCACATTCAAACTCATTTCCATCGTACAACGATAGATGAGAAGACTCCAGACAACTTGCTATACTCAGCAGAACAGGTCTTGCTGCTGTGTCAAAATTGTCTGCGGGGTTTGTCACTGGAATGACAATCATTGGATCTTGGCTATAATACATGAGCACATTAATAATACTGGATATGTATCGATTGAAAACGATTTGTACCTCAGAGGACAATGAGTCCTTTAATATGTCGATGACAGTTAGTATTAATGCTTCACCAAATCTTTCGTATCGTTCCGCAGTTACGTTGTATATTCTTGAGCACTTCTTACTTATTAAGGCCATGTAATTCGTGGGTAAAGGTCGATTTACCTCGACATATACAAGCATTGCTGTAAACAATTCAAGCAAGGTGTGTATCTGGTAGTTTGATTCTATGTTGGCCAATTGCACCGGTGCCATTGACAAATCAAATAGGTGGTATTTGGCGGTGTTGGATTTCTTGCCTGGTAATTCAAGCTCAATTTTGTAGATTTTAGTACATAGCTTAAGGTGGAATGCTTCAAGGTTTTCTTTGTTATAATGAATGTCAGGTAGTGCTAGACGTGTTCCCGATTTCTTTTGGGAAACACGCATTATGTTCAACCGAGACCAAATTCGATTAACATTCTTGATATCAAACTGTGAAAAAACAATCTGTGGCTCGGCTTCAGGTAGTATAACAAACAGACTAGTCATTCTAGAGTCAAGTTAGGCGATGCCAAAATGCTCATATAAATACAAAGAAGGTGGGGATCGATTAACTGGCGGCGTTGTTGAACCCAAGCTTTTTAGCTTCTAATTAACGCCTCAACAAATAAAAAAAAAGACAAGATAGATTTTGCAGGCAAGGAGTAATTAGACCAGTTTTCTTAGGTTCACAGAGGAAGTACATATCTTGTTCGGATTTCCGGTTTCGGTTACCTGCTGTGCATGTATTTTTTTTATCCAAGAGAAACATAATAGCAATTTGTCTGTCTCGCGTAGCTCGCTAAAAAATATTTTGAGAGCGATCGTTCGCCCTGTTACGGAAATTATCACAATAGCGCATGCAACCAGAATTGTCCAAAAGCAGTTAAATTATACAAGCCCCCATCCACTGATCTCCACTTTTGTCTTAAAATATGTGCATTTGAATTTCAGTTGAGGAGACGTATGGCGTTCAATCTCGTTGTGATCAATCGAAATCCATATCGTACCTGAATACTTTAATTTCGTGGGGAAGTATTAAGTTAAAGGATGTTGTAATATGTTAAATCAGTTGTTCAGAAAAACTTCCCCAAGAAATAGTAGTTCGGTCATTTTCATTTACAATTTTTTTCCTCACCTAAACTTAGACATCGCTTAACAACTTCTCTCCCTAATTCTCCGTCAGTTTGTTGCGGTCGCATATTTTTCAAGTCAGTAAGAAATATTCTCTCGGCACCTCAGCCGCGAGAGTGACATCAACCAAATTAAAAAAAAAATTCAATTTCAATGCACAAGTATATACACTCATATACACGATATATACGAAAATTAATGTTATTGAACACGTCAGAAATAAACAAATAAAAATCAAAAGGGGAATTGATTGAGCAAACAATCAATCGGGTATCAATGGCACAATGTTGGAATTGTATTGGAACCTCGTCCTCGTATTTTGGTAATTTAGAATTGCCAATACCTCTGTTGCAGGAGTCTAGATTGTTTTTCCTGTTTTAGTAAATTTGATGTTCAGAGACTTTCTAAACAATCTTTAAAAAACAATCTTGAGAAGCTTCCTACTTTGAAAGAACCTTTAACCCTTTCTTTTCCACTGAGGCAAACATATTCATTCCACACTATAAAATTAAAATCGTACTTCATAATTTTGTCGTCGTCAGTGGTTCATGAATTAAGTTAAAGGTTCACCAAATAATAATTCAAACTCTGAATGAATTATGTAAAGACACTGTAAGGAACAGCCTTAACCTGGTATTTTTTTTCTTTTCTTCTTTGCATTCTTCTTTCCGTGGGTGTTCTTCTCAAGTCGACCGAGGAGTTTCTGTGAGAGTTGCTCAAGAAGGAAAACCCCGAAAATGAAGATGTCTTGGTTTCCATGGTATTAATTGACATCAAATCACTAGTCGAACCACCCATTGTTGTTGAGTATGTTCTGCTGTGAATAGAACTTGCGGACGACGATGGTTTCGATGAAAACATCGACGAAAGCCTACTTCTGAATGAAGTACGTTCTTTCTTTGCTGGCTCAACTACCAACGATTTGTACTTCAAACTTGCGTTAGCTTTGTTAGAACTGACGTTCTTTTCCGATCTGGACCGTACTGAAGGACTGTGCACCTTCTTCGAGGTTGGGGCGTACTTCTGTCCAATAGTTTCATCTGAATCATTGGTTGGGACAAATGCATTGAGCATATCAAAACAGTCATCGTCACTTGAAAGACTGTTTATACTAACATTACTCGATGCAACTGGACCTCCGACGTTGAGTGAAACACATGATCTTGCAGCGGGAATAATTGGTGGTTTGGTTAAAACATTTTCTGGCAAGTTGTAGCCAAGTGTTTCCATCTCCTTCTTCAAGACAAAAGAACTTCTCATAAAGCCCAAAGAAGCCTTGTTCTTATAATTAGATGAGGAGGTCTTGGGACTTGTCAACAAAGAAGTTGTGGATCCAAATTGCCTACCCAATTGATATGGAGATTCGTGCTTAGATGGTTGAGACAAAGCTGCCATGTAACTAATTTCACTAGCCTCTGAAAGTTGTCTGGTATGTTCCATTTGAAACTTGTTAATGACAGGAGAAGGAGAAGCGTCAGTTCCAGAACTGAAAGATCTTTCGTCACCATTGTGCAAAGATAAGTTCGATGCACCTGAAGAACTGTCAGCATCACTGTTGGATCTCATAACACTGACATCTGCTCCGTAATTAGAGGAATTAATGTCCTCATCACTGTCATAACGAGATGAAGTGTCACTCTCTGATTCAACAATTGGTGCCAACCCCTTGAGACCGAAGCTGTGAGGGTCAAAGGTTGTTCTTGGTGTAAAGTCGGTTGATGAATTTTGTTCAACAAATGCTTCAACGAAGACACCCTTATGGCTGTCTTCGTGATCTTCGGTTTCTGAAATCTCTGAAGTTTGAAGATCGACAGAGTTACTTCTCTTGTGTCCCTTTCTTCTTCTTGGATCAAACTTTGGAGTCGCTGGTGAGTCTGTAGTAGCTTCCTCTTCATCAGAAGAATCCTCTATTATTCTAGGTTGCTGTCTCAGTTGCAACTTTCTCAAAAGCGATGGCGGTTCCTTGTTAGGTTCGGGTTGCTCATCTTCTGTCATTGTATCAGGTACAGAAACAGTGGAAAAAGAGTTTCTTCTTGATGAACGAGGCGTGATGAAAGGTTCTTCGTCATTGGAAGACATAATGGATGGCGCGGCTGATCTTCTTAAGGGAGACTTTGTGGGTATTTCGTCGTCTTCTTCAGTAGAAGGTGCAGGTGACGAAGACCCTGAGTCTCTGGCTCTCCGTTCCTTTCTTGGGTCGTACGCTGCAAATGGAGCGGTTGGTGCAGACAACACTTTCGCTCTCGAGGAAGAAGATAATATTGAAGCAAGTGTTGGTGAGATATTTGAACTTGATGAATTCTTCTTCTCAAAGTTAGTTGAGGTTGGAATTGGAATAGATATAGGTTCAGTTGAGTTATTAACCAGAATACTTCTTCTGAATCCCCTATACTTCTCATTTGCGCTTAAATGAAATTGAATCACTTTGGAGTGTTCAGATACTGGCTTGTGCATAAGTGGTTTGCTTTGCACAGGCTTTGGTGGCACTGCTGGAGGAATTTCAGAATCTGATTCAGATTCTGATGTGGAAACTTCCTCGATCGTGTCAATGGGCGAGGGTCTTTTGATATTTAATGGTTCAATCTCAGCTTCGTCCTCACTGGAGGCTTTAGCACCACCACTGAAAGTAGACTCATTGTCAGAAGCGTCAGATTCGTCAGTTAGCGACAAGATAGAATTAGCAATAAAAACATAAACCTTTATCCAGACAATCTCCCATTCTGAGTTGAACTTTCCACCCAACCATTGTTTGAATGTTTGAATCATTGCGTTGCCCATCGCTTCCAAGTATTGAGTGGCGATTGCAGCAAATTCTTGGTTCTCTTGAACAAATTGTTCCATGAATTCGTCCAAAACTGAAACATCATCAATGTAAGAGAGAACAAAATTAAGTATATCACCAAACAACATGGAATGTTCTTGCATGTCGCTCTTATCAGTGAAAACTTTCTTAAGTTGTGGATTGCCTGCAACCAAATTTGAATACAACCTTGTCACAAACTCATCTTTGTGATACTTATTATGAGCTTGCAAAGTTGACCATGACTCTTTCAAGCCTGAGAGCTCGTCCTTTTCGAGGAATAAGGTGGACATTTCAGGTTTCTGAATAATTTTTACCGAATTACTTTCGTCAAGAAGAAATCGTTTGAGTATCAACAAAACTTACAAAGAATGTCCGGCTTATTTGTTTATATATATTTGTTTGTAGCGAGTTCATTACCCATATTACCTGTAATAGAAATTCATCATATCTGAATTTCCATTTCTAGTATCTCCTACTTTTGCAACTAAATTCAATTTGTTTTCCTAATTTGGAAATGCTTAATTGTTTCTCCCAAATAGGAAATTTGGGAAATGATGGTGACAGTATTTCTGCACTAGACAAGATGCGCCTGTCACTAATTTCCTTATATGCATGCCACCTCCTTCCTCAGAATAGGAAGGGGCCTTAGTGGAGACTATACTCTTCTCTAAGGGGCATTTACCTAAAGAGGAAATCTAGTTTGTGGTGAGATTCCAACAGAATTACTGTAAAGAGATGCTACTAGACAACCGTGGAAGTATTACCTTATCCTTCTCACCCACCCCCCCAAGATTTAGAAGCATGACGCGTTACTAGAATTTATTCATTACTGGGTCATCATATACACCTACCTACTTTCTATCACCAATAGAACTTTCCTTTAGCTAGATTGAATTTTTATCCTCTTTGTCTCAGGTGTAACAGGATCTTCGCTTGGGGCTGTTCTTTCCTTCTCTGAGAGTTCCTCGGTAGAACTAGTAGAAATATCTGAAGCTGCCTTGGAAGGATCTAAAGGACTTGTAGCTTGATCTCCGTCCTCATCGCCAGCAACCCACTCTTCAGCTTTCACAAGCTGATCGTTGAACACACTGGTCAATTTGGAAATCATATCCAAGGACTCCTTAGCAAAGACAAATATTTTATCCGTTTGTTGCGAAGACGGTGATGCAGTTTTCTTGACATTCTGTTGGATTGAAGATGGTAGTTTCAAGATAATGTCACGGATAGCATCCTTTAACTCCATGTTGTTGAGATTGCTATCATTGCTCGAGACTGGTGTCAATCCATCAGTGCTTAAGGACGAAGGTTTGAAGTTGGATATCAATCCAATGATTCTCCTCACTGTAGTGACAATTTCAGTTTTCGTCTCTTGTGCTGTGTCAGTTGGGATGTCAGCACTATGGTACTCAATATTATCAGGCTGTTCTAAATCTAGTAAGTGTTCTTCTTCTTGTACTTGCTGCTTCCGTAACTCCTGTAGCGTTTTCAAATTTTCTCTAGCTTCCCGTATGGCTTGTTCTCGATCTGATACTTTCTGTTGAAGGTAACTTACTTTGTTATTTATGTGGTCATTAGCCAACCTCAAAATATGGAGACAAAACTGCAACCGTTTTCGAGTTTCGTCTGAAACTTTCCTTTCTGTAGGGGCTACTCCACCATTCGACAATCTTCTCTTTTTTATTCTTTCATTGGGTTTGAACGATGTGTTATCAGCAACTTCAGCCGCGGCAGCAGCAGCTGCCTCCATATGTAGCTTCTTAGCCTGGTACCTTGCTTGATGCCTGCTGTTCAAATTGACTTCGATCTTATTCACGACGGGAATAGCTGCCTTTTCCACAATTTCTGCAGCATAATTGAATGAAGGATATGATCTCTTGGAGCTTTCGTAGTACTTGACTGCGTTGGTAACTAATGGATGTTTGGTAACATGACTGATTCCTGCAACTAAAGGATGCTGAGTGTGTTGTTGATCTACACTTGGAGGTGGTGGTTGTTGAGATTCCTTTACAGTCGCTGGAGGGGATGATATGGTTTGAGGTGTTGGGGATTGCGACAGTGAGTCTGGAAACAGTGGAGGTGTGACGCTGTTGGTAAGTTGTGTCAAAGCTTCAGCTGCTGAAAATAAGTCTCTATCATTGGTAGACTTTGCTGTTGACGGGTTTGATTTCTCCGTAGTTCCGGTTCCATGATAAGGAGGAGCTGGAATGTTGGGTTTTAGCCCAGTCTCCTTGGATTGGTGTTCACTCATTAAATTTCAAAGTGTTCTGTGGCAAAAATACAGTTCATACGGTCACTATCGTGTCAGGTTCCTTTATTTTACTTGGACAGTTCGTGACTTACAAATATAAATGTAGGAATGCAGAATTGAGTTTTTTTGTGCAAGGAACTGTGATGATGCTCTAACACATTATCAACATTTTTTGGAAAAAGCTGCATGTGAGATTTACGCACAACGCTGCAGAAAAAAAATTAGTATCATATGAAGATGTGTACGATTTAAGTGAATAAAAAGACAAACCCCCGTAGATTTGACAACCTCTTGTGTAGAATATTTACGAGCTGAGGAGTCTTAGGATGCATGTTGTATCGAAATTGCTTTGTAGTTTCCAGGTGGCTTTTATTTAGCCTACCATTTTTAGATTTGTTAACGGGAAAGATAAGTTCCGTAACCTGGAATGGGAATTGCTCCTGTTGAATCTCAACTCCACAATCTAACGGAGTGGAGTAATAATTGTCCCCTCATCTTTTCTCCATCAAATTTCGCTACAAAAAAAGATCTACCTAAACCCCTCTCCATGCATCCTCACGACAGAATGTACCCCATACACTCTTTTTTCCTCTTCAAACCGGCTGCTAGATATCCACCCGCGACCCGGAATGAAAATCCGCTTGAGGCGCTGATTGTTCTTGTCCACAGTTACAACATCTTTGTACTTTAAGGGTGGGGCATGTTTTTCATTGTAGATGCTGGACACGCCACTTGATGGCTCAGAACTGTAACTAACTTTGGGAGAAAACGTGTCACTGTTAGGAGTGGTGAGATTCTCGTACGAAGGTATTATTGCTAGTGTAGGACTTGATTGTGTGATCATTTGTGCCAGCAGGAGCTGTAATACCTTCAGTTCAGGCCTACATCTTGCCTCTTCCAAACGAGCGATCCTCAAATAAATGCTTGACATGTCTGGTGTCTTTTGCGGAGTTGTCTGCATCAAGAAAACTATAATTATAGTTACAGCAGCAGTTACTATTGCTGTTGCGCTTACACCAAAAAAGCTCAGCAGGTTCCCAATGGCTCGATTCTCAAGGTTGAGGCAGTTTTGTACTGACAAAATGCCGCCGATTTTGCTACCGCTTCTTGAAGTATTCTGAAGGCACCTAAAATGGTTAGTTGTTATTTTGGAAGTTAGATAATTTAAGCTACTTACTTCCCCAATTTACTGTTCTTCTTGATGGTTGAGCGGAAATGGTCAAAGCACATGCCAGAACTGTCATTGTTGTTTTCGTAGCACTGAACTAAGTCATCAAATCGTGTTTCGATGGAAATACTTGGTTCTCTCAAGACGTATGCCAATGCTGCCAATAACAGAGCTATTTTAACTATCTTTCCTGTCACCATTTTTATTTGTACTCTAGATAGCGTTTATCTGATTTGTGTTGGGTGCAAAAAATCTCACTCTTTCAGCGACAGTAGCACCACAAAAACCATAATCTGATTATTTTTACATATCCTAATTTAACAACCTACATGTTCCCGTTGCTTGTAATCGTAACAAGCATGTTATGGTTGCTAAAGTATTGTTTTTTATTTCTTTAGAAGTTCTCTGCATTGGGTTGCATTGATCATAATTTCGTTACAGAGTGATCTTGCTTGCACTTTGTCTAATTTTGCAAATTTTGTGATAATTCTTGAAATTAATATTTGCATAAGAAGCCAAGAGCATCAACTTTTGATTAATTAATCGCATTAGCTTTACTATCAACTACAATTTAAATTTCTTTATTTAACACAAACCTTTTAAGTTCATTGCTCGTGTAAAATGTTTCCAATTATTTGTACTCACTAAGCTGAGCAGTGAATTTTGTTGATGCGAAAGGCATGTCGGTACACACCTCGGTAGTCAATACAGTCATGGAACTAGCGTGTACTTTACATCTCAGTTTATTCCACTCTAGTTTAAAAATTTACGTAAAGGAGACCCCAGCAGAAATGAACCTACAGCACTTACCTCGGTTCTTCTGAAATCGTACCAAAAAACATTTGGGTAATTGCCTGTCATTTTAAACAAGTATCACCCGAAATACCTTTCACAGTCTACAACCATGGAAAATATTCGAAACAAATTACTGCCACATATCTATTGTTAAACTTAAAATGCATTATTCTTCCTATAAATGGTAACTGTACAAAAAATTATAATAAATGAAGTATTATTAGTTGTTGGACTGAACATACTCAGTAGCCTTGGCCTTGACACGAGCAGCCATCTGTTCATCGCCCTTTTCTTCTTCAAACGAGAGCCACTTGCCGAAGAAGAATTTGGCTTGTTTACGCGACAACTTTTTGGTCAAAGCTCTTTCAAACAAATCTTCAACCTTCTTCTTGTCACCTTGCTTGATTTCCTGATCAATATACACGTTCCACAAGTCAATTCTTTTTGGTGCATCCGAGATCAAACCTTCAAACAACGACCGACCTTGCTCAGGATCTCCCTTGGCAAACTCAAGCTGAGCAAACTTTCTCACCACCTCGATGTGGTTTTTCTTGGACAAAATTTGCAATGCTCTGGCCAAAACTTCGTGAGTTTCCTGTGTTAATCCACGATTCAACAAAGAAGCACCGTATTGTACCCAAACGGAAACATTTTGACCAAACTTCTTGGTGATAACCTTGTACAAATTGTCTGCTTGTTCAAACTTTTCAGACATAGTGTAGATACCTACCAACTTTTGATGCATCGTGAGTGAGTCCATGTATTGGCATGCACGCTTGAAGACTTCTTCCACGGTTTCATCGGTACCGAAAGTGTTCTCCAAGTTAAGCATGGCAATCCAGATGTTCATCTTCTCTTGTTCTTCTCTGTAGTTGATAGTCTTCAAAGCTCTTTCACCAATTTCACGAGCCTTATCGATTTCACTTAATTGCAATTGGAAAGACATGTAGTTCATCCACAAGATAGAAGAGTTAGGATTACCAACTAAGAGACGTTCAAAGTCAGAGACGGATTGTGGAGCTCTGGAGTTCAAGTCACCAGTCTTATCCTCCACTGTTTGAGTCTTCTTTTTCTTCTTCTTCTTTTCTTGAGTGAAGTCTTCTTCATCAGAGGATGATTCACCTTCTTCAGCCTGATCCAAGATAGAAGCCGTCCAGTCGAAGCCAGTAGACAAACCAGTCAAACCCGATTGTTTATTTGCAGAGTCGTCCTCGCTTTCTTCGTCACTTTCACTGTCGTCTTCGTCGTCAACTTCAACTTCAACTTCATCATCTTCATCATCGTCATCATCATCTTCAGCATCTTCCATAATTTCATCTTCGACATCGTCCTCTTCTTCTTCATGTTCACTGTCTTCAGCAGCATCCATTTGAACGTCATCTCCAGAAACAAAGTAAGAAGCCTTCATACCCAAAGATAACTGTTTCTTTTCCTGGTCAATAGCTAAAAGCTTAACCTTGACACGGTCACCTTCACTGAACAAAGATTCCAAGTCCTTAACAGGAGTATCGGCAATTTGAGAATGGTGACACAAACCGCTGATGTTGACAGTTCCGTCCAACTTGATAAAGACACCAAAGTCAGTAACACGCTTGACAGAACCTTCAAAGATTTCGCCAACTTCCAAATCTTCAAAATGTTTCAAAGTCTTCAATTCTCCGTTAACTTCACTTTCCTTCAAAGTCATCAAAATACGACCCTCTTGTTTGCATTCGGCAATTTTACCAACAACTAATTGGTGTTGCTTGAAGTACTTTTTCCAGTCCTTCAAGTAAGAGTCAGACAAATCGGCAATTCTGACCAAGGCGTAAACAGATCTTCCCAAGGCAACATAAATACCATTGTTGGCAATGTTTTTGACAAAACCCTTAATGAGCTGGCCACGTTGCAAGTCTTCAACAGAGTTGATTTCCTTGTCAACAACGGCATCGTCTGAACGGATAGAGATGGCAATTCTCTTGTTTTCGGTATCAATGTCCAAAACTGTAGCAGCAACGAATTCGTTTTGCTCGTAGGCATCCTCCAACTTCTTCGAATAATCATTCAAAGCATCGGTGATATAAGCAGATGCAATAATGTCATTTGCCAATTCAACCAAAACAAATGATTCTCTCACCTTAACAATTCTACCAGGATAGGTTTGTCCAACCTTCAAGTTCTTAATAGACTTAATTGGGTTGCTTCTAGCACTGAGTACAATATTGTTGTGTCCATAGTCGATATCTTGAACGGTTGCTTCCACAGCGGCACCGACTGGTAATCTGTTTTCAATATCGTAGAAAAGAGAAACGTCGTCACTCAATTCACCACAAGAAAACCGACCAGTGAGGTTAGAAGTAATAGAAGCCCAAGCGTAACCCTTTGTATAGTTGTGGATGAATACAACCAACTTGGTACCTTTTTCAAAATCATTCAACTCCTTTGGAATGAATGGCTTCTTACTGGTAATTTCTGACTTGAGAAGCGACAATTCTAAGACACTGTTCTTAGTTCTGTGTGGGACGAGGTTGTGACTCTTGAGATCAAAGTGACCGAGAATCTTGACTTCCAACTCTTGACCCTTTTCAAACTGAGCCAATGGGTTCTTGGCGTCCTTGATTTCCTTGATTGAGGTGAAGATTTGAGTACTGTCAATTCTACCAACTAAGTTGTCCGCCAATTGGACATTTAACTGGCCACCCTTAGCAGACTTCACAATTGCCTTGGTGACGATACCTGGAACGAAATCACCAATATTCTTCTTTGTGAAGTCGACAGGGTTGATAACTGCATCATTTGATTGAGTTTCATCGTCAGTCAAATCCAACAAGAATCTTCTGTTCTCATTGTCGGTACTGATGACCTTACAAGCAACTGATTGGTACTTGTAGAACTTCTTTGAAAGGTCTTCAGAAGCATTTTCACTAGCATACTTGGCTAATACCAAACCAGTCAACTTACCACCAAACCCAACAAACAAACCCATGTTGGTGACGTTTTTGACGTACCCATAAATGACCCTATCACCTACGAAAACTTCTTCAAACGTAGAAGGAATGCAGTTGAGTTTTGCGGCATTGATCATGGAAGGTTTGGCAGTGGCAATGACAGTTCTGGCTCTCAAATCCTTTTCAAGGACAAGAACCTCGATAGTTTCGCCGATAGACAACTTCTTGGCTGCAGCTCTGTTTTGCTCATAGTTTCCGTCAACCAATTGACCGTTGTAAATGACACCACGCAAGTTTGAGCCTTCCAACTCAATGACAACAGAATCCTTGGTAGTTTCAACCACGGAAGCGTTGGAAAGAGACTTACCAGGAACCAATTCAGCAATAGATTCCTTCTGTGTATCAGTCAATTCGGTAGCTTGTCTCAAGGTAACAACCAATCTATTAGTTTCTTTGTTGACTTCCAAGATTTTAGCACTCACGGTTTGACCTAACTTCAAGTAATCACTGACGTTCTGAACAAAGGTTTCTGAAATCTCATTTTTGGGTAAAAATGCTCTCAAGTTACCAAAGAAGGACACAAGGACACCGTTGTGAACAAACTTTTCAACAGTGGCTGGGGTCTTGAATCCGACAGTGGCCTTATCGAAGCTAGACAACACTTCATCGTCCTCAACATTGACCAAAGACTTCTTGAAGGTCAAGTAGAGCTTTTTACCGTACTTGTACAACACTCTACCCTTCACCTTTGATCCTACCTTGAACTTTCTTTCTGGGTAAACCATCTTTATGTCGGACATGTGAGAAGAAGGAACAAGACCTTCAAAGTTGTCAAACAACTTAACGATAATTCCACCGGCATCTGGCAACACCTTGAGGACTTCACCAACAAACTTGGCACCCTCTTCGATTTCCTCCACACTCATGTACTTGGCCTTAAGCACGCTTGGTTCAAAAGACAAAATCAAGAGATTGTCAAATTGGTTGTATCCGATCACTCTACCTTTATGTTTGGTACCAATGGCGTAGTTGACATCCAAGTCTAAATCTGGGTTGAGTTTGGAGTAGTGAATCTGAGCATAGAAGGATGCAGACCCGAACTTAGCATATAAGTAGTTGGCATCGGAACCAACGATTTCGGTTTCGTCAAAAGTGTAACCCATTGGGAACGCTTCCAAGGCGCTTTCTTCCGCAATGTGATTTTCGAGTGAAATGACGTGTGGAGCAGTCGATAATACCAACTTCTTTTCGCCAGCTTTCATCAAGCAACCAATGATTCTTGCTTTGAGCTTGTTACCTACAGCATATTTGTGTTCAAGGGATTTGACGTCAAACAAACGCAAATGACCCAAACCGATAGAACCATCGACCAAACCAAATACTCTGACTGCAACACCATCCTTCGAGACCGATGCAACCAAAGCATCAACAATGATACCAGGTTTCACAGCATCAAGAGAAGATATAGTTGTGATGGCAGACTTCTTAGGGTTGATATTGCTCTGTGCTGGTCTTAATGTAATGGTTCTCGAAGCTGGCTTAGAGACGATGGAAGCAAGCATCACAGTTCCCGGCTGCAAGTTTTCCACCTCAATATCATTGGCGTTTTTCAATTCCTTATTGGAAATAAACCCCGTGAGACCTTCTTTACCTGTGTTCAAAAGTATACCGTGGTCTTCGACCGATTTGATAGAACACTGTAACAAGTTGTTGGCTACCAAGTCGTCGTCTTCCAAGGAGTCGTTAACAGCTTCTGGCTCAATTGTAAGCTGAATCAGTTTCTTCTTGTCATCATCTGGAGTGGTGACCTTCGCTCTCAACCATTGTCCTTGACGGAACAACTTCTTTAAGTTGGGAAAAGCCTTTTGTTTCTTGTAAGTGTTGGAGGTTTCATCTTCATCTTCATCTTCGTCGTCATCCTCACTTTCTTCATCTTCACTGCCCTCAAACTCTTCAATCTGAGCTGTGATTTCATCGGAAATGGAAGTGATAGGAATGTGTCCGATCAAGTTGTCTCCGATGGCCAAGGCAATTTCCAACTTTCCGATTCTTGCGATCTGACCCAACACAGTGGTACCGGGGATCAAGTTCTTAAAGTTAAACGATTCGATGGCGATTGTAGCATCTGTTTCTTCTTCTGTTTCCTTGCTAGCTTTCTTTTTAGCCTTTTTAGGTTTTTTGGCAGGTTGATCACTGGAACTATTGGCACGCTTATTGTTGGCGACCTCGAACAAGACGTCTTTAGTTGCTTCGTTCGATATTTCCTTGACTTCCAAGGCTGTCAAAGCAGTAGACCCGCCTCTAGGAAAGGCGGTTTCGCTACTACTTAAAACCGAGTCCAGCATATTCCCTGGGATATCAGTGGTAAATGGTTTTTTTTCAGTAAGTGTGCTCATCGTGCATTTTTTTTGGAGATGAGTCCGGGTATGGAGGGTGTACTAAGAAATTATATAAAAAGAGCGTCAGAAAGAAAGAGGAAAAGAAAATTGGAAAATGAGCGACATTTTGAGCGAGACATTATTGAGCATCCTGCATAAAGCAGGGAATAACTGAGCTTCGTGAAGAAATGAAAAAAGTTTGTATAGTAAAAAAGGAATGGAATGGGGAAAGTAGAAAAGAAAAAAAAAACCCACAGATAAAGACCTCTCGTACCAGGAACTATATGGAATGGAAGGTAGAGTTTTGTCTTTTTGGTTCGGGGATTTTCTATCTCAGGAGTCTTCTATCGGTAGGACTCGTATGCTTTCTTTGTTTCAAGAGCTCTCCTGCTTGTTTTAGACCCTTTTTCTTGATAAGTTTGGAGTAAAAGAGACCACAGGCGTTGCAAAGGGTACGGGTTCCATTAGGTCCCCGTCTCCATTCTGGGGTCAGGGTCGAGCCACAATGCAGACAAAGCGTTTGTTTTCTGATACTGAGCTCTTCATTAAGACCACCCATCATGCCCTCGTAAGGACTGGCGGGTGGACTAAGTTTTTTGCGGTGCTTTTTCGGTTTCGCAACCAACCTTCGTGCTTTATGTAGGGTTTCGATAAGAATGTTTATATTGACGAGTTGGCGTGAGAACTCGTGGGGATCGACCTGAGTGTATTCAAGAGGCAAAATACTCGAGATTTTGCGGTTGTGTCTTGTGATAAATTGTTTCAAGGCGACAATCTTGTCTTGGGCTCGGTCAAAGAGGGCTGCGACCTCAGGATCGAGTGATGTATCGGTGGTGGGGAAGCTGTACATAAACGTTGTCAGAATCGGCGACACCTTGCGTGGCTCGGACTGTGGCTGCAGGTCTGACCTACGTTCGCGGACAGGGGAGGATTTAGTCGTGTAGTTTGGCAGTTTGATTTCTGTATGGTGCAGAAAGGATTTCACAAGCTCATTAAACGATGGTAGTTTTGGAGAATTTCTGTCCATTTTCCTGATAATGATTATGTAGCACCAAAAAGTTTCCTGCTTGTGGCACCCCTGTACTATTTGTATAGCCCGGAGCTATTAAACGGTTCCACATCGATAGAAAGTTTAGATATCCGGAAAGGGCAGAAGTTGCAGCAATCTGCGTCATCGCGCACCTTCCGGGGAAGCTGCAAAAAATTGCGTTCAGAAATTTCACTTCTTTTTGCGGCTGCTGCGTTTACTGCGGACAGACGACGATGTTGTCGGCTGCATCACGACGGTGCCGTTTTTCACGTCGTCAGGCTCGCCCTGAAATTTCTGCTGACTGTCCAAAAAGAACATAAGATCTGTAACTTGTTCCTGGAGCCCAGTATTTTGCTGCTGCAAATCAGCCACTTCTTTCTCGCGTTCGGCCACCCGCGATGTCAAGAAATCCACCTTTTTCGAAAGACCATCGTTAAGAGTTGTTGATGCTTGAAGTTCATGGGCAAGCAGAGCAACTTTTTCATCCTTAGCAGCGATTTTGGCGTCTTTGGCAGCAATCTTTGCATCATACTCTTTAATCTGGGACTCGTATGCTGCAAATTTTTGAGAGAGAGACTCGAGTTTGTGTTCGAGATTTGCAATAGCAGCACTTGATGCTGCAGAAGCAGAACTTGCAAGTGAGGATGCCCGTCTTTGTTTCGGGGCTTCGCGTTCTTCAAGCAAGCGTTCGTAGTGTTCGCGCTGGCTCGCCAATTGACTAATCAAGAGCTGCGAGTATTCAAAACCAACTTCGTCGACTTTATCTTTCTGCAGCGGTGTCGACTCATCTTTGCCTGGTAATTCAACCAATTTTCCATCGGCCTCGTTGGCTATAAGCCGGTGGACGTAGTTATCGCCCGCGTAGTCCCATACCCGTGACGTTTCCAACTCCATGGCAAAACAATGGCCTGTCAGCACAAAATGCTTGAGAGAATGCTGTTCGGGAGCGTAACGGCTGCATCCAACATTCCCACAGATCAAACAGATCCAGAGCCCCGACGTATCGGAGCATTCGTCACATACTGAATGCTCGAATGAGGAGGAAGACGACGCCACAGGACCGGAATTTGAGGGTAGAATCGACCGCCGCACCGCGTTATTGGCTACATTATTTGAGTATCGGCAGATAGGACACGTATCGTCCTTCCACTTTGATAAGCACAAGCAGTGGAAGGTATGCTGACATGGAATGGTGAGCAATCCGGTGAGCAGTGAATCCATGCGCTCCAAACACACAGGACAGCTTGGTAGCTCGATCAAGCCTGTTGGAGATGTGAACGGATCCTGGAGCAAGAATGGAATAAGTGTATCGGCTGCTGCAGGTCGCGGGTAGTCGATTTGTACCGATTTTACATGGACAACATGGCACTTTTCGGGGTCCATCGAGTTGAAAGCACGTCCGTTGAAAGCCTGATGGAAACTGTTGGCGGTATCCAGTGTTCGGAACTTGAGAAGCACAAGAAACCGGTTCGGTTTCTCACTCCGAAGGATACGGATATGCGAGATGTTGTCCATGTGTGAGTCGAGGAATGCAAGAAGATCGGTGGCCGTGAGGTATGTGGGAACCGCGATAATTGAAAGAATTGTATCATCATAAGCCGAGCTTGAAGCTGATTCTTGTGGTTCTATCGTCTGTTCTTGACACTTTGTTCCATCGGTCTCACGGTATAGACGGATGACTCCCGTGCCCAACAGCTGGGCGCGTACTGGTTCTACCGGCGCCACCACTTCGATTGGTGAGCGGCGATAATCTTCTTGATCGCCATCAAGCTCCACGCGGAGATGATAATTGTCGTTGTGCATTCTATAAACCATACTTTTGTGGATCAAACAGCTCCAAACTCAGCAAAAGGTCGTGATTCGCGATGATCGCGTGCTCCTGCCCGCCCAACACCGCCACTGCCCGCGGGTCCGGCACCCACACTACACGCGCTCCCGAACGCTGGCCAGAAATCACACCAGGAACGCCATCCTCAAATACCAAACACTCAGTGATGTCGATCTTATCGAGACCACAAGCCGCACGCTCGTCGTTAAGGCTGGCAAGACAGACGTGCCAGATGTCGGGGTGCGGCTTGCCGCGTCCGGGCGCAATGCGCGCATCGTCGCCGGTGACCACGTGCGGGCCAAATCGAGCAAATTCGCGCGCCAAATGCGCCGTCTTGCGCGTATAGTTTTCGCGGTTCGAGCTGGTTCCGAGTGCGATGGGAATGTCGCGGGAGTGCATGTATTCGAGTAATTCGACTGCGCCCGGAAGAAACCGGGACTTGTGCCATAATCCTGCCTGGATGTCGGTGGCCATCGCCTTCATCTCGTCAGCCGTAAGGGGAAGATCGTAAGTTTCAAGCATAATGGCGGTGGCTTCCGGTCCAGGACGTCCCTGGAGCTTGATTTTGACTTCCCAATCCATGGGACCTTTGCCAAAACGAGAAAGTAGCTCATTGGTGGCTTCGGTGTATAGGTCCTCGGTGTTGAGGAGGGTGCCGTCCATGTCCACATTAGTTACTGGGTTTAGATTCTCTGATATCGAATATATCTACTTACCAAATAAACAAGCTCTAATCATAATGGTGCGTTCTTGAACAAGTACGAAATACTTTCACCGTTGTGCAATCTTCTCACTGCTTCGGCCAACACCGCGGAAATGTCGATTGTGTCTAATTTTGGACACAATTCCAAATTGTTCTCAAACGGCACCGTGTTGGTGCACACTACACGCTGCAAACGTGAACCGTTGATGTTCTTGATGGCATTTCCTGACAAGATCCCGTGAGTAACAATAGCAATCACATCACGGGCACCGTTGTCCAACAACACATCGGCAGCTTTGGCCAACGTGCCGCACGTGTCGGCCATGTCGTCCACAATCACACAGATTTTGTCAGAGACATCACCCACAAGCACCATCCGCGACACCTCGTTGGCCCGCGCCCGTTCCTTGTGAATAAGCGCAAAGTTGAGATCGAGACGATCCGCAAGACCAGCAGCACGTTTGGCTCCCCCAGCATCGGGCGAAATGATAATCGCATCTTTGTAGTTGATCTTCTCTTTGATGTACCGCACCACCGATGGCTCAGCATACAAGTTATCGACTGGCACGTCAAAAAACCCTTGGATCTGGGACGCATGTAAGTCCATGGTAATCACATGGTTACATCCTGCAGTAGTCAACATGTCAGCCATCAATTTGGCGGTGATTGGGGCCCGCAGCTTGTCCTTACGGTCCTGTCTGGCGTAAGGGAAGTTGGGCAAAATCACAGTGATCCGTCTGGCTGAAGCAGTCTTACACGCATTAATCATGATCAACAACTCCACCACCCGGTCGTTCACCACTCCAGACCCAATCTGACAGATAATAAAGATATCTTCGTCCCGCACCGACTCGCCAATCAGGAACTGTACTTCACCAGTACTGTCCCGTTTCAACTCGCTCGGCGTAAGATGCAACCCGAGCCGACGTGCAACAAGCTCCGCTAACCCGCGGTGCACGTCGCTCGCCAACAATTTGATCGAATTAGTCGACATTCTTCCCCAGCTTTGGTGGTAAGATTTTTTGATCATCGCTGAAGTTTTATCTGAAAAGATTACAGATTAGAAAATTACATGTTACAATATTTACAGATTAGATTTACAAATAAAAATACACCTGATACATCACGTGTTCTATGATACAAATATAAAAATAATTATCAGAATAAGTCATCAATGTCGTCGATCTCGTCGTCGTCGTCTTCGTCGTCGTTCTCACGATCACGGTCACGGTCTCCGTCACCCTCCACTTCGCGTTTCAGTTCCTCCTCTTCATCTTCATCTTCATCTTCCTCTTCCTCTTCATCTTCTTCCTCATCTACGTCCTGATCATTGCGTGTCAGTGGAATCTTTGTCGGGTCGAGTTTCTTCTGCAACTGTTCCTGTTCGTCCAAGTACTTGGCCAAGTTCCGCTTCTTCTGGTCAAGCGAACTCTTAAGAGATGTGTACGTGTTCTGGAACTTCATTCTCATCATCTTACTTGTAGCAGTCGACAAGTTCACACGGTTGTACTCTACAACCTTCTCCAAGTCGGCGATTTCTTCCTCCAACAACTTGACGTGTTGACGACCCAGCTTCGAATCATCATCGTCATCATCGTCATCATCGTCATCTTCTTCCTCCTCCTCCTCTTCTTCTTCTTCCTCTTCTTCTTCCTCTTCCTCAACAACCTCTTCTTCGCCTTCATCGGCCACCAATTCACCGCCAACAAGTTGGAGACCAACATCTTCGTCCACTGGTTCGTCAAACAATCCGTCAGGTTCCAAGACCTTGTTCAATTCCTCTTCCAAGTGCGATTCCATATCTTCAGGAGCAAATTCATGGTCGTCGGACCGGAATTGTGCTGCCTGAGGTGTCGGTACAGCAGAAGGAGATGCACTTGTAAAACGTGGTTTCTGTTGCAGAGGATCAATCAACTCGAAGTGACTTTCTTCTGCTTCATCATCGAGTCGAATCATCTCGTTGACACGACTCTCGATATCTTCCATCACACGGTGGTTGACCTTACGTGGCCGCAAGCGGCGAAACACGTCTTCAAATGGCGGCATCAAACCGTCACGAAACACCACACGATGCTGCTTCAACTCGTTATTCACCGAGTACTTGTACAACGGGTGCGTGTACAAATATTCCAGAGGCACTTCAAAGTCACGTTCACCGTTCAACTCGGCTGGATTCACTTGCCTCAACACCAATAACATCTGGCTAACGTCAAATGTCTTGAAGATATTCTTCTTGTCGATAGTCTTGTATAATTCCGTGATTGTTGGTAAATCAACCAAACGAGCGGCGTAAAACGTTCCGTTGATATTCAACACTGCTTTTTCTCGAGTGATCCACTTGATATTGATTCCTGTAAGATCACCCGACTCGACGGCGTGATGGACAAAGTCAAGCCGCGCATCGTCCATAAACCTCACCACAATTCCCTGTTCAAGCAACGGATCATCTTCCAAATCCGGAGCTTCTGCATCGTAACCTTCACCTGGAATTCTCGTTGGTTTGATTCTCACTTTCGGCACGAGCCGTGGCGCCTGCGGTGCCAGCAATTCGAGCAGTTCCAACAGCGGCGCTGGCTTCTTGCCAAAACTGATTTTAAGCTTCTTTTTCGGTTTACTAACACCGTCATTGCTTTTGGGAGGCTTGATCTTAAGTTTTGGCCCCGAAGTCTCGCCCTGCAGCGCCGGTGTAGGCACCTTAAGCTTAAGTTTGAGTGCCATAAATGAAGAAATCAAGTACTATTTTGGTAAATTGCACTTTTTTTTTTTTTTTTGGTTTGTTTGATAAATTGCACTTTTTATCAATCTTGTGCTTTTTCGTTAGCACCAAAGTGCAAAATGAAAAAAGCTCGAATCGCTAAATCTTTAATTGAATCGCAACCATTGCTTTTACTGTTAATATGAGCAGAAGACCGTCGTTAATTGACCGAAGACGGTCACGAACCAACTCCGTGACGTCGTTGGAATCTGCTTCGAGCTTTTTGCACGATGAAAACAGTCACGAAATGTTTTCTGGTGCTGCATCTGAAGTCATTCCATCTTCAATCACGTCGTTGCACTATCCACACCATTTTGGCCGCCAATCGCTGGTGGGGCGGGTAGAATCTACAGAAAATTCACCATTGTTTGTCCCCCAAGACGAAACTTACGACTTGACCTCCGTCAGATCACATATGTCCACCAATTCTCACGACACCCAAGTCAACTTCAAGTTCTTCTCCCCAGACGAGATTGAAATGGCCCAGGGTGGCTCTACATTGGAAAACCCAGAGAATCCAGTTGATTACAACACGAACTGGGACTACTCAGTCGATAAATACGGCGAACTAGATACCGGAGATGCGCCGCTGCCGAACACTTCTGATTATGGGTCGCTCAACTCACGGTTCGAGCGCCGTAACCGTCGTGGTTCCGATGAACTGTCGTCAAAATCAGCTTTATTAGATGATGACGAGAATAACGCAGATCCTGAACACAACTTTACATCGTCATTAAAGTACCAGCGTTACTACTTGGCTGAAGAAGACTTGGTCATAGGGATCGCTGGTTATTCGAACTCATGGCTCAAATTATTACTTTATTACTTGATCGGCATCTGTACTTTTGGTCTAGGGTTTCTTGTACTTCGCTGGTTTCCTCGCTACCGTATCAACTTGATGGGAACCCGAGCTAAATTGGGCGAGGCCGATTGGTGTGTGATTGAAAATGAGTTTGGTGAGTTGGCAATTGTTGATGTCCAGAAAGCCCGTTTGAACGAACGACTTTCCAGTTTCTTGACAGTAGGCGAGCCACAGAACGACGAAGAACCAATCAATTCCAAAGAAAACAACCCAATCGTTCCATACATTCACTCATTCACATACCGTTACATCAAGTTTTTCTACAACCCCGTAGAAGATATTTTCAAGACCAACTCAAACTGGTACGATACCCATTGGCTCAACGTTCGTACCACTAAAGACGGTGTATCACAGTCAGTTCAGGACCAACGACTTCAAATTTTTGGTAAGAACAATATTGTCATTGAAGAAAAATCAGTGTGGCAGTTGCTTGTGGATGAAGTTCTCCATCCATTCTACATCTTTCAGGTGTTTTCCATTGTTCTCTGGTTAGAAGATGATTACTATTACTACGCCTCGTGCATTTTTCTAATCTCATTGGTATCGATCGTGAATTCGTTAATCGAAACGAAATCGACCATTAAGCGTCTAAAGGAAATCTCCACATTTAGCAGCGAGATTCGTGTGTGGAGAAACGGGTTCTGGAAACAAATTGACTCCAATGAGTTGGTGCCGGGAGACGTGTTTGAGGTGGACCCTTCGCTCACGATTGTACCTTGCGATGCTCTTTTAATCAACGGTGAATGTGTGCTCAACGAATCTATGCTTACTGGTGAATCGGTCCCAGTTTCCAAGACCAGTGCCACACAGGAAACAGTACAACTCTTACCGGAAAACTTTACTGCTCCATTGTTGGCGAAATCATTCTTATACAACGGTACTAAAATCCTCAAGATGAAATCGTCCAACGAAGAACCTGTGACGGCAATGGCAGTGAAAACAGGATTCAATACCACGAAAGGTTCTTTGGTGAGGTCGATGTTGTTCCCCAAGCCAATCGGGTTTAAGTTCTACGAAGATTCGTTCAAGTATATCGGATACATGACACTCATTGCATGTATTGGCTTTATTTATTCCACTTACAACTTCATCCAGTTGGGAATTGACAAGCGAGTGATGATTTTGCGTGCTCTTGATATAATTACTATTGTGGTTCCACCAGCATTGCCTGCTACATTGACAATCGGCACTACATTTGCCATAAACCGCTTGAAGAAGAGCCAGATTTTCTGCATTGCACCAACTAGAGTCAATATTGGAGGGAAATTGGACGTAATGTGTTTCGACAAGACAGGAACTTTAACGGAAGACGGCTTGGACGTGTTGGGATGTCATGTGGCTAACAATGCACTGGGCAGAAGGGAGATTGTGTTTGAAGAGCTTGTTTCTGATGTCACTGCGTTGTCCAGAGAAAGTGGAAAGTCGAATCACGATACCAGTAACGGTCAGTACTTGCTTGGATGTATGACGGCTTGTCATTCGCTCCGGTTGATCGATACTGAACTTTTGGGAGATCCATTGGACAGCAAAATGTTTGAATTCACTCGTTGGAAGTTTCAGGAAGAAGGCCACAAGGTGCGTGTCTTGGGTGCTACAGAAGCATACACAATCGAACAGGAACTCGAGTTTGTTTCTGCTTTGAGAAGAATGTCGGTGATTGTCACTAGCGATGCCGGCGAACTGCTTGTTTTTACTAAAGGAGCTCCCGAAGTTATGGCAGATATTTGTTTGCCTGAAACGTTACCAAGCAACTACGAAGAATTGCTCCATCACTATACCCATGGCGGTTTCCGGGTGATTGCGTGTGCTTATAAACCAATTAGCTCCGCGAACAGTCAACCATCGAGAGAGTCATTCGAGTCAGATATGCGTTTTTCTGGTTTTATTATCTTTGAGAACAAGTTGAAGCCATCCACAAAAGACACGTTAGTCCAATTGAACCGGGCCGAAATCAGAACCGTGATGTGTACCGGTGACAATATTTTAACGGCAATTAGTGTTGGACGTGAGTGTCATTTGTTGCCTCCCGAAGTCAAGAGTGTCTATATCCCAACCTTTGACGAAGCTACCACAAGCATTGTCTGGGAAGATATGAATAACAGCGAACGGAGGTTGGACAGCAAGACTTTGAAACCAATGGATATTCGTGAGGATGAGAACAGTTACAAGTTGGCAATTACTGGTGATGTATTACGGTTCTTCTTGACCGAAGTCAAGGACCAACAACTAATTCAATTGGTGTTAATGAAGTGTGATATATTTGCCCGGATGTCTCCTGATGAAAAGCACGAGTTGGTCGAACAACTCCAGAAATTGGACTATACTGTGGGGTTCTGTGGCGATGGTGCCAACGATTGCGGTGCGCTCAAAGCAGCAGATGTTGGTATCTCACTTTCAGAAGCGGAAGCATCTGTGGCTGCACCATTTACATCGCGTAAGTTTGAGATCTCGTGTGTTTTGAATGTGATAAAAGAAGGAAGATCGTCATTAGTGACCAGTTTCTCATGTTTCAAGTATATGTCGCTCTATTCAGCAATTCAGTTTATCACGATTTCGATCTTATACAAACGAGGCACTAATTTGGGTGATTTCCAGTTCTTGTATATTGACTTGATTTTGATTTTACCACTAGCAATCTTTATGTCGTGGTCCAAGCCGTACTCCAAGATTGTGGTAAAACGCCCCACTGCCAATTTGGTTTCACCAAAGATCTTGATTCCGATGATCTGTCACATTGTGATCATTTTGGTGTTCCAAATTCTTATTTGGTTATGGGTACAAGAAGAACCTTGGTACGTTGCTCCGGTTCCTGGGGGAGATGACGCGGTACAATCTTCCGATAACACGGTGTTGTTCCTTTTCACAAACTTCCAGTACATTTTGATTGCCATTGTATTGAGCAGTGGGCCTCCTTACCGTGAGAGTATGACGAAGAACTATCCATTCATCATCAACTTGGTAGTAGTGATTTTGTTATCTACAGTGTTATTTGCTTTTGACCCAGATTCATTCTGGGGACTGTTGATGCAATTGACAAATTTATCGGCCAGTTTTTACTTCCGGATCCCGATGATGGCCCTAGCAAACTTGGCTGTAATGATGGTTGGCGAAGAAAAAGTATTTGCCAAGTTGGTTGCCTTGCACAAACGCATATTTAACCGTTCAAAGATTGGTAAAAGCAAGAAATTGTTCAAGAATTTAAAGAAAGAATTCTCCAAGGCAACCGAAGTATAATGAGAGATATGATTAGACATAATTAGTAGTAGAGTTATACTATTTATTTTATTTATTTTTAAGGAAAAAAAATCATCAAAAATAAAATTGTCAAAAAGAATGATTTTGCCCAGGATCGAACTGGGGACGTTCTGCGTGTTAAGCAGATGCCATGACCAACTAGACCACAAAACCATTTCTTGGAAGAAGAATATTCTGCAATTTACATCATCCGCTACTCCCGGGTATGTTTAACTTCAGACTTGTAGTGTAATTGAAAATGTACGCCATAATGTTGAAGGTATCAATTTGAATTCTAACAGAGTATTCTTGTCGACGTTTACACAAATTTCCATAGAGACCCAACAATCTAGGCCCGTCGGTTGTATTATCCTTCACGGAATGGCTGCTTGCGTTAGTCAGGCATACGAGCCCAGGTCTCAAACATAAAGTCTCAAAATTCCGTTGGTTGCATCGTATCGAAAGAAATAATCATGTAAGTTTCAACAATAAGATACAATTTATTAGCTGATTGCTTTGCGGAGGTGTAGGCTCGGACATATGGACGATTATGAAAATTTTGGCCTTGTGTCGATTGCCGTGTAGTTGGTGTGGATAATTTTGGAGCCGGAATAATATTTTTTTTCCTGGGTGGACTGCACAAAAACAAGAAATATTATGCTCCCATCTTACACCACTTTTGCGGTGCATGCTCCCCCACTCCACGGGCCCCACTTGAACGCTGGTGTTGCCTCCGATCTTGTTGTGATTAGGGAGTATTGTAAGCAGGAGACAACAGCCACATGGCTATCAATGCTTGGCTTGTTGTTACGCGTACTTATATTAGGTTTGTCGTTTCACTGTTCATACCGTAAGATCCTCTCCTTCCCTCTCCAAAAAAAAAAATGAAGCGCAGGGTTCCGATTGTTCTTTACCGCCATTGGGGGTCTTTCTCGGATTCTTTAAGCTACTGTGTCCTGACTGGTTTTTACGCTTAATCAGATGTCCAAACTTAGTTAGTAGTAGACATTTTAGTTTAAGTGCTTGGCAGTGACCAGTGATTTCCCCACAAATGAAGTTACAGAAGAAGAGCCCGGAGTTGTATACGCACTTCCAGCAACTCCGAACTGTCCTAAAGTTAGCGGCTCTGGTTAAAAAAATAAAGGGAATTAGGCAAGAAAAATTGGACAAGGAATAAAATTACCATCACTGAAAATAAGAAAAAAAAAAACAACCAACGAATTGGTCCTGGATTTTGTGGGGTTCATCGGGTTGTATTTATAGCAAACGAATCCCGCAAGATCTTTTTCTTACTGTATATTAAACCTCTTCTTTTAAACCGTTTATATTTTTTGTACCTGGTTTATAATTGCAAAAAAAAAAAGAGAACGATGGTTTCTGACAACTCATCCTCCCACTCGGCGAAGGAACACACCCCATCGACCACCAATGTGGACCCCCACGCAGATGTCCACAAAATTTCTACTACTGGTGACGGGAATGAATTTGTCATTATTGGCAACCAAAAGTACTACAGACATGAATTGATGACGGCATTCGGTGGTTCGCTTAACCCAGGTTTGGCACCACCTCCCGTTAACGAGTTCGGTAATCCGGCTCCTTTGGGATTGTCGGCTTTTGCCATGACGACTTTTGTTCTTTCCATGTGCAATGCCAGAGCAATGGGCATCACTACACCAAATATTGTGGTTGGTTTGGCTGCCTTCTATGGAGGTGCTGTCCAATTCGTTGCAGGACTTTGGGAAATGGCCACGGGTAACACTTTTGGTGCCACTGCTTTGACTTCTTACGGTGCTTTCTGGTTGAGTTACGCTGCTATTAACATCAAGGCATTCCAAATTGCCGAAGCTTATGGCGATGATGCTATCCAGTTTGAAAATGCAGTGGGTTTCTTTCTTCTTGCTTGGGCTCTCTTCACGTTTATGTTGGTATTGTGCACACTCAAATCGACTGTCTTCTTCTGTGCCTTGTTTTCGTTCCTTTGTATGACATTCCTCCTACTTTCAGCCGGAGCACTCACACAAAAGGTTGGTGTCACTCGTGCCGGTGGTGTATTTGGTGTTATCACAGCATTCTTAGGATTCTATAATGCTTTCGCTGGTACGGCCAACCACCAGAACTCGTACCTCACCGTTCGCGCCATTCCGTTGACCAGATCCTGATCATACGAGTGGTGCTACTCCTTTTTTTATACGTTCACATCGATTCATCAGCTTAATTTCCTTTTTATTTATCACGGAGCCATGGGGGTGGCTACCGTACACCATATTTAGTTCTTCTGGATGTGATACACGCTTGACACAAACACCATTTTTCATTTTGTAGTTTTGATCACTTACCATATTTTTGATTGTATAATCCCAACGCCTTGATAGGAAACAAAAACTTATAGTTGGGATAGTCAATACCACACAGATGGTTAAACACACCTTCGGTGCTTTCAAATACCCATTCACCCGTCTTCTTCTGTCTCGACATAAGCAACTCAATCCCACGATGGATCGGTTCCTTATGGGGATAATCCGCCAACAATAACCCAATCACAGCCCAACTGGTCTGCACCACAAGTGAACGTTCGGTTGGCACATATGAATGAACCTCGCACGATTTCACCGACTCTGACCAGCCTCCGTCAGGCAACTGCTTTGAGATCAAGAAATCGCACCCTTTCTTCACAGTAACCGAGTTGACATAACTTAAACCAACTGTACTCATAGCCTCAAGAGCAAACATTGCTGCATACGTGTAACACACGCCCCAGGCGCCGTACCACGAGCCATCGCTTTCCTGTGATTTCATGATGTATTTGATTCCGTTCTCGATGGCAGTCTGAACCTCTTCCTTACGATAGTCAGGATAGAAGTTCGCAAAGTACGTTAATCCCAACACCGACGAGTCAGAACACTCAATATACGGGTATTCGACCATGATGTTGTTAAAGACTTCTGCGGGATTCAATTTTTCGAGTAACGATGTCGCTTTAATACGTTCATACGTCGAAAACGAACCATATTCATAAATTCCCGTGTTCTGTAACCCAAGAATTACGTCAACTGCATCATATAACCGTCTTTCTTCAAGCTTGGGGGCAAGATCCTTAAAGGCAGGATGGTTTGCAACCATAATTATTGCCTTCAAAGCTTCTGATGTGCAATCACTCACAACATACCCTTGATCCTTGGTACTAAATGGCCAACCTCCTTTACGAGGGTCACGGTGACTATTGGGTACACAGTCATCATCAAACTGAGACCGAAGTAAAAAATCAAATCCTTGTCTGATCATATGATGATACTGAGGAAGGTCAGCCAATCCGGCAGTCACAAAGTATTGTACCATGAACGAGGCATCCCAGACCTGCGAACCGTTGGTTCCCATAACCGTCATACCCTGTGGCCCAAGGAAAACCGTGTCGTTGGCACGTGCAAACAATTTCTTGAAATTGTCAGAATCCTTTCCTTCGGCATTAAATGCAGCTATGACATTGAAAGCATAACTGACTGGAGCAATACACAAGTGTTTTGTGTTGATGAATTCTTTCACAATCAAATCATACACAGTGTTGTTGACGTGTTTTAATACCCAGTTTGGTCTGATCTTTTCCCATTTACTCAAGAAATAGTTGGCAACGTCCAAAACTTTGGTATGTGGATAGTACAAGTCAACACCGCAAACGTTATTTCTCTGTTTGTCCCATACAATTTTGTCGTAAGGTTGCCATGCAACGTAGATTTCGCTTCTCAATTCGGTGAGCAATGGATCCAACTTACACTGAAGTTTATTCGCTTGAATATACCCAACAGGTAAGTAAATTGCCCGTGTGTGGACCCACCATTTGCCTGGGTGAATGGGTAATGAGTATGGTAATGACCAGAGTTCAGGTGGTGCAGGATTTACTCCCTCCCACGAGTATAAATTGAGCACTGCCAACCAGATCTTTCCCCAGTGGGGAGATTTGACAGCACCACCAAATCGATGTAATGTTGAGCGAGCCTTAGCGCAAACGGGGTGATCTGCTGGTAAACCGAGAAGTCTCAATGCAATGTAATTGATTGTAGTGCCAAAACATGTTGATTTATCAGAGGAATGTAAGCCCCAGCCGCCATCGACGGGATGGGAGCTATTAATAATAAACCGTATCATTTCCTGTTTGAAGGGGGTCGGGATTTCTTGCTTGGTATAGTAGTGTGCCACGAGGTATCCAATTGTCATAAACATGGGGCCCTGGTATAAGCAGGGGAAACAGCCACTGGGGTCTTGTAACAAGCCAAAGAAATCGGCTCCCTTTTGAGCAGCTTCAAATGCAGTGGATATTTCACTTTCAGCTGGAGGCTCAAAGTCTGCCAGACCCAAGAGGTATTGTTCCATGGGACTTTGTGGTTTGGCGGTTTCTAGGTCCTTTTTGTTAAGATAAATCCATTGTGTGCCGCCAACACTGTCACTGATTAAGCGCCATCTCTTTGGATCCGTCTTTTCTGCACCCAAAATCTCCGAATATAACATTTTTATTAAAGAAACGGGTGGTGTTTTAATAAATCACAGTGGTTGTATAAGTTCCAGATGTTGTACGATGTGACCTGCAGATACCGCCGTATACGATCATCGTGCATGTGACTTCCTTTTTTTTATTTGCCTTCGCGGTTTTCGAGACTTTGCGAGGATTGCCAAAAAAGTCGTGTGCAGTGGCCCAAACTTTGCTTACACAAAAGAAGAAAATTTCTTGAGAAGAGACAACGAAAAAAACCACACATAGTAATCCATCGGGTTCTATAGATCGAGACTCCTTCACCTAAAACAGAAGGATACCCACGATGGCCAAGAGACAGTTGGATCAGGATGTCACGGAAAACGGTCACCGCAATCAAAAGCCGCAAGACCAGCCAATAGAACTGGATGCGGGCAGCGATAGCGATGGCGCCGATGATGATGAAGACGAAGATGACGAAGAAGAAGAGGAAGAAAAGCCCACTGCCGTCAGCAAGATTAGCGGTCGGCCTACCAAAAAACAGAGAAAACAAATCTCGGCTCAAGACGTGCAACTCGCTCGTGAAACTGCCGAGTTATTCAAGTCCAATATCTTCAAGTTGCAAATTGATGAACTCATGAAGGAAGTAAAACTTAAGGAATCACACGTGTTAAAGATCGAGAAAGTGTTACACAGGTTACACGAACTCATCTCCAAGATTCCAGCAGCACAAGATTTGTCTCTCCAGCAAGCCGAAGCTCTATTCAATTCCAAGAAAGTCGTAATTCCATTCCCAGACCCTAAGCCATCCAAGGTCAACTATACCTTCAACTACTTACCTCCTAAGGACATTTCCCTTATTGGATCTTTTGGATTGAAGACAGGCATCAATGCCAGCAGCCACGGCACGTCGTCAATTGATATCGCATTGACGATGCCCGATGAACTTTTCCTGCCAAAGGACTATCTCAATTACCGTGCATTGTACAAAAGAGCCTTTTATTTGGCGTACTTGGCCGACCACTTGATCCCCTTGTCCAAAAAGAACAACTTGCCTATCAAGATCTCTTACCACTACTTAAATGACGACATCTTATGCCCCGTACTCAAATTGGAGTCCATCAAAACGGATAATCCAGAAGACATGACTTTCCACAAGACTAAATTTACCATTAACATCATTGTATCCTTCCCCTTTGGCATCTTCGACTCCAAGAAGTTGTTGCCAGACAAAAACTGTATCAGAGTCCAGTCCGACTCTGAAAAAACCGAGTTGCCTCCCACTCCATTGTACAACTCATCCATTCTCTCATCCACTGCATACAACTACTACTTAAAGTACCTATACACAGCAAAGAAAACCACCGAGGCATTTAAGGATGCTTGTATCTTGGGAAGATTATGGCTCCAACAACGTGGCTTGGGTTCCTCCTTCAACCAAGGTGGATTCGGCCACTTTGAGTTTGCAATGTTGATGAGTGCGCTTCTCAACGGTGGTGGTAACCAGGGAAACAAGATTTTGTTGCATGGATTTTCGTCTTATCAGCTTTTCAAGGGAACCATCAAATACTTGGCCACTATGGACTTACTGTCGGGCTACCTTTCGTTCTCTTCGTTGATTGGCGAACACACCACTTCCAAGTACAATTTGGATGGCTTCAATGTCCCTACTGTCTTTGATAAAAATACCAAGTTGAACATACTATGGAAAATGAGCAAATCGTCCTACCAGTGTCTCCAGAGCCAGGCAGTCGAAACGTTGGCTTTGTTGAACGATGTGGTTAAGGACAGATTTGATCCGATTTTGTTGCAGAAGTCGAACTTTGATTACTTGAAGTACGACATTGTTTTGAACTTGTCGGTTCCACAGGATTTGCAAGACTCGTTTGGTGCGTTGGAGAAAATCTCATTTATTACTTTCGACAACTACTTGCAGCACAAGCTCTTTGTTATTTTGAAGAACGCCTTGGGTAACAGAATCAACGTATTGCACATCAGAAACGAAAAGACTAACAACTACTTCCCCATCAACAAACGGAAACCATCGTCCATGAGCAATAGCTACATTCTTGGCTTACAATTAAACCCCGATGAATGTGAAAAGTTGGTCACCAAGGGTCCTAGTAATGAAGACCAGGAATTGGGTATCAAGTTCCGCTCGTTCTGGGGCGAACGGGCATCGTTGAGAAGATTTAAAGACGGCAGTATCCAGCACTGTGTTGTATGGAACGTTGAGAACAACGAGCCGATCGTGTTACCTATTATCAAATACGTTCTTGACTTGCACTTACAAAAGGGCATATTCCATCACTTAGCAACCGAGTGTGTCAAATTCAACAAAAAGTTGCCAGTGCCATTGTCTGCTGCTGCCAACCAGGTCGTGACATCTATGGTGAGTTTTACCAACTTGAAGAGTGCATTCGATGCTTTGAATAAGGTATTGACGACGTTGGACTTGCCATTGTCGGTGAAATCATTACTTCCAGCCTCCACTTCAATGAGAAACTCCTCTCTTTTGAATCCAGTTCCATTTGCGGTATCAAATCCTGACTTCTGGAACGACTGTGTGCTTCAATTTGAGACATCTACCAGATGGCCAGACGAAATCAGTGCACTTGAAAAGACCAAAACGGCCTTTTTGTTGAAGGTGAGTGAAACGTTGCTGAACCAGACTGAGTACACTTCCTTCATTACCAAAGACGACTCAATTCCTTTCAATGAAGATATCACACTTCTCAACATCTTGCTGCCTGAAGGTTACGGCTTTAGATTGAGAGTGTTGACTGAAAGGGATGAGTTCCTCTATCTCAGAGCGGTGGGCAATGCAGACAAGCAGAAGGCGTTGATGCAAGATATTTACTTGAAGTTCAACCAGAAGTACTTGGGTGTTGTGAAACATACCAGAACTGTGAGCTCGCTTGCTACATACTTTCCGTTCTACTCTCCTACTGTGAGACTCTTCAAGCAATGGCTTGACTCTCAATTACTTCTTCATCATTTTCCTGATGAGTTGATTGAACTTATTGCGCTTAAACCATTTGTGGACCCAGCACCATTCCTGGTACCACACAGTGTCGAGAATGGGTTCCTTCAGATTCTCAACTTTTTGTCTACTTGGAACTGGAAGGAAGACGCTTTGATTCTTGACTTAGTGAAACCAAGTGCTGATGGCTATGATGAGTTTGATGGCCATTTGACTGATAAGTTGAGTATTCTGGCCCATCGTGTGATTGAGCAAAACTTTGAAAAGATCAGAAAGAACGATCCTTCTGGAATTAAGACCCAGTTGTTTGTTGGTTGTAAGGATGATCCTTCAGGGATCTTGTGGTCGAATGAGTTGACGTTGCCGATTTCGAGCAGATTGACTGCGTTGTCGAGAGTTGCAGTGCAGTTGGTGAAGGAAGATGGGTTGAATGACACCACGTTTGATTTGTTGTTCACACCAGCATTGAAGGACTATGATTTTGTCATCAAGGTGAAGAGTGCTCCAATTACGTCTTCGTCTGGTATTTTACCCGCAAACTCCTTCAAAAACTTGGTGCAACCATTGAATGCATTCCCACAAGATGTTACCAGCAAGTACGACTTGGTGCAGGCATATGTTGCCGATTTAAACCGTCGTTTTGGAAACGTTATTCTCTTTTCCACCCGTAAGTTTACTGGGTTGAACGAGGACGGCACCAACGTGATTAGCGGGATCTATATTCCTACCAACATGGTGAAGAAGAAGTTCCGGGTCAACTTGGGAATCAACACGAAACCTGCAGAAGACGATGAGGTTGTGGTCAATAAAGCTGCTATTTTTGAGCAGATCACAATGTTGGGTGGAGACTTAGTCCAATCGGTCAAGACAAAGAAGTAACCTGTAATATAGAAAGATAATATAATATATTTAATTTGCAGCCGACATTTTCTATTTTTTTTTGTTAGCTTGACTTTTTGTCTGAGCCTGTACACAACAATCACACTCACATAAGTAGCTACAACCATACAACCCTAGACATGTTGGATGTAGAGAGACAATTACAGGAGTTCTCGACCCAGCAGTACCCAACGGTGGAGCAGACAATAGTCAACAATGCATCGGTACTATACAAACGCAAAAAACACTTCTTGGAAGACCTTAGAAACGGCTTCCGATTTATCGGCTTTATCGTCTTGGTGATCATATACTTGCGGGACTTATCGATGTTTCGGTTGATACTTCGGGCCTACATTCATTTCTCGTTGCTGGATCCTCAGCAGGACCTGTTACGTATCCACATGAACGAAGAGCAGAGAAAGGCATTTATTCGTTTGTTGTTTAATGGCGTGATCGGCTCAAATGCCTTCTGTTTCTTGGTTCATTTGTTTTACGGACCATACACAGAACCCAAGAACGGCTTCTTATACGGTGGATTGACAGTCCAGTTTATTGGTGAAAGAATACCCTCAACGACATTCGAGCTACTCTTGTTCGACTTGGCAGTGTTATCAATCCAGATCATTTATCACAGTCTTATGTTTCTCATTGACGTGCCACAAGTTCTTGAGCTGGCACCACCACATCATTCAAACTCTGAAGACTACGAAAGAGCGCTGGTCGAATGTGATGGCTACAACGGCAAAGTCTTTTTAATTTCGCTTGATATAATGGAAAATATCCGGACTGTTTGGAGCTACAATATGAGAATATCAACACGAACATACTTCCAAGAAACAGAAACACAACTACAGCCACTTCCAGGCTCGTTTCCCCATTCTAGCTTTTTTGTCTGACCGATAATGCCAGACAAATCAAAACTGCCTGACAGACAAAAATAATAGTCGCACCGGGAAAAGTAAAATTATAAGCACGTGACACCATCAACATTTTTTTCATCCGATGGAGCATCAAAAAAAACTCATCACTAATCACATCAAACTAAACATCAGATGGGCGACAATATCGTGGGCATCGAGTACAACAGGGTCACTAACACAACGTCCACTGACTTTCCTGGTCATGACACCAACCATGACTATTCCTTGGACTTGGAAAAGTTCAAGGATAACCTTAAAATCGACATTTCATACATCACCGAAAGAAACGCCAACTTCGACTTGGTCAACATAGATACGTCGATTGCCAATGCATTCCGTCGTATTATGATCTCTGAAGTTCCATCGGTGGCGGCCGAAACCGTGTACATGTTCATGAACACCTCTGTGATTCAAGATGAGGTGTTGGCACACAGAATCGGGTTGATTCCGTTGCTTGTGGATCCTGATGCATTGACTCCAGTGGATAACACCGAGAGCGAAGAGGATAAGTACAATGAAAACAACACTGTGGTGTTGACGTTAGATGTGATCTGCTCCAAGAACCCCAACGCCCTGAAAACAGCCACTGATCCAAAGGAGTTGTACCGCAATGCACATGTGTATGCTCGCGACTTGAAGTTCGAGCCACAAGGAACCCAGTTGGAGAAGTTTAAGGGCAAGCCAGTTGTTCCTGCTGACCCTGATATCTTGTTGGCCAAATTGAGACCTGGCCAGGAAATCTCGTTGAGAGCACACTGTATTTTGGGTGTGGGGAGCGACCATGCGAAATTCTCGCCTGTTCTGACTGCATCGTACCGGTTGATGCCGGTGATTGATATCCGGGAACCGATCCGGGGCGACGCTGCTGTGCGTTTCCAAAAGTGTTTCCCATCGGGAGTCATTGGTCTCAATGCCAATGGTGAGGCCTACGTGAAGGATGCTAGAAAAGATACCGTTTCACGTGAAGTGTTGAGACACGAAGAGTTTGACGGTAAGGTCAAGTTGGGTAGAAAGAGAGACCACTTTATTTTCAATGTTGAATCTACAGGTGCAATTTCTCCCCAGGAAATCTTCTTGAAGTCGGTGAGAATCTTGAGAAACAAGGCCGAGTACTTGAGAAAGTGTCCAATCCAGACATAGATGTATAGTAATAGCGATTAAAAGACGACCAGATAAAAACCTAGATGTAAAGAAAATGTCACGACATTTGTCGTTGGATAAATTAACTGTGTCAGATATCCGACACAAATTTTCTTTTCTTTTGATTGACTTGAAAAAAAAACTAAAAAAAAGGGTGACAAAAGCGCACACGAGCCCTGCCGTATTTTGTGTGAGATAACTATTTTCGAGGGTCGCATCGAGATTTGGGATGAGCTCATCACTACGAGGGGGGTTTTAATGTCCACGTTTAATGGCTACAGTCCCACGTCTGTAGATAGTGGTGGAAACACACCGACGTCACATAACGGCCGGAATTCTGGGTCCACGGCGAGTGGCGGTGTTGTTGCTGTTGCCGCTGCCGCAAGCTGCGTTTCCACGCCAACATGCCCTGATCGCGCGTGGAGTCCCAAACACCGTTCGTCATCGGTACACTCGCTCACGTCAGGTCCAACTAGAAGCATGTCGCTTGTATCGATCGACAGTCCACGGAATTCGATCGTGTCTATTGATGACGGTTTGGTGCGGATCACCAGGAACAGTAGCAGCAGCAGTCTTGTTTCTGCGTCGGTGGAACGATCTTCTGACGATGAGTTTGTGGACACGACGCGACAAGTGATCCGGCCGGTTCTGAGGCTCAAGAAAGCACAGGACGAGATGCTCAAGGCGGATTTTCGGTTCAAATATGCCGAAGTGACGCCGCCGTCGCCTACACAAGATCCATTCTACGACCCGAAACCCAAGCCGCGAACCAAGTGCGACGTTTCGGAGCATAAGAAGAAGGCAGTTCACAGTAGCAAAGTCTATCTCAAGAAAATCTACTCGAAAGAAGTGCAGTATGAGATGCATCATCCGCAGCCGAGTGCATGTACTGAAATGCCCACGCCGACGCGGCGGAGCGATACTGTCGCCAGCCAGAATCTGCTCATCAACAAACTCAACCAGAAATGGAACAAGACAAGCGACACCGAGCCGGGCGCGCCGAACTTACGCAAACGCTCCCGAAACGACGACGACGACGACAACGATGTATAATATGTATATTAGGATTATCAGCACATACTGAATACCAAGAGATTAATAATGAGACTAGCCACAACTACGTAGAAAAACTAGCCACGAATCTGGTGAAAAAAAAAGCATAAATTTTCGCAACCAAAGAGAAAAAAAGTCAGAGTTTTTTAAAGCATTTTATTGGAGTTTATCAATAGCAAATCAACATTTCGTTGTTAATCCAAAAGGTTTCGTTATCTTTTATTTAAAGCAATTCTTGTAACTTATCTCAGATTCGTTTGGTTATCAATTGCTGATCCAAAGTTTCTCCTCGTATTCTTATCAGTTTGAATAGAATTTCTCTATTAAAGCAAAACATCGTCATCTTCTCCACTTCCAAGCTCAAAGAAAAACGGATGTTTAAGTATCTGCTTTGCCGTGAGTCGCTTGCTTGCATCCATGTTAAAGCATCCCTGTAAGAGCTCCATCAAGTGCTTGTGGTCCTTGTAATCTTCCAAGTCCTGCCGCACTTGCTCGTACGGATCCTCGTCATCGCTCGAATCGTCGTTCTGTGGCGGTGCTTGTGGCGGAATCTCTTCCAATGTCTTCACAAAACGGTCACCCTTCTCACTAAAGAGCTTAAGCGTATCGTAAACCACACTGTGCGGTGGAAGACATTCGTGTTTCTCTTCATAACGCAAGAAATCGGCCAAAACTTGCACCAAATTACCGGCAGATGTCGTATTGATGTGGTTCAAGCTGATTTCAAGACCACAACCATGCAATTCAGCACACTTCTGGAGCTTTTCGATTCCAAATATGAGTGCAATCTCCACAAGCGCATCAGTATCGTCAGGAGAGTTAAATAATGGGAACTTCCGCAGTATCAATGAGAACCCAATGATACCGGCAGACCAGATATCAATCGACGTTGTCTGGTTGGTACACTTGAGCAACACTTCTGGTGCACGGAATCCTCGTGTTCCTGCCCGATTCGCCCTTCGTGGTGGACGCTGGTCTTGTTTGGGATATGCAGCTTTGATGTTGAGGCGTTTTGAATGGCTCCAATTGACAGAGGAACGGTCTTTGGCAAGACATGGACACATATTCGAATGCTTTGAATAAAGAGCGGTGTTTGATGGCAGCACCATTTTCTCAGCCAAGCCAAAGTCTACCAATACACCTTTTCCTTTGAAAGGATCATACAAGAAGTTGGTTGGTTTGAGATCACGATGGATAACACCCTTGTCATGAACAAAGTCAAGGGCCTGAAACATCTCCCACAAGTACTTTTTAATACCTTTCACCGGTAAATCACGGTAGAAGTCACGGAAGTCGGCGTGTTGGTAGTACGGTAATATTGCAACAACTTGGTCTTGGAAACGGAGTACGTCCAAGAGTGGTGCGACATGAGCGTTGCCGGATAACGTGTATAACAAGTTGAGTTCGTTGTGAATCCGGTTTGGTGAAGACGTCACATAGATCTGCTTGAGAGCCACGATCGGGTTCTTGCGTTTGGCGACCACACTCTTTTTGCCAACTTTCTGCTTCAACGGAGGCAGTTTCCACACGTCACTGCCGAGCCGTACACTTCCATTAAGTGCTTCTGCCTTGTAAACCTTTGAAAACGTACCTTCGCCAATCTTATCGATGAGACGGTAGTTTGTCAAGAGAATCGGAAACGATTCCTCGAGTTTGTTCATATCTTCCAACACTTCAAGCGAAATCTCATCCTCAAGCTCGGTTTCGAGAACAGCTGGTGCTGATGGCGCTGCTTGCGGCAACTCGGCGGAAGTTACTGTCGCTACAGGCGTCTGTTCCTTCAGTAACTCGGTAAAGGAGCGCTCCACATCGTCCAAGAGTTCTTCGGCCGCCACAGACTCAACCACGGTCTGATTTGCCGCCAAATTCGCATGGCTGGCATCACTTGACGGCAGCGACTGTTTGGCAGTGTATCCAAGCGCCTGTGACACGTTACGGTTGCGGATGAAGGGCGAGTGGGCGACGTTGCGTTCGGCCGCAGGACTCAATCTGAAGGCACGCAACGCTTTACGCGGCTTGTCGTTGAAGGGATCGTCCTCGGAGCTTGTAAGGGTTCGTTTGAGCAGCACTTCGGGCTTCGCAGCTGCCCGTTTCTGCGGCGATATGCGTTCCTTAAGCTTCTTGAAGAGCTCCATGACGCGTGGTAAACAAAATTGGATGCAGGGCTGGATCAACAAAACAAACGAGACAAAAGACGATGCCAGACAAAAAGACAGAATCAGACAAAAAAAAATACTGTCCGTTGAAATTTGTTAGATGAAAACTATTAAATATTACACTAATTGTAATGACTGTTAGATATTTTCCTTGTTTTTCTTCTGGCTGATACCTTATCTTTCTGGTGATTGTGTTTGAGGTGCCCTGTTGCTGTATTTTGTATTTATTGTCTGTTTTCGCAATCTACATTGTAATCTTTGTCTGAATCGCATCTGTTCTACGGTTGTTTTACATGGATTATCGTGTTCGATTGCCTCGTAAGCTTTAACATTTTGTCTGTCTGTGTTGGTCTTTTGTCTGAGTGGAACTGTTGTCCAGTTAGATCTTTTGTCTGAGTGGAACTTTTGTCTGCATTACTCAAATTTCTCAATTTTGTCAACGGTTTTGCACTTTAACTTTTGTCTGCTTTTTTCCTCGTTGTAAAATTTTTCACCCACCAATGTTACGTTCCAGAACAGGCGTGGTCCAGCAGGTCCGCTACAAAAGAACCATAGCGTATCCTTTGTA
The DNA here is from genome assembly GCA_030568455.1 of Teunomyces tritomae. Classification (NCBI taxonomy): domain Eukaryota; kingdom Fungi; phylum Ascomycota; class Pichiomycetes; order Serinales; family Debaryomycetaceae; genus Teunomyces; species Teunomyces tritomae. The sequence continues at coordinate 388,646 of JAJMFZ010000005.1, forward strand.
CAACAAGCAGCACGATGTGCAGTTAACACACCTCAAAAAAGACCATTCCGGAACGAATGCCCGGGCATTGAAAGGCTTCTTGGGTCCCAAGAACATGAGAGGCGAATACTACAGAAACAGATACTACTATCCGCCCCAGAACCACAAGCCAGAGTACATTGTGCCCAACGGTCAGACTGTCGTTGATGCGAGCTACAAGCCACAGGAACCTGTCAAGCCAATGTTGACGGCTGCCGACAGAAATCCCTCTCTTCATCCATTTCCGTACAACACATACACCAAAACGGCATCGGTGATATCCGACGACTTGAAGAGCCGTATCTGTGACGATGTCAACGAGAACGGCTTGCATGTCCAGGAAGCAGCACACAAGTATGGCTTGAAAATATCCAGAATAGAGGCAATCATTCGGTTACAAAAGATTGAAAAACAAATGGAACAAGACGTACGTATACCTTTTATTACAACGGCACACATGATGAGATTATTTTTATTTATTCGATTAGTCTTTAAGACACCAACAGGGTTAAAACTTTTCCACTGAACTGTGCCGACATTTTTTTGTCCTAACATTAATACTAACTTTACAGAACGCCATTAGCAACGACATGAAAAAGTTTGGCGAAGTCATGTACAAGATCTTCCCATTGTACACGCCTCCACGTGACTCCGACAATTTGACGGAAATTCCTACTCCACACAAGACTTTACACCAAAGATTCTTGACCATCGCCGAATCCGAACCTTTTGGACCAGTCGACGCCGCTAAGGTGTTGGACTTGCCAGTTGCCAGTGATACATTGGCTAACTTGTCGGAGGTGAAGGAAGAAAGCGAAAAGAAAGTGCAAATGAACAAGATTATTGTTGGTACCCAAAACCAGGGCGACAGAACGGCGTTCAAGTTTACTTCGGCCACTTCTGGCGACGTCGGGTTCCGTTACGGTGCTTCTAGAAGAGATAGAAGAAAGGACAGAGCAGTTGGCTTTGATGCCGAGGGTAGAATGGTGTACATTTAATGTAAATAGTAATGAGAGTCGTAACGACAGACAAAAATGAACACAACGAACACACAAAAATAGAACCGTCGCAGCGCATCCAAACTGCAAAAGTTCCGTAAAGAAGGGTTTTGTTGTACTTTTTTTTTTCTTTGTATTTCCTGCAGTCTTTTTGCTACGCGCACGACTTAAGGACACGTCTGAAAAATTGATCCAACGTCACGAAGCAACATAAACAATCAGAAGAACGATCCAATAAATATGTACGCCGTTTTTGTGACTTTGCTCTGTGTGTTGCAATTAATTGTGGCTCTGCCGCTTACCTTCATCTTGAGCGCTCATGAAACGTCGTGTTTCTACGTGTTCACGGAAAAGCCCAACACCCACATCGACTACTACTTCGCTGTGCAAAGCGGTGGTGCCTTTGACGTTGACTACACGATCAAGAACCCTAGAAACGAGATCATTACTCGTGAAGACAAGCAGAAGCAAGGTGATATTATTTTCCAGGCCGACTCGCCTGGTGAATGGGAATTCTGTTTCTTCAACGGCATGTCGACCTACGCCGATAAGGTGATTGACTTTGAAATTAAGGTGGAGGGCGACGCTTCTGGATTCAAGGCCAAGTTGCCTGATCAACCCAACTCCAAGCCCAACGCACATGTTGAGGAGATGCAAAGAACCGTGGACGAGATCGACAACCAGTTGGACGGCTTGAAGAAGACTTTGATGTACTACAAGACGAGAAACAGCAGAAACCAGGCCACCGTCAAGTCTACCGAACTGAGAATCTACTACTTTTCCATTTTCGAAGTGTTGTTGATGGTCGGCATGGCTGGTTTACAGATTGTCATTGTCCAGTTCTTCTTCAAGGGCTCCAGAAAACAATTGGTTTAATGCTGGTTTCTTGTGTATAGATGACTAGTGTTCTAATAAAGTCTAGCTACGTAAACTATTGTAGAAATGGTATGATATTGTCAAGCATCGTCGAAACTAAATAAATGTCTGAAAAAAATAACAATGTTGTCTGAAATGTCGCAAACCGGTAAAAGTTGATGTACTGAAATCATAAATTCACATACCAAAGATAACCATGAACGATACGCTAGCCCGACAGTCGGACGTGACGGTTTCCACCAACGTGACACTGCATGCCGAGTATAAAGGCTTCTTTGTGTACATGCTCAGCACCATGGTGCTTGTGTGCTGGGCCGGCTGGGCGCTTCTACCTGACAGCGTGCTCCATCAAACCCTCTCGATCCATTACTATCCCGACAAGTACTGGCTGATGGCGATTCCGAGCTGGTTTCTCGCCATGATGCTATTCTATTACATCGCTTTGGCATTGTACAATACTGAAGTGCTAACGCTTCCGCTCGACGATATCCGTACCATGGTTGATGAGCACAGCGTGTTTCCACCCGGCAGCGGCAGCGGTGCCGGCACCGCTGCCGTCGCAAACACATACGCCAGCAGTACCGAGTACCTCCACCGTGCGCCCAGCGGCGTGTGGGACCTTCCCGTGACTCTCACAAACGAAATCTTGTATTTATAAATGTCTATATACCGTAAGTGTTGCGGATGGTGAGCCGCGTGTCGTGGTCGATCTGGCCCAATACCGCGGCGTCCCATTCGGCGCCCAAAAGCTGCTGGTAGCTTTGTAGAAGCTCGTGGAACCGGCGCTGGAGCGACTCCGGCGCCCCCGTGTAGCTCGCGATGCACGTCACAAACACCGCAAGGTTGTGCTTGCCTGGCGCCGTCGCCAACCCGCCGAACCCGTGGTCCGGATTCTGTGCCACGATGTTCAACATCCCGTCGAAGCCCGACTCCTTCTCCTCGTTCTCTGCCAAGTACATCATGTGTGAACACCACGCCACGATGAACTCTGGCATCCGTGGCGCAACCACGGCAGCACCGCCATGGAGACCCAAACGTCCCAAGCAGATGGCAACGTTCTCCAACACCAGCTGGTGCGTGTCGGCGCTCGAAAGAAGCGGCACCAATAACCTGACCAAGTTATCGGCATGCGGCTGGAGCTCGGGGTACGGAACACGCACAGCGACCTCACCGAGGGCCCATACCGCGTTGTTGACCACGGCAAACGTGGCGTACGCCCGGTTGTCAAGCTCAGTTCCAATGCACACGAGCAACGGCGCCACGCCGGGCTTGAGCACATCCATTGCCATCATCGCCATGTCGCCGACAAGCGCATATGCCAGCTGCCGCACGTCGGCCAGATGGTCTTCAAGACAAAGCAACACCAACTCGAGCAACCGTGGTGCATGAGCAAGAAGCTCGGGCGCATGTGCTCCCATACCTTGCACCAAGCCGTCGACCAAGTCGAGGGCCGTCACGACAAAATCTGTCTCGGGCGCGTCGTAGTGTGGATCGGTGTGCAGCTGCTGTACTGCCGCGAGATTGGTTTCCAAGATGGTGGTGGCACGTTGGTACGTCGCCAACGCGTATTCCGAGAAGAGTTCGCCCAACGTTGCGGCCACCAGCGCCATGCACTCGAGAAGCGGCCACAAGTCGCGGTCGGCGTCGTCCAACAGTTGCCACCGTGCCAACAACGGCGGCATCAACGTGCGGACCGCCGCGGGCGTCGCTGCAAACCGCTCGTGGCCCATCTTCTCGACAAATGTTTGCACGCAGTCGTACAACACCACCATATTGCGCCGCTGGTAAACCTCAAAGCACCGGGCAAAGTGCTCGAGCAACGGCGTCATGTAATCTTCAATAAGCGCGGCGTCGACCTCTTCAACAAACGCCGAAAGCGCCAGACTCGCCGCCTGCTGCACCACTTTCTTGGGATCGACGGCGCACCGCACAATCGCCTCGAACGTCGGCCGGAAGTAGTTGGCGTACTCGCCGCCGGCATGTGCCTCCTCCGTCACCCAGCTGGCGTACCGCGAAAGCGTCCAGCAGGTAATCTGGCGCACCGCAGGCTCGCCGTCCTGGAGCCGGTCAACAAGGAACGGCACGAGTGTCGGCAACCGGTCAGCGGCCAACTCGAGGCAGCTGGTCGACACAGCGCCAAACGCAAGAATCGCCGCCTCACGTACTGGCCACTCGGGCGCCACAATGCGTTCCTGGAGCACCGGGAGCGTGTGCTGGAGCACCTGCGCCGGCATCGCCAGCGAGAGCACGTCCAATGTCGCTGCCAGACACTTACGCAAACTCCATTCGGCGAGCTCGTCGTCGGACTCGGAATCGGACTCGTGCGACGCGGCGTGGGCGTCGCGCCCGCGTGCATTGGTAGGTTTGACGTCCTCGTCACGGTCAGCAACCCCAGTATCGTCGCGCTCGTCGGCGAGGTGGAGCAAAAACCGTTCTTCTTCAGAGTAAACCATGCGGTCCAAGAGCACCGGAACCACGTCGGCAAGTTTGGGAGCAAGGAGCTCGCCCGACCCCGATTCGGCCAGCGCAAGCGCAAGCAAAAACTCGCACGCTGCCAACGCCACTTCGTCGTCTTCGCCACGCATCAAGTGGACGCAGTAATCAACCACGCCAGCAATGTGTGCCACGAGCTTGTCAGGACGTGTTTCCAACACCGCGGTAAACGCGGCGCAGATCTCGGTGTGGACTTGGCCCGACTCGTCGCCGGCCAACGCAAAGAGTTGCTGGAGGTAATCGTCCAACAGCACGAGTACCGACTGCTGGCGGAGCGGCACGAGTTGGGCCACGCAGTGGACGGCAAGTGCTCTTACACGTGGTGCCGGCAGCTGCATCAACGCAAGGAACCGTGGTACCAATACGGCGAGCGGGCGGCCGCCGTGGTGTTCTTCGTCGAGCGTGGCGCCGCTATCCTCACAGATTTTGGCCAACGCGCCGGCAGCGGCTTCCTGGACGTGAGGCGTGTCACTGGCAGTGAGCTGGAGAAGCTGAGGAAGCAGCTGAGGCCAGCCATCGGCGCCATAGATGGAAAAGAGCGCGGTGATGAGGGTACCGCTGATGTTGCGGACAATATGGTCATGGGCGGCGACGCCGTCAAGCACGCTGGCAAGAATGTACGGCCGTGGACGTGAGGCCGAACGCAACACGCTGTTCTTAAGATGGAGCCCCGCCGCTGCCCGCACGTCGGGCGTGGCATGGGGGTTCATGAAAGTATCAAAAACGTAGTTTTCAAAGTCGGGCTGAGCCGCCGCGAGCGCAAGCGCATCGTTGGCAGCATGACGCTCGGCATTGCTGCTGGCAAGCGTGCCTCGGAAGATATGTTCGAGCTGCTCGAGCGCAGCGGGATCCGCTGTCCACGTCATGATGGTGTTTCGGGCTCTCTCATCGCAAAAAAAAAAAAGATTGTGTATTCTATTCTACAACATGCCGTCCAACTCGGCCAACTTATCTGCTATTTCATCAAACTTGCCCAAAATGGGAATGAACATGTCGTGGACGGGTTTTGAGAGCCGCCGTGACTTTGCTGTTGTTGTAGTTGTTTTCTCGACGTCTACAGGCGCCGAAGAAATCGGGTCAATTGCGTCTTTTGCAATAGGCTCTGAAATTTCTGGCTCGCCAGTACCTTTTCTTATTGTACTTGTGTCTTCTTGTTGTAGTGCGGTTTCTGGCTCGTGAGGAAGCGGCTTTGTCGCAATCTTCTGCTTAAAGAGCTCGCGCGGCGTCATGCTGTCGTGCTCCTTCTCTTCAAACGTCTCGAAATCGCGCTCCAACTCCGTCTTGCCGGGCTCCTGGATCGCCAGAAGCACCAGCTCGCTCTTCTCCTTCTCCAGTACCCGATCCTTTCCGTAGTTCAACAGGTTCATGCTCGTCAACGGCGTGATCTCGCCAATCTCGTCAAAGAACGCGCCTTCCAATGGCTCCATGCGCTCCGGCGTCGCCCGCTCGCTGCCACTACTCTCGCCACGCGCCTCTTCAATCTCGCTAAACTCCAACTGGAGCTGTTGCTGGATATCCAGCGTCACCTGCGAAAGCCGGTCGAGAATCACCAGTCGCCGCAACTGCGCCTGAGGATCTTCTGGCGAGCTGGCTGCACGGTTCTTATTGGATGGCGGCGGCGTATCGGGCGAGAAGCTGCCAATCAGTGCCGTGTCGGGCCGTGCAAGCTGCGGGTCGACAAACACCGTTTCGTGGAGTAATCGCAGCTGTACCTTTTTCTTACCGCTCTTCGCCACTATCAACGGCGTTTCGTTGGGATAAACGTCGCTCAACACCTCAGAGCGCTCTTCGTCATTTAGTTTGTGTTGGGCGACTCCTTGTTGATCGTCCTGGGGCTTTTGTTTGACGAGTTCGTCGTGTATATCGTAGAAGTTGGTGTCAAAGTCTCGCACCGTCTCGTCGCCGTCGAGATCGAGGGTGCCGAGGTTCTCAAATGTCACCAGTTTATTCTTCAGCGAGTTGCGTCGCAACAACGCGGTAGTGATGCTACCGGAACGTTCCAACTCCTCGTTCTTGAAGCAGTTGAGACGTGCAAGCCGCTCGCCATGTGTTTCAAGGCATTCTGCCGGCACGAACCCGATTTTGCCGTCCTCTTCATCGCTGTGTTCGTCGTCGCTGAGCGCGTGCTTGCGGCGATGCTGTATTCGCTCTGTTTTGGACATTTTGCGTACCAACCACCAGTAGTTGTCGGAGTCGTTGACGAGGAACACGGGCTCATCGCGTGCTAACAGGCAATGCAGCGGGTCGGGGCCTGCGAAGTCGTAGAGGCCGTACAACTTGTCGGGGTCCAACTCGCGGGGCGGTGTTCGTGGCGGCGATGGCGGGAGGAGCATGTCATCGAACTCGTACAGGTCGCTGTCGCTGTCGTCACTGTTGATGTTTTCGTGGGAGATGCTTTCGTTGTCGTTGTCGTTGTCGTTGATGCTTTCGTTGTCGTTGCTGTCGTTGCTTTCGTTATCGTAGATGTGGACGGCACGGTGTTCCGTGGCGTCGTAAGCGCGGTTGAAACGCGTCATGAAGCGCAGCTGGCGTTCGTGGTACAAGTCGTTGGCGAAATCGTCGTCGTGACGGAACTGTTCAAGGACTTGCGATACATTGTTGCGGGCTGCGCCGGCCATGTTGCGGTTGACGACGACCAGCAGCGCGCTCTGCTGCGTGGAGGTGGTCAGCACAAACAGAAGCTTGCGCTCGAGGTCGGAAAGAAGCAGGTTTGTCGTTTCCAACGTGTGGGGAGCCGGGCTCGCGGGAGGGTCGCTTTTATCCATGGGTGAAGAAGAGTTTTGATCTGGATTCGCGTGCGCGAGAAATGCTGGTGGGATTGAATGGGAAATTTACAGAGACTGACTGCTGCGCAGTAAAATTATTGAGATGCACTTTGTGCTTTGATGTATTTGAGGAGAGAGTGTTGTGTTTTGGGATGGAGGTTTGGGATTTTTGGGGCCAGACCCGTCAATGTAAAACAACTGAGGCAGGTGCTTGCGTCGCGATGGCGCCATGTTGCAGGCCCTGGAGATTCACGTGAGATGGGGATGGAGTTGTCGTCGACGATGATTGGCCAGCACCCCTGGCACTGGCGCGCGCGGCGACGGCGCACGCGCCGCGCTTACAGCTTAACAATCCAGCCGTACACAAACAAACTTATATTTATCTTATTATAATGTAGATCTGTTGAGATTTATCGTTAATCCTTCTTTTTATTATACTATCTACTTCTTAATGACTTCATTGATCGCGTTGGCCAAGTATTCCACGTTGTTGTCGTTGATTCCCGAGATCGAGAATCTACCATCTTCAGTGGCATAAACAGAAAACTCGTTTCTCAACCGAATCACCTGTTCAGCACTCAAACCGGTGTACACAAACATCCCACGTTGTTTCAACAAATGGTCCCAGTTGTAGTTGCTCTTGTCCAATTTCTCATACAACTTCGAACGCACCGTGTTCAAACGACCAACCACAGAGTCCAAATCCTTCAACCAAGCAGAAAGAAGATCGTATTGCTCATCAAAGATAATTTCCACAATCTTAGATCCATGGATTGGTGGAGAAGAGTACATTGGTCTAATCAACTTCTTCAATTGCGATTCAACTGCCTTCGATTGCTCAGCAGACTCAGTAATAATCGAAATCGAACCGGTTCTTTCCCCATAAAGACCCATGTTCTTAGCAAAAGATTGACACAAAGCATAAGACTTGATCGAACCATCAACAACTAACTCGTTCAATCTTCTAATCAATCCAATGTCCTTGTATGGATCACCAGAAGCAAAACCTTGGTAGGCCATGTCAACCAATGGGAAAAACTTCTTTTGTTGCACAATTTCCAACACTTCATCCCATTGCTCGGCAGTCAAGTCCATACCGGTTGGGTTGTGGGCAATGGCGTGCAACAAGACGATGGAACCGTCTTCTTGTTCTTGCAACGATTGCTTCAACTTGGCAAAGTCCAAGTCATTCTTGGAAACATCGTAGTAGGCGTAGAATTGAGGGTCCAAGCCAGCATCCTTGAACACAGCAACATGGTTGGCCCAAGTAGGCTTTGGAACCAACAACTTCTTCGAGGAGTAGAAACGGTTGAGGAAGTCACCAATCACACGGAGAGAACCAGTACCGGAAATGGTTTGAGCAGTGACGATTCTACCGTCAGCAATCAATTTCTGGCCATTGGCGTCCTTGTTAGAGTTGTTGAACACAAAACTCTTGACGGCGTTCTGGAACGGCTTGGAGCCGGTAATACCGGTGTACTCCTTTTGAGTTTCGAGTTTGAGCAAGATTTCTTCAGCCTTCTTAACAGCAGGAAAGATGATTGGCTTACCGGCATTATCTCTGTATGCACCGACACCCAAGTTGATTTTGTTGGGGTTTGAGTCATTGACAAACGCTTCGGTGATCCCCAAGATCTTGTCTGGAGGAGCCAATGGGATTTCAGTCCATGATTGAAGTCTGCTGACCGAGGAGAATTGTCTAAGTGACACACTTGGCTTGACGTATCTGTACATTTTATTGAAAGGAATTAATTTAAGTTAGCCTGCCACGACAAAGATCGCCCGACTCACACCACTATTTATATAGAAATGCTCGGTTTGACAGGGAAAAATTCTTCCCAAACCGGCCACCACGTCCACCCCACCTTCGGGCCACTGGAACACGAGCCGCGGGCAAAATTTCCGGCAAGACAAAAGAAAAATAAAAGGGTAACAGTATCAAACAATTCCGTTTATGGAGTTAATGTCTGTTTAGAATACCATGGTCGATTGTGGATTCATTAACAAGGTCGAGTCGGTGACAATGCAGATACTTTCTGTCCCGTTTAGTGCCACACTTGACTCGGACCACCGGCGCCACGTGAATCATCAAATGAATCATCCTACCATTATGCAGGCAAAATACCGGTCTCGGTGCGACCGCATCCATTAAAAAAAAACAAAAAAAAGTGGAGAGAGCTTTCACGTGACTAATGCGATCGGACGAGTCTCACGCTATAAACTCCCATTTTTGTCTGGCCCGCAGGCGCCATCGCCAAATCGGGTTACATCGCGACTGGCGGAACTTATTTTCCGACAACCCTGCCAAACGGGTACCTCCGAAGATCTTCCCCCAAGAGAATTACGCAACATCATCTGACCCTGTGAATATGGACTTTGGGCGCACTTGTTTCTTGACACTAAAGTAGTAAACAACTAATTGGTTGTATAGTGTAGTGGTTATCACTTTCGGTTTTGATCCGAACAACCCCGGTTCGAATCCGGGTACGACCTTTTCTTTTTTGTTGTTTCCTTTTTCTTGTAATAATAAAATGACGTTAAGTCGTTTAAGTAATCTTACATGCCCTTGTGCTTCTACTTTCAATGTTCTTGTCTTTTTATTCTTTTTCCATTATGACCCTTGTCGTTTTGAATGTCTCTGATTTTGCGTGGTGGTTTGAGATGGCGTCACGTGATTTTTCCAGATGAGATGCACAAAATTATCATTAATTTTTCACGATAATAGTTCCCTAGCTATGATTAGAACTATGTAAGTATACCTAAGATCAAGCTTTAAAAAGGCAGTACTAACTCACAGAAAACCAAAGAACGCCCGTTCCAAAAGAGCATTAGCCAAAAAGGAAGCCAAGTTGGTGGAAAACACCAAGTCGGCCTTATTTGTCCCTGGCTCCAGCAGCAATAAGTTATTGCACGATGCCATGTGTGATTTGATGGCGTTGAAGAAGCCACATACCAAGAAGTTCTCTAAGAAGAACGAGATCAGACCTTTTGAAGACGCCAGCGAGTTGGAGTTTTTCAGTGAAAAGAATGACACTTCTTTGATGGTGTTCTCCACCCACAACAAGAAGAGACCAAACACCCTTATTTTTGCTCGTTTCTTCAACCACAAGGTGTACGACATGATTGAATTGTCGATACAAGACAACGTCAAGTTATTGCAGGACTTCAAGAAGTTAACCTTCACCATCGGATTGAAGCCAATGTTCACATTTAACGGTCCAGCCTTCGACTCTCACCCTGTCTACATGCACATCAAGTCGTTGTTTTTGGACTTCTACCGTGGAGAAGAAACCGACTTGCAGGACGTCGCTGGTTTACAATACATCATTGCATTATCTACCGGAGACATCGAAGACTCAAACGAAGATTCCACCAAGAACTTGCCATTGTTGCACTTCAGAGTCTACAAGTTGAAGACCTACAGATCGGGCCAGAAGGTTCCTCGTGTTGAAGTTGACGAAATAGGTCCAAGATTTGACTTCAAGATCGGCAGAAGAGTCACTCCAGCCCCAGAAGTCGAAAAGGAAGCCAACCAAAAGCCTAAGCAGTTGCAGGCCAAGGAGAAGAAGAACGTATCTACTGATTTTATGGGTGATAAGGTGGCCAAGATTCACGTTGGTAAGCAAGACTTGAGCAAGATGCAAACTAGAAAGATGAAGGGTTTGAAGGCCAAATATGACCAGGATAGCGATTTCGATAACGAATCGGAAGATTTTGAAGACTTTGAGCCTGAAACCAAGAAGCAAAAGGTCTAAATCGAGTGAGTTTGTACATTATGCATTAGAGAACAATACAATATACGTATATTACTGTAAAATAAAGATATTTCCTGCAGATTGTATGCGATGATGATTTTTTTCACAATTCACCAAAACCGAGTTTGTAAATAGTGAGCCTTCCAAGAAACACGCCTACTTAATTCCTTCTGTATTATGCTGACGTCTATCTTTAGGGCCAGAAAGCTGCGTCCTGAATCGGCACCGCCATCAGCTAATGTCACTGTGGAGTTTTCCGACTCCAACATTGCTGCCAAATCTGGCACGGTTGAATTAACCAAAAACAAACAATATTGTATGTCCAAGTTGCCAGCATTACCTCAGGTATTTGAGAACAATGTGATTAATGGCTACTCCGATAATGAATCCAAGTTCTCGTTGGTCATCAACGACAACTCGATCCATGTCTGGGGTTACAAATCCACCGACCCCACACCGCTCTCAATCCAGTTCCCAATAGACGAATCACCATTACTTCCGCTAGCCATCTTAACCAAGCCTTCGAGTGGAACACTGCAGGATCCTGGTTTGGTGATTATTGACTCTACAACAGGACATGTCAAGTTCTATGAAAGCGTTCAGCACGCCCCAGCTTTGGGCTTAATCAATAATAAACTCTTGGAATTATCCATTCCCATCAACCATGCCAAGGGAGAATACATCACATTAGCCGAAAATGTTGAACCTGCTGGTGTGGTGGTTGCTACATCATGGAAAAGATGTGTGTTGGTCTCCTTAAGAGATTACAAGAGCAAACCACAGTTGTCAAGCTTTGAGTTGATGGCTCCTTACAACTCCAGAAGTGGTCTCACAAGATTCTTCTTTAGTTCCACCGATGATGACGAAGTTAGAGACGAGATAGTCAGCATAAAATCCGGTAAGATAACCAATTACGGATTGACACAAGAGATTATTATTCTCGATTCATCTGGTTCGTTTAACTTCTTTACTTACCAATTAACTTCCGCTAACGGCAACCCATACATTGATAGAAAGAGATCTTACAATCAATCATTGATGGGAGCTCTTGAAAACAATATTGACGGCTATCTTCCAGGCTCAAGTTTGGATATCAAGTTCTTGGATTTGTGGCCCCTCTTACAATTAAACAACATCTATTTGGGATTATGCCACATTGATGAAGGTATCAGTAGAAACAGAAACCCGAACAAGAACTTGCTTTTGTTGACAATGAAGATAAATGAGACCGGTGTTCTCTTGACGGGATCCCACAAGCTCTTGAGATATGAACCCGAATCAATAATTTCCCTGACTAACAAACCAAAGTTATTCTTGCCAGCTCCAGGAAAAACTGCTTTTGTCTCGATAAACAACTCAGTCATTATTACCGATATTAACACATCTTACGTCGAATCTCAAAATACATTCTCTTTCTACAAGCCAAGATGGGAAGATGTGGTCAAATTAAAACCCTCTGTTGAAGTTATTGGTCACGGTTACGAGGACCAATCGGCCAACTCAAATCCTGCAATCATTTTAATTACAAAGAACTTTGGTGTGTTGAGGTTGGAAAGATTTCCAGAGTCTAGCTCCAATTCTGCCGAATCAACAGACGTAACCAATCCTTTCAACATTGTTAAATCACACATCGAACAAGCCATTTTTTACTCCAACTCGCAGGAGATTGAGTTTGACCTCACGGAAGATTTCTCTGAGCAGTTAATTGTCAAAGCAACTACTACTATTACTAACGAGATTGTTGACTCTACATCTCCATATTTGCCAGATTTCTTACCCTCGATTAGCGATTACTTGACCTTGAAGATCCAGTTATTACAACGTTTAATTGAGTTTTCTTTGAGAAACTTTTTAACCGCTTCCTCTGTCATTGTGCCCAATGTTGTTCAAAGTCTTGAAAAGATTGAAGTCACATTAAAATTGTGGACTTTGATCGATACTTCATCTCAACCTCGTCTCAAAGATATTTTGGAGTCGATCATCAAGGAAGCCAATTTATTCACTATTTCTGATACCGATGACATTATTCGCAAATTTGCGGGACATGGAGTAAATGCAATCAGTCAGATTCTTTCAGAATTTGTTGAGAAGTTGATTGTCGATGGCTTTTCGTTTTCATTCTTGACAGATTTGCTTGTCAAAACTCTCTACGAAGGAATTTTCATCAATGAAGGCAAATATGTTGTTCAATCATCGGCCAATATTCCAATTCACAAGCTCTGGATCTTTGACACAGCAATTTTGATTAGACTTGAAGAAGTCTTTGTTAAGGAGTTTGTAGACAACACAAACTTCATTGCTTCTACTGAACGACTGAACAATATTACCAAGTTGGTCGAAGTGCTATATTACTTTGTCAACAATGCTATAAATTACATGCAAGCAAATGAACTGTCCAACGAGCAACTAAAGGAATATGTCAGATGGTATAAGGTCCGCAAGTATTACTGGATTTCTGCTCTTCTCCAGCAAGGATTATCCAATGAGGCCATCTTGATTGCTGAAAAATACGGTGACTTTGCATCGGTGTCGCAAGTTTTGGAGTCGGAAAAGATTTCAGTTACTGAGAAGTATGGAATTGATAGTGCTGAACATGATGAGCTCCGCAAGAAATACGCTTACTACTTTGACACCTTCAAGTATGAGTTTGCGAAGAACCTCTACGATTATTATTTGAAGAATGATCAAGTTCAGCCATTGTTGTTGGATTTTACCGACTACAAGCATTACCTTAAACAATATTTGCAAGAAAACACTAAGAAGACTGGAAATGTTTCCTGGATACGTTATTTGTTGGACCTGGAATTTGACAAGTCTTCTGAAGTCCTTGTAACGGCAGCGGAATCTGGTGTCAATGATGATATCAGAAACAAGGAATTGAAGTATTCCCTTGCGAAATTATCTGTGTTGGCATCTAGAGCAAGAAACTTACCAGTATCTGAAGATTACTTGCACGAGTCTGAGAATAACCTTATTGGTATTCGTAGTCAGAAGAGACTTTATGAAGCATTGATTAAGAATTACAATAGTGAAAAGCATTTCTTGAAGTTGGATACTACTTTAAATAACTTTACCAACGAGTCCATTGACTACAAGGTTCGGAAGGATCTTCTCCAGCTGAGCTTTGAGCCATTTTCCAACAACAAACAGTTGACTCCAATTAACTTGATAAATATGTTGACGGTGATCAAGCCTTCGGTGTTGAAACAGGGCTTTTCTGATGCATTACAAATAGCAGCTATCGTGACTAACGATAAGTTATTTGTCTACTTTTCACGTGTTGTCTGGCTCCGGGCCTTGACTATTGGGGACAATTGGTCTATTCTCGATAGTGACAAACTCAAGTTGTCGACCGATGAGGATATCAAGCACAAGATACGGGAAACCGTTCTTTTTAAGACATTGAATGAGATCAAATTGAACGGCAAGTTGGTTGAGCAATTGGATATTCTCGTGGCTGAGGGAGAATTGAATGATGAGGACGAGGATAGTTTGGTCCTTCGTGATTTCAACCAAGCCTTGCTTGAAAAGTTACAAGAGCTCAAGAAAAAGTATAACTTCAGCTCATGGGTGGATTCCATCAAACAGGAAGTGAAGCAATCACTTTAGATATGTCATAATAGAAAATTAGTATACTGTTTAATTTTGCGTCGCGACTTCTGTCTCTTCCTCTTCCTCTTCCTCATCGTCCAATTTTATTCTTACCAAAGGTTCAGGCAAGGGGGTTTTTGTTTCGTAATCCTTCTCAGTATATTTCATTAGTCCCAACGATGCAAGTGAGATTGATTTTACCACATTCTGCCAATTGGCCAATATGAGTGCTACGCTTTCGGTGCCTTCTTTCATGGTCTCAAATTTGTCTCCTACTTCTTCCAAATTGTTGGCAAGGTCTTCTGTAAGTTGACGGAATTCCTGAAGCATTTCCAAGTCAGCACGCTTCTCAAGAATCTTCTGGTAATATATGTTCTTCAGCATCTTTCTGTGTTGACGTTAATATTCGCGTAGATGACGTGGAGTAAGTTTGTTTTGTTTGAATGTTTTTGTACCACTGATTCCATCTGGATAAATTTTTGTGTAATGTTTATACTTCAAAAACAAACCACAACTACAAATCTACAACAACACAAACTACGACGATGGCACGCAAATCAACCGACTTTGCTCAGTCATTGTATCAGTTTCAGAAGTCTAAGAAGTCCAAAAGTGGATTGAACATCAAGGAGGCCAAAAGAACATACCTGCAAAATACCGACGGAACTTTTACAAATGCAACCATAGAATATTCACAACAAAATCATGAGTTGGCTAGAAGTAACTCAGTTATGTTGACTAGAATCAACGAGCTTGAAGCACAGGTCTCTGAACTAGCACACGAAAATAACAGATTACGAAAGAATGATATGGAGTCGAAGTGGGATAGGATCGAATCATTGGTGATAGACAAAGTAACTGAGCTCTTTGAGACAATGAAGCAGGTAAGAGACGAAGAAGGATGGCCCAGGAACACAAGGTTGGATGCACTTCAGTCAGGACTCGTGACCTCTACACCTATCAGTGAATCTGTACTGGACTTTGAACTTGGAGAATTGGCGTTCGTTCAAGACGATTCAGAAAAGAAGATCTCCACAATATTGGAGGAGGATACAAAAGATATTGAAGAGGAGATCGTAGAGCCCGAAAATAAGATTAAGGAGCAAGTTATCCAGAAATCTGAAACTAGACAAGTTAAAGTGGAACCAGAGGTCAAGGAAAGACCTCGTCGTAATACCAAAAAAGTGGACTATAAGCCTATACCTCTACGTGCCAAAATGAGGCGAGAATCTGTCAAATTAATGGATGCTGTTGGAGACAATGTCCTCATAAATTACGCAGTAACTAGCAAGAAAGAGCCCAAAGAACGTAAAGCTCTTCGAGACGTGACAAACACCGCAACCAAGTCCAACTCTTCCAAGATCGCCGTGTTTAATGATGCCCAAAAGGACGATTTATCTGTATTTGATTTCGAGGAAAAGCGGCCAGACTCGGTGTATATTGGCAGTCGCACCGCCAAGAGGCGCAAGAGACATACCATGGTATAGAATTAGACACTCATTTTCATCTTGATTGGTCCGTATGGATTGTAGTCTGAAATCACAAAGTCCTCAAACTTAAAGTCATCAATGGACTTGATTTCATTCTTTCTCTCTTCCTTGATATGCAATTTGGGGAAATCGCGTGGTGTTCTGGTCAACTGTTCTTTCAAGGCATCAATGTGGTCTAAGTAGACGTGGGCATCACCCATAGTATGGATAAATTCGCCACAGTCCATATCAACAATGTGGGCTATCATCTTTGTGAGCAATGCATAAGAGGCAATATTGAATGGAACGCCCAATCCCATATCACAGGAACGTTGGTATAATAAGCACGATAACTTGGGTCTTGATGAAGGTTTCTGTTGTTTGATGGTGTTTGATTGAGGCTGGTTTTCTGGGAAACTCACGTAAAACTGGCAAAAGACGTGGCATGGAGGTAAGGCCATTTTGGCAAAGTCTGGAGGGTTCCACGCCGACATGATGATACGACGGTCGTATGGGTTTGTCTTTAACTTCTTGATAACATCCTGGAGTTGGTCAAAGCCCTGGTTAGAGTAGTCTGCATCGCAATCAGTGTATTCAGCCCCAAAATGACGCCATTGAAATCCGTAAACAGGACCCAAATCACCCTCACGGCGATCGGTTAAGCCAAGCGAGTCGAGGTATTCACGCGAGCCGTTGCCTTCCCATATCTTGACACCTTTTTCGGTAAGCTTCTTTGCATCGGTACAGCCTTCAACAAACCAGAGAAGCTCGTGGATGATCGCCTTGGAGAAGACTTTCTTGGTGGTTAATAATGGAAACACGTCGTTTTCCAAGCTGAATCTGAGTTGTGGAGGTGCAAAAAGCGAACGTGTTCCGGTTCCTGTACGGTCAGGACGATGTTCACCTTCATCGATGATATGTTGGCAAAGATCGAGGTATGCCTGTTCGGATTTGTTGATTGATTGAGTCATGGTAGACGCGTCTGGGTGCAAATAAAAAAAGTGTGGAAAAAATGCGTGGTTTCGCGGTGTTGGATTTTATTTCGATGTCACACTCCAAGATTTGATCTCAAACAAAATCTGCCGCACTAATGTAGTTCGACAAATATTAAGCGGTCTGAAACGGGGTACTGAATAAGTTAAAAATACAAAATGATTGGAAAACCGAACCGAAAAAAATTATCTGAATGGAATAGCAACATAATGTTGTTATTAGATTGCTTTGCCTTCATGTGCCCACGTGTAAAAATCTTTCCCTTGTGGTAATTAATGGTGACTACTCTTTTTTGCTTCACCTTCCGTATAATTTTGACGACAGATTTTGACAAAGTTACGGAGTTTCTTTATTAGGTTTAGGATGGACTTGACCTTGAATTCAGTCTTGAAATGATCATTTTACTTCTACATTTCCATTTTTATGAAATTTATGAAATTAATTAATTTTTAAAAATTGAAAACTTGTATTTATTCTAAATTATTCTTATCAAAAAATTACTTAGAACCAAAAACAGCATCAGAAGCCTTTTGGAACACAGACTTATCCTTGTCTGGAGTAGCATCGCCAACGGCATTGTCAACGGTGTCAGTGACCTTGTCGGAAGCTTGTTCCAAGGTGGACTTTTGAGAGTCTGGCTTGACTGCGGAACTGATCTTGTCGGAAACGTCTTTTCTACCTAAATCGGACATGTTAAATAATTGTTAGTTGATTGTAAACTGATGAATACAATTTTAATGGGAGAATGGACCCCTATTTATAGTGATTTCTCGAGGAATTAAATTCGCCACACATGCCACTGGTAGCAACAGTTTTGAGCCATTAACCACCACCATAACAAAATCCCCACCAAATTGGGCGAAAGTGCGCATTGACGTCAGCCATGATCATTCATTTGCTATACAAGATTCATCCAAGAAATATATTTGAACCACTTAGGCTCTACCAAAATTGCCTGTGACGTAGCTATGACGGTTTCTGGCTTGCCATCCGGATGAATAGTCAGCAATGTTCCTTCAATAACCACCTTACGTCCTCGTGCTTCAATTACGTTTGCTCGCAACACAACTGTACTATTGGGCGGAGCCTGATTCTTGAAATTGATCGAAAGTTTGGCAGTGACACCCTTCTTAGATGGAACCAATGGGAATCCTGCCGAACATAATCCTTCATCCAAGATGGTGGAGACAATTCCATTGTGGATCTGACCATCTTCCGAGACCAACTTGTCTCCCAAATGGTAGAATGCGGTTAACTCGCCCTTGCTTTCGTCGAGGAACACGATGGGATCGATTTCGTTAAGATCAGGACCGAACAAAATTCCGGTTCCAATGTAGTTTTCGCGATGCTGGTTAGGAAACGTCTTGCTGCTGTTGAACTGGGTGTAGAGAGGGTCCTGGCTTAGCTGCTTGTACAAGCTACTCAGCTCGATCTGGGCCACCACGGATTCGTTGATGTAGTTCAATTTACGTTCGGCAAAACTCTTTCTCCAGTTCACCGGAAACACGACCGCTCCAAGCCCAAATGCAATGATTGGAACCGTAGTTCTTACAAGTCCTCTAATCATTCTTGGTATGTTCTTAGGTGTTAAATTTTTTATATAAACCTAAAAAAGATGGGGTCGAAATTGCAAGGTATTGCATGCAGGCCACTATACCCCATACCTCTCTACAAAGTCGTCGACATTATCTTCCGCTGAGGTCAATGCCGGAGTGTTCAGCAATCAGTTGGACCAACTTTGGAGGATTGAGTCCAACAATAGTTTCCAACTTTTCGCCATCCTTAAATAAGAGGATCGTTGGCATGGCAGTAACTCCGTGTTCCATTGCAGTATCCTGGGCGGCATCGACATCGACTTTACCGAACTGAACCTCAGGAATTCTTTCTGATAAAGTGGCAAGTATTGGCTCGAGTGCCTTACATGGTGCACACCAAGTAGCGTAAAAATCAATCACCGAGACCTTGTCGGGGTTTGCGACAAACTTTCTGAACTCACTCAAGTCGACAAGTTCCTTGACGTTACTCAGAGAGACAGTCGAGAGTGGTCTGAAGTAGTTCCTGGGAGTCATTATGGCTCTCAGACGTATAACGGGATTGCAGAGAGTACGCAACATTGTTTTTGAATTAGTAATAGAAATGAATGAGAATGATTTCCCAGGTTTTGAGGAAACCTTAAAGAAATCGATGAAGATTATGTAATAAAGTATTCTTGCTAAAATGTGATACAAACTTGAATTATTACCAGGTTCATTCACAGTTATTGTATTAGCTATGTAGTCTACTTCTTCTTGTTGGAAGTCGAGTTCTTTGGCAATTCCTTGACGTAAGGAATGAACTCTGGCTTGCCAGGAATAAATGGTCTCAAGACCTCAGGAACAACCAAACCGTCTTCCTTTTGGTAGTTTTCCAAGATACAACACAAGGCTCTTTGGGTAGCAGACAAAGTAGAGTTCAAACAGTGGACGTACTTCTTCTCAGTCTGGTTCTGTTGCTTGATACCACATCTGATTTCCAAGTTACGCGACTGGTAGTCGGTACAGTTGGAACACGAGACCAATTCCTTGTACTCTTCTTGGAATGGGAACCAAGCTTCCAAGTCGTACTTCTTGGCAGCAGCGTTGTTCAATTCACCGGAAACAATACCAACCACACGGTATGGCAAGCCCAACGACTTGTAGAACTTTTCTGACAAACCAATCATTCTGTCAAACTCTTCCCAGGACTTTTCTGGCTCGGTCAACACAAACTGTTCGATCTTCTCGAAAGCGTGGACTCTGAAGATACCCCAAGCATCCTTACCGTGAGAACCAGCTTCTCTACGGAAACAAGAAGAGTAACCGGCGTATCTAACTGGTAATTGTTCGGCTGGCTGTTCGAACCATTCGTTGGTGTGGTAGGCCGAAATTGGTTGTTCGGAAGTAGCAATCAAGTACTTTTCGTCGTCACCGTCGGTGACCTTGTACAATTCTTCGTCAAAGTCGGACAATTGAGCGGTCTTGGCCATGACTTCCTTGTTCATCATCACAGGAGCTTGCAATGGAATGTAACCATTTTCAGCCAAAAAGTGCAACCCGTAGTTGATCAAGGCCTGGTTTAAGAAGACACCGTAGTTTCTCAAGAAGTAACCACGGTGACCGACAATTCTGACACCTCTTTCTGGGTCGTAACCGTCCAATCTCAACAAGATTTCATGGTGAGATAAAGTGGCTGGAGCACCGGTAGCGGCAGCTACCTTCGAAACCTCATAGTTTTCTGGGATCCAGGTACGGACCAATTCGTTGTTGGCTTCGTCCTGGGAGTCGACGACCGATGAGTGGACGATGTTACCGACTTGGTTGACCTTGTAGCGCAAGTCAGCGTCAGCCTTGGCTTCTTCGTCAATCAACTGTTTCTTTTCAGCGGTGAGCTGATCCTTTTGAGCCAACAACTCGGTGGCATCTTCCTTGGCCTTGAACTTCTTACCGATATCCTTTTGGACAAGGTTGATTGCCTTGTTCTTAGCGTCCAAGTTGAATCTGATTACGGTCCAGTTCTTGTAGTCCGCAATAATTTCGTCGACTAATTCAACGGAGGCACCTCTCTTTCTTTGAGATTCCTTGATCTTGTCGGGTTCGCCGCCCTTTTCGACGAGAAATGCGTTAATGTCCAACATTGTGTGTGATGACTTGACGGTTAACGTGTTTCAAATTTTTTTTTTTCAAATCTTTTCAAAAAGTCGCACATGTCGCGTGTCGTGGTGGTGTACCACCAAACCAAACCAAGACTTAAGGGTAAATGCAAGGGTTGTTGTGGGACCGAATGGCGGGCCACGTCTCGCCGCTCGAGTTTGCCACCACGGTCACGGAAACACACTACTCGTTGTTACAGCAGAATGCACGGTACAACGTGTTCCCTGTGAACTGCCACCGCAATGCCACGGTGAACAGTCTCGCGATGGAGCGTCAGGAGTACCAGTACCTTTTGAGCGGGTGTGCCGATTCGTCGATCAAGTTGTGGCATGTACGGCCGGCAGACCATGTAGATACCAAGCACTGGTCGGAGCGGGACACCCACGACTACGACGAGCCGCTCAGCACGTATTCTGCCGTGGCGACAGTGCCGCGCAAGTCGGTGCACCAGTTCGGCGTGTCACTGGTACACTGGTGGCCAGCCGACACCGGGATGTTTGTGCTGGGTTCCTTTGACCATACTGTACGGATATGGGACACCAACGAGCTTTCACCGGTGCATACTTTTGATTTGGAGCAGCGCGTGTATGCTCTTGATATTGCTGCTGAGACTGCGTTGGTTGCAGTTGGCAGCGACCAGCCGTTTATTCGTCTTTTGGACGTCCGATCGGCAGCCGGTGCACATACGTTATCTGGACACAAGGGGATGACGCTCTGTGTCCAATGGCACCCGCAAAACCCGCATCTTCTTGCGAGTGGTGGCTACGACGGTGAGACCAAGATCTGGGACGTGCGGCGGGCGCAGAGCTGTTTGGCGCGCCTCGATATGTTGCGCACCAATACGCTGACAACCGCTGCGGCAAGCGACAACCTCACACGGGCATCAGTAAAGGCACATCTGGGTCCTGTGAATGGATTGGTGTGGGACGATAGCGGCACGAGCCTTATCACGGCAGGAAACGACGATAAGGTGCGGGTATGGGACATGGCAGCGTCGCTCGCGCCGCCAGTGAACCGGTTGGTGAATTTCGGGCCGCTCACGCGCAACAAGTTCCCGCAAACAATGCCGATGCTTCTTAGCCGTAAGAACGAGAGCGAGTTGCAGTACTTGCTATTTCCTTCTGACAATGGCGATCTCTATGTGTTTCGTACTGTTGACGGCAAAATGGTGTCGCGGCTCTCGCGGCGTGGAACCAAAAATACCGGCCGCACCACCGCCATGGCGAGCGCAGCACCGTACTCGGCCACATACTACTGTGGCACGATTGACGGTGAGATTCTTATATGGTCACCACATTGGGAAACTACAAACGTAACAATGTAATATAAAAAAAAACCACCGTCATTTTTAACGAGACTTTGAACCGGTGAAGGGTGTTTCTTTCTCATTGCCTCAAGATTTGTAGGAAACCTTTTTTCTCTGGTCAAAATCATCACCAAATTTCTACTCGTTAGTCCAGTAGCCATGAAATTGAAGCTACAGGTGGTGCTTGTTCCGGTTGGATCCCGTGATATATCGACGGCAGATATTGACCGTCAGGATACCAAACGGTTCCTCCACTTGTGTGAACCGCACACGACGCTCGAGGTCGTCCAACACGATATCATCGGACGCTACAAGAAATTATACCCTTCCGAAGACCCGCTACAAATCATTTGTCTCCAAGACAACCAGCTCTGTGACTTGGATTATGAATACTCCGTTGAAGACGTGTTTCTGTCCGGCGACATCCTCCGTGCTATTGTCGCTAACGCCTTCTCGCAGCAGGACTACTCACACCTCCAGACCCCAGCAAAACCTCCCCCCTCTTCAATTGTCCAGAGCACACCGCTAGTGCTGGCAGCTCCGGTGCTTGTCCAAGAAAAAGAACCACCCTCGGGTCGTAAACGCACCCAGGATTACTTTGACACCAAAAATACCCAGCTTCCCACCAAAGAACTCGTGGTGAAGAAACAACGCTTGTCGAAAAAGGTCGATACTCGTAACGTATCGCTCCCAGCACCCGAACTCAGTCCAAACCACGCAATTCCAATCAAGCCAGCAGCAGCTGAATCAGCCAGAAGCAACCGCATCACATCGGGAATGCTCGATGTACCACCCCACACCCACCACGAACGCTTGGATATCACCAAGAAATTGCAGCAAGAAGCTTCGATTGTCGATGATATTAGTTCCTCGAGTCTCAGCAGTGACAACTTGGACAACGACGAAACGTACGTCGATGCTGCTGAAGCCAACGCTCCGCCACCAACGTCGTCACTCGATCTGTCTGAACCTTCTGCATCCTCGTCAGATGGCTCGGAGGAAGAGTTCGCTGCCGTTGACGAACACGAAGACACGATTTCCAAGGCAGAAATCATGCTGATTTTCAAAAAGGGCATCACAGAAAACAGCTTTGTAGAAAGCTTGAAGCAGCCGACAGTTGACCCTAAAATTGTCCGCGAACTATCCATAGATATGGTCGATTCCTCCATTCTTACGTCACGAAGACCTCGAGTAGCAGCCGTGAATGCTACATCGAAATTTAGTGGCCAACAGTCAAACAATAACGGCCACAACACGCGAAGTAGCTCCAACGCTTCGAAATCACCTCCAGCAAAACCAGCATTGGAAAAACTGTCTCAAGCTGAACCTGCTGTAAAGGACACAACTGCAACTGCAGTCACCAAGACAACCAAAGAAACGCCACCCACCAAAGAAACGATATCCAAAGAATCAACTCCACTTCCATACGAAGCAACCAATTCCGATCCTGTCAAGGCTCCTCAACCTGTCGCTCGACAGGAACCGGTTGCCAAAAAGCCCCAACCACAGATCAACCAGGTAAAAAAATCAGCACTGGCCTCTCCTCAACCTGTGGCCGTAACTAAACCAACTACATCTGCTCCAAAGGGAGTGAATGGGAAGATACCCATTTCAGAGGTACCCAAGAACCAAGACTACTTGAAGCATTTGTTGGAGCGCATGAAAGACTTTGAGCAGAAGTTCGAGGCTATTCCATCGAAGTTACTGGAAGTGAGTATGCTTGACTTGATTCCACCACAAGAGTCTGTACTTGGTATCCCCAACTTTGTACCGCACGTATACTTTTCCGAGTTCATCAGGAAATCTATTGCCGAAAAGCCAAAAGACTCAATTGAAGCTGAATCTGACTCGCAAAACACAGCTGAACCAGATATCTCTCCGGAAGCTGCAGCCAAACAGGAAGATCCAGTTGTTTCTTTGGCGGCTACGGAAAAGCAGGAAGATCCAATTGCCTCTCCGGCAGCTGTAGCCAGACAGGCAAGTCCAGTTGTCGAAACAGATGTTGCACCAGAAGATGACATTGTTGTTGTAAGTGTCAAGCAAGTTCCAATCAAGCCTCCTACTCCAAAAGAGGCCACACTGACAGCTGAACCACCAAAACAAGCTCTTACATCGCCAGCGAAAATGGAAATCACAAACTCAGATGGCCCAAGTATTTCCGCAAAGGGCAGCTCTAAGTCAACCCCATTATCAAGCCCTGCACCGGCTGAAGTAGTCAAACCACCACCACCACCTGTAGACATACAAGCATCAGAAGTGGCCCCACCACGGACAAGAGAGGAAGTTATAGAAAGTCCTAAGAAGATGCCACCTACCAAACCAGTCGATAACGGCGCAATCAAGAAACCGTCCAAGCCTGCGTTTGATATTGCTGCTAGTCAGAGTTTCAGCCCTGCAAAGCTGTCGGAACTGAATTCCCCCATGAGGACACCTCTTCGTGTACCGGGAGGCCCTGTTTCCAGATCGAAAGCATTGACGGAACACGATAAGATCAAAGAAAGAGCGAAACAGAAGGAACTTTGGCTGGCCCGCCCTTCTCAACAGCGGGAAATAAGCGTGCTTAAACGTAAATTTGAGGAATCTTCCGACGATAGCGACGACTCGTCAGATTCGGAAAATGAAAGTACCAAACGGCCAAGGTTGGTTGTGTCCACCCCCTCTCTTCAAAAAGCCAGGTCAGTTTCTGCCCAAAGTGCGTTGATATCCAAAACGATTCCAATGACTCAAGTCAGGACACCATCGGCCAGTGTGGTGAAGACCATAGCCACTCCGAAGACGGAGCCTCCACCGATGGTGAGGGCTCCCAGAGCAAAGCCTACAACAAGACCATTGAACAAAATCAAGAAGCCAATTCTAACTTCTTTGGAGGATCTTGTGGCGCGTGGTGTTCCAGAAGTCCGTGAAAGCAGTGTGGAACCACAGACGAAGAAGTCAGGTCCGGTTTCCAAAAAATTTGAAATCGAAAGCAGCGATGACAGTGAAAGTAGCAGCGATGAAAGCAGCAGCAGCAGTAGCAGCAGCAGCGATGACAGTGACGATAGCAGTAGTGACGATAACTCTTCGAAGTTCCTCAGTCTCAAGAAAACTACAGCCAAACCAAAAAAGAACAAGAATATTTTTGCTCGTCGTAAATAATCACCTATAGAATCAATACAGTTAAAAAAATCATATTCTATCCTCCAAATCCTCCTGGGGAGAATTTGTCTTTTGCTTAGCCAAATCATGGTCGACCGCCTTAGCTTCGCGCTAGCTAGTGGCCTTAGGTTTACGTGCAATACACCTACCCATAACACCGGTGGTCCAGCTAGCATAAGTTATGTCTGGAGGAAGAGTTCTGGTTATTGCCTT
This sequence comes from Teunomyces tritomae, assembly GCA_030568455.1. Classification (NCBI taxonomy): domain Eukaryota; kingdom Fungi; phylum Ascomycota; class Pichiomycetes; order Serinales; family Debaryomycetaceae; genus Teunomyces; species Teunomyces tritomae. Next base: position 413,926 of record JAJMFZ010000005.1, read on the forward strand.
CACGATACTGGAATAAATATCGTTCACGAACTTCTCAGCAACCTGAGGCAGCTCTAGAAACAAGGCACCGACATATCCCTCGAAAAAGTCCGCGAGAAATTCTTCCTCGTACATTCTAGTTTCTTCTGCATCCATATATGGGTGTGACTTCCCAGTGATATAGTAAGGAACGTACTCATTTGCAATCCAGTTGTTAAGAATATCATCCTTTATGCCACTGTGCAAGTTGTATACCATTGTCAATTTGGATAAAACGGTATTTGTGATTAACATAGTTTTAATCAAATGATAGATATTGGAGTGAATCTTGTCGGCGTCATTGGAGTAAATCTTGTACAATAGATTAGAAGATTCTCGGGCAACAAAGAAGTCACCAAGACCGTCAAGGAACGAAAGCTCGTATCTTATCACGTTATATGATTTGGGATCTAAGTCATAACCCAAAGATAAAAACTTTTTTGCAACCGAGTGACTTGGATTCAAAAGGCCACGATAAGATTCCTTATGCAAGAAAGCTTTTGCACGCAACTCACGGTTACGTATACGAGGCAATGGGGGTAAGAATATTTTGTTATGTTTTGTCTCGTGGAGTGTGATGTATTTAAGTTTATCACTGTATAACAGATCGTCGAATTCAACTGCCAGGCAGTAATTCTTGAACACCTCCATGATTTCCTGCTCATGGGGTTCCTGGATATGTTTGAGTGATAAGTATGCTGGGTTCCTTGTTTCCAAATAAATATAAATTATCTCATCAATGAAATGATCAACGTCCTGGTTGATTAGCTGGAAATAAGCAGGTAAGATATACAACCATTTGTTAGCTGCAACATTATCCTTGTACGCAGTTAACTTCTGTTCGTCGATAGCTTCACCAATCAATTTTCTCAACTTCCTGGCGGTTGCTGAGTCCAGATTCAACTCCTTACGAAGAAACGTGGTCATGTCATGTACCACTGCCTTGATTGCACCTGCACCGCCAGCGAATAACAAATTGTTAAGTCTTCTGTAGGACTTAAATCTTAACAAATCGGCTCCTAAGTTGCAAAGATGGCATTTAATCCAAGGAGTTGCTAAAAGGGAATTAAGCTCGTGGGACCCAAAGAGGTCAGAATTCAGGGTTGCCATACTGGTCCTAGCTTGTGTGGTAATTAGTCTTGTGGTACTTCTTATCATTAGATACGAGTTAGGTTATATATTGAAGTGTAATGTTACAAATGAGTCACGATGATCATATATAGATTATTTCGTTTTGGGGCACGTTTGGGGATGGGGGTATTTACGAGTACCCTGCCGCGGAACCCTTGGGGTTTCCGCGTTCCAGGTGATGACGCACCTAGTAATACAGCTTTGCCTTTCTACTAACTAGTCTAAACTAACACGTTAAAATTGAACTTCTTTTTGAAGTTCAAAGTAGACATATTCACGTATTACTTGTCTGGTTCCATGCATGTCACTTTCTTATCAGAGCAACGAGTCATTATTTTTTTTTTTTGCACTCATATTCTCAGGTTTACTTTTCGCAGCCTGCGCGCCCAGACATATCTTTCCTTCCAATGACACAACTTCAACACTAAAGAATCATGACCAATTGGTAGTACGATGTCGGACTTAGAACAAAAATTAAGCCCACGAATGTTACAGATGTAGCACAATGCTACAGAGATGGATCTTGATCTAAAAAGAGTAGCCATACAATGTGACAAATTCAGTAATCTTTATGCTTGTTGAATGGTTAGTATTTTTATACATTTTTAACAATGCTAGATGTCCCAATAGCAACATTTCTGAACTGGAAGTTACAAAGTTTCAAGCCCAGCAATTGCTCAGAGCTCCCGTCTACAAATGACGTGTTTTTTGCGGCCACAAGTACAAAAACAAAGCTGATCGCACACTGGATACTAAGGATTATGACTCACATGGTGGGGTAACTTAACGTAGAAGGTATTAGACGTAAACCTCATCCTCTATATCATGTTGAAAGGTACTTACCCTATTAGTTTAGCATGTACAGATTACGAAACTTCTGTTATACAACAAGATGCCTGCGTAGCGTAATGGTTAACGCGTTTGACTTCTAATCAAAAGATTGCGGGTTCGACTCCCGCCGTGGGTTCTATTCGCGGTTTTAGCTCAGTTGGGAGAGCGTCAGACTGAAGAGATTCAGTCACAGTTAATCTGAAGGTCCTGTGTTCGATCCACAGAAATCGCATATTTTTTTTATCTTTTTAAGGTATGGTTTCATCTACAACAATCGTTGTGGTGGGCTGATGGAGTTTTATCTGTACTTTTTAAGACACGTTTTTAAATTTACTATATTAAATTAATGCTACATCTTATAAACTATGCTAATGCTATTCTAAATGATTAGATACAAACTCTCTTAAGTCGACGAAATGTTGCTTCAAGAAGTTGTGGGTAACAAAGTCTGAGAACCCAATTTTAAAGTTGCAGAGATAAAGAAATCCCATTTCTATTTTAAATAACTCCTTGGTCGAAACACCACCAACTGTCGAGAATGCTTTCTGTTTCTGGTAAACATCTTCCAAACTTTTGGTAGAACATCTAATGGAAGCTAATATGAGGCGGTACACGTTATTGTTGGTTAATGGAATTGTACCAAAAAGGACGCAGAGCTTGAAGAGCATCAGCGCCGAATGAATGTATGACGAAACGGAAATTGAAGAAGAATACGTCTGAATTCGAAGCAAGAATTGTTCTACAGACAAAGATGGAACCTTTGCGAGGGTAAATGTCTTGATGAGTTGAGGGGACTGAGTTGATGCACCTTGCGTTCGGTACTCCTCACGGAAATGTTCCTTTGGGCTGGCTTTTTCTGATAACTCAAGAGAAGTATCTTGCACAAGATCTTCAATTGGAATATACGGTCCTTCTTCGTGTTCATGGAGAGAATCAGGTGTTGTCTGTCGATAGATACCCTCTTCGTCATCTCTAAAATTGTCTTTCATCTGGCTATTAAGCTTCGCAAACTTTAAAGGCGGTGGTGACAATGGAGAGTCTGAGTTTGAAAGCTTGGTAACTTTGATACTTTCATCATTATGCAAGGAAGAGATGCTGGGTTCATCGGAGCTGGGTAATGAAGGGATTGGAATTGGTGATGTGGCCTGTTGAGGAAGAGATTGCGGGGAATCTGGGGTAAGATCATAATACTTTTGAAGTTGTTGTTGTCTAAACTGTTGGAATAAGACTTCATTGGCATGTAATCGTATCATATCTTCTAGTGTTGTGCATAGCACTCGTAAAGCGTGAAATGTATGGAACTTATTGATATCCTTAATATCGTGTTTAATGTCAAATACCAATTCGTCCATATTGACCTCATCAAGAGATACGGGGTCATCCACAAACGTTTCCTGCGGGCGTTTCAATGGTATTTCTGATATATCCTTAACATACGCCATTTGACACGCTGGTACAGTATGCGAGAGAGAGAGCGAGAGAGAGAGAGTCCGAATCAGGCTTCTAGTCTTTCGCAAAACGAAATCATATGCCCAAATCGGTAAACGCACGTCAATTTTATGATTGTTACGTCTCCGATATACGACATCTGGGTGAATGGAAGGGCATGATGCCGAAAACGAGACAAACAAATAAAAGTCTTACAGTCGATATTGTTATTTTTCTTTGTATGTGGAGTTGATTTTGCGGTTCAATTGTGTATGACGTAAGAGTTGTTTATTTTGGTAAACATCGGGCTATGTCATGGCTTGTGTTGCTTAGGTACTCAGAGGAGGCTTCTTAGTCAGCTAGTGTATATGATGAGATATTATAAATGCCGAGTAAAGAAATGACTACGAGTTTTAAATATGCATAAGGCTTAATAATGTGGCATACTTACCACCAGACCAGACTAAACGCAACTAGGTTTCGCTGACATAACAGCGACCAAGTGACGCGGCTCTCAATCGCGGTGGCGCGTGTCGCAACCACCAATTTTATATGTGTGAAAAATATTTACTAATATTTCCTGCACTCGCACTAATCAAAACAAATACCCACCGTAAAAATAGCACTAGTAGTTACATATGTGCACTGAGACAGGCTGTGCTTCCCCCCCAACCAAGAAAAGTCAGCTAACATGAAATATTGCTCAAGATATGCAAGATCAGGCTGTGTGTTTAATCAAAATACCTGTCTATTCTGGACTTAAAGTTTCCTAATTCGGAATCATTCCGATCCCCTTCTTTTTCCAAGACATTTGTTCTGCGCCACTCATATCTCACCCCTGCCCCTTCGTCCTCCTTCGAAAAAGTCTTCCCAGCCTGCTTCCACATAACAACCGTCAGATCCCAGAACAAAAAATATTGCACTGCGGAAAAAAAAAAACTAAAAAAAAAGAAATCTCAAAAAAGAGAGGACTCTGATTTTCCCTTCAAAACAACGCTTTTTCTTTTACCTTTATATCTTGACGAAGTTACATTCGCTTGGTGATCCCTTTTCCAACATCTCCTAACTACAAGCTGAAAGATGTTGGTGTTGCACAAACTTTTTACGTTTGTCACGTTGGTCTTTTTGGCTGCTTCCGCCGAAGCCCGTAGGCTCCTTTCGGCTACATCCTTAGTGACATGTATGGAAAACTCACAGATCAGTCCGTCATATTTTAACGTCACATTCAACCCAGATAACAGAGCTTTAAGATACTCTCTTGATTTGAGTACCACAATCCTGAGTTTCATCCAAGCAGAAGTGCAAGTTTTTGCCTATGGTTTCCTCGTCATTTCAAAGAAGGTTGATCTCTGTGATTTAAATTGGAAACAGTTCTGTCCCATGTATCCAGGCCACTTACAGGTCGAGTCCATTGAATATATCTCCGACAAATATGTCAATCAGATCCCAGGTATTGCCTATACCGTCCCTGACATCGACGCTGTTGTTAAGGTTCTCGTGATCGACAAACTGACAAATGAGACCATCTCATGTTTGCAGTCAACCTTCTCTAACGGAAAGACAATTAGTCAGACTGGTGCCAAATGGGCTACAGCAGTGGTTGCCGGGTTGGGTCTTTTGATTGCTGCCTTATTATCCACCTTCGGAAATTCGAATGCCGCCTCCCACATTTCTGCTAATAGTGTTTCCCTTTTCTTATACTTCCAAAGTGTTGTGGTTGTATCTATGCAACATGTCGAGAGAGTACCACCTATTGCAAGTTCCTGGGCAGAAAATTTGGCTTGGTCTATGGGATTGATCCGAATTGAATTTATGCAGAAGATCTTTAGATGGTACGTTCAAAGTACTGGTGGTACTCCAACCTTGTACTTCACTAGTGCCACGAGACAGATTTTAGTTCAGAGAGCTTTGAACATTTTGGACAGTTTACATAAGCGTGCTCTCGACTTTGCTTTGTCATCTAATCAGAACTTAATTGTGTTGAGAGGTATCGAAAGAATTGGTTACAATTCCAAAATTGAGCCAACTTCGATTGTGTGTACCGGTTTCACCTTTTTTATCATTGTTGGGTATCTCTTGATTGGACTCTTGGTCGTCTTCAAATCAATCCTTGAGATTTTAGCGAGATCAGGAAAATTGAAAGGAAACAAGTTCCTTGGATTTAGAAACTCTTTTGCCATGATTTTGAAGGGTAGTATGTTGAGATATATTTACATTGGTTTTACTCAGTTGGTTATTTTGTCACTCTGGGAATTTACTCACCGTGACTCCCCTGCTGTTATTGTGTTGGCTGTTCTCTTCCTTCTCCTTCCATTGGGAATGATTAGTTATTCCCTCTGGAAGACCATTCAATTTGGCAGACGTTCAAAGGCTCAATTCAACAATCCAGCAGCATTGTTATATGGTGATTCCGCAGTATTGAACAAGTATGGATTCTGTTACACAATGTTCCACGCTGAGAAATATTGGTTCAGTGTTATTTTGTTGGGTTACAACTTTGTGAGAGCTATCTTCATCAGTTTGTGTCAAGGCTCTGGTAAGACTTCCGCTCTTGTGTTGTTCATTGTGGACTTGGTGTACACAGTTTACTTGTTCTGGCAATCACCATATTTGAACAAGGCAACGAACGTTGTGAATTACATGATTTCGATTGTTACGACCATCAATTCTTTTCTTTTCTTATTCTTCTCCGATTTGTTTGGTCAACCAGCGCAAGTTGGATCTATTATGGGATGGGTTTTCTTCGTGTTGAATGCAGCATTTTCTCTCATTCTACTTATTTTGATTATTGTTTTTATTATCATCAGTGTTCTTTCTAGGAACCCAGATGCTAGATTTGCTCCAGCAAAGGATGACAGATCCTCATTCCAGAGAAAGTCATCTATCAAATATCCTAATAACGAAAAGGGCGGTGCCAAGGGTAAGCAGGACTCCGAATTGGGTGCCTTGGGTATTGCTGCTCAAGATCACTCTAATAACTGGGAGAATCAAATGTACAAGTTGAATGATTTGTCTGCAGATTCGGTTCAGAACGATACTGACATTTTAACCCCGGGCGTGGATACTCATAAATTTGAAAATGGCGAGGAGTTATCCTTGGAAGATGAAAATTCTTCTTCATCTGAAGAACCTAAAGAGACACTTGGAGCCAAGTTGAAGAACTTGACCAGAGGTTTATCAGTTAGAGGTAATAAACCCCAACCAGCTCTTCCAATTAATTCAAAAACGTACAAAGTTAGTGATAATACGGTGCAGAGAAACTCACATCCAGATCCAACAGTTGAAGACGAAAGTACATCACCCTCTGCACCAATAAATTCGAACTTCAATCAAAATCAACACTTTCAAACGCAACAACATAACAGAGGAAACTCTACCATTTCAAATTTGTCGATGAATAATGATCCAATCAATGCCAAAGGATTTGTATAATACTACTAGCTACGTTGTTTATAGCTGTTCTTCATAAACCTTCTAAAATAGAACTTTCAATATCGTTTATGTGTTGTAGATAATCCAATCCATTTTCTTTTGATAAGAGAATGTTAAATTTTTGGTCTAGAGTAAGCTTGATTTTTGTTATCGGTCGTTTGAGCGTTTGGAAGAGAGGGTAGAATTTCTCAAGATCCATTGGTGAAACTAGTTTGTTCAAGTATTCAGCCATCTTAGTCTCTGCTACTAGAAACCTGTGAAGTTCGCCATCGGTGTAGTTATAATTTTCATTAGCATCAAGTTGTTCTGCCCAAGACTTATCCTTAAACCGAAGATCAAGTGAACTTGGTGTTGTTAAGTAAGGAATTGTTTGTTTGAGAGAGAACAGAGCTGCCGTATACCATTGGCTAGTACTATCCGCTGCAATCAATGGCATTATTGACAGGTTGGTGAAGTTGCATCCAATGTCATTATTCATGTATTGTCCAACATTTTCAAAAGGTCGAGTACATTTGAAAATACCACCAACAAAGGTAAGAGGAAGGTAGAAGGATACACCTCGCTTTGCATACCGTTTTCTTCTTGCCAACTTGTAACAAGCTAGCTCTGGGTCAGTCTTGCCACTTCCACCTAAAATACCCCATAGCCAATGTCCTTTGGTTTCTTCTTCCAACATACAAAATTGTTTACCCCAATCAATATCGTTAGTAGATGCAACTCTAATAACATGCTGGTTTGTGTTTTTTCCCTTCTTACACTGTGTAATCGATAAGAAGTTCATATTAGATTTTCCCATAGAATGAATTCTATCTACTCGAAAGCCCGAAAAAGATATCAAATCAAGATTTTGGTTGCATGTATTTCGTTTACTAAAAATCCAATTTGCACTGACTGTTGAAAGTAATATAATTAGCACCAACATGCTTTTTACCCGCTAGCTGGCCGGATGCGATACCGAATTTGCACCCAAAAGGAATCTTTGTTTTGGAAAACTGCGCACGTGACTAAATTTTGAGATGCACCATGAAAAAAATGGCATCTCATCACAGCCATCTCGTAACATATCTTCAGTGATGGAAACTCAGCAGACCAACAAGACCCATAGGGGTGGGTCGAAGAAGACCACTGCTAAGAAGAAGTTGCATCAGAATGGTCAGAATCAGAAGGCCTTCGCAGTTAATGCTCCACGTAAGTTGGAGCGTATGGCTAGAAGATCTCACGATGTCAATGAGAAGAAATTGCATGTGCCGATGGTCGATAGAACACCGGACGATGATCCTCCACCAGTAATTGTTGCTGTTGTTGGCCCACCAGGAACAGGTAAGACTACTTTAATTAAATCATTGGTTAGAAGATTGACCAAAACCTCCCTTACAGAAGTCAAGGGTCCAATTACTGTTGTCAGTGGGAAGAGAAGAAGATTGACATTTATTGAGGTCAGTAATGACTTGAACTCCATGATAGATGCTGCCAAAATTGCTGACTTAGTGTTGCTCTTGATTGATGGTAACTATGGTTTGGAGATGGAGACTATGGAATTCTTGAATATTGCACAGCATCACGGTATGCCCCGTGTCTTGGGTGTCTCAACCCATTTGGACTTGTTTAAGTCTCAAAGTACCTTAAGAACTTCAAAGAAAAGATTGAAGCATCGTTTCTGGACAGAAGTGTACCAAGGTGCAAAATTGTTCTACTTGTCTGGTGTTATTAACGGTCGTTACCCTGACCGTGAAATCTTAAACTTGAGTAGATTTATTTCTGTGATGAAGTTCAGACCTTTAAAATGGAGAAACGAGCATCCTTATTTATTGGCTGATAGAATCACCGACTTGACACATCCACAAGATATTGCTGATAATCCAAAGTGTGATAGAAAGGTTGCTATCTATGGGTACTTGCATGGAACTCCATTGCCTTCTCAGAATGCTCAAATACACATCGCAGGTGTTGGTGATCATGTTGTTAAGTCAGTGGAAAAATTGCCGGATCCTTGTCCTACCCCATACTACGAACAAAAGCTCGAAGAAATAGAGAGAGAAAAGGTCAAGGCAGCAGCTGAAGCTGGTGAAACTATTGCAAAGACCACAAGAAGACGTAAGAGATTAGAAGATAAACAGAAAATCATTTATGCTCCGATGTCTGATGTCGGTGGTGTTCTTGTCGACAAGGACGCTGTGTATATCGATATGGGCGAAAAGGAAAGTTTTGTACCTGGTCAGGAGATGGGTGAAGGTGAAAAGTTGGTCACTGAATTACAAGAGGTACAAAAGGCATTGAGCGAACGTTTTGATGAAGGACCGGGTTTGAAGTTGTTCTCTTCTTCTAAGGAATTAAATGAAGTCGACGAAGAAGAATCCAGCGAACAAGAATCAGAAGAAGAAGACCTTGATGAAGAAGTTGGTGAACAAGTCAATACAGGAAGAAGAGGATTGAGAAAAGCTAGATTATATGGAAAATCTGTTGCTGAAGATGATGAATTCGACAACGAGATCTCTGAAAACGAAGATGAAGAAGATGACTTTGATTCTGGTGAACCAAGAATGGTTGAAATTGATTTCAAGAATGAAAAGAAATATAGAGATGACGAGTTAGAATTCGTTGAGGATTCCTCTCTTTCATCTGACGAGGAAACAGGCTATACTGAAACTGCTAGAAGATTGAAAGGTTCCATCCAAAGAAAATGGAACATCAATAAATTGATGTACCTTTCCAACATTGAACCTGCTGAAGTTATCAGAAGATGGAAAGCAGAGGACCAAAATGATGAGGAAGAGGAAGAAAACATCGAGGATGATGATGATGATGACTTCTTCAAGAAGAAAGATGTTAAGGATTCCAGCAGAGATTTGGATGAGTTTATTCCTAGCTTTCCTTCTCTTGAAGAGCTCAAGGCTAAGTTTGATCAAAATACACTTGAAGATAGCGACGAAGAATATGAAAATGGCTACAAAGCCTTGAAATCTCGTTTCTTGGTTGCTCCAAAGTTGGATGATAAAAGTGTGGAAGGAGACGACGTTAATGGTGAAGGAGATGATGGTGAGGAACTTTATGGAGATTTCGAAGATTTGGAAGCTGAAGAAGGCGACCAAGGTGAAGACAACGATGAAGGTGGTGACGACTTCGCTGATTTTGATGCTGAGGAAGAAAACGATGAGCAGGAAGCGGAAGAGGAGGAGGATGAAAACCTTACTGTTGAAGAGAAGCGTCAATTAAATGCCGAGAAGAAAGCAAAACTTAAGCTACAATTTGAAGATGAAGAAGATAGAGAATTCGGTGTGGATGATCCCGAAGGTGATACTGAAGCGGACACTTGGTATGAATTCCAAAAGAATAAAATGGCAAAACAATTGGAGATCAACAAAGCAGAATTTGCCGAAATGGACGAGGCTACCCGTCTTAAAGTTGAAGGTTATAAAGCTGGTTCATATGTCAAGTTGGTCTTTGAAAACATCTCTTGTGAATTTATCGATAACCTCCAACCTGAATTTCCAATCGTTTTGGGTGGTTTGTTGGCTACCGAATCTAGATTTGGTATCATGAATGTTAGAATCAGAAGACATCGTTGGCACAAGAAGATTTTGAAATCTCAAGATCCTTTAATTTTGTCCTTGGGATGGAGAAGATTCCAGACATTACCAATTTATACTACTTCAGATTCAAGAACCAGAAACAGAATGTTAAAGTACACTCCCGAACATGCTTACTGTTTTGGATCTTTCTATGGTCCGTTGGTCGCTCCTAATACCACATTCGTTGGGTTTAATCTTGTGGATAACAAGTCCACTACTGGTTCCTTTAGAGTTGCAGCTACCGGTATTGTTGAAGACTTAAACTCATCAGTCGAAATTGTCAAGAAATTGAAGTTGGTTGGTCATCCATATAAGATCTTCCGTAATACTGCCTTTATTAAAGACATGTTCTCGAACTCTTTAGAAGTGGCCAAATTCGAAGGTGCTTCAATCAGAACTGTCTCGGGTATCAGGGGTGAAATAAAGAGGGCATTATCAAAGCCTGAGGGTCATTTTAGAGCTACCTTTGAAGACAAGATCTTGATGTCTGATACTATTTTCTTGAAGACATGGTATCCAGTAAAAGTCAAAAAGTTCTATAATCCAGTTACATCTTTGTTGCTCGGTGAGCATTCAGAATGGAGAGGTATGAGACTCACTGGTCAAGTTAGAGCTGAGCAGAATATTCCAACCCCAATGATTGCTGATTCTGCCTACAAGAAGATTGAAAGATCTGAAAGAAAATTCAATGCACTCAAGGTACCAAAGTCCATTCGAGCAGACCTTCCATTCAAGTCCCAAATTCATGAAATGAAACCACTGAAGAAGAAGACGTACATGGCTAAACGTGCAGTCGTTGTAGGTGATGAAGAAAAGAAAGCAAGACAATTGATGCAAAAGATTGCCACGATCCGTAAGGAGAAGGACTCTAAGAGAAAGGCCAAGAAGGACGAGAAGTTCAAGGATAGATTGAAGGAGATGGCAAAGAAGGAGGAGTTCAGAAAGGAGAAGGAGAGAGAACGTAAAAAGGATTACTTCTCCAAAGAAGGAAAGAAGAGGTCCTTAGGATCAAGTGACGGTAACAGTCAAGCATTTGGAAAGAAAAAACGTGTATGATAGTATAAATAGAAATTATAAATGATATTCTAACATTCTCGAAGAATCCCCTTTGAAAGAAAGTTCTTCATCGTCCCAAACTATCTTCATAACATCATAAAACTCATGAGCATAGAAGATTTGAATTCCGTATTTCGATGCATAGAAATCCTCCACTTGAGTCATCTTAAAGTCGACTTCTTCATTGTCCCTCAAAAGTTCGTTAATTAAAGTTGAGTTGACGGACCCTGCCTCTTCAATACTTCTGCTGTACTCTTCAATCAAGTCCTTTCTATTTTCACGAGGTACAATCATTCTTTTGATGCTTGAGTTCAAATGTGCACCCATTAATTTTTCCTTAACTCCTCCAATTGGAAGAACTAACCCTCTGAGGGTAATCTCCCCTGTCATAGCAATATCATGAGGAACAGGCTTATTCAAAATAATAGACAAAAACAGCAATGCGATGGTAATACCAGCTGAAGGTCCGTCCTTCGAAATAGATCCCATTGGGACATGCAAGTTTATTTCCAAGTTATTAAACTTGTCGATCAAAGACTTTTCATCATATTCCTTGGTTCTCAATAAATGCTTATGGAGCAAAGACTTAATGAAGATCAATCCAATCTTGCCACTTTCCATTAAAACATCGCCTAAACTTCCAGTCATGTTCAAACTGCAACCAGAATTGGTGTTTGATGGGTTTCCAACTCTCTTATCAAATCCGACACTTTCGAACACCAAGACCGAACCAGAACCATCAGAATTATACGATAAACCGTTAACAATTCCTACCCTGGAACTATTACTGGTCGTGGTTTCAATTGAAGTGATATCACCAGTTCCATACGGAACTCCCAAATAATTTGTCAAATCATTCTTATCTACCACAGGATTGTAAACGACTTTACTATTCGAAGCTAAACTTTCACAGTATTCCACAGCCTTAAATCTGCAAATTGTACCCAATTTACGTTCGAAGTTTCTAACTCCAGCTTCCCGGGTATAGTCAACAATAATCTTCTTCATTGTTTGTTCACTGATATGAATGTAATCGTCCAAATTATTATCAACAGGGAATCCGTTTCGTTTGATCTGTCTTGGAAGCAAGTATTTCTTACCAATGATAAGTTTTTCCTTGTAATCGTAAGCATTAACATTAATCATTTCCAAACGGTCCAACAATGGTCTGCTCAAGTTATAAGGGTCATTTGCAGTACAAATGAAGATAACCTGTGATAAATCAATCGGAAAGCCTAAATAATGATCAATGAAAGAGCTGTTCTGTTCAGGATCCAAGACTTCAAGTAAAGCAGCAGAAGGGTCACCGTTAAATTTATTAACGCCAGAATTTCCTCCAATAATTTTATCAATTTCATCCAATAAGATTACTGGGTTCATTGATCTTGACTTGCGTAAGGATTGAACAATAAGACCAGGCATTGCGCCAACATATGTTCTTCTGTGACCTCTTATTTCACTTTCATCTTTAACACCTCCAAGTGAGATTCGTTGGAAGTTTCTTCCCAAAGACTTTGCAATTGATTTGGCTAAAGAAGTTTTCCCAGTACCTGGCGGACCAGCTAACATAATAATTGGAGACCTATTGTTCTTAGAAACCTGGATTGATTCAAGAGTTCCGTTACCTCTCGATTCATTGATAGATTTCTGGACTTTCGATTGCGCTTGTTTCTTAAAATAAGATGTTTCATCGTTGTTAGCAATGACAATGGAAGGAGTCTCAGTACTTTCCTTGGGATCCTGCTGCCTTGCCAGTTCTTCTGCTTCCTTCGTCATGAGTTCAATTTGTCTGTCTGCATTGATTCCAAGCAATTTCAAGACAACTAAGTATTGAATTAATCTCTTTTTAACGTGTTCTAAACCATAATGATCTTCATCAAGTTGCTTCTTAGCAAACTGGAGATCAATGTCCTTGTTTGAACGGAATCTGGTAACATAGTTGTCCCAAGGTATATCCATAACGATTTCCAAGTAATTCCGGATAACATGGAAATCTGAATTTCCGCCACCACCTTGCTGTGAAGAAGACTTAATGCGTTTGTAATCCTTAAGAATTAACCGCTTGGAGTCAGAAGTCAAAGTGCTGATGGTAGGTAATTTGTTTTTAATGAAGCTTGTAATAGCACGCAAATCATCATCCTCGTCGTCATCTTCTTCATCAAACTCTTCCTGACCTTCATCTGACTTTTGCAGACGAGGGCGTGCAAGTGAACTTGAATTCTTGGAATTCGTTGAACGTACACCTTTCTGTCCATTTGGCTTATTGTTAGCCATTCCCTCAAGAATAAGACGAATCGATTTCAATTGATTGGCTACCACGTTAGCTTTTTGGATGTTTGTGGCTTCATTGTAGAACCAATGATTGGCAAATTTGTTATTATCTTTCAAATTATCAAAAATATAGACCAATTGGTTGATCATTTCCATCATGGTCTGAATTCTTTCATTTACATCAAACTTGTTCAACAATTTCAATTTCTGGTGATTTGGAAAAGGTAAAATCCCACAAGTCAAATCGAGTAACTTAAGGAATGAACTTTTGTCTATTTTATAAGACTTTTCGTTAGAAAACTTTCCATATAATTTCTGAAGACTGGTATAAGCTGTAGTAAAATCCTTTGAACCCGCCAACTGTAAGTAAAATGCATTAGCCAAAGGATTAAGAGTTAACAAATCTCCTCTAACAGCCTTCGACATATCAGACTTCTTATTCACAATAGATAATTTGTTTGAATGATTGGAATTATTCTGGGCCAATGCCACACGGTAATCCACGATAAAGGAGTCAATACTTCTAAATAGCTTATAACTGTTTTCACGTAATGCTTTGAAGTTGCCACTCAAGTCACTGAAATTAGTATTCCAATCTACCTCAAGATACATTTCATTGTTCTTCAATTTCTTCTGGGAAGACAGTTTCAAACCTCTGGTAATGGCTTGGATAGTTAATTTAACATTGGTTGTGTCATCAACTATGCCAACGACTTTTACAATCGTGACAACTTTGGAGTTTTTGTTGGCGTCAATATTGGAGTTGACAGGATCCTTGATTTTGACCATGTTGGGCTTAATAGCCATAGTCAACCAATCAAATTCACTAACTGGAGGCGATGGTTCTTCGCCATCCTTGATTTGAGATTCGTACTCAAAGAATCTACGGATACCTTCGGTAGCCTCCCTGGAAATGATGGTGGGGTTGTAAGTATTATCATCTTCGTTGGTGTCAGGGGCTATATCAGTATTGTTCCCAAACTCATATTCATTAAGCAAGTTATTGATTAAAGAAACGTTAGGCACAAGTTCCTTAAATCGATAAAGCAACGCAGCTGCCTTGAATCTCGAAAAGGTAACATTATAGATGATTCCAGGAAGGAGGACCAAGTTGGAATCCAACTTATAGGTAGGTAACACAAGAGACTGTGTCATGTTTCTGTCAGTTTTGTCGGAGTATGATGGGCTTTTTGATTTGGTTTTGTTCATGTTGGTGTATTTCCACAAAAAAAATGTGTTTTACTAGGACCGTTTAACGGCATTATCTGAGTCAAGGTAGCGTGATAAGGCGTGTCCCGCATAGCTATTTTTTTTGTGGGGAAATGACCGAGGCCTAGACATCCGAAATGCACCTGAATATTACTTCCCGATTAAGACGTAGGTTAAGTGGAGGCAATGGTTACGATTGACTCCAATACGCAGACAGTTCGTACATAGGGGGAGATTTAGGTAGCTCCTGAATGTATTATTAAGGAAAGAAGGAGTATTTTTGAAAATTTAAAACAGCGTTTGCGTGATTTATTGGTTTTTGCAACATTCCAAACATAGATCGTTCAGGCTTGATTAGAAACATAATTCATTACATGCATACTCTTTGCGTTATTATAAATCGCTTAAGCAAATCTTCAGCAGCAAATATCCCGCACAACCCTTTTGCTACAGTAGGTAATCGATTAAAAAAAAGAACCATTGTATATGTCCTGATTCATTCTATACTTTGCACAAATTTTTATGGGCCTCACCACGGTCCTCCTGAATCCCGGATTCTTGTCTTGAGAAGGCAGCAGGCTTATAAAACATCCTTTAAACTGACTTGTCCACTACCTCTTGCCAAAGGCTGCGGCTGAGTATCACTCTTCTTCCACCCTATCATAAATATAACATTGAAAGTCGCTGGCAATGTGACATTGCCTTGCTCGTCAGTTTCACCATGCAATGATTTGTAGATTTCATTCGCTGCTAACAATACATCTCTTGGTAAGTAATTGGCCCGCGACAACACGGCATTCTGTTCTCCCATGGCTTGTAAATCGTCACAAACGGCAACAATATCTGGAAATCCCCCTACAACGATATCTTCTGCATCAATTGTCAACATACTAAAACCAGCACGGTTCATCAAAGAGCCGATATCATTTAAGTGTACCAAAGGAGATACACGTGGAGACATACCACCCTTTCTTTCCAATTCGGCAAGCTGCAACGATGTTCTCAATTCGTACAAAGTATCTCCACCAAACAACGTTCCCATAAACAAGCCATCAGGCTTTAACACTCTGTTGATGTTAGCAAGTGTGGCAGGCAAGTCATTAATCCAATGTAAAGATAAATTAGATATTACAGTGTCGTAGTAGTTGGATTCCTTCAAGCACTCGTGGTCAAATGCTTCTTCGTCGCCGACATAGCGCGTAACTTGACCCTTATACACCTCATTGAAGGGTTCATTAATATCACGATAGAGCAACTCCTTCGATGAATCAAACATTGTCAACTCTTTGATCTTATCTCTTATAACTTTTTTATCATTGTTCAACTGCTTGATGATTTCAATATCTGCGCTGTCGGCATCTGGAGGAAATGGTGTATCAATACACAAGTTCTTCAACAAATTTCCCAGACTAGCACCAAAATCCAACACACGAGTGAAGTCTCTGGTGATAAAGGCAAGACGCTCAATGGTTTTCAATGCGACCTCATCTCTCAAGTAATCTTTCTTAATAGAAAGTGCAGGATTAAGTAATGGAGTTCTTGATCTATGAAGTAACTTTGCTGATCTATCGAACACGTTAAACTGTTGTTGCTTCTCAGCAATCGTGGCCAAAAGCCTTTTGCCAGACATGAGTGAGTTTTAGTTAAAGCGATGGTTTTTCTGTTTGTGCGTAATATAGGTTTTTCAGAAATCAATACCTTATGCATGGGATACGAAGGCTTACTACAGCCGCAGTTCTCCGAAGTTCAGCGGCAAATACGCCCAGTGGCTCTCATACAGCGGCGGGATCCGCAATCACCAAGTTTATGGTGAATCCTAACGTTGTTGATTCACCGGAAAAGCGTGAACTTCAACTTCGACAGTACTTGCAACGACACGAATATCAGAAGATGTCGGCCTTATACGAATGGTGCCAGCAAGAACAATTAGCATTGACTAATCATTCATACAATTTGATGATTCAGGGTGAATCCAGGAGTAAAAATCGATTAGATCAGGCTTTTGCATATTTCTACACTATGGTGAATAGATATAAAACTGAAGAAAAGAGTTTGATAAAACCAGTGACGCCACATGAAATCCGATACAATCTCAAATTATTGTTATCCATGGCACAAAGAAGTCCAGATTTTGTTGATCTATTCAGTTTAAATTTACTTTGGCATAGTTACGTTGGAGAATTACAAGATAAAGTGCTTGTTTCGCTGTTTCACCGAGCATATATTGGTGTCTTGATCAATTCGAAGCAATATGGAGCAGCAGATGAATATTTGGATTTTCTCTATGATTCTTATGAAGGCAAAATATTGGCCATGGTTGATCCAATTCATTACCTTGATATTTTAGTTGAAATTCAGGACTTCAAACGGATACAAAAATGGACCCAAATTTTGATTACTCGCAATCACAGTATTCCAACTGAAAGTTGGTTCAAAATTTTGAACCTAGGTCTATGTCAAAATGACTACACTTTGGTGAAATTGGCTTATGATAACTTTATAATGAAAGGGTTTCATGATTCGAAGATTTCGACTCGGGATATCATCCTTGAGGACTTGAGTTCAAAAAATACCATTTTCAACACCATTAATGATACTACTATATACCAGATTTTGCATACTTTATCTACCCATGGGGATGTTGACCTGACACTAGGTTTGATCGAATCACATTTCCTCCATAAATCTCTCAAAGGTGAAAAAGCGTTGACTACTGAATTGTGCATTAAGATTATTGAGGCTTATGCATACCATAAGAGTTTACAGCTGTGGGAAGAATTACCAGAAATAAATGAGAAGGATTTCAGCGTACGACGTGTCATGGACGTTCTAAATGGTTTTATCACAAAAATAAAATCCCTGGGCCAAAAGATATTATCCTACAAAGACTTATCAACTGCATTTTCCGTGAAGTTCTCGAATTATAGAATTTACGACGCAAACATAGACAAAGCTCAACAATTAATTACTAATATTGAAAATTATATTAGGGAGTCCCCAGAGAATACTTTTTCAACTACAGTATTGCCTGCAAAAATCAGTAACAATAATATCGAAGCTTCACCCTTTGGTAATGTTTTTGCTAATTTAGACACACTTCAGGTTTGTATACGGGATACGATAACATACGCGTTGGACAAAAAGTTTCAATCCGAAAGCATAACCATCTTCATTAACTGCTTGTTCAATCACATTAATATTTATCAGAATTTTTCGGCTTTGGTGAATGCATTGGTGACATTGCACCTGGTGAATCCCAATTTTGTCCAGGAGTGGTTTAATTACGAGCTGTATGATATTATTATCAGCTCCCTAGGGTCCTCGTCTGCATCAAAGCAGTGTGCATTAAGTCTTTATAACTTCATGAGAGCTCGCGAGATCCCAATTACTCACGCACACTATTTATCATTCATCAACGCTAATTTGCGAGGCTACATACATGATGGTTTACAGTATTTTCTTTACACATATTTGAAGCAATTTGGCGAAATATCATTAGAGGTCCGCCAACTATTAAAGGAATTACCCGAAGCAGAAGTACAATCTGACCTGAGAACAATGGAACTTCTTAACCAATTGGATATTGGAAGAGTTATGTCGCCATCTGAAGTGGACCATTTATGGAGTGAACTCGATCTTTGCCAAGATAGTAATTGTTTTGAAACTGAGAAACCTAGTTCGTTCAATCGTCACTATTACCGCAAATACGACACCCGAGACAGACAGTATTTGGATTTTGTTTTGTCAACATAGATAAATATAAGCCAGTTATATTTGTTAGTTTAGCCGTTTACAGCAGCCTGTAATTCATCAGCATTAATATCAATTTTGGTGGCCTTTTGTTTGGCAAGAGAATTCCATCTATTTTGCATGCTTTCAATTATACTTCTGTCAGAATCGTCGTTATCCAAAATATCAGGAAATTTTTTCTTCTCCACTATTGAATCATTAGCAAATGTAATCGAGAAAGTAGAATTAAATGATGAACCCAACATAGTCGAGTCAACAGCCATACGCATGATATTCTCTGCGTGACAGGCTAAGTTATCATAATCAGAATCATCTGGGGTGGGTACTTCCACCTCTTTTGGCTTACTTGATATAATTGCCTTGTCCATCTTTAAAAATTTGTTAGATCTCTTGTGGTTGAGTTGGGCCTCCTTCAAAATTGATACTGGTGTAGATTGAAGCATATTCTTCTTCTTGGCAGATTCAACCGGAGAGAAATAGATCGTCTTATTGGGGATTGGAGTGTTATAGATGGAAGAAGTTTCAGAGTAATCATCTCTCAAGTCTTCTCTGATTTCAATGTCTTCTTGTCTAGTACGCTTTGTTCCTCTTGTTCTAATAGTAACTTGAGGCTTGGCTGGAGTAGACCGTTGAGGTGGAACGATCTCTTTGTTCTTAGAAAACGGAAGTTCCATTTGGTATTTGTTAACAATCTGTTTATTTTCCATAAGTATCGAATCAAGCGGATCTTCATTGGGATCTTCGGAAAACTTCTTGAACACAGGGGTTTTACTATATTTTGGAGCTTTTGGTAATGGTTCGTTCTCCATCTTCAAGTTTTTGGCAAGAAGAGTATCGCGTGGGAGCTTCAGTGTGTTGGAGCTAGCCTCAAAAATTGGGAATGGATAATCTAATGTATGTGACATGTATAGGGATATAGAAAATTAGTGAATTGGTCAGATGGCCTTTATTTTAAGTACCATTACATTACTCTATTAAGACTAAATTGTTTATGTTTATGCTTTCCGCATTTGGCAGGTAGCAGCATATATGAATGTACTGCATGTAGTATGGACACGAATAAGAAAAGAATGCATATAAATATGTACTGTATATAATTAACCTTTGCACACCATCATTTGGAGATGGGCTTTGGTTTCATTTACTACAATATTATTGGCTGAAATAAGTGTTATTGAATTCTAATATACAGGGTAGTAAATGGCCTACTTTAATCCCATGTAGCCAATTGTTGGAGATGTTTAAGGTCAGGCAACAGTCTCAAGTAGATTGTCTCGAAATGGATACCTTAGGTTCCGTTGAATATATGCAAGTAGTCGTGTTACCGTCTTTTCTTTTTCAATTTTTGATGAGATCTGCGGTCAGGAAGCAGACTCGTGTTCATTAATTTAATGCGTGGTCGTAATGCATTCTATGCCTGGAAGTAATCACAGTTCAACTGGTTTCTTATAACTTCTCCTTCTTGGCTTCATGGTGCTTTCTGAGTCTTTCATCTATTATAGAATCATTGCCATGGACATTGTCTATAGGACATGGAAGGACCGAGTTTGCCCCGACTAAAGCAAAACAAATAGCAAACGTCGAGGTAAACAACGAATTAGTCAATCTGTTTCTCTGAGTAGCTCTAATGGAAGAGAACATTATGGAAGGATATGTACAAACAACAAATATTAATTCAGGTGAATTATTGGATGTTTTTCAGACCATATCTTGGAAAGAGCTGCGACAGATGGGTCACGTGAGAACGAATTTTATATCCAATGATGCATCGCCTTATGGTAGTACATGTTTTCCAAATTATTACCTACAAACAAAGTATCAATTGTAAACTTTAAACTCTTATAGTATAGGATATATCACTGGTTGAATGAATTCACAAAGAATTTGCATTTTTTTTTGATGTATTACGTTTAATATATTAATATGTGTGCAGCTTGTATTTTTAGATCCACGCCAGGTTTGTATAGATTCCCGGAGAATTGATCATTTCTTTCAATCACCCTAAAAATGTACCTTGCTTTCAAATCTTTATTATCCTTTTGGTGTTGACTAAACAATAATATTTTGTATCCAAGATAATTACAATTTTTGTAAAAATTACTTCAGAAGTCGAAATTTCTATGCTCAGTAACCCTGATCAACCGAGGGAAAGTTGTTGATCAGCAAAATGACAACCAAAGATCCATTACATCTTTCTACAAATAACACTTGTTCTCGCTACATCTCATACTAAAATATGCTTGTATTAATAGAAGACTATAACCCCATGTACAGAGATTTGGGTCCTATGCTTCTATTACTATATTACAGGAAATATCGTTGGACCATGCTCTATTCGTAACTCTTGTTCATGCCACCCTTTTCAAGCTCAAAACCAGCCTTAAACTTTCTTTCAGCGGATAACTGTTCAACAGATTTCTTTTCATTGACGAGTTCAACCTTCACAATTTCCTTGACTGCAGCAAGCTTATGGGCAGTAGATGGTGATACACTCTGGTATACAATATGGTTTCTCTTCTTCAACCCTAATGCTTGAATATTCTTACGCACTAATGGTGGCATTCCTATGGTCGATCTTGTTTGCGTTATCTTGTAGAACATTTGAGCGGACATCTTCGTGGATCAGTATTGTGGTCAAAGTTACCTGAGATGAAAAATTTTGGAAGACATGTGCGACATTAAATATAAATGTAGTTCGCGACTTTTCAATGTCGTACTGGGTAACACCTCTATATGTAATCTATCATAAGAATGGATGATACCATTGAGAACGAAGTAGTTAAGAAAAGTGAAAAGCTTCATTCCGATCTCAGTCAATGTGTTTTGACAATTGTACGTCTCGTTGATGATGAACTTGAATATGATAATGCAATCGTACAGAAGCTGTTTCTTTTGATCAACGAATTTGATCCGTCTCCAAAGCTTCTAGATGATCACTTAGAGTATTATATTGAATCATTGGCTCATGCATTTTTGATTACAAACCTGCGAGAATCACCTAACGCTGAAATGAGCAAAGGAATTGCTCTCTTACTCTACAACTTTGCCAAGATTAGAGGTTTCAAACATGTTTCCAATTACTTTTCCAGTGATGTCTATCTCGTCTCAAGATTAGTCGATCTTGCAGCTAGATGCACTGATAATGAGATATTTGTATGTTTGATATGGCTTTCCAATTTAGTATTGGTACCATTCAACTTGAATGATATAGACCCCAATCTTTCGCTGCAAGTCCTACTGGTCGGGTTGGTTAATTTGGAGCAGCATACTAACGTTTCAAAGAACCAAGTTATTGCGCTGATCTTACTATCTAGGTTATTAGTCCGACCAGATTTGGTGGGTGCTACATTACCAAAATATTTCAATGACATTGTACAACCTGAGTGGAGTACCACGAACCTTAATGCATCTAAGAGATTGGGCCACCTTATGACAATTAACAAAATACTCAAACGTGCTCCCTATAAAACCGTCCTTCCCTTTTCAGATTCTATTTATCATCTTGTCTCGATTGACTTGGTCAACTTGAAGTACCAGCAAGAACAAAAAAAATCTGATTTGACCAACCTTAATATTCTCTATATGATTAAAGTTTTGGCCAAATTATCTCTTATTGCTATCAAAGTTCAAAATTTTGATAAACTAGCAGACATAATCAACAATTTGCTTAATGATATCATGCTTTTGATGGTTAACAAGCTTGATACAACTTTGAGATATGCTCTTGCCAAATCCCTTAGTTTGATTAATCATCAACTTTCCATTTATGCTGTTAATTACCAAGAGCAGATGTTGCGATATTTGATAGATCAATTGGACTTTGAAATTGACTATCACTCCTTTTCGGAGCTTTCTCTTGACAGTGATGGAATTAGTATACCCAAATTCCACTCAATATTGCTATCGCTCGGGTATCTGGCACTTAACAGAGCAATTCCTCAATCATTAATTCCTGCTATTCTAACAATTGTACACAAAGGCTTATTCTTTGTTCAAAGAAGATTGACCACCGTGCTAGGTAGTCAGATCAGAGATTCTTCCTGTTTCATTCTTTGGGCATTGTTCAGAATGTTAAGGGCAGAACAGTTTGATCAGTTAGATAATAGGATGATGCAAACAATCTTATTGGATTTAATAAAGCTAACTATCACTGACCTGGAGCTAATTATTAGGAGATGTGGTGTAGCTGTGATTCAAGAATATGTCGGTCGCTTTGGCACGTCCATTTTCGGTAGATATGTGGCCAATAGAGATACTGTCGGTGAACTCATCATCAAATTTGTTGAGTTATTTGACAACTCCAAAATTGGTTCCCTCGAATCATCTTATGAATTGCTGGGGGATCTTATTGCTCTTGGATTTGATAAGAATTTCTTTATTGAAATGCTTCTAAATACAATTAATGATGATAATACCTCGTTTGATATTGTGAAAATCAATTCATTTCATTTAAAGAGGATAATGTTACTACCAGATACGGTACTTATTATTCCCTTCGAAAGATCATACTCGAAAGAAAGGGTACTTCTGTTATTAGATCCTTCCAAGTTGTATTCTATTACTGAACTCTTGTCTGTTCAAAATAATTCGGATATTTTAGAGTCAGTAATAAACCATGCCAAAAGGCTCAAATTTGATTTTCACCACGATTCAATTGAAAAGAATGAAGGGTTCATGAAATTTATCAATTTTCTAGTTACAAAAGACCTATCTTTTTCAGATTTTTATAATAACATCTTGGAAATTCTCCGTGGAGATTGTACAGATGATTTGACGTTGGAATTTTCAACTTTCTTCAGGTCTTTGATGAAGAAGAAGTATTCTATACCTCGTGAGATCTTTCAGAAATTCCAATACTATTTGTTGAATAACAATGTTATCCTTTCGCGTACTATCTTCAACTACCTGCTAAGTGACACAGAAGTTACTGAGGTTATTGAAATCATGAAATCTAGTAAGGTGGATGCTCTGGTTAGAGCTAATCTAATCAGGTGTTTAAACAAAAATTTTACAATATCTGAAGTACACTTTGAGTCTATAATATCCTTGCTAGACGATTACACTGTCACAAATCAAGGTGATGTGGGCTCAAAGATTAGGTATGCAACCATCCTTCTAATCAGTGCCAATTTAACTGCATTTGAACAGCATGATGCTATCAAATTGAAAATAATACGTTTAGCAGGTGAAATTATTGACAAGATACGTATAGCCGCCTTTTTGTTGCTCATGAAGATTGAAGGCAAGAAAATTACAGTTGAAGAATTGACTGAAGGCTATTTTCAAATTCTCTTAGATTATTATACTACCATTAATAACAGAGAGATGAAAATAGAGTTCTGGAGAGGAATCACGTTTACGTTGGGTGCTATCACAGCTAGCTCACTGGTAATTAATGAATCATTTATTCAGTTACTTGAATTTTTTAACAAAATAAGCACTACCGAACAGGAAGAGGCACTTTCTGTGTTGCTCACATTACTCAAGCCAAAAGAGAGAACAACTGCAAGAGAATCAAAGTTGTTCTTAATGGTAATGAACTCATTGTTGCGTTTATTTGAAGCAAACTATCAATTCCCGCCAGGATTTAGTTATGAAGGACTTTTCATTAGAACTTACAACTTGCACATTAACACCAATAACTCCCTTCGAATTGCCCTAGCGATAAGACTTTTCCAACATTTATCCATTCACAGTCATACTCCACATAGCGTGTGCACAAAAAGCCGAAAAAGACTTGTCTGGTTATGTTGTAACCATCGAATGCTACAAACACGAACAGCAGCACAGCAAGCTCTATTTGAAGTTTTGAACGATGCATCACCTTCCAATACAGAGGCATTCGAATTAGTAGAGCTGTTAGATCTACAGGCTGATTTAAAACCCAAATATGACATCCTAAGTCAAATATTTATTACCCTATAAACTAACGAAATGAAATAAAAGTAGCATCTTCCCTGTTCAGCTTTTAAGAACTAAAAGTTATTGTTTTGTATTCCTTATTTCAACTTAGAGCCCAACTACTAAGTTATCTGATGATTTGTGATATCTTTCTTCATTGATAAGGTTGCTGATTTGCGTGTTCACCAAATTGAAGTCTTCGTTTGTTGGATCTTGTGCTGGTGTTGGTGCGAGGGAGAAGTAAGAATCGTCGTTCTTAGTCTCATCCTTCAACGGGGTCATGGGAGCAGTAGTAAAATGGTCAGAAAAAGATTGATAAGTCATGTGTGATAAAATTATTCTTGTTGAAGGCGAATTCTCCACTTATATACTCCAATTTTTACACCATAGAGTGTGGCTTTTGTGTCATGAGTAGATAGCTCTATCTTCGGCTTCCCCGCAAAAGAGGAGAAGTGACACAATCTGACTTATCTTTATTTGACGTTCTGAAAACTACCCGCGAAATATTCTCCACAAAGAACCTCGGTAACTTCTGGGACATGGCTGCAAATATTTTTGTGTACTATATTACATAATAAATACTTATGTCATGGCACATTGGATCCATTGGTATCCAAGTCCGTCCACAGATTGCCACCGGCTCCACCCGTACCGGGTGCATACATTTTATTGATTTGGCCATTGGAACCGTGTCTGAGACTCATAAGATCATTCACAGCTAGTTTTTCCTTTTTAATCAACTCTTCATCTTGAACAATGTTCCCATAAGCTAAATTTGGTGGGGTATTGATAGCACTCGAATTTGTGGTACTACCCTTTCCACCGACAAAGTAGTCAAACTTTGGAATTATAGGTAATTTGCTAAAAGATCCAAACGATGTAGGAGGTGTGCTGGTGCCAGCACCGTAGAAGCTTCCAAGTAGGGTATGACTTCTATTTGCTTCCGGCTGCTGGTAATTTTGTGTATGCGCCAAGTTCTTATGAGCCGCCAACGCTTCCATTTTTTGTTGCACTGATCCACTTTTATACTTGATAAACTTTAACACCTTTAAATACTTTAAATCTTCATCCATTTCTTCATCATCCCAATCAATACTGCGATACATTGTCATAGCAACATCCTCTTCTTCGCCTTCACTATCTTCATCGTCTTTCAATATTTCAATTTTCAAAACATCATTCATCAATTTCTTAAATAAATCATCTTCCCTCCGTCTTCTTGTGGTCTGCTTTCCTATATCGGTTTTGTAATTGATAAAGACTAGAATGAATAGCTCAATACTTTTCTCTAAAAATTGAACAGAATCACCTATTAAGGAGAATTCATTTCGTTTCAAAAACTTCAATTGACAAATTAAGAGATAAACCATCTGCAATATGATGGACTTTTTCAAGTTAATGATTGTCATACTAAGACCATTAAGCATGTTATTAAATGGTGACGGTGGAATGACTTTTGTTTTTCTTGTGTTTTGTTTCGAAGTACCAGGTGTATTACTAGTTCTCCTTCTTTTCACCGAAAAATCGTTAATGACAAAACCATCCTCATCAACATCCAACCCTAAACTCTCCATAACAATGTTATTGGGAGCTGGGTGACGGTCAGAAGCCTCGATTGGCTTCTCCTGAGACATCGATAGATGTTCAAAAATTAACATGAAATAGTTCAATGCTTCCCGAGAAATTTGAGAGATAGACACGTAATGCTCAAAATTCAATTCCTTATCAACGATAAAGTTAAGATAGTTCATGGACCGGATCAAGATATAGTGAAAATTCAATTGGATCTTAATGATTTGTGAAGCTGTATGAATATCGGGAATTCCTGTATTATTAAAATTGATCATTCCGTCTTGGGTTATTCCTGATGATATTTTGGAGCTCAGTGAGCTCAAATCGTGATACAAATCATTCGTTGTTATTTCAGTAATGTTTGGAAGATTCATTTGCAAGTACAACGGAATTAAGTTAATTTTCTTCTCCTTTAATGAAAGTCTCCAATCAGACAAGTTCTTGTCTATGGTTAAGAACTGAGTAAAATTATAGTTCAAATTACCATCATTCCCATCGCCATCGTCTTCGTTCAAAATCCAGTCTAAATGCTTTGGGTGGGGGTGAAGCTCTTTGTCGTGTTTCTTCTTTCCTTGTTTCAAGTATTGATAATAGTTGGGCGAGAATGAAGATGGAATGATTATATTCATTAAGTTTAAGAATTCAATACTAGGTTTCAACAATGTTTTGAATAAATCATCAGAGGCCCCATTACCATCTGTCTCATCGTCAAGTAAAGAACTTAACTTCTCTGGAATCAACTGGAAATAACGATCAATAGTCACAGGATTAATCACAGTTGTATTTAGACTAGGTTTGAAACCAAATTTCAAATTGAAGCATTTGAGTAATACCTTGAAGACCCAGAAAATCTTGATTCTATCACGCTTTTGTTGTAAGTTCAAGGACAAGTCATTAAAGAACAAATTCTTGGAATTCAAGTTAATCCCTAAAATCCCAATAAACGAATTAATCAATGAAGACAATATTAAAGACTTTTCCTTGTTGTTCGTCAATAAGGAATAATACAAGAATAACTGATAGGTTTGTAGTTTGTTAATTGAAACATGGAAAACGTTAAAGTATGGAAGGAAGTCATACAATGATGTTATGACCAAGGGTGATGTAGACGATCCCGGAGATATAGTCCCACTGGATTTCTGATTAAACTTCCTAGAGTATGAGTAATTGGGGTCTGGATGGTTCAATAACAAATTCAAGTTAATCGTAGGGTCATTCATCATCATCATCGCATATATCTGAATAATTATCATCAAGTATTCATTTACGATCTGATAATCATTATTATTGGATAGATTAAAACCATTAATTGTCGAGTCGTCGTACGTAAAAATGAATGGATACATTGTATGGAAAGCATCATATGATTCCATAAACGATTTATAATCAAAGATTGGAACAAAGATATTATAGTTCAAGAAGTATTGTGTTATTTGGTTATCCAACTCTTTCTTGTTGTTGAATAATTTCTTAAAGTTATTGATAAGTTTAATAAACAAATCGTAAACATCAATAGGTAAATGGTTGTTCGCCAAGTTTAGATCATCCATTCCGTGACTATTATTGTTCCCCGTCAAGGGATTATAAATCACGTCCAAATCCTTATTGTGAAATTGGTTATAACTTGTATAAGATGGATGATATAAATAACTGTTGGGATCATTCAAAAGATAATTGTGACTGTTTGTTATCTTTAAGAATGGTAAATTCAAATTAATAAGAAGATGGTTGAACTGAGACTCAAAGTTCAAATTGTCGTTACCAATAATTATGCCCTTGCTATTAAGGTTGAAAATTTGGTCTATGGGGTTGTTAATGTGAACAGGTTTCTTGTAGGTTGATGTTGTGGTTGTAGTTGTTGTCTTGGGCTTAATTTTAGTAACAGTAGGTAAGCTATTCGCTTCTGTATCTGGCTTGACGTCATCCTCGTTCAGCTCACCATACTTCAATTTAAGGAGTCGATTTTCTTCTTCTACTTCTTTTAGTTTGCGCTCCAAGTTCTCCGTATAGCCTTTAGGAAACGCCCGTCTGGTCAACTTATCACTAGTCACACATTCGAAGGAAATCTTTTTGCAATTATGGCACGGGATTTGTCCATCGCATTTGATTTTCTTAATACGACAACGATCGCAGGCCTGTGAAATACGCATTCCACTTGTTGTTGTTATCAACTTCAAATTGGAGGCTGTTCTATTGCTTGCATCTTTAGTGTTACTTCCACCCATAGCCAATTGTTGTGGTAACTCAAAGTATTGATAAATGAACTATGTATTTTTTGCAGCTGGACGGAATACCGTATGTAAATTGATAGTTGTAGTCTTGTTTATGCCTCGTCTACGAGTGGTTTCGGACAGAGGGGATTAACTTTATAAGAAAAAGTTTTTGTGGAAGTGGAGGTTTGAGATTTCCCCAGACTCTCGGGTAAAAGGCAAAGTGCCGAATAATATGCAGGTTTCCGAGCTCAAGTTGCGTGTGATCCTGTTTCCCGGAGGAGGATATCGCCAACACCAGCTTAAATCTTGTAGCTGCAACAAGATTTACTTGATAATGTTACTGAAGATGGTTAGTGTATTCTATTTTTAAATCTATGAATTGAAACGCTTTACTTCTTTGTTATTCTGATTTTGGAAATTCTAAGTTAGCTCAGAATTATAATTATGAAGATATTAACATTTTTTCAATAATTGAGTAACTGGAGTTCGTGTTCTTACCCTTGTGTAAAAATTTGAGAAACCAATTTTATTGAATTTGGAGCAATTAAGGACATCAAACTTGTAGAAAGTGAAATAGATTTTTTTGTGTTGCACCACTACTTCAGTATAGTAGGTTGTATTGAGACCAAGTCATAATTTATATTTATTAAACATCAGGACCGCCGTAACTTGTTCTCAGGGTATCAATACGTACCTAACGAATGTACAGAATAAACAACCAGAGCCTGGTTAGCTCAATCGGTAGAGCGTTTGACTCTTAAAAGTCACACAACACGCTTAAAGGTATCAAAAGGTTACGGGTTCGACCCCCGTATCGGGCTCACTTGCGCAAATGGTTTAGTGGTAAAATCCAACGTTGCCATCGTTGGGCCCCCGGTTCGATTCCGGGTTTGCGCATTCTTTTTTGCTTTAAATCCAAACTTCAATTTTTTTTTCATGATGTTGTGGTCTTGGGATATAATTTACTTTCGTTATCAATAACAAATCAAATATGCAGTCAATACAGTATTACACAAAAAATAGTATCACAAATACTTTAAATCCTTAACAATAAATTACGAGAATTTCGGCTTCGGATGGTAATTACATGACCAAAGCTAATCTTCGAATTTAAATACGATAAAGCCGCGACTTAATTGTTTTCCCCAAAGAGAATCTATTGGTATGAAATCAGAAAAATCAAAGATCGACGATCATTCAGTATTGGAATCCACAAATGAAATTAAGGAGACTCCTCGAGATTTCGTTCTGATATTAGATTCAGCTAATCCCAGAAGCTTTGCTAGCGAGGCTTATTTAAGCAATCTGTTTTATGATGTCAAGGTGCACATACCTGAATTACCTGACACAATTGCCCATTTGAAGCTCCTCAAGGCATTTGCAGTTATGAAAGAAAAGGTCTGTGGACCGATTGATACCTTGAATTCAAGCAATGAAAAGTACCTGGTGAAAACGTGGCAAGTATTTGTCACTCGTGCAGTTCGTCGTTTTATTGTATTTGTAATGGCCTTAAAGCATCTGACGAAGTTAAGACCAAAAACACACGAATCAGCCAGTTATGTTCGAGCTCTGAAGCAACGTGATGAAAATATGATTACAAGGGTCAACTCGATTTTGCCCCCGTTAGATATCTTGATGGTTTGGCATGCATTTTTGTTGAATCCAAGAGCATTTTATGATAATTTTGTGAGGAATTTGTTCTTGGAGTTTGCAATGATTCCCTTTCCATTGAAGAAAGTGCATACAGCAATTGACAATACTACATTTGAGTTCAATCCTTCAAAACAATCAAGATTTGATTACGACCACTTAATTGAGAATTACTCAGTGGAGAAGGTGCGCCATGACTACAATGAAGAACCATTCATGATGTACAAAGAATTATTGTCCATAAAGTGTCCAATATGCAATCGCGTTCTTGTTACCAATATTCCATACACTAATGACAATTCAACAGGTTTTGCTGATCCGCAGTTTTATACATACCTAGACAAAAACTGTGCGTGTGGTTTCAGTAATAAACTTACGCACGATGAGTTACGAAAGAGACAACTATATGCGGATTTGAAGAATAATAGTTTACCTGGTATTCACAAGTACTTCTCGAGCGTGATTTCTGCCAAAGATAGAAACCCGGAGGCTACTGAATCCTTATTATTGGAAAATTTCAAATATTACTATCATGAGTTAAAAACCGATATTTCTCTTGAGAGCTTTATTAGCAAGCTGATAACAAAGGGTTATCGCTATATGAAGAAGGTAATTTTGCGACAATACTTTGAGATGAACTTAATCCATTTGACAACTCCTGAAAATTTAATTATCTCAGAAGACTTGGTTGGATGTGTACTAAGGCAAGAACAATTTATCATCAAGATGAACGCTTTAGACTGGCTTCATTCACCAGTGATGCAAGAAAGTTTAGCTCAATCGACTATTAGGTATACTCGATTTTTTCGATTATTAGCCGAAGCTCCATGGATGATTGTTCCAACGTTGGATATTGATTTGGTATGGCATACACATCAACTATCAATGTATTTGTACTTTAGTGACTGTCTCACATCGCGTGCAAAGAGCGTTATTGACCATGATGACAAAATTGAAGAAAGCAGATTAGATACAGGGTTTGAAAGGACAGCCAAGTTATGGAGAAGATGTTTTGGAGAGGAATATACCGTCTGCTTCTGTTGGTATTGTGTATGTATTCGCTCCAACTCACATTCAAAGATCGGAAAACTCTTTGGAAAGCATAAGATGACAGAAAAAAACGAGATGGCACTAAAGTCATCTATACTATATCGCAAACTGGTTGGATATACGCACCCGAGTATCCACAATGCCATACAGTTGCCATTCAACAATGCCAAGAGCAGAAGGGCACAGACTGTATCCAAGTATGGTAACAAAAACCCTTCGAGTGCAGGATACACAGACATTTATGGATCTTACGCTTATGCATTCAATTATGCAACATATCCATTCTTGTTTGTGATACCGCCTATCCTGCCCATCTGTATTGCAGATTCTCACGTTTACGCAAATGGAATGTGTTGTACTATTGCTGATAATGGAGGATCATTCCAGAGTCCGCAAAACAATGCTGATGGAGCAGCATGCGGTGCTCGATGTTCTACTTCTTTAGGTAGTTGTGGTTCAGCTGGTGCGGCTTGTGGTTATCTGTGTGGTGGGAATGGCGGTAGCAGTGGTGGTGGATGCGGTGGAAGTAGTGGTGGCGGATGCGGTGGTAGTAGTGGCGGATGTGGTGGTAGTAGCTGATACGTGGTCTTTGCATCGAATGTTAAAATGTTGTATCTGCAAACATTCGTCTGTCTGTGTTTTTGCAAAGTAACTACTTAAGGAGAGAAACAAAAAAACCACCTGTATTCATTATTTAACGTACTGACTTAAAAATCATTCAGATTGAATGTGCAATCAAATTAAATTAAAAGATGCTTAACAACAGCTGCACTTATTGTCACAGGTGCATGCACCTTCTGACTTGGTGCAGCATTCACAGGACGAACTAGAGCAACACTTGCAAGAAGTAGCTTTGGAGCAGCATTTGCAGCCTTCGTTAGCGTAGTTGACAGCAGTAAAAGTGGAGGAAACCATTGTGAGTATTTGTGAAGATAGATTGTACTTGATTGATGTAGAAATAAGTTAGCACATAGGCCCAAAGACCCTGCTATTTATATTAGAGATTATAGAGATAATTTGGCTGCGGGAAATTAGCCGTTTTTTTCGTGGTTATGATACTTGCGTGATATCCGCTACTCAATTTTTTTGGTTGTGAATCTAGCACAATCATTATTGCAAAATACTCGACAAGTGGGGGTCTTGGCAATTAGTCCTCCAACTAGACTAAAAGACTGCACTATCATCTTACAAACAGGTAGAATATGGGGAGATTTTGGAGTCTAAGCGGAAGGTCTAACCATAAGAGATAGAATTATATAAATAAGAAGATCTGGCACAAGTTTTCTATCGTGCCTTGGAGTTGGCCCTGGTGCAGATCTAGACTTTCGCTTCTCCAAATTCTTCCAAAATAGAAAAGAAAACTCCAGAACTAACAGTAAAAGTCATGTTTTATTGTTGTACAGCCCAAGCAATCTGACTTTTTATGATTCACGGCCATATTCACTCAACTACTATGTGTATATGGTAATAGAAACCTTAAATATTTTTGGCAGATATCACGCAAGTATCATAACCACGAAAAAAACGGCTAATTTCCCGCAGCCAAATTATCTCTATAATCTCTAATATAAATAGCAGGGTCTTTGGGCCTATGTGCTAACTTATTTCTACATCAATCAAGTACAATCTATCTTCACAAATACTCACAATGGTTTCCTCCACTTTTACTGCTGTCAACTACGCTAACGAAGGCTGCAAATGCTGCTCCAAAGCTACTTCTTGCAAGTGTTGCTCTAGTTCGTCCTGTGAATGCTGCACCAAGTCAGAAGGTGCATGCACCTGTGACAATAAGTGCAACTGCTGTTAAATATCCTAGGTAAGGTTAATACAATAGAATAAAAATACAATACAAGTTTTAAATCAAAAAAGAATGCGCAAACCCGGAATCGAACCGGGGGCCCAACGATGGCAACGTTGGATTTTACCACTAAACCATTTGCGCAAGTGAGCCCGATACGGGGGTCGAACCCGTAACCTTTTGATACCTTTAAGCGTGTTGTGTGACTTTTAAGAGTCAAACGCTCTACCGATTGAGCTAACCAGGCTCTGGTTGCTGAAGTTTATTTGTGTTATTACCAGTTAGTGACTTGAGAAAAGAGCAAATAAATTAAATTCCGAAATCTTTTCTTTTCAAATCTGTTTGCTTTTGATATACAATGTAGTATTTTTTAAAAGGCGATAAACCAGTATATGCTGAAACTAAATACAATGCAACCATTAGAGCAGACAAAGCATAAGTGTAAAACAATAAATCAAGCTAGAATTGAAAGGGACCCAAAAAGGTCGTAATGAATATGCAACTAAAAAGAGATACCAGTTTAGTACTTACCACCGGTTCTTTCTTTTCTTAATTCATTACGTTCTTGCTCGACATCGGCATCCCAAAGAATAAAGTCATCCAAAGCATTTCCACCTGGAACCATAGGTAAAACAGGAATCTTGTTTTCAACAATGACTTCCATCAAAACAGGACCAGTAGCGTCCAAGAACTGTTTAACACCAGAGGCCATATCCTCTTGTTTGCTCACTCTGATAGCTTGCATACCCATTGCTTCAGCCAATTTTATAAAGTCAGGGTTGGATTGATGAGTGTGGGAGTATCTGTCTTCGTAGAATAAGGACTGCCATTGAACAACCATACCTTGTTCTTCATTGTTCAAAACACAGATCTTAACAGGAGCATTGGCTTGAACAGCAGAAGACATTTCCATCAAAGTCATGTTGAACGAAGCATCACCATCGATATCGATAACGATGGCATCTGGCTTGGCAATTTGAGCACCAATAGCAGCAGGCAAACCATAACCCATAGTACCCAAACCACCGGAGGTAATCATAGTTCTTGGTTTAGTCCAGGTGAAGTGTTGAGCGGCCCACATTTGATGTTGACCAACCCCGGTGGTGACAATGACTTCCTTTCCATAAGTAGCAGACTGCTTAGAAATTTCTCTGATCAAAGTTTGTGGTTTAATCTTTGATCCTGGAGTTTCAACCAGGTAAGAGTATGGGTACTTTTCGACCCATTCTCTACATTGGCCAAGCCATTCTGGTCTGTCAGACACTGGCTTAACCAATGGAAGGAACTTCTTTAAGTTGGAGGTGACATCACCTTCGACAGCTTCAGTGGCTTCCACGACCTTGTTGATATTCTTTGGGGTGATTTCAAAGTGAATAATACCACCTCTACCTTCTTGAGCAGCCAACTTGGCCTTTGGGGCAAACTTAGTCACATTACCAGTAACTCTGTCATCGAATCTGGCACCCAAGGCAAGGATAAGATCGGCGTTTTGCATGGCAGTATTGGCAGCGGCACTACCGTGCATACCCAACATGTCCAAGGACTTAGGGTCATTCTGGTCAAAGACACCCAAAGCTTGAATGGTAGTGGTGACAGGAATGGCGGCCTTGTCGGCTAATTCCTTCAATAACTTAGGACCATCAGGGTTGTTCAAGAGACCAGCACCAGCGTAGATGATAGGGTTCTTGGCTTGATTCAACAAGGAAGCAGATCTTCTAATAGCCTCTAAGGTAAACTCAGTAGCAGCTTGTCTAGTGATCTGACTCAATGCGTTGTATGGCAAGGTACCGTTCATTGGAATCGATTGTCTCAAGATGGCAGCGGTGACATCCTTTGGCAAATCAACCAAGACAGGACCAGGTCTGCCCGAAGTAGCAATTTCAAAAGCTTCATTTATACGTCTAGGCAATTCAGCGACGTTTTTCACCATGACGTTCCACTTGGTACATGGTCTCGAGATACCGATGACATCGGCTTCTTGGAAGGCATCAGTACCAATAGCAGTAGTAGGCACTTGACCAGTGAACACAACAAGAGGAACACCATCCATCAAAGCATCAGCCATTGGAGTAATGACATTGGTAGCACCTGGACCCGAGGTGACTAAGACAACACCAGGTTTACCAGAAGCTCTGGCGTAACCTTCGGCCATATGCCCTGCACCCTGTTCGTGTCTGGGTAAGACAAACTTGAACTTGTCAGAGTTGTAGATGGCATCGAAAACTGGCAAAATAGCACCACCAGCGTAACCAAAGATCGTGTCGACATTGTGTCTCAACATCATCTCGTGGAAAATTTCACCTCCGGTCAAGCCAATAAATGATTCGTCCATTAACTGCTGTTGCTTTCCGCGTATAGTGGTTGCTTTACCGTCATCCTGCTCTATAGCTGTATCAAATGAGGGAGCTGGAGCTGGTCTCGAGGCTGAAGCAGTGGAAGATCCAGAAGCCGTGGCTGCGGTCATCGTAGCTTTGTGCAAGTTGGTCTTGGTAAGATTCCTGGTGGCGATGGTGGTTGCCATTTTCTGGCACACTTTCGCTCTTTTAAACATGATGAGTAAACAAATGTTGTAGTATTATGTTTTAGTCAATAAAGTGTTATTGTACTTTCTTTATAAGACCTGACCAGAATGAGTCAGGTAAAATACCGGAAACGGTGAAAAATTTTCTGTGGGGCGTTACCGGACAAGCGGTAACTATTCACGTGATACGTCAGGTGAGAATAAGAAAAAGAAACTCCAAGAACGATTCAAAATTTTGTTCTACATGCCGTACCTGTAATTATTCTAGATTGTTTAATTATTTTTATTACTAGTCCTGCTTAACCGGTTGATTAATCTCAACTTTTTCAATCGAACTTCTTTCTGGTTCCGCTGTAGAAACACAAGAAGAATCGCCGCCCACCGCCTGGTAAATCTCCTCAGGAGAGACTACTGGCTCACTCTTTTCTTCCTTCACTTGGCCTTGCAAGTTGGGGTTAACATTAGGATTACCCCAGTCCAAAAAGTCACGTCTCACTTCAACGTAATCGTATGCAAATTCTCCAATCTGGTCTTCATCAACACCGATTTCTTCAGCATTGTAGTCGATTCTCAAATGCAAGCCGGGTATCCGGTCAATGACAAAACACAAGATGGCAGTTACCACTCCAGAATATGCGGCAGTGGCCAAGATGTATGCGATTTGAATGTACAATTGTTTCCAGTTGTGATCGATCCAGCCTCCAGCATGGTCTGTAATGTTATCATACCCAATAACTGTAGAGCTACCAAACAATGCATTGAAAAGTAAACCAACAATCCCGGCTACTCCGTGCTCAGCTAACACATCTAAGGAATCATCCACACGGCAAAGGTACTTAATTTTGGTTGAAAAGTTACAAACAACACCCGCAGTAACTCCCAATACGACAGAAGCCCACAATGGAATCATTCCCGATGATGGAGTGGCAGCAACTAACCCTGAAATACATCCAGAACACATTGCAACCATGGACCACTTATTTTCCAATCTGAAATCCAAGAGACACCACGAGATAGCCCCAAATGCAGCACAAATATGAGAGTTCATCATGGAGTATGGAACCTTAACCGAGACATTGTTACAGGAAAATCCATTAAAGAATAACCAGCCGACATAGAGCAAACATGTACCCAAAAACACGGTGGAAATATTGTGTGGACGGTAGTTAATCATCAAGGTTTCGTTTCTTCTTCCCAAGAATGCACTAAATACAAAGGCCGAAACCCCGGATAAAATTTCCACTGGACCACCGCCAGCATAGTCCAATACGCCTCCTCTAAACTGCGAGGCCCAGCCACCGCCCCAGATCCAGAAAACCACAGGACAGTAAACAATAGTGGCCCAGCAGAATAAAAAGATCATTGAAGGTAAAAATCTACCTCTTTCTGCAATACATCCCCCTGCTAAAATGGCCAAGGTTACCAACAAGAACTGTAATTGGAAAATTGCAAATGCTATTTCCGGGAATTCCTTGTCAGGACCGGTCTTTCCTATTAAGTTCTGAAAACCAAAGTAATGCAAATCACCAATAAATCCATTGGAAGACTTATCGGAAAAGGCAAGCGAGTATCCCCAAAAATACCACTGAAAGATACCAATAAATGAAGACATAAAACAGATCCATATCATGGAAAGTGCCGACTTTCTTCGTGCTAAACCGGAATATAAAAATGCTAAACCAGGAATCATGATCCAGATCATTGAAGATGCAATCGTAAAAAGAAGAATAAAACTTTCATTGTATTCGCTGTTTTCGGTAAAGAGCTTTCTTCTGCTTAGTATTTCGGCCATGAATTGAAAATTATAAGGTGGTAATATATATTAATGGAAAAGGAAGTTGGTTGAAGTAAATTAAAAAAAAATCGACGTGATCGAAAGAAATAAAGCGCAATAAAGCTTTGTTGCTTGGGTCAAAAAACAGCCAAATTCTGTTTATATATTCCATGCATGCCTCCGCTAATTTTCTGACTCTAAATCATCATTTCATTTGCCCTCAATCCACTAAGATTTTTCTTTCGCACTTGTGACAGGAATACATCGCTGGTATCCACCAATCATAATCGCACCGCTAATCTATCATTTGTTATCAGGCAGCGACAAAAAAAAAAAAAATTCAGCACCTAAATAATTATAAACGGTTAAAACTGATATCATGTATAAATCTAGGCTTATTGGCACCTGGGGTTTGATAGGGTCCTTTTGATATCGTTTATGTGAGATCAGAAGTGTCCGATCTAGTTTTTTTTTAATTAGATCCCTAAATTCTGCTCTATGGACACTTGTCCAATGTCGGCATTGACACATCTAGTTCACAAGTTTAATACGCCGCACCCCTCCTAATTTTGGCGAGTACATTCTACGCCACTCCTGATTGGAGTGATAAACTGGTTTGTACTGCAGATAAATTACAATAACCCTACACTGCCCGGTTTGCACGTGCAGACTCCGGATGTTTCCTTGCTCTCTATGTTTGTACACAGGTGCTTTAATTATTCTGGTATTGAAGAGTCTAAATAATAAGGCTTAGCACAATAGTAGCCATGACCATTAGAAGAGAAGAACTATCTTTGTTAGAACCTCCGGCACTATAACTTGATACCGATATGATTGGGCTAACTGATGTGGCCGTTATTGAAACAATGTTTGTTGGTTTCTGCTTGTTCTGAACAAACGATATGGTACTGACCGATGAGTTTAATGATCCTGATAAGTCTGGAATAGATGCGGCTGAAGATTTCACAATAGTCGCAGTTGCAACTAGTTGGACTGGAACAAAATTAGTCGTGTTATCGGCTGCAACGCCACTCGAAATACTTGCATCACTTAAAAAGATCGTCAGACTTGAAGTCAGATCAATATTATCAGAGTAATTCGTTGTAGTTAGCGGTAAGTCAAAAGTAACAGGAGTAGTAGAAATCAGTGGAAAGCTAGTGCCTGACGTACTGGTCTTGCTTTTACTAGTCAATGGTTGAAAGATACTGACTACGCTATCCGAGGTGGGCGTAGGTGAAGATGACTCTGATGAGGATACAATTGACTCAATAGATGTGCTTGAGCTAGAATCGGAGCAGGTAGTCTCAGTGAACGATTGAGTCGTACTTTCTACTATAATTGATGCATCAACACCAATGGTTATGGTCAGCGAATCAGAACTAACTGGCGAGGTTGGGGTGAAAGTCAAGGAACTAGTAATTGGAGGAGACGTCGTAATTATTGCCTGTGTATCATTGGAGTAACTGAATTTCGCTAATGTAGTCGCAGGAACAGGAGTGGAACTATTATCAGCAGATGTGCTTGAGGTTTTTATTGATAAGGTTGAACTGCTGGAACTCGAAGATGTTGTTGGTCTGGTCGAATAAGTGGAAGGAGAGAACAGGAAAGAGTCCGATGATAATCTAGTACTCGACAGAAGAGAGCTTGACCAGGTTTCAGAACTCGATTGAGGTATAAACTTTGATAAAAGAGGAGTGGTAGACTGAACTGGAGTAGAGGAACTCAGGGTCATTATGGGACTTGAAAATGTGGACAAAATTGAAGAACTTGACAAAATTGAAGAAGTTGATGGAGGAATTGATGACAAATAGCTTGAAGGCGTATCACTGCTGGAAGTTGATGACAACGACAGTGATGTGCTCAGGGAGATACGTGTAGAAGTTGAAGCCGATCCTGTTGCATTTACTGATCCTTGAAATAGGTTGAACACGGCATTGTGTCTCTGGGATTGAGTAGACCCGTCCCCACATTTCAAAATATAACCGAATCCATAACTCACTCTCTGTGTTCCTTGAGGGAAACTCGTGGTGCCCTCAAGGAAGACACGCCCATTGGGGACATTTGAGAAACTGAAATCGACTCTGTTTGATTGACATTTTGCCAGTGAGGCAACACTAGCAAATGATTTAGGAAACAAATAATCGTTGAGAGAGTCGGTAGCTCCAAGGGAATATTGACTGCAGTCAATTTCTCTGTCAGATACTAATATCAAGACACCAGAAGATATACCTCCCGGACAAGTACCGGAGAGAACAAATATTTCATCCAAATTATTAGGTACTGCTCTGGTATAAAAAACCAATTCATCGCTGTTGGAAACCGGTGGATAAAAAGGGCCAGAAGCAAAGTTAGCTTGGGCCAGTAGGCCACTCCATGTTATAGTTTGAGAACCAGGCTTGATAGTACTTGCAGCTTCGAGATCTTGTTGAGAAGTCGACCCACCACTGTTGAATGAAAACGAGTAAGATAAGGTTCCTTTAGCTTGAATTGGTATAGTTAAGGAGACGACACCAGTGAGTGAACAAGATAATACTGTTCCAGCAAACGAACTATCTCTGTTAAAAGAACATTGTGCGTAATCCAGTCCGTTTGCTTCAAGATTTACCAGTAAACCCAAAAACGTCACATATGCATTGGGCATTTCGAGAGAAAACGAGTCACCAGGCGAGACAGAAGAAGTATCGAGTTTCCAGTTCAAGATTGCGGTCCAAATATCATTAGGTAGGCCAGAGTTAGGCTGAATCAAGTTTAAAGAAGTGAAAGGCGACGGAATATTAGCGGCATTGGAGATTTGAACCCATGTAAAAAGTAAGACAAAGAAAACGTACATCTTGCAGACTGCGGAATGAGTAAATCCTAGTGGAATAGGGTCAGTATTTATAGACGATTCCGGTTTACATATTTGGAATTTAAAGGCTACATTGAATTAGGTCGGTGAGTATACCTGTGTTTTATTTTTTTTCTGTGGTTGCAAATAACAGTTCCATTGCTGACCGTTTTGGGAAAATTTATTAGAACGTTCCAAAGAAAAATATGCTATTTACAAGATATTATTGTGGCAGTTTCTGCTTTTCGTAGAAGTGAAACGTTTCAAAGCAAACCTCAACCATGATTAAGATTATAATAATCCACTCGAGTCTAGTTCCTTTTTTCTCGTTTAATACACTGAGGAAAGCACGTTGTTCCTCTGTAGCGTAATCTAGTTTTCGATTGAGGATCGATATTCTAGGATTTATGTCTAGGGTCTTGGAGACTGACTCATATATCTTTTCCAACGCAGGTTCACTCCAGTATAAATCGGGTGTTTCAATTAATTCACTGTAGAGATTTAAGTTGCCTCGTAATAAAAATAAACGACCGGTAAGTTTCAAAATATCGCTTTCCGAGGTGGTAATTTTGAAGCCCTTAGCCAAATGTTCCGAGTTTTTTTTGGTCAAAATTAAGTGTTCCTCAAATAAATTTTCGAGTATCGATAATCTGGTTGACCGTGATAAGCCAATTGCAAATGCTGCCCGATCCAACAATTTTTTCTCTTCGGTAGCCCCCTGTACCACCATGACTTCTCCTTGAAGATAAGACTTACCACCGTTTAACGGATTCTTTGGTAACAGTTTCAAATCTATCCAGTCCATCTCTTCAGATTCAAATTCATCGTATTTCTCTACGATTGCAGGATCAAGGATAGGCACAAAATACTGACAAATCGCTTCTTCTGCTAGGTCCCAGCCCACCACAGATCCGTTTGAGAGTACCATCAAGTCTTTTTCGTGCAATTTGACGTTAATTACCTCGTCTGGAATAACTATGTTGTACTCGAACCCGGCCAATCCCGCCAATAATATTTCAAAGTCAATTGACTCACCGACAGTAATCGACGTCACGGGCGACAAATACTTTTCCAAGGTGTCAGCATGATTGTTTTCGTTCAAAAGAGAAAGAATATAACTGGTTGATTCGTTTTGAAACACAGGATCAGGACGCCTCCTTAATTTCAGGGTTGTATTCTTGTTCTTGTTCGCTTTCCCCTTGGAAAGTACTGGGCCTGTAGTTTCTGCTATTGTTGAATTGAATCTCCAACTCATGACTGGCTTTACTACCGGTGGTATCCACATAGGAAACCTTACACTACGTGCATTACGTAAGATATATCGTGGTACCATGGTCCAATGTCTTCCAGGTGATGATGCGTCAATTGATGCGAATGCGTGTTCCAGCGTAAATGTTTTGTAACGGCTAAAAGTATGCGTAGACACGACCAATCATTGTTCCAGTCACAAATTGATTAGCCTCCAACATACTACACTATATCCACAGCATAATTTTGGATTTCGTAGATTTTCTTCAAAAGCACAAGTGTGACTGTTAATGTCACCTTGGATCGGGTTATTGGTTTGAAATGGACTTTTTTATGACTCCCTTACAGTTTTAGGCGATATCTCGTTGGAGAGGCGCAGCAGTAGTTTGCCCAAAAGAGAATTCGTTAGTTGCGAACGGCTATAGCACATATTACAGACGCGTTCATTCAATGAGTATCACTACGGAATCGGTGAGTGTGGACACAGTCCCATTTCAAATTCAAAGTGCCTCAAAATGGTATTTCCTCCATATAGTCTACTAGAAATACACGCAGGTCCCCCTACTTAACAAAACAGAGCGTGGTCTATTTTTAGGAAGAAAGGTCCCCAAAACACTAATAAACACAGC
Source organism: Teunomyces tritomae (assembly GCA_030568455.1). Taxonomy (NCBI): domain Eukaryota; kingdom Fungi; phylum Ascomycota; class Pichiomycetes; order Serinales; family Debaryomycetaceae; genus Teunomyces; species Teunomyces tritomae. The sequence goes on from JAJMFZ010000005.1 coordinate 455,804, forward strand.
GGCTAGGTCATCACAAAAAAAAATTGGGTCTGGTCATGGTTCAAAACATTAAATGTAATTCTTATGTTTACTGGCATAATAACGTAGTTGGGGTTATCGAGATACGACGCCTGGTTCGTATATTCGGGTCAGGTTTCTTGTCTTTTGTCACAAATCGAGACACCGAAGTTGGCAAAGGAAAAAAAAATGTTTACAAATATTCCGTATATGGAAAGGTAATTATTTATCCTGATCTGAAAGGTTTTGTACATGTCGTAAGTGATCACTCGGTCCGATGAGTGAAGACGTTAACAAGTTTAACAGTTACAAGTTATAATAACGACGCGTTGAATTAATAGATGGTGATAGTAGTAAACAGAATATTAATGTTTCTATCTTAATCTTGTCTGATTTTGTCATGTTATCCGTTGGCCAAGCTGTCTTTCTTCATCAATATCTCAGAAATCCCGATTAGACAGATTTGCATCATGGGCGTCACAAAAGTGAGCGCCCAAACAGAAATCTATTTAAACGTTCAGCATCCCAGAAAACAAAGGGAAACACGAAGTAAGGACTCATATATACATTCGCTTATAACCGATTTTTTAAATAATGTGGTATGTACCAACCCAGGGATCGTTTTGATCATTATAAAGTTAATCTTACTAACTTATTTTAGTGGTATCTTTGGTTATGTGAACTTTTTGGTCGACAAGACCAGAGGCGAAATCATGGACAACCTTATTGAAGGTCTCCAAAGATTGGAATACAGAGGATACGACTCTGCTGGTTTGGCCGTTGACGGTGACAACAAGGGTGAATCCATCATCACCAAGACCGTCGGTAAGGTCAAGGTTTTAAAGGAACAGCTCATCACCGAAAAGATCGAAAGATCCACCGTTTTCGACAACCACGTCGGTATTGCTCATACCAGATGGGCTACTCATGGTAGACCAATGACTAAGAACTGTCACCCAATTCGTTCAGACCCTAACGCCGAATTCATTGTCGTCCACAATGGTATTATTACCAACTTTAGAGAATTAAAGACCTTGTTATCTTCTAAGGGTTACAAGTTTGAAACTGATACTGATACCGAATGTATTGCCATGTTATTCAAGCACATTTACGACGCCAACTTGAAGGCTGGAGTTTCCGTTGACTTGAACCAATTGACTAAGCAAGTTTTGTACGAATTGGAAGGTTCCTATGGTTTGTTAGTCAAGTCTTTCCACTTCCCTGGTGAAGTTTGTGGTACTAGAAAGGGGTCGCCATTGTTGGTTGGTGTCAAGACTGAAAAGAAATTGAAAGTTGACTTTGTTGATGTTGAATTCCCAGAAAACCAACCAGAACAACCTATTGCTCGTTCAAACAGCATCAAGTCCAATGATTTGGGCTTGTTGCCAGTTGCTCAAGGTGAATCTAACTTGAGAACTTCGCAATCCAGAGCTTTCTTAGCTGAAGATGGTATCCCAATGCCTGTTGAATTCTTCTTCTCCTCGGACCCATCCTCCGTTATTCAACACACCAAAAAGGTTTTGTTCTTAGAAGATGACGATATTGCACACATCTACGATGGTGAATTACACATCCATAGAGCCAAGATGTCCGCCGGTGAATCAACTATAAGACAAATCCAAACTTTGGAAATGGAACTTAACGAAATCATGAAAGGTAAGTACAAGCACTTTATGCAAAAGGAAATCTTTGAACAACCAGACTCTACTTTCAACACTATGAGAGGTAGAATTGATTTTGAAAACAACAATATCAACTTGGGTGGTTTGAAATCGTGGTTGCCAACTATCAGAAGATGCAGAAGAATTATTATGATTGCCTGTGGTACCTCGTACCATTCCTGTTTGGCAACTAGATCAATCTTTGAAGAATTGACTGAAATTCCTGTTTCCGTTGAATTGGCTTCTGACTTCCTCGACAGAAGATCCCCTGTTTTCAGAGACGATACCTGTGTCTTTGTTTCTCAATCTGGTGAAACTGCAGACTCGATCTTGGCCTTGCAATACTGTTTGGAAAGAGGTGCTTTAACTGTTGGTATCGTCAACTCTGTCGGTTCTTCTATGTCTAGACAAACCCACTGTGGTGTTCATATCAATGCTGGTCCAGAAATTGGTGTTGCATCTACCAAGGCATACACTTCTCAGTACATTGCCTTGGTTATGGTGGCACTTTCGTTGTCCAACGACTCCATCTCCAAGTCACCAAGACACAAAGAAATTATCCAAGGTTTGCAAAGAATCCCAGAACAGATCAAGACTGTTTTGCAATTGGAAGACAAGATTAAGCAATTGTGTGACACAACATTGAACGATCAAAAGTCTTTGTTGTTGTTGGGTAGAGGATACCAGCATGCCACTGCTTTGGAAGGTGCCTTGAAGATCAAGGAAATCTCCTACATGCATTCAGAAGGTGTATTGGCAGGTGAATTGAAGCACGGTGTGTTGGCATTGGTTGATGACCAATTGCCAATTATTGCATTTGCTACAAGAGATTCTTTGTTCCCTAAGGTGATGTCTGCCATTGAACAAGTTACTGCTAGATCAGGAAGACCTATTGTTATCTGTAATGATGGTAAAGATATCGGTGACAAGGTGTTTGCAACCTTGGAAGTTCCAGAAACCGTCGACTGTTTGCAAGGGTTGTTGAATGTCATTCCATTGCAATTGATGAGTTACTGGTTGGCTGTCAACCGTGGTATCGATGTTGATTTCCCTCGTAACTTGGCGAAATCAGTGACTGTTGAGTAAAATGTTATATCAAATGGGCTATAAATAATTATGTACGTATTAAAGATGATAATAAAACAGAAAAATTTGGACAAAGCTCGCGCCTATCTGCGTTTGAAGTAATCAGAACCGCCCAAGTACGCAGCTCCATAGTCAAAAATCTTTTCCCCAAAATCCAAGTACTTTCCTGAATAGTAACGTACGTTTGCATTTTCAAACTTGTCCAAATCCACAGTCAAGCCTGTGCTTCTTTTCACACCTGCAAGAAATCCGGAAAGAAGCGCCAAATCGACGCCAATGTGTATTGCCTTTGTGATCTGTCAACATTCCCAGGTGAGAATCACCGTGAGGAAGAGAGTTAGTAACTGACTTGACAACAAATTAACTGGTTCATTACTTCTCCACTAAGAAGGTGAATGCAAACCAACAAGTTTCTACCAAACATACCATGTTGTGTACTGTTAATATACCAATGTGATTCTTGACTAAAAGTAAGAGGGTAGGGGTGCCATGTTATATGCAAGAATTTGAGGTGGCGAACCTGCACAACGTCACCGAAACAGTTATTAAAAAAATGATTCCACAGCGACAAACAAGAAAAAAGAAAAAAAACTCTGGAATTACCTAATCGAAAATAAGCTTCAAATGCACTCCTGATTCACGTGACCTTGGCGTGGTATTCTAGTCCTTTTTTTGACTTTCGAAAGGGGGGAGAAGGGCACAATTAATCTCGATACTAAACAGACTAAAAAAAAATGACGACCACAAGTACCACAGTATATTGGTATGGTGAACTAATAATGATGAAGTCCTAATGCATACAGAGACAGTGATGTTCAGTGATATTGCAACATTGATTGATCCCTTTTCGTTCTTTAGAGAAACGACAATACAATGATTGGCCAAGCGATGGAGAGGGAGAGGTAGCGATCAGCTGCCTCTTTTACAGACTCCGTTGAACCATCAGACCGTTGATATATTGAAGACCATAAGAAGATACAAGAATACTAATCTATATAACTAGTGCGTTTGGAACTGTTACTCTTTCCAGTGCATTTGTTTGTCCGGATCTATCTTCAACCCCGTTTCACGTTTTGGTTACTTGGGTGCTGTTGCTGGTGGTCTAACTTTAAAACTGAAAATATCTTTATCGCTGTAGTATCGATAAAGATAGAAATCAACTAGCAAGAACACAACTGAGAGGCTGCAGCTTTACTCCCCCTCGCTTCCCTTCCCTTCCTTTCCTATTCTACAAGCTTTAGCTCTTGTGGTGGTGGGTCTGGTACAAATTGGCCAACGGTTAATTTCCGGGTAACCCCTTCGGTTTGGCTCTCCAAAGTGAGATTTTTTTATCCTCTCAGAATGTCCTAGTACATTAGAGTTAAACACCAGGAAATCCTGAGAATAATGTCTGATAGATATCGTCCCCCACCCTCTGGCCCTAGGTCTAGAGACTATGAACGCTCAACATTCCGCCTGTCGTATGGAGGGTCGTCAACACGCGGAGGCGGTCACAGTCAGCGCGGAAATACTCTGCGCGGCGGCACTACGAGAGGTGGAGCCAACTCCAGGGGCAACACTAGAGGTGGTAGCGGTAGCACTAGAGGTAACAGCACAAGAGGCGGTGGCCGAGGTGGTTCCAGTTCTAGACCTGATAACCGAGATGTATACAAGCCCAATGGAGGTAATCGATATAGCGAACGCGACAATTATCGCCCCCGCGGTGACACATACAAACCCAACCACCCCAGAGAACAACAACCAAACGGTGACGACCATGAGCATACCGAAAATGGACCTTCTGAACCCGAAATAGGAACCAAGCGCCCTCCTCCATCAGAACCTAAGGGATATCGCAAAAAACGAGATATGCATAAACCCAACTCCAATCCAAACGTGTCAAATAATATGAATAACAATAGAAGAAACAACAACAACAATCATGTGGCACCCAAAGGGCCAAGGGCTGATAAGGAAACTCATGATCAACCTCCCCGTCTTGCCAAATCACAAATTTATTCCTTAAGAGTAACCAAATCTAGTGAGATCTATAAACGAGTTCAACAGGTGGGAGAAGGAACTTATGGGAAAGTGTACAAAGCAGTTAATACCACCAGTAATGAATTTGTTGCATTAAAGAAGCTTCGGTTAGAGAGTGAAAGAGAAGGGTTCCCTATAACTGCTATGCGTGAAATCAAGCTCTTACAATCGTTTGACCACGAAAATATTGTGGGTCTCTTAGAGATGATGGTAGAGCACAACCAAATTTATATGATTTTCGACTACTTGGATCATGATTTGACCGGGTTATTAACACATCCCGAGCTTAAGTTGGAGGAAGGCCACCGGAAATATATCTTTAAGCAATTGATGCAGGGGTTAAGTTATTTGCATAAGAAGAGAGTTATTCATCGTGATATCAAGGGTTCAAACATCTTATTAAACAGTACAGGCCAATTAAAGATTGCTGATTTTGGGTTGGCCAGGACCATGAAGATCACACAAATGGGTGAAAGTCCAGATTACACTAACCGTGTCATTACCATTTGGTACCGTCCTCCCGAGCTCTTGTTGGGAGCGACAGATTATGGACAAGAAATTGATATTTGGGGTGTTGGATGCCTCTTGATTGAATTATATTCGAAAGCCGCCGCGTTCCAAGGTTTTGATGAGGTGGGACAATTGACCAAGATTTTTAATATAATGGGAACTCCAACTGCAGAGCAATGGCCTGAGATTGAGAATTTGCCGTGGTTTGAGATGTTGAAGCCTAAGGTCAATATTGCAAGTAAGTTTCATCAGCAGTACGGTGAATTAATGTCACAACAGAGTTATGATTTAGCGGAAAAGTTACTTGCATTGAATCCTCGGACCCGTTTGACAGCGGAACAGGCGTTGGAGCATGAGTATTTCACACAAGAACCTAAACCTGAGCCTCTTACATTCTTGAAAGATATCAAGGGTGAATGGCATGAATTTGAGACCAAAAAACAGAGAAGAAAGGAGCGTAAACGGCTCCAAGACGAAGCGCGGGCCAAGAGTGCAGGAATCACCCCGGGCGAGGCAGAGCTGGCCGAGGTACTGGAACCAGTTGACTCTGTCGCTACTGCTAAATCGGATAATGTATAGTAAACGGTTACATATTATATACTAGCAATCGAGATCTCGAATTAGTACCAATACGAATAATATATGTTACCTGTAAACTAAAGAGGCACAGGAAAAAAAAATATATAAATTACGACGATGAGGCGGTATTCGAACTGGTACTACACATATGAATATAATGAGGTTACGTTACAGAAAAATAGGCGGCGTACATTTTGGCGAGGCTTACTGTGTATTTGGTATAGCAACCCCTATTTCCGGCATAAACTTACAAAGCAAAAATATGAGGATCTCCTAGCCAATAGAGTTACAAGGGTTTAAGATGATCATTGCAGGTACCCCGGCATTTTTGACTTTACGCTCCATTTTATTCTTATTCTTGAAATCTCTTTTTATTCTTTTTTTTGGCTATTATTGGCGCTTTGTTTTTGTTTTTTTTTTTTTTGTCAATTATTTTTATATGACTATTTTTTTTTTTACTCTTCCTAATCTGCAGCCCCCCGTGACGAACCCTCCTGTTATTTAACACAAATAAACTATCAAGTCGTCTATAACTTGTAGCTGTTGCTGTTGAGCTCTAGTCCAATCCAAGCACCAGTTATGGGATCTTGTGCATCGAAGGAACAGGCCTCACTGCCTAATACAAAGCCCACCGCCACCACTCCTGGACCCAATAAACGCCAGGAACAGAAAGTTGCCTTACGAAAAGCCGACCAAAAATCCGCTGCCAGCGCATCGACGGGCTCTACTTCTGATGAAAAGCGAAATATTTCAGCTGAAACTGAAGGAGCATCGGCCGATGCCTCTGCAGCTACAACTGCTGTTGCCAGCAGTTCCGCTGGAAGTGGCAGTGTGAAAGGTGAAGTCAAACTTTTGCTCTTGGGTTCTGGTGAAAGTGGTAAGTCGACAATTGTTAAGCAAATGAAGATCCTTCATCAAAATGGGTATACAAAGGAGGAGTTATATGAGTACAAGCCATTTGTCTATAAGAATGTGTTGGATTGCATCAAAAACGTCATTAAAGCTATCATAGATCTCAGTCCTGAGATGATATGTAAATCTCTGCCTGACACCAAGAGCGAAGAAAGTCTAAAGGAATTTAAGGGACTGTCTCATTTAGTACAGGAAGATTTGGACACTATCCTCAACTACGAATACAACATCGACTCAGAAGACCAGTTTGATGCGACTGTCGCCTCTAAGATCTCCCTAGTCTACACCAACGGACATGTCCAAGACTTTATCAAGCATAAACAAGGTAAATTTTACCTTATTGATTCAACCCAATACTTTTTGTCAGAGATCGACCGCATTGCCGATCCACAATATATTCCTAACGTCAATGATATCTTGCGGACTCGTAAAAAGACTTCGGGTATCTATGACTTCAGATTCCAGATGAGCGGGCTCAATATTCATATGTACGATGTTGGTGGACAGCGGTCTGAGCGCAAAAAGTGGATTCATTGCTTTGACAATGTCACCCTCATTATCTTCTGTGTCGCCTTGTCGGAATATGACCAAGTTCTCCTTGAAGAAACAAGCCAGAACAGGCTCGATGAATCGTTGGCATTGTTTGATTCTGTTGTGAACTCGCGGTGGTTCGCTCGAACATCCATCGTACTTTTCCTCAACAAGATTGACGTCTTTGCGGAAAAGCTTCCTGTTTCACCCTTGGAAAAACACTTTCCAGATTACACGGGTGGAAACAACATCAACAAGGCGGCCAAGTACATTCTCTGGAGATTCACTCAGGTCAACCGTTCCGGACTCAATATTTACCCTCACGTTACGCAGGCCACAGATACCAGCAACATCCAGTTGGTATTTGCTGCTGTTAAGGAAACTATCTTGGAGAATTCGTTGAGAGATAGTGGGATTTTGTAGCTTTTTTACAAATCAGTTTTAAGTGTAACAATGAACAATGTTAATATTATACTACACACTATACATGGGTGGGTGGGAGTTATTCTTCTGTTATCCGCTGGCTGCTGGTGCTGGTGCTGCTGGTGCTGGTGTAGAATCAGCGATAGCAGTGTTGGAACTACGACGGCCACGGTGACGTCCACTACGACCACCACGTCTATTTCCACCAACATTATTGCCCAACTTGTTACCAGTGCCTCCACCATTTATCCCAGTGCCGGTATTGCGGCCACGGAACGAACCTCTATTCCATCCACGACTACGACCTCCATGCTTTCTATCTTCTTGTCCGTTGGATTCAGATTCGCCACCCTTGGCTTCGTTTTCTTCTTCCTTTTTAACTTGCTTTACCTCTTCATTGGATAGCTCCAGCTGATTGCCATTCTTTTCCTCTGATTTTTCTTTATCTCCCCGGAATGATTTTCTCCTGAGTGAATACGTTCTTCTCCCCCACCTCTTTTCTTCCCTCCGTGATTTTTCTTCATCACGTCTTCCCAGTCCTTCCTTCCTCTTGCCCTTGGGTACATATGGTTTTTCAGCAAGTTCCTTGAGGTATTTCTTAAAATCTGGCCGGTCATCATCCAATGGCGGTGAATGGGAAGCACGTTCGTTCGTAATTGAGGTCGTTTCAGTCGTTTTGGTCGTTGTGGTTGGTGGGGTCGTTTCGTTCGTTATAGCAGGTGGAGTCCCCGCCGGTTCGGCGGTCTCAGTAGATGCTTGTTCGGTCACATCTGCCAGTATCAGAAGATTAGCAACTCCATCAGTGACTTCCTGGGTATCTACCTTCGTAGAATGCTTCTTTTTTAATATGACAGGTTTAGCAGCGTTATTCTTTGGTTCCAGTTTTTTGGCTGCCGTATTTGATCTATTATTGGAGTCAGGCTTCTCACTCAACAATTCTGCAAGGCTCTTGCCATTGTTGTTTGAAGGGTAAGATTGAGGGCCTGGGGCTGTTTCTTTTTTCTTTTCTGGCTCTTCATTAGGTTTTTCAGTTTCCCTTGAAGTCAGTGCATCAATTGAAGTTCTTTTGAGAATTGAGATAGACAGCCGTCTTCCAACCGATGATTTCCGGTTTCTGCGGCCAGCTTCATGAAACTGCTTAATGGTGGTTTCTGGATCATCGGCTTCGCCATCTGGTCCTAATGTTTGTGCTGTAGTTCCGTTCAAATTTATTAATTTCTTTTCAATCTCTTGTTGCTTAGACAACACGTCTACCGGTTTAGCGGCACCAAATGGATTTGGTTTGGGTTTTGGAGCAACCGGTTGCCGTTGTAATGGAGGTAATGCTGTTGGTGATGATATATCACGATGTGCATCACGCTGAGCGAGTTTTCTGGCAAACGGATTGTTCGCCGTATTTAATGGTACGTGAGTTCTGATTGGTGACAGCCGGGAATGGTAAGAACCTTCATCCTCGTAGCGAGGACCTTTATGAGATAAGTATTCATGCTGGATTTCTGCAATTGCCTGTTCGTTTTCTTTGTGAAAATGCATACAATGTTGAAAGTCGTTGTAATCTGCCAACTCCACAACTACGCGACGGTTAGGTTTATAGTACAAGTCCTGCCACTTCAACACCTTGGACAATTCTGCATAAGACTCTAATTCCACAAATGCCACTTTCTTGATGATATGAGTTTCCAAGATATTGGATGAGGGATCAACCACAATCTTGAATTTCACAAACGGAGTGTACCTGCTCTGGAAAAGGTCTTCTATAAAAAAGTCATTGGCAGTCACCGGCAACCCCAATAACTTGGCAATGTAAGGAGGACCATTATCACGGCCTATTCCTCCTCCATAGTAATGATGGCCGCCTCCGCTGCCGCCAGAAAGCAGATTATAATGGCCAGGTCTTTCTGTGGGGACCGCAATAGACGCTATGTCAATGTCGTCATCTGCCCAGGAGCCTCCATACGCTGCACTGTTAGTATTTGAATCTAATACGAATTGATTCGTCTTCGTCTTGGTTTGTTTGGATACTTACATTTGTCGCTGAAGAACTCCTGCAAGGTCATCTTTTTAGGTGGAACTAGGAAGGAGTTAGTACATTGTCATTTATTCTTGTAGAAAACAAAAAAAGGAAGGTACTGAATGAAGGATTGTTCAATTTTTTTTGGTAGATTCATGACCAATTACATACCCATAGTTCGCTATTGTGCGGAACAATTGTTGATATACGTTTAAATGACGCCAGACCGTTAAGGATCGAGACAGGCAACAAAGTCGGGCGGGTCCGTCTTTTTTTTTTTGGTGTGGGTGTTGTAATCACGTGTGTCACCGAGCGCGCGCGTCCTACTACCGAAAAAAGGAAATTTCATTACAACGGCTCCTGGCTACTTTACTATACTATGCTATACGTGACTCACAAGTCATTAAAGTGGTCGTAGGTTTCTCTCCAGTGAGCATAGAAACCCTTGTAGAACTTAACACCCAATCCAACATCCTTCAGACCCAAAGTAGCTCTAATAGAATGCATCGACAATTGCGGAATACCCAAGTCAATAGTACGTGCACCGGTTTGAGTAGAGATATATGGACCGATAGTACCACCTGATCTCGAGTCGTTTCTGATCTGGAAGTACTGAATTTCGTCCTTGTTTCTACGTGCAAGAGCTTCAATTAATGCCACACCGGTGGAGTCAGTAGCAAAGTGTCCGTTAGCATCCAACGATAACGAAATACCCTTATTAGGTACCGGCTTATGGTTTTCCAAGTAGTATTGGGCGTAGTTTGGGTTCACCAAGTGAATAACATCAGCGGACAAAATAATGGTGTTGGAGTAGGCCAAACGGATTCTTTCCTGGACATCGAAACCATCTGGGTTGAAGTACTTCGATCCAACAACACTGCTGACCACCAGCTCAAAGAGACCACCCTTAATACCTTGTCTGGAAGTCGAGCCAATTTCTTCGTTGTCAACTACCTCAGCAACAGAGAAGCCGTCCCCTTGCAAGAGAGAGTCGGTATCGGCATCAATCAAAGCATTGATAGCAGCGTATGAGTTGACTCTGTCGTCAACTCTTGGAGCAAAGATAAAGTCACCCTTAAGACCACCAATAGTTCCCTTCTGAACGTCAAACAATTGCAAGTCCCATTGCAAGATGTCGGAGACCTTGACACCACCAAGCTTGGCGATGTATCTCAACAACAGCAATGGGTGTTGTCCATATAATGGTGACTTCTTCTCGTCTTCAGTAGCTGGTTCCTCTTCTTCACCAAATCCAACAACTGGAACTGCAGTAGTTTCCGTGTTGAATTCGTTGGCAGGAGCACCAAAGTGTGGGGCCAAAGTGGGAATATGCGCAATTGGGTGTGGAGTCGAGTCGACTAATTTCTGGACCACTTTGTGGTCATCAGTCTTGACCAAGATTCTACCACCAATACCCAAATCTCTGTCATACCAGATTGGGTTCAAGGTACCACCGTATGGAGCAACAGCAAGCAATTCGTAGCCTTCGGTACGAGGCTTGTTGGAGTTGGGCTTCAAGTAAGCAGTCAAAGCATCTGCATGTGCAATAACGGCACCGACACCTCTTTCTGGAGTCCATTTCTTTCCAACAACAAAGGCAAGTAAGTTGCTGCCGTTTCTAACAGTGTAGTACTTGCCTGGAGTCAAGTTTGACCAGGAGACCTTTTCCGAGATGTAGGTGAAACCAGCACCTCTCAATCTGTCAGCAAAGTGCTGAACAACATGAAATATGGTGGGGTTTTTGTAGGTAAATTCAATATAATCTTGGGCAAAACGACTGTGGTCAGCATCAGTAAAGTCCAAGCCAGAGTGCTTGGATGAGGAAGACGAAGAGGCTGGAGCAGATGGTTTGGTTGCAATTGGTTTCTTGTCTACAGAGTATCTCTGTAACAATCTTTCCAATGTCTGGAGTTCGTGGTTATCAAGTGCCATTGTTAGTGTCAATTACCGGGTAAAAAGATGTGGAGATTGAGATATCTATATATATATATACCAAAATACACCGGCTGCCGGTCCCCAGCCGCCACCACAGTGGATGACTAATATGCCGGCCATTAAAACCTCACGCCCGTTTGGGTAAACGGCGCTGGCGCGCATTGATCGGAGCTAACTCACTTTTTTTGTATTATTATTCTGTTGTTGTTTTATTTTTATGTATATACATTACTATCTCTATTGTACTCTTTCCTTAGCAAATGTAGCAGCTACAATTAATGGGAATACCACGCTGACTTCAGCGTAGAGCTTGACCGATTTCGCATCGGCCTTGATTTTTCCCCAACTGATTGCTTCATCTGGACGGGCACCAGCATCCGATCCATCAAATTCTTGCCCCGTGTTGATGTATACAGCATAATCGGCCCCATTTCTCATCAAGCAGGCGTTACAGATATGATGTTTGATCAAACCACCACCCAAGATAATCATACCGGCGTTCGAAGCATCCATCGACATCGAATTGATCTTTCTAATATCAGCCACAATATCTAACCGTAATTGTTGCGGACTGGCCTTGAAAGTATGGAAGAACAACATGTCACCTATCGACCCATCGGTCAAAGCAGGACAGAAAATCGGAATTTTGTTCTTGTGGGCCCAGTACAAGACCGAGCTTTCGTCATTGATTTCCTTCCCCAAACGGTCAATCAATTTCAGCGGAGTCCACACTGCTGCCGAGTCAGCATTCAAACCTTCGGCACCCAAATTCTTCATGGCTTCCTCTTGTTCTTCTAAACACTTGTCTAAGATCGGCACAATCCATTCCTCAAACTTACAGTAGTTGTCGTTGGGCACCAAAAGGTTACCAATCCGGTTCATACCTTGTTCACGTAAACCTTTACCAGGTAAAGCAAAATCTCCCATGTAAGTTGGAGCTAACACCTTAATTAAATCTTCTTCAATCCCACCAGCACTTGCAACAATAGCACTAACCATCTTGTGTTGGACAAGGAACCGTAATGTGTCTCTCAACCCCGATGAGATCAAGTTGGACGTGAACCCCATGAAAATCGTGGATTTTTGGTAGCCAGCATCGTCGAATTCACCTTTACGTTCGTGTTCAGGTAATTCATCGCGGTGCTTACCACGCCATTGTCTCATTCCATTGATAATATCACAAGCCTGAGCAACAGATGATGCTTGGAATCCCATCATTCTCATCGAGTCGATCATATCGGCTGCTCTCATGTTATAAGCCTCATCTTTGCTGTAGTCGATTCCCTTGACCTCAACAAACGAATCAGGAACTGGAGCTGACTGTTTAAGAACCGCATCCGAAGCTAATTCGGGCAATTTTCCACTTCCACCCATTATACTCTTCCTTTTTTGGTCTGAAAAATTTTAAAGTGCGATTAAATGCTTTACCTAATCTTTAGGTTAAGTGATAGGGTTTCTTTTTTGATCGTAATTTTTTGTAATACATTGATACTAAATGCTATCTATACTCTTTCTCTGACCTGAGGAGTCCAGGCAGTATGCTTAGGCTTGGCGGTGTTGTAGGAAACGTATGCACCAGCAGTGCCAGTCAAGTTAGGCTTGTGCTTTTCCGGAACGGGGTAGGCTCTTTGGGTAACTGCATCACCAGTCAACTTGTTTGGTGGAGTGTTGGTACCGTACCCAAGCCAGTAGTGCCAGCCTGGCTCGGCCTTCGAAATATCCACGTCCATGCCCCAGGTACTATATTCAACCCATCTCGTTCTCAAGTGGATTTCTTCTGGTACGTGGGTTTCATAGTACTTGTTACCCCAATCATCAACCCCAACAAGAGCCCCTCTCTTGGTATCATTGAGGTTCTGTATCTGCCATCCAGCTCTCCGCAACCCGGAAGCGTATATGTTCTTGAATGTACGAATTAACGAGTTCGACATGGTTGTTACTTGTAAAGCGTAATTGTTTTCCAACTTTTTTGATTGGGCCGCGCTACATCACGTTTTTTTTTTTTTTAATTCATTCGGGCCCAAAAGACATTAAATTATACGCTTCAATCATGTCGTATCAACAACAAATACAAGACCTTCAGAAAGTCAGAGCCGTGTTACAGGCAATTAAAGTATCTACAAATAACATCTATCAGGATCTATACACTGTACATAAAGTAAATAACCCCCAGATGTTCCAAGAAGCCACTGCCTTGAAACAAACCCTCGATTCCATCTAACCAACTACGCGTATCCGCGGGAAGTAACGGTGATAGCCCTCCCCAATCTCAAGCTCATACTTTTGTTCAGGATGACCCAAGGTCTTGCTCAAAGTAGCAACATCCACAGAATAACCAATGGCCACCTTGACAAGCTCCTTGAACCAGTCGTAAACTGGATAAGGATCCACAAACTGATCCTTGATCGACTCATGGGTTTGGATATCACGAATTAACTTTTGAAAGATCTCCTTACTATTCTGAAGCTTATCTGTCACAATCTTGAGGAGTGGCTTGTAAGAAGATGGTGGACTTGACTTGTTGAGCACCTTCAACTGCAACGAATTCTTATATTGAGCAAAAGTTGGAAGCTGTGGCACACCAATTGAAGACCACGGTTTGAGTCTTTGGTTAAAGAGCCGTTCAAATGACGCAAGCGAATGTTTAGGGCCCGTCAAAAAATCAATGTACCCCAAAGCCGAAAGAATAACGAGGTATATTCTAACTGCTTCCAACATCGACGCAAGCCCGCTAAGTGAAGGAAGTAAATACAAGTTGTTGAGATCGAGCTGTTTGTGCAATTTGGGTAATTTGGCCTGGTTTTCTTGATGAATAAGTCTCATCTGCTCCTTCTTTGGCCCCGCCTTCAACTTCTTCAACTTCTTGGGGAATGTCTTTTCAATATAATGGATCTTGGCCATAAGTATGGAGTTGATACGATTACCCACATGATCTGCCCGTAAAGATACCAAATGGGTACCATACCAGTAAATACAATAAAATTCGAATGGCTTGTATAACTCAAGCTTGAATCCGTTTAATAAGAGCTCGTACATCAACGTCAACTTGGTACTGTAGACAAAAGAACTCACAGGTAAGCTTATATCTCCGCTTATCAACGACTCGCCAACTTGGTATGTTTCATAAACTTCCAGTTCAAATGATTCCCACGACACTTGTAGCGTATCCCAGATTAATAAACTCTTGGAAATAAGCTGTTGTTGGCGACATGGATTAGCACCATAAATTGTCAAATGGTGAAACAGAGCGGTTTCCAATTCTTGAATAAGTTGTGCCTGATGTTGGATGAGTTGCCCCTGAATTTCGGCTTTCAAATTGCTAAAAGAATTCGCATTCAACACTTGAATATTACATCCAACCATCTCCTCTATGTTCCCTATGACGAATGAAGACATGTCCAAGTGTGCAGAACTCAAAATGTAGCGGTCCTCTTTAAGAAGAAATAACTGGAAAAATCCACGAGCAATCACGTTGAACTTTTCAATAGACTTGCCAATATTATACTCCAAAAATTTCCCAAGACTGCTATAGTTCGGTATTTTGTTGGCTGTTGTGAGAAAAGAATGGATGTTTTCAAAGATATTAATGAAGTCCTCGCGAGTTTGTTGTTGAGAGATAGCATATAATTCCATGGGAATAACCTTATTGTCCAAATCTGTTTGGACAAATTTGGAAAACGAGTATTGTGGTACTGGTTCATACTGGTGGTCAAAGATCTCATTGATAATTGTAACTGCTTCGCGTAAATAGTCGATTGCGACCGGTTTTGGATCAGGGACGAAAATTTGTGTGGGTATTTCAAGAGTCAATAATATCTTGTTTAATGAAATCACCGCCTTTATCTGGCTTATAAGGATATTCTTATTTTCAAAGGATTGGAGATTTATCCAATTGATCGCACTCTGTAATTCATGAATAACATCTTCCGTACGGACTTCCAAAAGGAAATCTAAGTTCATACTTCTTGAAGTCAAGTCCTCTTCCTCATACAACACACTGGATGCCATACACAAACAACTTCCAACAAATTTGGTGAGCCCAATGCAAAAAGACTTGAGTACTTTGTGGGTAAGTAACGATTCAAGGGTGTCGTCCGGCAAGTATTTCTGCTCTTGGAATCTGTGGTTGACAAATGAGCATTTTTCAACCAACAGAATTGTGGTACTAGCCCTACTAGCTTGGTAATTTATCAATAAGGTTTGGATGTATCTGCAACTCATCACAGTTACTGGAAGAGAGCTGTTGTTGACCCACGAAATGAATGTAATGAGCAAATGGTTGTGAGTAGCCAATACATTTTGCGGCAGAAGTGGCTTGGAAGTATCATATGTCACTTCTTCAGGAGCTAGATCTATGATCCCGGTATCCAACTTGGGGTTTGTGACTTCGAGGGCACGAGTACCTTCTAACAAGTCAGCAGCTGGTGACTTCACCACGTGGTCCTTGGACATTAAATGTAACGAATTAAAGAGCTCTTGTGTCACATCTATGTACTCTGGTGCTCCATGGCTCGGATCAGGCAGATTGACTGCAGCTGACATCGCTTTCTCTTCCTGCACTAGTCGAATCGGACCAGTATTGTGGAAATTTTCGCACACACATTCGAACCTGTGTATTGAAGCCCCAGCTGCAAAAAAAATACCCTGCCCAATTGAGTGAGAGAAAAGATCAGGTTCGAAAGCAGCAACTAGTCGGCTGTTGTTGCCTTCATATAAATAGCGGGGTCGCATCAATTTTTCTTATGTAAGGCAATGTGACGTTGCTGTAAAATGCTCAGATCTCGCATTTTTCACATCTTACTATTGTTTAAAACACATCAGAAGTAGTCCCCCTGCTGCTTGATTAGGTTTGATGCGCTGCCAATTTGGGTTTATGCATGCTAACTGGGGTTACAGCCTAGAATTTTTAAATCCGACAGAAGAATCCTGTGCGTATACATACTGCAGTGAGTGAACTGTCGGAGTCAACATCGTGCGCCTCAAAACGGACAATTACCGACAATTTCTTTTTTTCCAGTCGCTTTTAGGAGATAAGCAGGTGGAAAACTGTTGAGGATTTTTACCCTCGGAACTCAAAACCTAAGCCGTACTTCCTCCGTCATACTGTACAGTGAAAAATAATATTACTAGCCCACTTCATATAAAAAGCACGGTCAAACCCCCTCAACAAGTTCTCAGGTACTTTTTCCTGTGAGCAATCTACTATATTGGATTTTCTTACATAGTAACTACTTTTTTTCCATTGAAACATTCAATTGAAGTATCAGCTTTCTTTCAACAAGTATTGTTTATCCCTTCCAGCTTAGCTTCACCTACAACCCCTAGAAGTTTGGCTCAATTTTTTTTCAAAGGGCGTCCCGCACTTCGCCACCCAAATATCTGACGCAACTTCAGAAAAGAAAAAAAAACTGATAGAATAATCGAGCCGCGTGTGTCCTTACCGAGTTTTGAGTGATTACTAATTCAACCCTTCAGCTCAAAGTAAACCATCTACAACTTTTTATCATCTAACGAGTTTCCCTGGTTATCAGTTTCAACCGTGTAGCTCAGTCATACCCCATAACCACCCTTGAAATTAATACCAAGAATATAGCACTTTTTCAGCTGCTTTATTTGCTTCAAATCTATTTGTCATCAGCCAAAAGTATCTCATCCATCAGTTCACATATAACACCAATTTTTTTTCAAAA
The DNA here is from genome assembly GCA_030568455.1 of Teunomyces tritomae. Lineage (NCBI taxonomy): Eukaryota > Fungi > Ascomycota > Pichiomycetes > Serinales > Debaryomycetaceae > Teunomyces > Teunomyces tritomae. The sequence continues at coordinate 473,158 of JAJMFZ010000005.1, forward strand.
ATGGAGGTCAAGAGACAGTATTCTGATGTCCTAGCTGAATCACCTGCTATGGATTACGCAGAACATGACGACAAAAAATTACATACCAAACCTGGCAGGAAGCCGGTGGATACCGAACCTAAGACCAAGAGAGCTGCTCAGAACAGAGCTGCTCAACGAGCCTATCGTGAGCGTAAGGAACGTAAGTTGAAGGATTTAGAAGATAAGGTAAAGATATTAGAAGATGAGAATGTGAAGGCTGCGACAGAATCTGACTTGCTTAAGGCCCAAGTCGAGATGCTTAAGGGTGAGTTGACGAAGTACAGAGGACACAATGATTTTTCTGACTTAAATTTACCGACAAAGGTGGGAAAATTGTCAAACCCACAGACTGGAGGTTATGTTCCTTCGTTTGACTCTCCCCACTCCCTGATGTCTCGCAAATCGTCCCACAATACTTCTTCCACAACAGACGTAACACCCCCATTCTCCATAGATTTGCCATGGACTAAGGACAGTGTCAGACTTCCACCAAATCAACAGGTTCCTGATCTTGTTTCCGGTTCGTCATCCTCTACGTCTCCATTGAACGACAATATATTGGTGTCGCCGGATTCGTCGGTGTATTCCTCAGCAACTTCTCAACCTGGTAAGCCATCCAAGAATAATAACTTGGATTTCACAGCTACATTTGAAGAGGAGTTGGACCCATTCTGTCTGAGCTTGGGGGAGGCATGTGGAAGCAAGCAATCTCCTGTGCCTAAGTTCAAACGTGATGTGGCGAAATCAGCTCAAAGCGTACCTAAGTTGACCGATGATCAATTGCAACAATATGCTTCGCCATTTTCTAACCTACTTACGCCAAACTCTACTTACCCTAACAATAACGTGGATTACAATAACGACCCATTCTTCAATGGAGCTTCGAAGGCCGCGGAATTCGACTTTGGTAGTGACCCACTTTCATTTTTAACAGATAATGCATTTGACGTAAATTTGGCTTTGGGACAGAATAATATTCAAAGCACGGCAGCCAAAGAACAACCAGAGCAGGATCCATTGCTGATGTTAAGATCAGAAGAGTCTATGTATGATCCTTTGTCTGAAACTTTTGATATCGGTCTGTTCATCCAAAACTCGGGCCAGGAGAAGAATTCAAGTCCTAGGCCTAGACATGGCGATCGGGCAATTGAAGAATCGGAGGAAGACGATGGTAATGAAGTTGTACCAGCCCCTGCACATGCGCTTCGTTGTTCAGAGATCTGGGACAGAATAACAGCACATCCAAAGTATACTGAAATTGATATTGACGGTTTATGTTCTGAGTTAAAGATGAAGGCTAAATGTTCCGAAAGTGGTGTTGTCATAAATTCTTCTGATGTCAACCAGTTATTGGAGCAAAGTGCTTTACTAAAGCGATAAACTCCAGGTAAGTGCTAAAAACCAAAAAAAAAACTACAACCGGGCAGAGAAAATATATAATAGGAGATCAATGATATTTATGATTACAATTTTTAACTTTTTGTTACATAGTGACAGTGTTTCTGTGTATTGTCGTTTAGTGTATATTACAACGTTTATTTTTCACGATGAAATAAGCCACCTATATTTTGTAACAGGATTCTTTTTTTTTCCTTTTTCTACCCTCGGATATAGAGTCTTGAACCCTGCTTTGATCCTGGTCGCAAATCACTCAATTCTCTTCCTTTAGCTTTCCATGGAAATATCGTAGTCCACCTCTTCCTCAGCATCTAATAACTCATCAATCTCATTTAGGCTAGCTTCAATGTCATGCTTATTTGCATGGGTTTTGTCTTCTGCATCCTCCATTTTTTCGTCTTCGTTTTCATTTTCAACTGCATCATCATTTTCAACTGCATCTTCATCTTTTTCCTCTTCGATTTCCCCGTCTTCTTCATCCCTCTGTAAAACATCTGACGTCTCTTTCTTTTCCTCCTCCTCTACTTCATCGTCAATTCTTGAGTCAAACAAGATCGAATTGGAACGGGTACTTGCTTGCTTTTCCTCTCTCTCTTTAGCTTTGAAGTATAACTCCTTCACATTATTTTCAAAGGTTTCAAAATTCTTTATAGTAATTTTATCAAATGAGAAATCTGGATCATTCGAATTCTTTTCGAAACATTCCCAAGTTCCAGAAATCCCTTCAATCAACCCCTTTAGTACCTGGGTATCTAACTCTTCTGTGAGATAGAATTTATTCATATTATTGAGGATAACTTTTTTGATGTTTTTAGGAGTATCTTGTTCAACCACCTGAAGAAAATATACTGATTGCCAAATATGAGATGTCTGTTTTTTGATTTCATCCTCCTTCATGTTAACAAGATTGTTAGGATCACATAAATGGATTAATTGCTGAATCACATTCAGAGGTGAGAGCTTCGCATCTCCAACAAGATCACTCGAATCATTGAACATACGATATACACAATCACCACTGACAGATGCCAACCTAAACTGGTGGTTTGGGTGACTAAATGCGTAGACAGGTATGCAGAACGCTAATATTTGTTTCAACTCCTGATTTTTCTGGGTCATCGGATGGAAGTAACTTAATACTAACGCTTCGAACAATTGCTTTTCTGTTTCGAATTCTGGGCGCTCTTCACCTTCATTAGGTCTTCCAGCATCATTGAATATATCAGCCAAGTAAAGCTTGCATAGACCTTCCGCAACCACACATTGAAGTTTAGGCATATCCACGGTGTTCAATGACTTGTAAAAAAACTTACCATATTGATACAACACCTTTGCTTCCATAATTGATACACCATGGGTAGATAATATATCAAAGATGGCCTTCATACCAATAATCCGAACCTCTTCACCTGAATTCCTCATTGAATTAAAGAATGTAGCTACCGCATCACGAGCTGTCTCTTTATATAACAATGAAAATAATCCTAAACATTTCAAACCGCGTAAGTGTAAAGTATATTTCTCATTCAAGTTTATTGCATAGTTAACCAATCCAGAATAGATCGATTTTAGTGAGATATCATTCTCTAATGGCTCTTCAATCAATTCCAAAACAAGTTCTGTAATGATCAAACAACGAATAACAATATCATCAGGAGGTAGTTTTGGTTCAATCCTACGCTTCTTGCTGGCAATTGACTCACTTTGTGATTCGTCTTCTCCTTCTTCTTCCTCATCCTCGTCCTCTTCTTCTGCCTGTTCTTCTTCTTCGTCTTCATTATCTTCAAATCCAGAAATTGCTGAGTGAAAAGTATCATCCTCGTAGTCGTATGAATCTCTAATATCGGTGATAACCTCAGTGGACATGTTAATGAAATCTTTTTCATTGATTGAAATCTTGCGTAACACCTTCAAGCCTATGGAAATAAGGCCTTCTGGTAACTTGTCTTCCGTCAAAGATGTACGGATTATTTGCAACATTTTCCGTCTTCCCATTTCATCACTAAAATCAAATTCCTTTGATACTAATAATAATTGTTTGATAATGAACTCCAACTCCTTCACTTCTTCTGCAAACGGCAAATACTCGTCATGATATTTGGAAAATTTCTTCTTCTCTTCCAGAATATCTCTTGAGAGTTTATGGTAAGTCTCAGTCCCCTGTTTGAAACGAAGTTCGCTTTCAAATATCTTCTCCTCAAAACGAGAAACATCGGAAGAGCTTGTTTCCATTGCTTCGGAAATATCCAGGAGTTTCTGTTTCAATTCTTCAGTTGAAAATTCCAATATTTGCTGTACCAAGTGAGCATTCTCTTCATCCCCAATGTCTGCAGATGATTCATCGCCAGATTCTAGCTTGATTATTCTTCTCTTGACTAACTGATTGATGCTCTCGTAATCATTGATTGCACTTTGCGTTTCCCGTAAGTTCTTTTTGTAAATATCAACTTCAAATTTTATTCTAGATAAAGCATTTTCGGTGGCAAATAATTGACTTTTGATGGTTTCTATTTTCTCTTGGTGTTCAATATACTTCATATTGATAGAATTATTGGAATTGATCAACCGGAGACGCAATTGGAGGTATTTCTCGAGGGTTTGTGCCAAGTCAATAGACTCAGGAAAATTTGCTTCAATTAAATCATAAAGCTTATTATCATTGCAGTGATAGTAAAAGGTTCGCATTAGAAAGGCCTTCTCTACCGTAAGTGCTTTCCAATACGTTTCATCGATTTTTATAGTTGAAAGCATTTCTGGACGTGTCTTGAAAAATGTTGTCATAGCAAGATCAGCAACTGTGCTTTCGGTCACTCTAAGATATTCAATCAATTCGAAAATGTCCTCATTGACCCCTTCAAACCAATAAGTGTGGAACATTTTACTTGCAGCCGACTTCACCGATTCGTCACGGTCGTTCAATCCCCATTTAAGCAATTTCTCTCTCATATCAAAACTAAGATTCTTGAAACTACCCAACTCTCTTGCAATTCGTGAGTATACCAATCTTCTATTAATGCTGTTGTTGTCTCGTGCTCTTTCAATTAACTGTGGAACAGTGTTGACGCTTTTATTTAAGTTGAGAAGAGCTGCACGACGAACTTCTGCACTTTCATCATTGTTTAATGTTGAGACAATAGTATTGGTGACAATATTTTTGCTTAATGGTATGCTGAAAGGATTTTCATTCTCATCGAACTCAAAGTTAAAGGATTGAAATCGGGAAATCGCCACCACAGCCTGAATCCTCACGGTAGATTCTTTATCATAGATTCTCTTGTTAAGAGATGTGTATAATGCTTCAAATGTCTCGTGATCAATTTCGCCAATGTAGTATACAAGGTATGCAAGTAACTGTACGACTCTGTACCTGACATTTTTATCCTTGGCTTCTATCCCTCTAAGTAAGTGGTGTATAAGATATTTGACAAAGATACCGACGTATGTATCTTCTTCATCCTCTTCTTCATCTACTTTTTCTTCCTCCTCTTCTCGGCGAGCTAGCTCATCCTGTGATAGTACTGCAACAAAGCTCGAGCAGAACTTAGCAATTCTATCAGCAACCTGTTCCCCTTTCTTCAATGGTAATATCTTATTGACAAGCTTGGCAAAGTGCATTGAGAAATGTTCCTCCAAATTCAATTCAATAGCCTTGTTGAAGATGTTCTTCATGACAATCACTAATTTCCTATGACCAGAAAGACTGCCCTGTGCATCCTGAAACACTTGAGACATGGCGACCCTAATTTCTTCAGATGATCCAAAGTCATCGATGTGGCCTTGGATTGGCCTGGAATGTACCATTGTGTATATAAAAGGACGTGTTTGTTTAGTGATGTTGATTCTAGATCAAAACAATAAATGTGCATCAGGACCGCAAAATCAGGAATATCGCAAAAAAAGAGATTTCAAAAAAATGAGCGGTACGGGAATCGAACCCATGTCTCCTGCTTGGAAGGCAGAAATGTTAACCACTACACCAACCGCCCTGTACTTGTTGAATTAGTGATAAACGTAGTAAGTGTTCATAACGAATTACTCTAAGCTGCGTAAGAAGCAAACATATTATTAAGTCATCTACCACCATTGCTTTTCTTTTGTAAATTTAGTTTAGAAACGATTCGTACTTGAGTATGTTACTTCATTAATTTTTCTTAGGTTATGCTAGTACATTTCATAATTGTGTGGTTTTTTTTCAGAATATCTCCAAATCTTGAAAATGTTCTCCAGAAAATAATTACGAATTCGTTTACTCGTATAAGAGAATACAACTATAACTTTTTTTGTGATGGTATTAATCGATTTTTGGTGTAATATCGGAGTCGACAAAGTCAGAGATAGATACTTTAAAGATGGGGACTGCTTCCAGACCGCAGTAATAATATTCTGTATTTTTTGATTTTTCTACAACATATATGCAACCATAATAGTAAAAAATGCGTCGTATCGTATACGACCGGAACGAGAAACACGTCTACGTTGGCGACACAAAACTGCAACACAAACAAATTTTTTTCGAGCGTGTCTATAAAAGTGAACCAAGAACCCGCCTGGTAATAAACGTTAGAAGTTAACTTCCATAGCATTTTAAATAACAGATTCAACTCATGTCAACCATTCAATTAGCACAAAAGGATTTTGAAAGAGATTCCAAGTTTACTAAGGCCCTCCACGGCGACTCTTACAAGAAGACCGGCTTAAGTGCATTGATGTCCAAGGCCAAGGACGCTTCTGAAGTTGCCAACGCTCAGTACTTCAAGCACTGGGACGGAAATGTTGACGAAGATGATGAAGTCAAGAGAATGTCTGATTACTCTCAGTTGACTCACCACTACTACAACTTGGTCACTGACTTTTACGAATACGGTTGGGGTTCGTCTTTTCACTTTTCACGTTACTATCGTGGTGAAGCTTTCAGACAAGCTACTGCTAGACACGAACACTACTTGGCCCACAAGATGAACTTAAATGAAAACATGAAGGTTTTGGATGTTGGTTGTGGTGTTGGTGGTCCCGGTAGAGAAATCACCAGATTCACCGACTGTGAAATTGTTGGTTTGAACAACAATGACTACCAAATCGAGAGAGCTAACCACTACGCTAAGAAGTACAAATTGGACCACAAGTTGTCTTATGTCAAAGGTGACTTCATGCAAATGGACTTTGAGCCAGAAACCTTTGACGCTGTGTATGCCATCGAAGCCACTGTCCATGCTCCAGTCTTGGAAGGTGTCTACTCTGAAATCTACAAGGTTTTGAAGCCAGGTGGTGTTTTCGGTGTCTACGAATGGGTCATGACTGACGAATACGACGAAAAGAACGATGAACATCGTAAGATTGCGTACGGTATTGAAGTTGGTGACGGTATTCCAAAGATGTACAAGAGAGAAGTTGCCGAACAAGCTTTGAAGAATGTTGGTTTCGAAATTGAATACCAACAAGACTTGGCTGAACGTGAAGACGACATTCCATGGTACTATCCATTAAGTGGTGAACTCAAGTACTGCCAAACTTTTGGTGACTACTTTACTGTTTTCAGAACTTCCAGATTTGGTAGATTCATTACCACTGAAACAGTTGGTATGATGGAAAAACTCGGTTTGGCTCCAAAGGGTTCCAAGCAAGTTACCTACGCCTTGGAAGATGCTGCTGTCAACTTGGTTGAAGGTGGCCGTAAAAAGTTGTTCACTCCAATGATGTTATTTGTTGTCAGAAAGCCATTGAGCAAGAAGGATGACAGCAAGAACTAATTTCATCTGCTAATATGTACACTAGTGAAATATTGCGGCACAGCCCTTTTTTCGCCGTCTCTTATTCTATTTTAGCAATCATTCGCGCAAGGTATAAAAGAACCCCCGTTTGATTGCGAAATTCTTCATACCTAACACCATTATTTAGCAATATAAAGAAAAAAGAATGCTTACGAACCCCAACTTAGAAGGATACAATATTGTTCGCTCGTTTTGGCTTAAATACTACAACTCGAGAAAGGGAACTTTCATCGCTCCCAAAAAGGTCAATGGTTGCTACAATGATGACCGCTTTGTCGTCTGGGCTGTCGCGGTTGCTTCGCAAGCGGTGGTTGATGGAGCTCGTATTTATAAAGAATTAGTTCCATTGGTTCCTGAAGCTATCCAGATTTTTCAGAAGTACAAGAACCACAGATTGAAAGGGTTCAGTGCTGCCGAGAATGACGGTAGCGACGAAGATATCTACTACGATGATGACGCTCAGGTCGCCAGTGCTATGATTACCGCTTTTGAAGTTACTGGTGACAGACGCTTCTTAGACCAAGGTCGTGAATTGACAAGATTCTTGATGGGTGGCTGGAACGATAACCCCAATGCCAAAACGAAAGGAGGCATGAGATGGCACGTCACGAAGGATTACCTCAATTCATGTACAACTGCCGAAGTTGCCAAGGTTTGTCTCCAGCTTTCCAAATTTATTCCGCAGGAATCTCGTTACTATGTTGATTTTGCTGCTAAGTGTATTGACTGGCAAATCAAAGTGCTCCAGGACCCTGATGACAAGTTAATTATGGATGGTTTGGGACTGGACAGCACCGAACCTAGTGACACTAAATGGACCTACAACACTGGTACCACATTGTCTGCTGCTTCTCACTTGTATCAGATTACCCAGGACTCCAAGTGGAAGCATATTGCAGATGATTTGGCCCGTGCCGCCATCGACAGAGGTGTATTCTTTTACGACCGTGATTTCCCTGATGAGCTTCGTTACTGGAGAGATCCTTCTTACTTTGTTCAACTTTTGATTGAAGGTTTGGCCGATTACTTGTTGTACGTTGGTACTGATGCTCCCGATGGGCTTCCAGCTAAGATCGAGGAAGAGGTTAAGCGTCACTTGGTCATGTTTTACGAATTCATGAAGGATCCAAATGACGGATTGTACATCCAATCTTTTGAACCTCACAACACTTACAAAGAGGTATACGACAAGAAGTACAAAAAACTTTTTGGTGATGGTAAAGGTTGGGGTCTTAAAGATGAAGATAAGTTGGGAAACAAGCCAGAGAAATGTTTGATGGGATGTGGTGCTGCCGCCAGAGTATTCTTCCAGGGTGCTCGTATCGTGCCCAAGATTGATTAGGTGTACAGTTTTGTTAATTTAACTTGAGTGTTGTATTAAAAATAAAAGAAACCAGAGCGCTCTTTTTCTATGTATTATATCTTCAACTTTGGGGCGTTAAAGGCCGCTGCGGTAGGCAATGAGAATTGTGGTCTTTCCACAACAATGATCTCATTACTACCAAACAGCTGTACCGTCATGATTGGTCTATATTTGGTGGTAATCCAAAAGTGCTTTCTATTGGAGTTGGTTTGTTCAATATTTCTCAACTGATCGTTCTTTACCAATTGCTCAACCGCTTCAAGGTCTTCCTCCTGCTCTTCGTCTTCAATCGATAATCCGTCGCGACTTCTCTTCTTATTCTTGCTTTTCTTTACTGGAATATCAACAGCAAAATCGAAGTACGATAACCATGTAGACCCATAAACCCATACTTTGTTATCTTTGACAAACAAACCCTGAGGTTTGTCTTCTAACTGTTCAAACTCCTCTGGCAAGAATTCACTGTTACGCTTTGACCACGCGGTCAACAATTCACCACCCTCCACAAAGAATTCATGGATCTTGTTGGTTTCATTCACCACCAACAACTTATCGTTGGCAGAGTATTGCAATAAATGAGGATATGAGGACAACTTGGTTAAAAGACGACCATCACCTGTCTCTTGAAGTGGATACACCTCAATCGAACCGTTGTATCTTGACAAAGCAATCTGGTTCTGGTTGGGAGAAACAACCAAGTTGTTAATGCCACTGGTATATGCTAATTTGGCTCTCTTTCCAGTTGAGAGTAGTTCAATCTCATCAATAAGATCAATGGTAGTTTCGTTGATTTCAAACTTGTAGATTTCTTCATCTGGGGTGACTATCAAAAGCTTGTTGCCGGCATATATCTTGACTTTCTTTGCCCCATCTATGAGCGAGTCAAAGTTTTCATCACGATATTTGGCCACGGCTAGTTTGTGACCATTCTGTTCAAGCTTAAAAACTCTAACCGAGGTTTGTCTTGCAACTGCCAACAAGGTTCCCAGCTCGTTGATATCAACACTTGTAATATTTTCTTCTTCTGCCAAAGTCAATTTCGCCACAATACGATGTTTGCCATCAACAACCTTCCATATCTTCACTGTCTGATCCTGGAACATGACAACGAGCTTATTCTTGTCATTAACCACAACATTTGGTTTTTGTTGGTTGATTGACAACTTTTTGTATTTACCGTCATGGAACTGTGCTACTGACTGGATGACAATTGATCTTTCAACACCTCCACTGATCAAAAAGTTGTAGCCTTTACTCTCAAACACGGACATCGTTCTGATATCATTCGAATGCAATAATCTATTAAAGCTGTGGACCCACTTGGAAGTCGCTTTGGTTGTGATAAGACTAAACTGGTGAATTTTTCTGTCGACACCAGCCGAAAAGATTGCGTCTTCATTGACGGTGTTAGCCAAGGTTAAGACATCTGCTTCGTGAACCTTAAAACTCTGGAGTAAGGTAAAATGTTCAAGATCCCAGAACTTGATGGAGCCAGTGGAATCACCACTAACTATTTGTTTCTTCTTTGGTAAAATGGCGATGCTCCATACCAATGTACTTTCAGTCTTGGCCTTGTCAACTCTCATTGTGGCCAAAATACGTCCCTTCGAGTCACCAGCAGCAGACCAGGACCGAATACGACCATCAGCACAGCCACCAACTAAGACTTCATTTTCATACCATTTAATGCAGAGCACTCTTGAATCCTGTCTCTGACAGATCATATCGTGATCCAAAGAGCCAAGACCCCCAGAAATATCAACAATAACAACGGAACCATCGTCACACCCAACGGCTAACTTGTTGTTGCTCTTATCTATGGCAATAGACCAAATAATCCCGGCGTTACAGTCGTAGTTTGTTATCGGCTTGCCTGTAGTCAAGTCCCATTCTGTGATATAGGTCGAGCCCCCAATAGAGAAAAGTCTGCTGGAGTCTGCATCATTAGCCCAACATAATCCTTCTATGGATCTGCCACTTGAACCCGGTAACGTTAATTCGTGGGTCCAGTTGTATTTGGGATTCCATATTTCAATATCACCATTACTTCTACCAACAGCAAGACGAAGATCGCTGCCTGCAATTTTTTCGTTATTCGATGGCTGAGAAAATGCAGTCGCAGTAATTGTATGTGGAGTGTAGTCCACAAAGCGACAACGGTGGATATCCATCTTGTATTTGGTGCTAATGTGAGATGGAGACGTTTGAAAATTTACAAACTCATCTCAAAGTGATTGTGTGCACACCAGTTGTTTTTTTCCGGTGAGGGCACGCGTTGAAGAAGTTGCAAAAAAAAAAGAAGCAGCAACCTTCCAAGGATCTAAAGGCTTTTTATTCGTATTACTACGATATTTGATGGAATATTTGTTTTATGTAGATAAGAACAAAGAATCAAGTATATATTAAAAGCAAAAAAAACTATATACTTAAAGTTTAATTGTGTTAATAAGTCAGCAAGCGTCTATCGCCATATATCGTCTGGTAATCAATTCTCTAAAACCCATGGTATCAAGGCTGAATGCTGTTGGATAGTGTCTTTGTTGTAATTAGACAATGACACACTTGTTTGGGACAAAGCCACCGAAGACTCTAAATCCTCCGTTGTCCTTGTTAGCGGATTGAGTTTTGTTAGAAGCAGAAGTAGTAGATTGTTGAGCAGCCATTGTTGATTGTATTGATCGAGTTGTAATGAAAAAATGATATCTAGAGTTGAAAACTACATCTATTTATACACACAGAGAATGTCTAGTAAACCGGTCGATGAAAATGATTTGCTAATACTTACTTTGTTATCTTGTTTCAATTAAGGTGATGTATTACCTAATTGGGAATTTTCAATGGAACCGTTTGAGATGATTCCCCGATCAAGGCGACACAATGAGTAGTTTGTGGATATACCCAAATCAAGACAGCATAATGGAAAGATGCATCTGATTAAGCTTACAATGTTCCATAGACTACCGGTTTAATAATTTTATTCAATTCGTACTATTCGTTAGAGTCTGTATGATTTCAAAGTTAGACAAATCCCACAAATCCATTCAAAACTTTAAGAATTCTAATAAACCACTTGTTTTCATCCGTGTTTATAATCATATTGATGATCAACTCCTTCTTATTTTTGGCATTAGTACCAGTTGGAGCATTCACTAATGTCTGTTCCACAATAACATTCTTCTTAACACACCAAATAATAAAAAGGATGGTCAATGCACTGACAGTGAAATTCTTCAAGAAGGTTAACGCATTCTTTCCAAGAATTTTCAAAACATGGATGATTCTACGTTTTAATATCTCAGGATATTCCAAATGTTCTGGATCATCTCCTGAGCCTTGCTCTCTGGAGGCAACAAATTCTCTTGCCAACTTGTTAACAATATGGTTGATTTCACCCTGCCAGTTCTTAATATCTTCCAATGTGTTGCCAATAACAGAGGGCGTAACATGATTACGATTTCCCAAACGGGCCGCCTTATCCAAAACAGGAAGAGAATAAACTGAAACAGCATCAGTAGCGGCAGCAGTTCCAACACCGCCTGCGGTGCTAGCCCCTGCATTTCCTCCTATTGACCGTCTCTGTTGACTGTAGTCATTGATAGATGCATGGGTGCTCCGTCTTGTGTGGGAGTATATCTTCTGGAGATTGTTGCGATATTGTGGATTTGGAACAATTGATGGGGTTCTCGTAGAGTACCTATCAGACTGACTAAAGGAAGGCGAATGAGAGGGTAAAGGATAATGGTGAGTGGAATCGAGTTCATCATCCGGACTAAACTGAAGATCTTTGATCTGATCCCACAAATACTCCAACTCATCCAAGAGTTCTCTTGCTTCAGTAGTACCACTGGCGTAAACTCTCATTGTTTCGATCAAATACGAGATATAACGGCGTTTGGCTTCGGTCTTCGAAATCCCCTCTTCACGTTTCCAGGCGTCCCATTTCTTCTTCGCACCTTCGTCTTCAGGACTAAATCCTACTGGTCTTGGCATCACACCTTCAACATTTCCTTCTGTTGCTTGTTTATACAAACCATACAAACGGATTCGGCTTTCTGCTGGGGGCCTCGGTAACGAGCCATAGTTGGAACGGGAAGAAAGTGCTCTGATGGTACTGATTGCCTTAACAAAGACACGATCTAAGAATTGTTAGTATTAGAAATATCGATGATTAACTATTTAACATACCAATTGAATCAGACATAGTTATATCTCAAAGTAGTGGGGGTTGGTTACGCTGAATCACTTTTATGAGCTACAGAATTGCTGGGGATTTGGATCGGCACGTGATATTTGTTTAGTGTAAATGTATAAATACAGGCAAAAAAAAAACCAACCATGGGGACAAGAAGGAGGGGGAGTCTCAATATGTAACAGAAAAGTTTTTAATGTACTACGAAAAGTCTACAGTGTAAGCTTGTGAAATGGACCGCCACATTCATGGAACAGGAACATGACGGTGAGTAATAAGCTTTATTGATCTCGTTTGCACCAAAATAGGAACCCAATACAGCATTGCTTATTAGCAAAGATCAGGCACCAGAGTGTTGGCAAACTTCAGTAGAATAAAAAATAAAACGGATGAGGATGCATTCAGTGGGCAGAGGGTTACATTGTATCAACGTAAGAATATCAATTAAACCCTATTAAAACACTTTTTGTACATAACTTAGTTTTCTGGAACGTCAATTTCACCATCGTTGATGGCTTCAATGATGTCATGTGGGTTCTTACCATTAACACGGCAGCCGACAGATTGAGCAGTACCCAAGATTTCCTTGGTGACAGAGGCCAAAGTCTTACCGAAGGACTTTTCCTTCATGGTTCTGGCAATTTCAAAGATTTCTTCCAATGGAATGTTACCAGAGTGCTTGACGTTCTTTTCCTTTTTACGGTCTCTTGGTGGTTCCTTAAGAGCAGTGATGACAAGGGAAGAAGCAGATGGAACAACAGAAGCAGTAGCTTGTCTGTTTTGGATTCTCAATTGCACGGTAACCTTAATACCCTTGAAGTCCTTGGTGGCCTTGGCGATATCTTCACCAACCTTCTTTGGGGACAAACCCAATGGACCGATCTTTGGGGCCAAGGCGGCGGAAGCACCGATTTCACCACCAACGGCTCTCAAGTAAAGGAACTTAACTTCAGAAGGGTCAAACTTTGGAGGCATCTTGTATAATTCTTGGTTATCTGAGACTGAAAAGAGAAAAGAATTTTCAAAAGATATATGTCTAGATGAAATTTTTTCCTACTCAGTCGCATACAGTACCATCCGGCATACAATACATGTGTCTGACGCTTCCTAGTTTTTTTCCATAGTTAAGAAATATATTATCTGTCACGTGAGCGAGTTTTTTTCACTACAAAAAAGTCTAGGGCTCCAGCCCTGGTGCGATTAAAGGTTCTTGTGAAAATTATTGTTGCAACCTGGATGGAACTGGTAAGGTTCCACCGATAAGAGATAATGATTGTGACGTAATATTGTAATTTCTAATAATGTAATGGATAGTATACTGAATCTACTGCTTCTGAATGACACGGCTTCAGCAGTGGATTAATGACAGTTCATGAAAGCATCAAGAAACACATCGAAGAGAGTAATACACTTAATAGATGGACCCAGACTTTTATAAGTTTTTAGTATGGAAAGAATCAGTTTTGGAGATAATTCTAATTAAAAAGATGACCCAAAAGAGAAACCAGAAAAATGGTAATAAATTAACATAACTGGCCGCACCATTATAAGGTTATCTAGAATCCAATCATTGATTATATGTTCCGGTCACAGGATAGTCCAGAAATCAATTAGGTGATGATAATAAAAAACTCCTGATCTCATACACACTATTCTGAATTATCGTGCATTCATTGCAAGCATTTTGCTAAATTGTATAGAAGATGCTATGTTTTCGTGTACACAATTTGATGACGAATCGTACATGTTTCTAATTAAGATTCTCCTAAAATAGCTGCAAAAAAAAAAAAAACGGTATTCTAAAACACAAGAAGATTGTTGAACCACTATCTCAAAGTCATTCTGATAGTTGTTGTTGATATTGTTTTCAGACATAATAACACTTATATAAACTAATAATCTCAATAATGTAGGTACCTTTCTTCCAAAGACCACGCTGGAACCTTTGGTGATTTTATACTTGTGAATAGACAAGGTGTATGCCGTCTTAATTCAACTCTAGCCGGATCTGCAGTGTGCTAGTACTGCATACCTAAGACTATACGAACTAAAAGGCTTTAGTTCCTCCTCCTTTTAACAGTTCTCGTCCAATAGTCTCGACGCCTAAATTATCGCATGATAATATTCCAGAGTTGTCTTTGTTATCTAAGTTCTTCACATAATTGATGTCACCATAATAATATGCTTGGATTACATACTGAACAAGATGTTCAGTTTCCAACAAAGATAAAGATTATCTCCAGGTCAAGGAGACACAATAGATCATTATTTCATTACCAATTAATAATGGATTAATTTTTGTCATATTGCTAAAATTATAACGATCGACCACATGGTCCTCGCAGTAAAGATAATCTATCATTAATTCATTACGTAGCCTTATATCATAATGTTCCTCCAGGAATATCATCCCCAATCCGCGAATCCTTGTAATCCTTTGATTCTGTATTGTCCGTTGTAGCCAATTGCCGCAACATAATTGCTGGATGTTTACCCATCTCTTGCAATTCCTTAAATATAATCACAGGTTTCTCTGCCAACTTGAGAATCCGTTCTTTATCTCCATAGCAAACCACCAAAACGTACTTGGACCAATCATTCCGTGGAATGTGGTGTCGTTTCATTGCCTGTTGTAAAATTTTGAGACAGGAGTCATCAGATGACGCCCGTAATTGTTTAAGTGGTTCGCTAGTAGCTGATGTTGTCGAAGACAGAGAGTTAACCAGTTTCAAGGGCGGTTTACTCGGAATATGAGTACTTGAACCACTGATATTGCCAGATATCATGGATGATGTGACTGGGCTTGATGCCTGATTCATCGTCATCGTGGATGACGAACTAGCAGACCGACTTTCTACAAGACGTGGCCTAAGAGAGAGTTCTCCCTGAGACCGACTCTCAGTAATCTTGGGCACTGCCTGTTGGACTATCTTACCTGTTCCCATCGATAAGATAGAACCTGAAGAAAACCGTTTAGAAAATGTAGGACTTGGTAAGTTTGAAGAACTACGGTTAATGCTGGTATTCACACTGAGATTTGCAGAGGTTACGCTTTCACTTGAGGTCACCGCAGGACGGTGAATAGAACCTGATGTAGTTTGTGCTGGCAGATCCAGAAGTTGATCGTTAAAATGGCTATCGTCAGAGCTGTTGACTGAATATGTCGGCAGATTTAATGTCACGGCCGCTGGTCCCGGATCTAAGGTTGGAGTTGGTAACGGTTTCGAATCCTTGAGAAGTCTGATAATTGGGATTAAGTCGGTTTTCAACTTGATAAAGTTTTCATTGACTCGTTTGAGTTCTTGCTGTTGATGTTCAAGGGCTGGTGTCTCGTTGAGCTGGTACTGTTGGTGAACCACCCCACGTAACTTTTGGAACATGTCCTGAATAAGAACCGTGGATAGAGTGAGAGACTCTAATGAGACATAGTTATTGTTGATATTGATGTTATTGAGCTTGTATTCGGGGTCTTGTAATGATTTTGGTGGTGAATTATGGTAGTGGCTCGCTATTAAGTCAGCAAGGCATCTCTTAATGGTGAGACGTGTTACTAACAGGGTGATGCCAATTTCCTTGAGGTGTTCAGTGGTTAGGAATGGTAATAATGAGCCATCAATGTTATGATCAAGAAAGTAGCTGCCAATGGAGCGCTGGGATTCAGGTACAATTGAGCTTACATAACTGGAGACTTGGGCTGCATCCCACTGGAGAAATGATTCATTAGCAGGAAGAATCATATCATTCGTGCTATATGTTTTTGGTTGATCCAATAGTATTGAATCTGTGTGTATATATATTTATGATTGTAGATGGATACTCAGCCAAGGCGCAAATATTTTAAATTTGGGTGCGAGTTTCAAGTAGCAATTTACATTTAGTTATTTTACACGATGCATAAATAGTAAGTCGCCGATACCAGTCGAGCGTCGTCGTCAAGGCGTTCCCTATAGACGCCGCTGAAGTACAATTATAACCTAATATTTTACTCTCAGCAAGTTTTATCGGTGTCGTGCCATTAATAGAAGGATATGTGTTCTTTTTAAGAAGGGTAACCCGAAACGACCACCTAATTGCCGAACTAAACATTTGTTCTATGATCAAATTGTGTATGCTACTTGTTTCATTTTTCCGAATTGTTTTTTTTTTAGATTATTGTTTAAGTATCTAAGTACCTAGTTTGGCAGTAGTGACACAAGAATTATTATTTTTTTGTTCTCCCACAATTACCCGATTGAGACATACGATAAAGAGAGGGAACTGGGAGGCTTAGATGCTACGAAGGAAAAAAAGGGCTAGACGCACTGCTAACGAAAATACGAAATTAAATTTACTAACTATTTTATTTGCAATTGTTTAAAATAACATGTCGTTTCCCGCACAGATCGGTACAGTGCACTCATATTATCGAAACTTGACTGCATTCGAATTCAATCCCAAGCTAACTACCACTCCTGCTCCGAATGTAGTACTTTTCATCGGTGGTTTACATACCGGCTTGTACACCATTCCTTATTTGAATGAATTGGCAAAAAGTGTATCGTCTTTCTCAGGGGATTGGGTACTTATCCAGGCACTTGTTAGATCATCAGGTCCAGGTTGGGGTGTGAGTTCTGTTGCACAGGATGCTGAAGATCTTTCGCGGTTAATTAAGTACTTACGCTCGGAAGCAGGTGGCTCCAGAGCGAAGATCGTCTTAATCGGACACTCAACAGGTTGCCAGGATACAATGCAGTATCTCGTCAAGAAATCCTACGAGCCAGACTTCGATCCCTCGCTCTCAATTGATGCAGCGATACTTCAGGCTCCAGTCTCAGATGTCGAAGCAATGCGTAATATTATTGGCAATAAGGCTCTTACTGATATGTTAGACGAAGTCAATCGTGACTACATTTCGCAGGGCAAAGAGAACGATATATTGCCGCAGAAATTTAGAATGGCGGCCTTCAATACACCAATCACCGCATATAGATTCAACTCGATATTCAATCCTCGTCACGATGATGATTATTTTTCCACTTACTTGACTGCTGAAGATTACGCAACAACCTTTGGTAAAGTTAACAAGCCACTATTGGTTTTGTATAGTGAGAAGGACGAGTTTGTCCCTGATTTTGTCAAGAAATCTGAATTGATCGCTAAATGGCAACTGGCAACGCCACCACAGTTCTGGAGTCCCTACTCTAAGATTGTTACTAGGGCAACCCACGAAATTATTGACCACAAGAAGTCTAATGAGCTGGTTCTTGCCGACTTCCTCGATACTGTGCGTAAGTTCATTGAGACTATTTAATCGTCTATATCACCAGGTACCCTGGTTTTGATTAATTTTAATAGAGCTCGATAATATTGCTCCATGCTCAAATCTTCATCTACAACACTCTTGTTTGATGAAAAGAGCTTATCAAAAAAGCCTTGTTTTGATCGATGTTTTTCATGTTTCTCGGGCTGTTGCAAGCGGGATGTAAGAAATCTTGCCTGAGAATGGTTTGCCTGTGTAACCACGTATTTTGGAACAATGCCATAACGCGGACTAAGTGTCTTTATAAATTCTAATACAGGTATCAATTCTGGATGCGGAGTTTCGACAATAGGATCATTATTGGACGGATGCAACTTAAGTTTAGGCTGGGTAAAGTAGATAATGTATTGGAAATGATTGTCCATGACAAGGGTTGTATTTTGTCCTGTTATAGACAGAGTACTGAGCTCATTTGATGATCCATCGGTAATACTGTACAATTTGGGCTCAATCACATCCAAGGATGCTTCTATACCTAATCTCATAAACCAGTGGTGATAAAATGCTGTCTCATCAGGACTAGAATTAAAAATCTTTATAAGCTGAGGATTGCGCCTCAAGTTATACACCAACGAAGGAATATTCCTGAAGTTTTCTGCTGTAACATACTCATTTTCGTACGGGTTTGATGTGGATTTATTAAGCGAAAGTCCACCAAAATTGTATAATAACTTAACCAAGGTTTTATCAGTCAATGGAACTAGATCATCAAATGATTCGTACCCCAATGAAGTATCAATCTTATTAATCAAGAGTCTGGTAAAGAGAACCATCCATGTAGATGAATCAAAACTTTTCATTAATGCAGCCTCCTTTAAAATATTGCTGTTTTTGCTGTTCAATTTAACCTTGCCACCAACTTGCACATCAACCAACACTGATAGAGTCGTTGGTTTTCGGATAGTAGTGACTCTGGCTCGTTTCTGAAATGTTTTTGGGTCCCAATAGTATAATGTAAACTGAATAAATACTTCCTTTACACCATGCACATTAAGTTCAGAAGAAGAGCGCACGGTCTTAGGATCAAATACGAGTGACAAGGAATCACTTGGCGAGATTCTATTAAATCTCCATTGATCTGTAAATAACTTCTTACTATGAGGTGCATCAAATTTCGAAACGACATCAGAAACTTTTGCATGATGGCCATCATAATACTTCTGTGCATTATTAAAGGTGGATGGTAAGGCATAGCCGGGATCTCCAAGTAATCTAGAAACTTTTAAATCGTTTGAGGTCGTTACTACCAACTGAGCATCCAAGTAGCGTTCAGGAGTAACGACTCGATCAAGAGCATCTTTTAATTGAAATGAGTCAAAGGATTCAAACAAATAAAGATTACCCATAGTAGTAGATACTAATGGTCTCATCTCGTAGATTCCGACTTGATCTAATGCCCCTGTAAAAATGTCAATTGACCAAGTTGGATACCCTTTGGGGATCTGATAATCAGTAGTCTTCAGTGAAACACTGGTTCCAATTTTCATTGAAGTTTCAATACTTTGTCCACACGCAATGTATGCTAATACCTTGTAGAACTTTAATGTCGTACTAAAGTTTGGAGCCTTTAATTCAGCAATTTCTCGATGGGAACGAATTGTCTCGTTTGGCTGAACAACTACTCCTGGATAGGTAGTTCCTGGACCTGTCAAAAACTGAAGTACTTTCCCATTGAAATATTTGTAAGAAGATGTTGCAAGAAGAACTGTGGTTACGTAATTGGCAAAACCAGTAGATCTTGCAGGTTTATATGAAGTTGTATACCTTGGTATTAAATTTTGAACTGTTTGGCAAAGCGAGGCTTTAGATTCCTGAGATAGTAAAGTAAGAATTCCGTTTCTTACTAAAGAACATTTTTGCCAATCGCCCGAAAGCCCTGGAACAATATTGAGCTGGGAAAGAACGGAGTCTATACTTTGTTTCCCGAATAATTCTTTCACTTTGGGTTCCAACTCGTTTTTAATCGGTATGAATCTATTTTCTCTAGTATTGAATACTCTGGCATCTTCGTCGAATGTTACAAGACCAACAAGTGTCTGTTCGTTCATTGATTCAATAATACTTGAAATATTATTCAAGAGATTGGCAAATGATAAATCATCTTTGCTGTCAATATGCTGATATAAATCTACCACGATCACATATGCAAATGGTAAGTTTCTGGTCCTCGATTCTGACACAGACTCTGGTAAAATATAATCAACCGTAGTTGACGTATGACGAAGTTCGACTGGCCAGTGTTCTACCGCAGAAATATCAGGCCTCAAGTACTTATCAGGTAGAAATGTACGCTTTTCACAAAAGGGGCACCACCACATCATATTTGCTCTATCTAGCTTAATCTGTGGATTGACATATGCACCACAAGTATCACATGAAAGTGGTCTTCCTTCAACATTAGGGATTCCATTGTCTTTAGGTTCAAATGGAGTGTAAATACATCCCAATGGAGTACTAAGCTGAGAAGCCTCTAGTCTGGTTGAAGGGAAGATATTCCAGTTGAATTTTACAGACATACGATTCGGCAATAGATCTCTCACCAGTAAAATCGATTGAGTCGATAAGAGACGTCGTGGCGATCTCAATTTTTACGAATCTGGCCAACCCCAGGTTAATTATAATGTTCTGGAAGCCATGTAATAGAGAAGCTTGTGTCTGTGCCAAGAGTCCTTATCCATAAAAGTCATAACTAAAATTGAGCCATAAAATGTGCATAAAGAGCTGAAACAGGACTTTTTTTGCGTTTGGTAGGCGTATCCAGTTGATTACGGTGAATCCATTGATCATTCGATATGGGAAGCAACAATATCATCCCACAAAGCAAAGCATATGCTTAGTAATGCAAACCACAGGAATTGTAAATTTGAGCTATATATTTCGCAATTGGTACTGATAAGCCGAGCCGAAATGTTCAGGAACGGGGTCTTTACCAATGTGGCGTTAATCCACAATTTTGATGATTGCGAAAAGTGATTGCAAAAAATACATATATATATAAGCCATATCAATCTGGAATATGATCTGACTACTTGTTAACAGAAACAAAAAAAGAAATGCCCGTGAGTCTCTACAGAAACCCGAATACTGTTTACAGTAAGATTGATGCTAAAGAAAAGGATGGAATCCTTCGCGTCAGGGAAGAAGAAACAGATGCGATAAAGTATAAGGAGTTTCTTCCTACTTGGAATGTAAAAGAAAAATACGAACCCTTGAAATTTTCTGAACATACAGACCGTGGGAAGTTTGCAGATCCTCTGTTATCCAATCTTTTACCTTCAACTTCACGGACCAAGAATATTACTCCAAAGTTTGGTACGGAAGTATTTGATGTTCAGTTATCACAGTTAGATGATAAGGGCAAGGACGAATTAGCTCTCTTCGTTGCCCAAAGGGGATTGGTCGTGTTCAGAAATCAGGATATTAACTCTTTTGGACCAAAGTACTTAACTGACTATGCCAGATACTTTGGTCCATTGCATATTCATCCAACTTCAGGTGCACCAAAAGGACATCCAGAGCTCCACATCGTCTACCGTCGTCCTTCAACCAAAGATCAATATTCCAGAAGAAATAATTTGGTTGACTTCCATTCGGATGTGACATATGAATTGCAACCTCCTGGAACCACGTTCTTTTCGGTGTTAGAGGGCCCTGAAACGGGAGGAGATACACTCTTCGCGGATACTGTTGAAGCTTACAATCGATTATCTCCAGCATTACAACAAAGGTTGGAAGGATTACATGCTTTGCACAGTGGAGTTGTCCAAGCAAAGTTTTCCAAGGACCAAGGTGGTGTTGTAAAAAGACACCCCGTGGAGAATATCCATCCTATTGTTCGTACACATCCAGTAACCGGTCAAAAAGCCCTTTTTGTTAACCACGGATTTACACGGAGTATCGTTGAATTAAAGGAAGAAGAATCGGATAGTTTGTTAACATTTTTGTTCAATCATATTGCAAGTAGCCACGATCTTCAGGCAAGAGCTAAGTGGGAACCAAATACGGTAGTAATCTGGGATAACAGAAGAACAGTGCATTCTGCAATTCTTGATTGGGAAACTTCTGAGCCAAGACTTGCTTGGAGAGCAACACCTCAAGCCGAAAGACCAGTGTTCGATTTGAACGATTTGAATAAGCCCGATGAAAATAGAGTCTATGATGGTCCTGATTTTGTTGGTTGAATATTACGTATGAGTTTTAATTTGTGATAACTTTTTATTACTTACTTGTAGTCGTAAAACAACTCGTGAGAAGCATTTGATACTAGGGCACAGTTTCCCATATCGTACTTAACAGGTTCTGCTTCAGGTCTAATATCAAAGTCAAAAATATCCATTGGAATAGATAAAGTTGTGCATGCATTGGGCACGTCAACAATTCCTGCAATATGTCCCTCAATTGGAGCAGTAGACAACAACAAATATATTTGGTAGTCATTATAGCCAAACCTTCTCAAGTACTCAACTGCGCGAATACAAGCTTGTCTGTAGGCAGTAGTTGCACAGAGAAATTGTTGCTTTCCTGTTTCATCAACCGAAAATCCTTCAAATGTAAGGTATCTAGAAGGACTATAATGGTTCTGAACATCGCCTTGAATGAACATGGGAGATTTTAAGGATAATTTCTTTATTCCATCGCGAATAATCAGTGTCTTTAATGTAACGACACCAGGCATTTCAATTGCCCCACAAAAGGAAATCTCGCCATCACCCTGTGAAAAGTGAAGATCGCCAATAGAAAATTTGGCACCTTCAACATAGACAGGAAAGTAGCATTTTGAACCTCGAGACAAATTTTTAATATCACAATTACCTCCATTTTCTGGCCTGCCAGGGATTGTTCTTGCTCCCTCGGCTGCAATTTTTTCGGCCAATTCCTTGGATGCGGAACCTGAGTGCGCATTTAAAGTTAATGGTAAATTTGCAACCGAAGTGGCATGTGCGTGTTGGATCTCAGATTTCAAGCTTGCTTCACGCTCGTTCCAACTTTTTAATACTTCATGAGACGGAGCTGTTCCCATTATTCCAGGATGAATAAGTCCAGTAAACTTTGTCCGAGGAATGTGTCTTGAAGTTGCATGTATTCCTTCGAAGTCAAAGATGGCCTTAGCGCACTCAGGGTAAAACTTGTCCAAGAACCCACCTCCATTTTCACGATGGAATATTCCACAGTAACCCCAAGGCTGTCTCTCTAATGGTTGTATATCTTTGATTTCAACAACGAGACAATCGCCAGGTTGGGCTCCAGTTATATTGAAAGGTCCAGATAAATAATGAATGCGAGAAAGGTCAACATTTCTTAAATCATCAGCACAATCATTGTTGCCAATTTGATTGCCCGTCCAATCCAAGCATTCAATTTTTACCACTTCTCCAGGCGTAATTGTCTCACTGAATGGTACGTCAGGATGCCATCTGTTATGAAGTTGGGGTTGTTGGTCTCCAGGCTTGGTTAAATCTACCTTTGTTATCAAACGGTGTAATGAAGTCATTGTATATTTGCTCCCTCAAAAATATAAAGTAGATTGAATAACAGTGACATAGCTCCTTTTTATACCCGAATTCCTTAATCGGCCGAATTAGGCATTTTTTTTCTTATCAATAGATAATAAAATTCCCCAATTTCTCGAGTTCTTCCTGTAGGTAAATTTTATCTTGAATGCAGGATCATGTTTCATCACGTGATTCATGCGATGTTCATCGCTTCATCAAATTTTTATTTTAACCAGGTTGAAGTAATACTGTGAACAATGGCACCTAGACAATCGAAAACAGCCAAAAGAAACAAGACTCAGAATAAAACACGTAATGTGGAATCTGAGGTCTTTACGGACTCGCAGGCCCGTAATTTGTTAGCATCGCAACCAAAACTTACTCCAAAATCGAAGGTCAATAAGCCAAGTAAAGCAACTGTGAAGAAACAGCAAGCCAAAATAAGACTTTATGGTGCTAAGAGTGGGAAAGAATATCGTGAAGATCAATTAAATATTCCAACATTAAACAAAGCAGTTATTCCGGGTGTCAAGGCTAAAAGAGGTAAGAAAGGTAAGAAGTTTGTTGAAGACAATGATTCTCTTACGTTGAACAGACTTGTGAAATCCATCAACGACAAATATGACCAGGTAAATGAAAGTAAACTTGAGAAATCAAGAAGATTGGAAGATATCCGTGAATTGAAGAGACAGGAGTTGGAAAGAAAGGAACAGCAGAAGAAGGATAAATTAGAAGATAAGAAGTCGGAGTTGAAGAACAAAGCATCGGTTGCTAGAGCGAACAGAAGAAAAAACGCAAAGGCTAGACGTGCGGATGAAGATAATGATGACGTTGATACGGGTAAGAAGAAGGTTTCGTTTGCATAAAGGTTCTCTTTCAGAACCATATTCTCATTTTGTATATTTATTTACATTTAGTTCATAATAGAGTCCTAATCACTGGCATTATATTCCATAAGAGGCCCTTCTTCTCACCACTTTTTCTCTTTTCTTGGTGAAGTACCAACCATACCATATAGCTGCAAAGCATCCACCCAAATGAGCAGCGTAATCATACGTTCCCCATCTAAGAGCTACACCAGCAACGTTCAATGCCATAGATCCCAAAAATGCAATCCAGGCTCCACCGGGAACTGGTATAAAAAAGAGGCCAATTGGTGCTTTTGGTATTAAATAGGCAAATGTCCCGAATACAGTGAAGACAGCTCCTGAAGCACCTAACGAGGCAGCAGCAATCGACGTACCCAAAATTTTAGGAAGTGCAATAGAAACAAACGATGAAATCACGGCAGAATTGAGGTACAACACTGCAAAATTGGAGACACCGACCATTGCACAGAGTGACGTACCAAATGATTGTAACACAAACATGTTAACGGCAAGGTGCATGAAGTCTTGGTGTGAAAAAGCAGATCCAAGCATTGCCCATCTGGAAGCACCTGGCTGTTCCTTAGTTAACAAAAAGTATCTATTCATGGTTCTTCTCAACAGTGGTGCTCTCCATGCAAGCCAAATAGCAGCGTTAACTCCAATAAGAGCATAAACAAAGGCAGATGGGCGATATCTTAATTCAGACAATGGCGTGTACTTAAAGATATAGGGTACAGCCCAGGTGGTGGATGCACAGAAGATGATAGTGAATAACAAAGGTCCTCTCAATCCACGATATCTACCATCTCGGTTATAGTATTTATTGTACTGTTTCCAAGTTTGAGTAGTTCTTCTATAACTGTAATTTCTAGTAAAGTATGTTTGGTATAAAGAAGGTTTGGGAACAGAAAGCTTTGGGAGATTCACAATCGATGATTGCAATAACTGGGAATTTGATTTAAGGTAATTGGTCTGGGAACGAATGCAACTGGAAAGTTTTGTAGGTGACAAGGATTTGAATGAAAAGGAATCAAGAATACGATTACTGAAAAACGGGTTTGTACCCAACACTCTCAAATGGCGCATATTCGACAATGGATGTTGATTTAAGTTGCTTCAAGAGTATGGGATTGAAAATTCACCGAACATTCCTACAATTTTTATTTTTGCCACAAGTTGCGCGAAACTTCCTGTTTACAGTAATGTAATTACTACTTCATTTATTTCTTTTATAATCCAGCAAAGTCATCTTTTTCCTCTTCCAATTCTATCTTGCCCTTACCTGCCAATCTTGCGGCTGCCAATTGTTGTGTAGCCACTTGTTTTCTGACCTTTCTTGTCATCTTCTCAATTTCCTCTTCAGCATCTTCAGCATCTTGTTCAGCGAATTGCATAACCAATCTTCTTCCAAGCAAATGGACTCCCTCCAATTGTTTCATGGCATTCTCTGCTTCCTTTAATAAAGTAAATTCCACAAAGGCAAAACCACGAGCACTTTTGTCGAATTTCTTGGGCACTCTGACAGATTTTAATTGACCAAAAGCACCAAATAATTCCAAAACGTCTTTCCTGGTAGCTTCAAATGGCAAGTTCTTGATAATAATTTTGCTCGACTTCTTACTCTTGTCAACATTGGATCCTGAACCTGATCCACCAGTTCTATGTGAGAGCTTCAATTGTAACTTGTGGCCATCCAAAACATGACCATCCATGGTTGAAATAGCCACATTGGCTTGTTCTTTGGTCTTAAATTCCACAAATCCGAACCCCATACTCAAAACAGAGCCTTGGTTCTTTGGATCAGGCTTAGTCTTTACCGTAGCAACCACAAATCCACCCAAGGGCTTGAAAGCTTCGGATAACTTTTGAGAAGTGGTAGAAAAGTTTAAGTTCTTGACAAAAATCGACACAGTAGGACCTTCAACCACTTGCTCATCTTCTGCTTCCTTTTGCTCGGTTCCCAAAATGTCACTGGCACTAACCTTTGCTTCAATGACATTATCCTTTTTAGATTCAGTAGCCACAGTTTCACCTGCAACGGGCTCACGAATGAATAAGTCTTTTGGTCCCTTTTCCAAATATATAATACTCTTCTTAAATCTTCTGTATGCTAACTTCGTGAATGCTGCTCTAGCACTTGGAGCGTCTCTGAATTCAACAATGGCGATAGTACCTGCGGGAGGCATCAACATTCTCTTTAAAGATCCATATTCAGAGAACATTTCGCCAATTTCATCGATAGTAGTACCAAAGGGGAAATTCTTCACCAAAATTACCTTATCGTCTCTTTCTTTCTTGTCAAAGGTAGTCAAATCGACACCACGCTGCTCGAAATAGTTTCTGACATCACCAATAACATGTGCTTCAGCTAATGCCTGCTTAACTGCCGAGTTTGAGTTTTCGACATCTATTAACTGTGATTTAGCAACACCCATTTTAGCTGCCACAGATTCTAAAACGGCGTCACTATTCATGTACAAAGAGTTCCAGCTGAATTGGGACTTGGATGCTTGTGCTTTCTTCTTTAATTCTCTTTGCTTCTTCAATGGCAAATTCTTTAAGTCAAATTCATCGAGTCTGTGATCCTTCTTCTTTTCTCCAGGTAAAATATGCAATAAACGACCTTGGAAGATTTGCTTGTCCAAACTACGGAATGCTCTCACAGCATCTCCACTATTAGTGAACTGAACATAGACAAACCCTTTAGATTTTCCAGTACGAGTATCAATTGCAATATGAACTTCTTCCAATGACCCATAGACTTCAAAAAGTTCTCTGAAATCTTGTTCGGTAGAAGTGTACAATATGTTTCTGATGAATAAACGACCCGTTTCTTCAATTTTCTTGACAATTTGGTCCTCTTCGGATTCTTCTACTACTGGTTGAGCCTTATTTTTCCTTTTTTCTCTTTGTTCACTTTCTTGTTCAGGAGATTCATCATTTACTGGTTCAGCTACTTCGTCATTTTCCTTCATACGGATTCTTCTGGCCTTAAGCCAGTCAAGATCCGTTACGTTTTCATCTGCTGCAATGTTGGCTTGTTCTTCATGTGGTTTGTCTTGTCTTTGATCCAAACTGCTCAAAGTCATCATTTCTTCTTCTTCCTCCTCTTCATCATCGTCGCCATGCTTAGGACCGAAGTCGTCGTATTCGTCATCGCTTTCTTGTTCTTGTACTTGAGCCACTTCATACTTGGATGCAACGGTATTTTCACCGTTATCTTGCTTGGCTAATGCTTCTTCTAATGCCTTAGCAGAAGGAGCACCTGACCCATCAGCTGTAGTATCATTCGCCCAGGACTTCACTTGGTGGGATGGCTTCATTACTTCCATAAATTCTTTCAACTTCGGGTTATTTTCAATTTCCTCATCCAAAGCAGACTTATACTTTGTCTTCTTTAACTTTCTTTGTTGTTCTTGTTCCAAAAGTCTTTCTTCGTGCTGTCTTAACTTCTGCTCATCTAATCTCTTCTGTTCCTTGAAAGATTTGGGCACAGTTGGATCAGAAAATGTCTTAGCCAATTCAACATCTATCTTGGCTGTATCTATGAACGATTTGTTAAAGAAACGGGTGGCCTTTTCTGCATCCTCCAATTTCTTGTATCCAACAAATGCAAATCTTCTCGACTCTCCATTTCTCTTCTTCATCAACTTCACATCAGTAACATCGCCCTGTTTGGCAAAATGCTCCCTGATCTTGTCTTCTGTAAAGTATTTGGGAAGACCCTTTACAATCAAACGTGACATTTGTGCTTTATTGTTTCCTTCACTTCTCAGTAATAAATCTTTATAAAAATATTAAGTCCATCGCATCGATACTGCGCGGTGAGCCGCACGCAACACTTTTTTTACGACATTGATGTTTTTTTGCACCCTCAGCGTTTAGGTAACTACTAAGATGAAATTAATTGACCACATTGGACTTAGAAATCACCAACAATCAGGAAATGCTAGTATAACTTTAAGATTAAAAGGATATTTCGTCTTTCTTGTTTTCTGTGGAGCACTTTTTGTATATCATTGGTTATCGATTTTTGGCACAATCCTGAGAAAGGTATTCCCTGACCGCGCAAACAGCTTCAAGAGATCTTGTAGTATCACACTATGGAGCATTGCCTTATATTTAATGGTAAGTTACCACGCTTTATTAGTTGACATTGTTCTTGATACTAACCCTTGTAGCAGTTAAATAAGGTAAAGTTCAACCTTATTGGCGATGAAATTGATACTGAATGTGCAGTTCTTATTAGCAACCACCAATCTCTCGCAGATCATATAGTCATGACATACCTAGCAAAATATGCTAACAAGAAGAGTTCAACATCATTAACTTTGCCCACAGTCAACTTTTTTTCGTGGTTTCATCTTTGGAGAGTACCAACCTTAAGACTTCTATTACATTTGGCCCGGTGTGACGAAAACTGGCAACTTGACCAGACTTTGTGTGATCTTGTCTTTCTTAAATTACTCAGAGGTAATAATCCAGAATGGGTAGTACTTTTTCCGGAAGTGAACATCTGGACTGAAGAGGATTCCCTTGTTCAAAAGCGGCAAGGCGAGAAATTCTTTCTTCCCCAGTTTCAAAAGGTGTTATATCCCAGATTTTCCGGGTTCTTTAATGTTTTAACTGCACTCAACAGAACACCAAACTCGTTTACCAAGATATATGATCTTACAATTATTTACCATACAAAATCGGCCATAATATCCCCTAACTTACTAGAACTATTTACATCACCAATACCCATTGATATCACCATTCATGTTAAAACTAGACTGCTTTCTCGCGTCCCCATAAAGCGGAGGAAGGTAGAAAAGTATTTAGAGCATTCCTGGATTGAAAAAGATGAATTAATTCAGCAATTATCCGAACAAATAATTCAATCACCATCGACCTAGCTCTCATGGATTTTGCTGATCGGTAAACTATAAATCCGGGAACTTTGCTGTTCATCTCTTTTGATCCTATAAAAATGATCAGTAAATCTGTCACCATTAATGTGAGTGAGGAAATTCTCATCGTGAGTAATAACAATCAATTGGAAATTCAGCTGCGCTTTTCTGAACTCAATAATTTGGTTCAAGGCTTCGGCTAACGATTCGGTATTTTCTTGGTCCAAGTTGGTAGTGGGTTCGTCCAATGCAATCATCCCACAATTCACACCAAAGCATTCTGCCAATGCAAGTCTGATCAAAATACTAGTTAAAACCTTCTGACCAGCTGAGCACCTTCCTCTCATGTCCAATTCATTCCCACTCTTGTACATCACAACACGATAATTATATGACCTGTTTCCCTTGGCCTGAACATTAACATCACTCTTAATAGCGATTGTTTCAATATCGGAACCTTTGTATGTCTGAGACCATAATTCACGCAATATTCTGTTGATATCTTCCATTTTCATGCTATGAAATTTCATAATAGCATTGTCAAGTGCTTTGGAATATGTTTGAATGTCATTTGAAACTAATAAGTTGGTTTGCAATTTGACCCATTCCTCGTGATAGTTACTGTGTACTCCCTTGTATTCTGTATCAAGCTCCTTTTGTAAGGTCTTGATTTGGTCACCAAGTTGCTTCAATTCCCCAGTTTTTCCTGAGTGTTCGGCATTTAGTTTAGCTATCTCGTTTCGAAGTTTCTTCGAACTTTCTTGGAACTTTTCCTTTCTCACTTGAGCATTGGAGATATCTAAATCAGTCAATTTAGATTCGATTTGTTCAATTTCTTTTATCAACCCTCTATAATCCAAATTTGAAATAATATTGTTTTTCACTCTTGAAGAGTCGTACACCGCTTTTTCCAACTGTTTTATAGCGGTCAGATTAGCCTCCATATCACTTTCAAGCTCCTCTCTTGCAGCTGAAATTTCTGCTATCGCCGTGGTATTTTCTCTTAACTTACTTGCGTAGTTTTCTTCAAAGTCTTGAACTTCAACTAATAATTTGGAATATTCGCTATGGCTTCGGTCACTTTCATCCAATTTTCTTTGCCGGGAATCTTTCTCGATAAGGTTATCCAGGCGTAATGACGCTAATTCTTTCACATACCTATGTCTGGATTCTGTGAGAGCTGTTAAAGTAGAGGCAATTTCAGACTCCTTCAGAGATAGTTCTCTTAAGTTAGATTCTGCTTCCTGGATTGAACTTTTGATACTGCTCACATCTGCAAGTGATCTTTCTAAATTACTTAAGGCTAACTTGACATCTTTAACTTTGCTTTCGAGTCGGGAAATTTC
Source organism: Teunomyces tritomae (assembly GCA_030568455.1). Taxonomy (NCBI): domain Eukaryota; kingdom Fungi; phylum Ascomycota; class Pichiomycetes; order Serinales; family Debaryomycetaceae; genus Teunomyces; species Teunomyces tritomae. The sequence continues at coordinate 503,795 of JAJMFZ010000005.1, forward strand.
TCTCTGTGCCAAGTGCTTGGATTCGGTATCCTCCGCTATCTGCTGACGGTACTCCTTGATTTGGATACTTTTACTTTGTTGAAGTTTTTGTAATTCTGCAATGGATAAGACAGCAGTTCCAAAATCATCAATCTCATCATTCAATTCAGATAGCTTTCTCTTTGAGTCTTCGATTTCTAAATTTAATCTTGAAATTTCGTTGAGAGGCCTGCTTAATGATTCTAAAGATTCTCTCTTCAAGGTCAATTCGGTCAACTTGTTTGTTTCAATTTCATTTTCATTCTGAAGCTTTTCAAGGTTTTCACTAAGTGATTCGTTTTTATTCTTAAGCGCCAATTTGTTCTTAATAGTTTCTCGGTAAGTTAGAACATCTGAATTTATTCCCTTCACGGCGGCCAATTCCTTCTTAATATTCTCAGCTTGGTCTTCAATCTCTTTTATCTTATTTTGATTCACACTTTGTTGCAATTCCTCAAGGAATTTATTAAGTCCATTCAGGTCAAACGTTCTCTTGCACAAGAGACAGCTTTTTTCCTTTTCTGCTATACCTATTGCAGTTATATTGAACTGTCTAGTAACTTCTGAAGTATTAATATCTTCCAGGACATTTCTGTAACTTTCCTCCAATTCCTCAACTACTGACTCATACGAATCTATTTCATCTTCTTCAATAGCTGATAGAATTTTTGATTTAACTTTGGTGAACGTCGATTCATACTCCTCTAATTTCTGTGAATTTGATTTAATAAATGACTTGGTTGATTCCACTTCTGCGCTTAAAGATATCACCCTCTTTTGAACATTTTCAATTTCCTTGACTGTCTGGAATAATTCATTACTCAATTTCGAATCAGCGGTCTCGATTGCTAGTTTTTCGCCGACCAGTTTTTCGAATCTTTCGGCATTTGACAGTAATAATGTTGACAAAGAAGCCGTTTTATTTGAAATAGTTTCTTCCAATAGGTCTGCTCGAGTTTTCAAATCAGACTGCTTGTTGCTTGTGGTAATCTTTTTTGAAAGTTCTTCATTTTCAAATTCAAGTTTTGAGACATTGGCACTATTGTTTTGAATCTTAGCTTCAAGCAACTGAATTTCGTTAGAAGCTCTTTTCTCCTCTAATTTTTGAGTTATGGATGTCAATTCTGACTGCTTTGAATCAAACTCAGTTCCGCTATTATCAATCACATATAATTTCTTTTTGAGAGTGGCAAGTTTATCCATATTAGTTTTGCTATCCTTGTCACAATACTTTTTATGCTGATCTTCACGGGTTATAGAGTCGAGAGTATCCTGCAACTTGGATTGTACTTGTTTCTCTGCGGCCTCAGAATCTTCCACGAACTTGCTAAAGTCACTCTTTTGCTTGTCGTATCTTTTATTTAATAGGCTCTTGACCTCAGTGATATTTTTCTTGTCGTCTGTCGACTTTTTGTACTCTAATTCAGTACTAAGTTCATCAACTTTCCTCTTGAGTGCTGCAAGACTTTTATTGTATTCCACTTCTTTGGACTTTAATACGCCATCCTCTCTAATTAATTTATTGTACCTTTCTGTTTTAACTGATAATTCTGCGTTTATATTGGAATTTTGTTTTGTTATATCGACAATTTGTAGCTCCTTCTCCTTCGTTATGGCGACAAAATTATTTTGCTGGTGTAACAATTCTTCGTCAGATTCCATCAACATTTCAATGGAGTTCTTAAGTCTTTCAGATTGCTCCAATTTCAACTTCTTCTCGTGCTTCAATCTATCGTACTCGACGAGGGTGGTCTGAAAATCTTGATTAAGGGAGAATAGCTCATCTGCTTCACGCTCCTTCTTATCAATTTCAATATTAACAGCAGCTATCTCAGCACTATATTGCTCTGCCGATTCAGACATGGATTTCATTCTATCCATCAATTTCTTTGCCCGATCTTTATCTATCTTCAAGTGGTTTACGCTTTGTTCCAATAATTTGATATCAGTGGCCATGTCCTTTTTGATAACTTTCAAGTTGTCTAAAACTTTTGTGAATTTGGAAGCTTCAAATATATCATCAAATCGCTTTTTCAATACAGATGCTTCACTTAGTGGCCACAAACTATCATCTTGGTGGCAGAAAATAACGTAGTCAAGAATTGCACGGGAAGCACCCAAGTAAATGGGGGTTTGTTGGTCCAATTCTGCATTTTTAGATGATACACTCACTTTGTTTCCCTTGTCTATAACCACCAATTGGCCTTCTAGTGTTTTGAAAGTGTTCGTAATGGCACCAGCACGTCCCTTTTTGCGACTGAGTTGGACCGTACGTGTTGTGATCATAGACCTCCCATTGGCGTTTCTGAATGCTAGCTTTACTTGACCAGTAACATTAGTTCTTCCTGTAAGACTAGGATCATTGACAAACGCGCCTCCTTTAGAGTTTGGTGGTAAATCACCGGTCGTGGCGTACTTTAGACATTCGATAATTGTCGTTTTACCGCACCCATTTTGGCCACAGATTAATGTCAACGGGAACCCAAATTGGATGGTTTCTTCTTGTTCCGGTTCAAAAGCCCGGATTCCTTTAATCGAAAGCTTATATAACGAAGACATACAAAGGTCCTTTTACAGCCGTGTGCGAGATCAATACAAATTTATACAGTGCTGGTGCGGTGCGCTTTGTGACAAAACTTTTTTATGTATTACATCTATACACTAATTTATGTGAGTCTTAGCCAATTCGTCAGCCACAGAATCAACAGACTTATCAGGAGATTCTGTATGGAAGTTGGTAAGCAATTCAACTTCTAACTTGTCTAAGTCGAGGTCTTCTTCCAATGTATCATCTTGTTCCTCATCGTCATCATCCTCTTCGTCGCTGTCGAGTTCTTCTAATTCATCTAACTCGTCCAATGCATCATCAAGACCCCTTTCTTCAAAAATCAGGGTAATCTTTTCAACGAATTCAGATTCTTCTTCAAATCTGTTACCATTTAATTCTAACAACTTCAAGTTTGGTAACTTGTTGTTAATGACGTCCACCAAGACTTTCAAACTGTCCTCTTCTAATTCATTGTATTGTAATTTTAAGGTGGTTAAGTTCTTCTTGACTTCACCGGAGTTGAAAGCTTGGACTAATGCCAACGAACCCTTGTTCTTCAACAAAGAATCGTTAAGGTTTAATTCGGTCAAGTCAGCCCACACATTCAAAGAGCCAGCCAATTTCTCAGCACCCTTGGTAGTGATAGTATTATCTTGTAAATCTATTATCTGAAGCTTCTTGTTAGCTGATAATCCTTGTTCAACCAATTTGGAAATGCCTGCTGGCCTAATACCATTTTGGTACAACTTAACAACTTCCAAATCCTTATGGTTTCTCAACCCAACAGACAAATAGTTAATGGAACCATTTTCCAATCTGTTTCTTCCACAAATGAAAGATTTTAAAGATGGCTTATTGGCAGCTTCCTTTGCCTTGGCCAATTTGAAGAGAGAGCCCCCAATTCTCGCACCAGCAAATGGACCCATACCGTTGTTGGAAAGAATCAAGTGTTCAATTGTAATGGCCTTTGCCAAGTAGTCCTCAATTGGATCAATAGTTTGTAAACCAAACGCATTGTCACTCAAGTTAATTAACTTCAAGTTGGTAAATTGCAACAAAGCTGGTAACAAGTATTGCAAAGATTGAGGGATTTCAGTATTCAAACGACCGGTGTATAAGTCAGAGAAGTCGATCTCGACCACAGTGTCTTTATGTTTCAAAATAGCTTCACTCAAGCTCTTAGATGCCTCGATACCGATTGTGTTTCCAGAGAAATCAAGTTTCTTCAAGTTGGTAAACGCATCCAAATCCTTGATTATAGGAGCAATATCTGCATCAGAATCAAATTTGAGTTGCTTGCCAGCAATAGAAAAGGTTGTTTCAGGTGTCACACCCAAATCGACGTTGACAGAAGCCATAGGTAACGCTGAGGATCAAGTTCACTTGTATAAATTTTTGTTACAATGTCAATCCCAGAAACGATGTTTATGTGTAGGATTATTCGTGCAACTATCAAAAAAATCTCAATTTTTTATCATAGTAATGATCGAAAATTTTATCGACGTCCAACTAAAAGACTTAGTTACCTACTAACATCACATTATTTACTATGTCCGGCAGATTCCCACAAGCTCCAAAGGAACAATCCTACATCCAAGAAATCATGAAGACTCCAGCTTTCACTCTTGCCCTTAACGCCGGTATGTTTGCCGCTGGTGTTTTATTCATCCAATCGCCATTGATGGACATGTTGGTTCCTCAATTATAGATGCCCCAAAAAAAGGATATTGTATGAACTGAACTAGATAATGATGATAAACGTATTGAATCAATACTTGTATATATGAAAACAATATAATTAAGCAGTGCACAAGTTACTGTTATTGGTATTTCATTTTTGGCTGGTCCCCAAGGGTTCTGGTTTTAAATGTAGTGGAAGATCTCCGGCCATTTTGAAGATAATGCTCGATTCAATATGTGGAGTATAATATTCTAACGGATGTAAACTCTTTGTGTGATTTGTTGATGGGTTTTGTTTTTTTTTAGATTTAGAAGAAGAACCATCGGCTCGGGGAAGACAGGTTGGGGTTAATTAATTAATGTTATACCTTACGGCAGGCCCTCGGTCCAAATTAATTTGGGGAAGGTTTTTGTCTCAAATCGAATGATATCTTTCGGAGTTTTAACCTCTAGTCAAAATTGGGTCCTAAGAGTTCACATGGAACCCTGAAAGAAAATGGATTAATTTGTGTAGTTGCCTATTTGGTAAATAATATGGTGTGATGTAAATTTACTTGGTCAGTTTCCGCCGGATACTTATTGCCTAGCCTAGACTCCGGACACCGAGATCACCGCCGTTTTACCGAAGTGAGAGGAGGGGTGCGGTTTTGTAAGTTTTACCTTTACCCCACATTCTAGTGTTGTAAATTCAATTTTGGCGATATGATTCAAAATCATACCACTCTAAAGACATCGACCGCGGCTGAAGATAACTTTGACGGTTCATTGTGTGTATGTATGTAAGCAGTACTAAACTCTCCTGCAAATCATACACAAAAATAGGAATTGCCGACTAAGATCCCCGCTATTTTTCCTCTTGCGTGCATGCAGTACATACCGTCATTACATTTTTTCTCTACTCTGATATCCGAAATTGCTAAGATAGTTTGTCTCACGTGGTTTGTTCCTCGGACCTTCCCCCACTAAAAGTACGCAATTTTAACCTCGGCAAACCATTCTGCACATGTAAAATCCTGGATTGTGGAGTTATATATATATGCAACGAAATCTGGAGAAATCAAATCTTTTTAATTGAATATACTATACTAGAACAAAAAAAAAAATCTTATTCACATAATGTCTACTAAGAACTCAGTAAGCTTATCTGCACCTCCAGACCCACAGTCTTCTTTGGCTCAAGAAAGAGCTGCTAACAAGTTTGACCCATCTAAGATGCATGAATTCTTGGAGGGTTCTAAAGAAAGATCCGAAGTGTTCAAGACCATGACTCAACAAATGGAAAGAGACCCAGTATTGGCTGTAAGCAGCAAATACTATGATATGGGAAAGAACGAATTGAGAGAGTTAACCGCTGTCAAGGTCACTCGTTTGGCCAAGTACCTCGAGATAGATTCTTATGACGACTTCAACAAGAGATTGTCTCTCGTTGGTCTCTTTGACCCACAAGTTGCTACCAGAGTTGGTATTAACTTGGGTCTTTTCCTTTCCTGTGTCAGAGGTAACGGTACTAGTGAACAGTTGTCCTATTGGGCTTTACAAAAGGAAACTTCTCGCTTGAAGGGAATCTACGGTTGTTTCGGTATGACTGAATTGGCACACGGTTCTAACGTTGCTGGTTTGGAAACTACTGCTACTTTTGACAAAGAAACCGATGAATTTGTCATCAACACCCCACACATTGGTGCCACCAAATGGTGGATTGGTGGTGCTGCTCACTCTGCCACTCACTGTTCTGTCTACGCTAGATTAATAGTCGATGGCCAAGATTACGGTGTGAAGACATTTGTTGTTCCATTAAGAGACTCAAACCATGACGTTAACCCAGGTGTTTCCATTGGTGACATTGGTGCTAAGATGGGTAGAGACGGTATCGACAATGGTTGGATTCAATTTTCCAACGTCAGAATTCCAAGATTCTTTATGTTGCAAAGATTCTGTAAGGTTTCCAGAGAAGGTGAAGTTGTCTTGCCACCATTGGAACAATTATCCTATTCAGCTCTTTTGGGTGGTAGAGTTATGATGGTCTTGGACTCCTTCAGAATTACCGCCAGAATGACCACCATCGCGTTGAGATACGCTATTGGCAGAAGACAATTCAAGCCAGCTGGTTCTGCTGATGCCGACAAATCTGTCCCAGAAACCCAGTTATTGAACTACCCATTACATCAAAAGAGATTGTTACCTTACTTAGCATTGGCTTATGTTATCTCTGCTGGTGCTTTCAAGATTGAAACCACGATCGAAGCAACTTTGGCTCAATTGGATGAAGCTGTTGAAGCAAATGACTTTGACAACATCATGAAGGCTATTGACGCCATGAAGTCTTTGTTCCTTGACTCTGGTGCCTTGAAGTCTACTTGTACCTGGTTGGGTGCTGAGGTCATTGACCAATGTAGACAAGCTTGTGGTGGTCACGGTTACTCGTCTTACAACGGTTTCGGTAGAGCATACAATGACTGGGTTGTCCAATGTACCTGGGAAGGTGACAATAACGTCTTGGGTATGTCTGTTGGTAAGCCAATTGTCGCTCACGTTATTTCCGTCGTCGACAAGGGTAAATCTGTCAAGGGTTCTTCTGCTTTCTTGTCTGATGCTAAGGACTTCACTGGTGCCAATGGTGACAAGATTGTATTGAACTCGGTCAGTGACTTGAAGGATTTGAGAAAGTTCTTGCGCGGTATTGAAGTTGCCATCATCAGATTGGCTAACGAAGCTGGTAAGACCGTCAAGGCCCAAAAGGGTAACTTCGACTATGTCGGTGCCGACTTGGTTAACCTTTCCAAGTTGAAGGCTCACCACTACTTGTTGGCAGAGTACTTGAGAAGAGTTGAAGCCCACGAGGACCAGAGCTTGGCTCCATACTTGATCACTTTGGGTAGATTATACGCTTCTGCTATTGTTTTGGAGAGATTCTCCGGTATCTTCTTGACTTTCAATGTTATTTCAACGAAGTTGATTGGTGAATTGTCTTCATCTTACATTCCAGACTTGTGTAAGGAAGTCAGACCAAATGTTGTTGCTCTCACCGACTCTTTCCAATTGAGCGACATGCTTGTCAACGCTGCTATTGGAAACTACGATGGTAACATTTACGAAAACTATTTTACCACTGTTAAGCAAAACAACCCACCATTCAACACAAAGGCTCCATACTCTGATGCTTTGGAAGCTATGTTGAACAGACCATCCCTTGAGGCCAGAGACAGATTTGAAAAGACTGGTGAATCGGCAGACATCTTGTCTAGATAGGAACGAACCAAATTAACGAATATTTAAGTGTTTATCTTTGCTGATAAGTTTATTAATGCCTTTAGATAAGGTTAACATAAATGATTTTAGTTTAAGCTATTTATTGGTATAAAAATACGAAATGAATGTTTTTCAAATGAATGAATTAATACTAGAATTTAAATTGTACTTTAAAATATTTGTAACTTATTCAAAGTCGTTGTGGTGGTCTTTGTCTGCTCACTTGTGTTAATGTATTTTGAGTGTTTGTTTGTAAACCTATAATTAAAAAAAACCTTGTTTGTTTTAATAACTGTACTGTAATTGAACAACTTCATCCTAAAGCACATACATTATCACTAAAAAGTATTTTAAAAGTTCTTACTTAGACAAAATATCAGCAGCTTCACTGCTCTTTTCAAATCTTTCTAGAACTTCAGTAGATGGTCTGTTCAAGAAGGCTTCAAAAACACCCGAGTATGGGGCTTTCGTTTTACTTGGTGGGTGAAGATGCTTCACAGTGGCCAAATAGTTGTCATAGAACTTGCCATCATATTTGCCAATGGCAGAGTTCAAGATGGTGTCTGGTTGTTGGAAAGAATCAGTTAATCCAATAGCCGTTTCTCTAACAGTAGCAACAAGTGTGTGAACCACCTCATGGTTAATTACCTTAGACAATCCAGTGTCAAAGATACCGAAACTCAAAAATTCTGCATTGAACGGAATAAGGATCGATGTCACAATGTACAATGCTAAAACATTGCTTAATTGTTCCTTCAAAGCTGCATCAGAAACACCTGCCAACTTGTCAATAAAACTTTCCAATAAGTAGTGGTGTGTTCTCAACTTAGACAATTCAACCCGTTGGGAACTAATCAAGTCCCAATTCTTGTGACTCTTGACTTGAGCGAGAGCAGATGCTGCATACTTTACAATCAAAGCCTCTAACGCCAACTTGATCTTTGAGAAATCGCTCAAATCGTTCTTGGTCTTGAGAACACCAGTCAAATTACTCAAATCCTTGGCCTTATTGATAAAACTCAAAGTATATGATTCGTCAAGTCTCTTGTTCTTGTTAAGAACTAAATCAAGGTTGTTGATAATTGTCTTACCTGCCGACATGGCCAAGACGTTATTGTCACCTTCCCAGGTACATTGGACAGCCCAATCACCAAATGTCTTACCAAAACCACTGTAAGCTGAATAACCCTGACCACCACAAGCTTGTCTGCACTGGTCAATTAGTTCAGCGGCCAACCAAGTCAAAGTAGATTTCAAAGAACCAGAGTCAACAAACAAGGACTTGGTATCCTTGAGTGCCTTGTTGATTAATGCCTCGTTGTTTTCTGCGACACCCTTTTCCAACTCCTCAAGGAGACTGTCATGTTGATATTCCAAACGGTTGGTACCTTGAGACATAGCGTATGTCAAGGCAAGCAAAGGAAGCAATCTTCTTTGGTGTAATGGATAATCCAAAAGTTTAGTTTCCAATTTGTCAGATGGTTTAGACTTGAATTGGCGTCTAACTGCAGCATATCTCAACGCAATTGTGGTGAATCTGGCACCAATTCTGTAAGAATCAACAGCCATGTTGACTCTTCCGTGCAATAACGAGATGTATGAAATCTGTTCAAGAGGAGGCAAGGTGACATTACCGTTTCTGTCAACCTTACACCATTTTTGCAACATAAAGAATCTTGGAATGACAACATCAGTAAATTGAATCCAACCATTGTCGATACCAGATCTTCCCATCTTGGAACCAATATCCCCGATACTAACTCCTGGAAGAAGGATGTGTCTAGAATCTCTCAATGGAACAACAAATGTCTTGACACCGTAGTCCTTGCCCTTGATAATTAATCTAGCATAAACAACGCAATGTGTGGCAGAATGAGCAGCACCACCAATCCACCACTTAGTAGCCCCAATATGTGGGGTGTTGATAATAAATTTATCATTTTCCTCGTCGAATTCGGCGGTAGTTTCGCAGCCAGCTACGTTAGAACCGTGAGCTAATTCGGTCATACCAAAACATCCGTACATCTGCTTAATACTACCGGACTCTCTGAACTTGGCCCAGTGCTCGTATTGAGCTGGGGTACCATTTCCCCTGATACAGTTCAAGAAAAGACCCAAGTTGACACCAATTCTGATACCAAGGGAGGGGTCAATCACGGTCATCAAGTTTAATCTTCTCCAGAACTGCTCGGTGCTTTCAACCTCAATATACTGACTCATCCGGGCAATTTTAATAGCAACCTGTTTTCTCTCTTCATGAGTAGTCAAGTCATAATCCAGGAATTTGGCAGATAAGATCGGGTCCCGTTCGATCGATTGGTACAATTTAATCACCTGTCTGGACTTTTCTGGAGAACCTTCAATAAAATGGTGCATTTTCAACGGATCGAAATTAGTCTTCTTCCGTTCTTCCCCTATTGATCCCTCGGTATTGGGAGGAAGGGTGTTGGAGACCTTCTGTTGAACGTCCAATGTTTCGTTGGAGATGTTGTATCTTACTTGCTTCTTCGAAGCATCTTTAAGGTGAATTGGAGGCATTGTGTTTGTGTATACCCTTTAGTTGGTAATTATAAGCTTTACAGTCAAATACTCGTGTATATATAACCATTACCTTTTGTGGGGTAGCGAAAGGCGGGGCGCGGGTCTTGGGCGTTCCCTAATCTAGTGCTACTCCGATAAAAAGAAAATAATAGGCATCCTTGTTTAGCCGATCGGTACCGCGGCTTACCACCGCTACATAAGTGGGCAGATCGTAGCCATATACGTTGGTTTCATGATTTTACCATCATATATACCAACCACACATGCAATTCTTAATGGTTTCCACGGATGTAAAACCAGGATAAGTCCACTTTTCGGGTTATCTGCATTCCTTTTTCCAGATTCATGTGATGTAAATTGAGTTGCAATAATAATAACCACCTCATCTCTCGGTATCTCGGGAGCCGTTTAAACCAAAAAGTGGGGAGGGAGACTAAGAAATCAGGAGATCTTTCCCTTCACTTATGGCGAGAAGAGGTATTGAAGAATAGCGTTTCTGATCATCATGATCTCAATTCAGATATCCGCGGCATACCTGAAAAACATCTCTTTGATGTTCCGAGGGAGAACAAATGGAAAGTTCAGTTTTTTTCAAATTTTGACGAAAATTTCAAAAATAACAATTTCATGTATGTTTCCATTATATTTAGTTTTGAACTAGAAACAATTCTATGACAGACTGTCGTTGTAAGATATACAGTTTTTTTTGACACCAAATGAAACTTATCGAAGCGTTGAGGTGCATAAAAATCCATGCCGCGCAAACCCACATTAACTCTATTGCTGCGAAATAAACCGTCTCCACAAAAACAAATAAAAGAACATGAAACAAGAGATTGAAACTGAAGAGTATATCCTACAAATTGCAGATAATGATGACAGAGACTCAACCTTGACTGTTGTTGGTAACTCACGCCATTCTGGTTTGAAGCTTTTGCAATTTTGGCCGTATTTACAAAAAGCTTATTCACGATTGTTTCCCCAGGTGAATCTAGACAATAAAAAACAGGCCAAGGATTTTACAGGACTTACAAAGATCAACAGGCTCCTTTTATCCATAATATTTGTTTGTTCCTTGTTTGTCACAATTGGTAATTATTCAGTGTTCTTTGGATGCAGCGCCAACGCCATACACTGTGCTCCGCAGTTCACGCTTGAGATAAATGAAAATAGAGCGAAAACATCAGAAGAAAGAAAGTTACTTTCAAATGTCAGAGATGGAATACAGACCTTTACATATTTTGTCACTGATATGAATGGGCTAATTCAGAAAACTACGCTTGATTTTTTTTCAGAGCTGGTGAAGTATCAATTTAATTTTAATGGCTTCTGTAGAGCTAACCTGGACACGGAAATAACATCATGTCATATAGGTGACGGACTAGACGTGATTTCATGCTTAGTATATGATTTTGGCTTACAAATTTCCCAGTTTGATTCTCAGCTTAATGCAGCCTCCAGCTTGACTACCGCTTACAATTATGTCTTGAATGCTCTCAGCGGGTTCTACTCCGAAGGTGGTCAACAAGTGGACTCAACTACATTGAAACTTGCGAGCCATCTAAAAAAACTTCACATACTTGCAGTTTTCGTCAGGTGTATTACGCTAATATTGCTATTTACATCAGTAATGGCTAATATTGAAATTATTCGAGTTATATTTTACGTGAAAAGACCAGCCTTATACAAAAATCTAATATGGATACTAGCTTTAACATGGTTCAATGGAGTTACAGGAATATTCCTCGCAGGGGTTGCGGACTTTATATTTCACATATTGAGAGATACAAAAAGATATTCTATGATTGTGCTTGAACGTGGGGATGTCTTATTTATGTTGCACTTACCATTCCAAATTGTTTGCTGGTTTAGCATTTTGGTAATTATTGCTTTATTAAGTTGCCAAAAAAGTTAATTCAACAATGTTAAACTAAGTTAATTTTTTACTTGTAAGAAATCCTCTTGGTGGCCAAGCTGGCTAAGGCGCGAGACTGTAATGAGTTCCTCAAAGTAATCTTGAGATCGGGTGTTCGACTCACCCCCAGGAGATTTTTTTTGGATTTTTTTGGTTATATGCAGCCAAAAAGGATGTAATGTTAGCAAAAAAGTCAGCTTTTTTCTTGTCGTCTCGGTTAGAAAGGAAGCTAAACTAGGTCATTTTTGATGACCTGCCTTCGGATACAGCAGACATTTCATCCGAAACCAGTATCTACTTAAGGGTATATATAGAGCCAATTTGACAGGTTACAATGTTATACTAGAAACAGAATATTTTACTGTAGATTGGTCTTGGGTGCCAATATATCACTACCGTTAAACAGTACGACAAAAACAAAAAGTTACACAAAACCTCACTGTCTTATTTTAATTTTTGCCCCCTTTACTGGAAAAAACACATAAATAACTTGAAGGCCCCACTTTTGTTGAATTTGTTGTAAAACCAATTGCAAAATGGATTCTGAGAAAATTGTTGCAGTCATCTTGGCAATCTTTCTCCCTCCTTTGGCTGTGTTCATGAGGGAAGGTGCTACCACACCATTGTGGATTAATATTATCTTGTGTATCTTCGTCTGGTTCCCAGGTATTTTACACGCTTTATACGTTGTTCTTAAGAGCTAAAGAAACTTAATGGTTATAATAAATGATACATGTTACTTTTAATGATATTCCCTTTCAATTTGACATATCTCCAGGTATTTGATGTTGGGGTACAAGGACAGTCCAAGCTAGGTCCTATTTGTTTACCAGAACCAACAATTTTGTACACGACCGTCAAAGACCTTTGTGAGATTGTAGGCTTTTCAGAAGTGCGATTGCAACCTATGTAATGATGTAGGTTGCAATATAATGTCCAGGTTTCGAGAAGCTAAACACTACTCTCTAAGCTCGGGACCGAGATCGTCACGTACTTCCGAACGAGGGAAAGTACGGAAAAAAAGGAATCTTGTATGACAGAATGGGAATATACGAACCAGGGCGTCTAGCCAATCACCTTCTAGTATTAGAATTGTTCTTATCTCTATTAGATACAGGAAGTAATAATCTCATGGTAGCAAAAGGTGGATTCGAAATCAATCGAAGAGGTTCTCCCCCCCCCCCCCCCTCAATAATTTTAATTCTAAACAAGCAAACACCCTTTCTTTATGGTTCCATAACTGTGTTGATATAGGGATAGAAGGAATATAAGAAACTTATCAATATACTTACAGAGCTATTAACAATAGAACAGTTTCATAAGTCTCTTTTTTTTGACTCCTGATTATTCATTAAACATCGATAGACAAGATTACTAGGTATTAGAAAAGCAGAAAAAAATGACAGAATCAGCCGTTACCATCAAACTGCCTGGCACTGATTCGAAAGTGGATCTACCGCCATTTTCCTTCTCCAAAAAACCAATAGATCAATACTCTATTAAGGGCCGCAATGTGCTTTATTCATCGTCTCAAAGCACTATGCCCTCTTACCATTCCAACATATCTGATATAATCCCTTCGATTTCCAGAAAAAACACTATGTCATCTTCCTCAACTGCTTCCACAGCATCACTGAACAATGAAGTTATCCAAGATATAGACTATGATGATCAGATTCGATTTCCGCAAATGAACAACATGAATTTCTATACTTATGGATCAAGAAATAAAGAAAGGAAATTTTCTTTAACATCAAATGATCGGAATTCACTGTTGGTGGAGGTCTCAAAACCAGGTGAGAAATATACTCCAGCAGTATTTGACCTCTCCCAGCCATTGAGGCGGGTTTCAGTAGCGTTGAACGGGAACAATAGTACTGAAAGCGTTATGCGCAATCCCTCTCTTGAGGACGATAACCAGGAGAATGCTCAGCTTCTTAAAGAGTATATCCTTGATAATTATATTTATGAAAAGAATATGGAACAAACCAAGCTCAACCAGATTATTAGCAAGGTTCTTAACAAGGACTCAGTCAGTGGCGAGTCCCTGCATGAAATTCAACCCTTGCAACAACTTCGCCACAACCAACATCCTTTATTTCAAACTGGATCGAATCGTATCAAGAATCGGTGTAATTTAAAACGCCTGGGTTCAACCAACGAGCTAGCTGCGCCATTAATGACGAACTTTTACCAGTTGAAGAAGCCACTAAGTACCCCGGCAGTGTTGCGACCCCCAACTCGCTCCACTTCGAATAAATCTTTTGAGGAAGAAGATGAGACAAGCAAAAACGGGGGATTTTCAAGTATCTATACTATCACGTCACCGCAGGCGGTACGTGGTACTGGAGAGGTACTTCTAGAGTCTGGGATCCAGTTTAATCTTGAACCGACGCATGTGCATTGGATGTCAAACAGTGTTACGAACCATTGCATGCAATGTTTCCTGCGGTTTGGCAGTTCGATCTTATCGTTGGTGTATTTATTTTTTGACGAGCGTCTCAAGAAAGAACAAGATGGCAGCCAAGAAACTGGCAACGAAACTACCGGGACTAGCCGAAGACATCATTGTCGGTTTTGTGGACTTATTATTTGTAGTGACTGTTTGATCCAAGGTGATGGTGGTGGTGCAAAGGGCAACAAAAGTCCCATTTTGATGGATTCAAAAGCGCGTTTCGTCATTCCAATTGAACGTAACTTACAAGGAATGGAGTGGCGAAGCGACAAGCTTTTTAAGGTTTGCCGCAAGTGCGATGAAACCTACAGGAATCTTGCGAATGACCTTAATAATACAAGCGGCACCAAAATTCGGCAAAATGTTTCCGAAGCTACCTTGGACAATCTACCTTTTGTCTACATTGAAAATCCGTATTTGGATAAAAGACTCGCGGCTGGGGTTGCAGACAAGCAAGATTTTGCCGACCATCTCCAAAGGCAACTGGGTGGCGAAGATAAGGCATACAGCCGAAAGGATTCTGTCAATGAAGTTCCAAATGATTGGATTTGGAGCTCATTTTAATTGTACAAAACATCATTAGGGTTATAGAGCGACCTGAAATTATTAATGTATTATTCTATTTTCAATTCCTCCCCTTCTTAATATATCCTAAACAGGAAAAAGTGCCTCGCCACGCGTTTAGTAGCGAGATAGGGGCGACTGACGAAGTCGTGAACTGTATAAGCCGTTGCTGTCCAAGAAAAAAAAACAAAAAGAACTAGACTAAGAGACAGTCCCCGGATGCACGGAATTGATGAATTATGAACAATAGTTTGGTGCATACAATTTCGATTGTGCGTTTTATCGCCCTCGAACACAATCTTACTACTACAGCTAAACTTCTTTAGATTATAATTATGTAAATGCTGTTAATAAAAGTTTTTTTTTTTTGCCAAACTGCTGATTTGTATACCCAAATAGCACAGAGGCTTAACCTACTTGGATTGAAATAGTCATGGATTCACATTTATACAACTTTAAAAGGTGGCTTTTTATTTTTAGACACCGAATAGGGTTTTTTCGCATGCCTGTTTTGTTTTTCTTTGTGCCGTGATCCTAAAAATTTTTTGCGTCATGGCGTTTTCCGACATATAAGCAACGGCCTTGATTTGACGGTGACAGCTGACCAAAGAGGTTCGATTGCCAAACTGTTCTTACTCATCTCTGGTTTCCGAAAGACCACTACATTTTCTCCACCTTTCGCAACTTTATCATCTACATAGAAGAGACAACCAACGTTTGAACTACACCGAGTCCATGTACCAGCAACCTAAGCACACACATAACTCGGCCGACTCCTTGCGTAGGTTGTCGTCGAACAATCCGTTCAGACAGCTGACGGCTCAACCAAGGTACGAGCAACCTCGGTTCTCAAACAGGTCTAACCTCTCGGTATCATCGGGTCACTCCAACTTTGATGAATGGATCGAGAAGAACAAACAGCTTGTCGACGCTTCATCCGATGAAGACGATCTACAGATCCAAGAGGTCAATATGAACCTTTCCTACAAAGAGCCACGTAACGAGTTATCTAGGCCAAAGTTCCCTCATGGACCTGTCAGAACAGGAAGTGACAGCAACGTTAACTATGGGTAAGTACACACACACACTCACTGAAAACACAGACACACAAGAGATTTTTTTTCTATAGTTCGAGCCTGGAACCTGGACGGCCCAGGGCATTTTTGCTTTATTCACCGCACCGCACATTACCGTACCGCGCCCCAAAAACAGACTTTTTTTTCTTGCCCGGGCTCGTTTTTGAAACCGTCCCTGAAAACACCCGCTTTTTGCTTGGTCCAAGATGTAGTAAGGTCCTGTATTTACTTTTGTGTGGGCGGGACGAGCAAAAAATGTCAAAGCCCCGCGCCCCCGGCTTCGATTCTAGGATGATTCTTGTTTGTTTTTCCCTTGCTTTATACTAACTATTTCTTTCTTTAGCCCTCCAAAGATGTCATCAAATAACCCGTTTGCAGCTGCATTGAACGAACCGGATTCATATGTCCATCGTCGCCTGCCTCCCCCAGCTCCCCAAAGTTCCAGCCACAGATCTCGCAGCGGCACTCCACCAGAACGTCCTCCAAAACCAGATTCCATGGCTCCTCCATCCTACGAAGAAGCTGCAGGCAAAGACAATGCCAGACGCGACTACCCTAGAGAAAAGCAACTGTCGTCGTCATCATCAAGACACCACCAATCATCCTCCTCGTCGTCCAGACCACATCGTTCCCACTCCGACTCAAGACCACATCGTTCGTCGCGTGAACGCAGTGACAGAGACAGAGAAAGAGATAGACGTGGTGGTGAACTGGGCTCATCAAGACACAAATCCTCCAGACACAAAAAGAAACCAGAACCTGTCAAGGCCAAGAACTTGGACACCATCGATAAGTTGGACGTCACGGCGTTCTTTGGTGGCGGGTTCCACCATGACGGTCCGTTTGATGCCTGTACTCCTCACAGAAACAAGAATGTCAAGGCTGCTCCTGTCATGGCATTTCCTCCTGACGGTCCTAACAACTCCATCTCTGGTTTGGGAGGTAACATTGACAAGAATGAGCAGATGAATTTGGCATTTGGTAACTACGATGACAACCAAAATGAAATTATTGGTCGTAAAACCTCCATAAAGAGACCAAGCGCAGCCTCCCCTTACAAATCGGATGACGGTATTACCGTCAAAACCAACAAAGTACAGGACGACATGGGAACCTCCCACCTCACTCCAAAGGCTAACCCATCTGTGATAAACTTTGATTCCAATATGAAGGCTGCACCAGTGCATGGTGAAACTACTGCTGGTTTGGGTTCATCTACCTTCACGGAAGGAGCGCCTGCCCCCAAAGCAGCATTGAACAATGATGATTTCTTAAGCACTTCTAACGGTGGATTGGGTAGAAAGAAGTCAATTGTTCACAGATTGCGTAAATCGAGTAGCGAGAATAACTCTAGAAGAAACTCGAATGATGAAAACACAGAACCCGTGAGAAGAGGGTCCTTCAACAACGTTGAAACCAACGATAATTATGGCTCAAGCTCAGGAGGAGGAGGAGCCTCCTCATTATTGAGACGTGTCAAGAGTTTAAAAGTGAGAAGGTGAGTATATTAGTTATTTGTGAGACATGTGTTTTCTCCCAACTGGAATTTACAAAATGAAAAAAAAATTAAAAGGATTCTAATTATCCATGAATTTACACAGACTTTCATGTTGGTTTTTACGCGGTGTGTCATTTGCTTGCTTTCGGTATTGTTTTTTATTTGAGTGTTTTGTAGTTAAAGGTATAGTACTTTTACCGGTACGGCGTGTTCAATAAAAATCCATTCAATGGTTATTTTGCAACTTGTATGGAATAAAAAAAGATTATTTTTTATTGTCGCCTGCACATAACCAGACCGAATCCATTTCAAAATTTTTCACTTGTATCAACTAAACCTGACCAGTGATGTATAGAATAACACAAAAGGTGGCTCTCAGAGCGAGCCAGAATGTTATCTACCGTTCTTCCCGCAATATTTCATACAAATTACCTGGAATTTCTACCTTGGAAGCCATCAAGGCAACCGAGCAGGAATTCCAAGGTCTCTTCAGTTCCAACACCGTCAACGAATTATGGTTCAAGAGAGGTAGCCAGTTGGTTGCTGGGTTGAATGAATCTCTCAGTCAATTAGAAACTGAGCACCATGAGCCCACTAACTTACTTGATTTGGTCCATCAGACCATTCACAAGCCTGAATTGTACGGTGTCTACTCTTACGCCTCGTCATTATACAACTTACAATTTTTCTTAGAAAGCTTGAAGGAAGTTAAGGGTAACCAAGTTGCCCAAAGTAAACCGGAGGACTTGCTCAAGTCTCCTACCACCGAATATTCCGAAATACCAAACGAAAAATTACGTGATTGGATAGAAGATTCTTTTGGATCTGTACAAGAATTCAGAACACTCTTGCTCAGCTCTGCCAAGGCAATCAAGGGTGATGGATCAGTTTGGTTGGTTGCTGAAAGTACCTTGAGCCAGAGTGTCTTGAGAAACTCCCCCAGCATCACCGACCCAGGTGCTACCAAGGAACCAATATATAACAACTTGGCTGTGGTTAATACTTACAATGCTGGTACTGTTGATGACTCCATCAGATCGGGACAGATAAATCGTTTGAGATCACAAAAGGAAGCTAAGATTGCTGCATTAAAGAGCAAGAAGAGAGAGAGAGAAACTGCTGAACAGGAAGCGGAGTTGGAATCTCTTGATTCTGAGATCGAAAACTTAGAAGCAGAAATTGATCACTTGACTCTTGGTACTGTCGAAGAAGCTGAGTTTAACACTTTGTACAACGACAAAAAGTTGCTTCCCGTATTGGCCATCGATGCATCCATGAGAAACTACTTGTTGGATTACGGTGTATACGGCAAGCAACAATACTTGGACAACATCTGGGAATGTATTGACTGGAATGTGGTAGCTAAAAGATTACCAGAAAGAACCAAGCAGTTCATCTACACTTATTAAGATATTTCTCTTTTACAATCTGTAAATAGTACTATACAACTTAAAAATTTAATTTTTGATCACCTTTGTAACAATATCTTCAACTTCATCCCAATCATCAGTAGGCACCCTGGTCATTTCAATATCACCAAAGTATTTCTTGATGGCCATCAAAATCTCGTATGATCTTTTATCATGTATAAATGAGATAGAGACACCGACTCTGCCAAATCTACCGGTTCTACCAATTCTGTGCAAGTAAGTTGAAGGGTCAGGATTACCATTCTTGTCGACTGGAAGGTCGTAGTTGACAACCATCGACACCGATGGAATATCAATACCTCTGGCCAACACGTTGGTAGTGATCAAAACCTTGGATCTTCCTTCACGGAAGTCGTCAATCAATTTGTCTCTCTCTTGATGTTGTAAGGAACCATGCAATAAGGAACAAAGATGACCTTCCTTCTTCATTCTATGGTACAAGAGGTTGGCGGTTTCCTTTCTTTCAACAAAAATGATAGAGGAACCAATGGTCAAGAGTCCATATAACTCACACAACACCTCAAATTTGTGTTCAGTCGAATTACAGTCCATGTACAATTGCTTAATAGCATCGACGTTCAATTCTTCTTGCTTCAATTCCAAGGAGTTGGCATTTGGAACAAACTTTTCAGCGTAAGCACGCACTTCAGTAGGGAAAGTAGCAGAAAACAAAACCAATTGAGCCGTCTTGGGTAATTGTTTCTTGACACGAAGACTCTGGTCACCCAAACCTTGAGAATCTAACATATTATCAGCCTCATCCAATACAAAGACCTTGACTTGGTTGGCATTGATAGCTTTTCTTCTGATCAGATCCATGACAGCACCTGGAGTACCAACTATAATGTGAGCAGACGTAGCAGCACCTCTTTCCATCGCTTCAGGAACAACCAACTGGTAAGTGGTTTTAGTGAATCTACCCATTGTTTGAATGACTTCCAATGTTTGTCTGGCCAATTCTCTAGTTGGAGACAAACAGATACATTGAGTTTGAGGCAAGTTTTCATCAACTCTTGACAACATGGTCAACGAAAAGGCAGCAGTTTTACCAGTACCCGACTGAGATTGACCAATCATGTTATGAGGTGGATTAGAAAGCAACAATGGCAATGCTTTTTCTTGAATCTTAGATGGCTTGTTGAACTTCATGGCGTACAAACCCTTTAATAATTCAGCTGACAATCCCAACTCTTCAAAGGACTTAACCGAGTACAAAGGCGAATTTGGGTCAGCTTGAAGATCAGCTAACTTCACTTTAACCTCATATTGGGATTTGATTAAGTTGGTTTCTGGTTGTACTTCTTCCTTCTTTTCTGGAACTTCTTCAGTCTTTTCCTCCTTGACTTCTTCCTTCTTAGGTTCCGTCTTTTCTGATTGTTGACTCAACTTATCTTGAGATAACGAAAGAGAAGAAAGTAACTCAGAAGCATCGGTTTCTACCCTTTTTTCAGACATGGTGGTTAATGGCGACAAGTTGTTTCTCTTTCGTTATTTTTTTTTTCAGTGGTAGTCTTGATTTCAACACGTGACCTTGAAGGAACCAGTTCTCTTGTACTTGACGAATTCTAATAAGTTCCTCTATTCTAGGTTGCTCGACTTGTAGTCAAAGAAAGTCCAGTAAAAAGTAATCATGCTATTTGGAAAGATGATGTATCTATAAAGTCAAGAACAGAGGTATAAGAATAAAAAATTCAAAAAAATAGCCCGACGCGGGAGTCGAACCCGCAACCTTTTGATACCTTATAAGCGCTATAAGTGACTTTAAAAGTCAAACGCTCTAGCCGATTGAGCTAGCCAGGCTATTTCAGGTCTAGCTAGACAAAACTTACATATAAATTTATAATTTTCTCTGGTAACACTAGTTGTAATTGGGAGAGAGAAGTTTTCATAAGGAATAGGATTGGAATGATTAATCGACATACAATATAAATGGATTGTTTCTAATTGTAAATTTGTTAATTGCGTTACATTTTAAAGTTCGGTGTAAATTTTTACAGACCCTCCCATTGGCGACCGATACAACGTGATGATTTTGTCGCGGTATTGATCGAATAATACCATCACCACCACAAATGCCAAAGCCATATAAAGGTGACCACAAACAGGTGACGCCTGATGAACAGCATGTCTCACCTCCTGTGGCTCCAAGACGACAACGTCATTCTCTTTTTAATATATGGATTGTGACACTTGCATTGAAAGCGCTTTTGGCGGTTGGTTACCACTCGACCGATTTTGATGTCCACCGCAACTGGTTGGCGATAACACATCGCCTACCAATATCACAGTGGTACTTGGAGAACACATCGCAATGGACATTGGACTATCCACCATTCTTTGCTTATTTTGAATGGGCATTATCCCAGCTTGTGCCTGGAATTGTGAAAGATGATGGTTGCTTGGATATCGTCGAGAAAGGTTTATACGGAACCCCAACAATTTTCTTTCAAAGAGTTACTGTTGTAGCTAGTGAAATAGTATTGTTTTTATCGTTGCAGTGGTACATGAGCACATCACCTACTCATAGCTCAGCAAGAAGGGCATACGTTGCAGCCTCTAGCCTTGTGTTATCACCAGGGTTATTGATAATTGATCATATCCACTTTCAGTACAATGGTATGATGTACGGGTTTCTTGTATGTGTCATTAATTGTGCTCGGTTAAAGAAGTACTTGTGGTGCGGATTCTGGTTCTCATTACTTCTTTGTTTCAAGCATATCTACTTATACCTCGCTCCCGCGGTGTTTGTGTTTCTCTTGAGAGCTTACTGCTTAGATCTCAAATATGACCCCAAGGAAAACTTGTTTATCAATTTAATCGGCCTAGTCAAATGGCTTAACTTATTAAAGTTGGGATCGGTTGTGATTGCAGTATTCACCGTGGCATTCGGTCCTTTCGTTTATCACCAAGTCATGCCTCAATTACTTGCTCGCTTATTTCCATTTAGCAGAGGTTTAACTCATGCCTACTGGGCCCCAAATGTTTGGGCAATATACTCATTCTTTGACAGACTACTTATCCTCGCCTACAAGAAAGTCCCATTCTGTCAATACCCGTTAAAAAGACTCTTCAACTTTGATTCCACATTATTGAATAACGAAAAGTTGGTTAATTCTTCGACAAGAGGTATTGTGGGCGACATTGAATTCTTGATTCTTCCAACAATTACTCCCCAGTTGACGTTCTTCCTCACCTTGTTTTACCAAATTATGGCTTTGATTCCATTATTCCTCCAACCAAACTTTAACAGATTTATTGGTAGTTTGACTTTGTGTGGATTTGCCCTGTTCCTTTTTGGATGGCATGTTCACGAGAAGGCGATTCTTCTCGTTATTTTCCCAATTACTTTCATAGCATGTGTTGACAAGAGACTTCTTGGTCCATTCAACCTTTTGGTTAGTTGCGGCTATATTTCATTATTCCCACTTATTTTCACTCCTAATGAGTGGGTAATCAAGGTTGTCTACACCGTGTTGTGGTATATTATTTATTATTTTAACTTCAGAAACGTTGTTAGACTTCCCAAGAAATTGGTTGGTCAAGGGGCATTTATCTTGGACAGAGTCATCAATATCTACATTCTTGGGTTGATTCCGTTGGTAGCAGTTACAAGCTTTATTGAGTTGTTTGAACATAAATACGAGGCATTAAAGAAATTAGAATTCTTGAAGCTCATGTTGATTAGTGTTTACTGTGGTGTGGGGATCATAAGCAGTTGGAACGGTTTCAATTGGTTATACTTTGTGGATGAGAATATTTGGACCGAGCAAATATAATGTATTATAATAAACATAACTTATTCCATGTTAAGACAATTGCTTAACGAAAGCTGAACTCTCTTTATTTTGCAATGACTAACTTTATTTGATAAATGTTTAGGGCAATTCTGAACTTCAAGAAACGGTTTTGTGGTCTAGTTGGTCATGGCATCTGCTTAACACGCAGAACGTCCCCAGTTCGATCCTGGGCAAAATCATTTCTTTTTTGCATTATTATTTTTTAAAGAATAACAAATCTTTTGCAATCAACTGGGTGTATATGTACTTCGTGATGGAAAGCAACTGTGCTAAAATCAAGATTTATTCCCACTAGAATCAGTTTCTGAGATTTGTTGCAAAATGTAAAAAATTAAAAAAAAAGAAAACATGAGAGATTACCTCCCCCGGAGTTTGGTCTCATTATCAGATAATTCAAGAGCCAACATAATTAGAACACACTTTTATTCCCTCATGTTGATTCCTCCATTGTGAAATCTGTTTCAGGCCAATAATGGTTCAGTTACCACATGTATGTCCATTGCAAATTCCAAAATAGGAAATTCTCTAAACTGCTGCAAAAATTATTACCACGAAATTACCACTTCTTCATTGCATTCAAAGACCATTTCACGAATAGGTCATTATCCTGAAATGTATAAATAGACATTGAATTCACTATCATTTATCATCATTATTACAACAACAATTACAAATACAATGGCTGCTCAACAAACTTCTTCTACTTCTGCTTCTAAAAAGACTCAATCTGCTAACAAGGATAACGGTGGTTTCAGAGTCTTCGGTGGTTTCGTTCCAAACAAGTGTGTTATCGTCTAAGGATTCTACCTCAGACACGTTGGACTGATTTCAGTTTGATGGAACAAACATACCTCTAGCTGAAGTGAACACCAGGTGCCACAATTGCCTTACCAGGCTATTTTGATTTTTGACTTTTTCGGTATTCAACTTTTTTTTGTTTAGTTTTTAATGGATGCCTATTTTATTTACTGTGTTTGGCTAATTTTTGCAGCCACTTTACCATTATCTACTATTTTTTTTCTGTTTTTCTTGAATTCATTAAAAGAATAGCATTTGTAAAACTATCCAAATTTAACATTTATTCTGTACGTCACATCATCTTTATTAAACAAATCAATCAACCACCATTAAAAAAAGCCAATATTTCCCATAAATATGGAAAGAAAAAGCACATATATACATAGAAATCAAGTAGTCTTTGTGTTGAACATATAATCTGGAAACAATGCCTCCCAGTCCTCATTGAATAAGTCTGAAGTCATCAACACCGGAGGACCACCCAAAAAATCAAGATTTTTATCGAACAATAGTTCTGTATTCGAGTCGGCAATTGACTTATTGAGATTGCCATTTTCTAAAACAGCCTGTGCAAGAGACAGAACGTTTCTCTTAAACTGAGGTATCTCATTGAGAAGGGTTGGATGAGGGTTCAGCTGCAACTCAGTATGTTGCAATGGCTGAAACTGAAGTTCATTATTTTCCTGAAGTAAGATATTCTTGTTAACTTCAGAAGTGAGAATGTTTCTTGAACCATTAATAGAAACCTCTGATTCCATTGGTCTTGGAGTTGACGGGTGTTCTTCTTCATTCTCATAGGATTTTAATTTGATATTAATCAAATTGTAAGATCTTTCTGCAAGTTTCCAAGTTCTCGAGCATCCCTTCAATACGTTCATGAAAAACTGCAAGTGATGTCGCTTTTCGTCGATCAGTTTCTTACTTGTATTGGTAAGTAGGATGACAGAAATGGAGAGAATCGAGCAATACACCATGAAGATGGAAACTCGTCTATAACCATGAATGCTCTGAAATCGATTAACAGCCTCGTATAAATCTTCAATAGCCTCATTGCAAATTGTCAAAGGCGACAACTGCAGATCCTTGGAACCATGCTTCTTATCATTAATCCCCACAAAAGGTCTATTGAGACACAAGATAAGTATGTAGTAGTAATACCGGATGCACGCCAAAGTAGGATTCTCTGCCGTACCCTTGAGTGATTGACGGTCCCACTGCAAATCTGGTGGCAAGCTTCGCTTCCATTCTATGATCTGTGCATTATATTCATATGTTTTCCGTAATCTTGAAAGTAAATCAAGATCCTCATGATTTGATGGACTATTTTCAATATCAGACTTGGTAAAGATATCATCAAGAATGTTGTCGGAAATATTAATTAGGTTAATAATCTTTTTGAGCGGGTTGGATATGTACGATTCCTCCTTTGCAGATAAAAGCTCTGGATTTTCGGCTTTAACAAAGCCCAGATACGTGAATTCGTCGATCCATTCCAAATCTGGCAAATCGTTGGTTTCTGGGATGGAAGCATCTGACATTTTCAAGAGTGATGGGCGACCAAGCAATAATGATATGAAGTGGTCTGCGACATAACTACCCCAGTATATCCGGCTTCTAATGTCGACATCGAGAGGACTTAGGTCTTCTTTTGACTTAACAAACCAAACTTCTGGATTGAGCTGGAAACCCAAATCAAACCCCATTCTGATAGCATTACCGGAAAGCATCCATCCACTTGAGTTGTGGCCGCTACAGATATCATAAAATGCTAAAAGAAGAAAGCTCTGAAGTGATGTTATGGAGGAACGGCAGAGGTCCTTGAGTAATAATGACTTAGCCTCAAGATAGAACAGCAATGATTTGTTGTAGACCGATTCTCTATCGGACATTCGAGCACCCATGGCGCATATACTGAGAATCAAGATCTTCGAACAGTATAAACTGTTTGGAGTTGGATTGAAGAAATCAGTCAAGAAAGCTTCACGGAAGATAAACATATTATGGTCAGGATATTGCCAGGTGAAGAATAGCTTGATGCAGTGAAGCACGTCTTCGTCTTTGTTTAGTGCTTTGATCGCTGCTTGTTCAGCATGGTTAGACATTCGCAATTGCTTAGTTATCATATTATCATCATAGACACTTGTGGGACCGTAGACAGCTCGATCACCCGAGTCTTCATACACCTGATGGCGGCTTGCCAGCAGCAGAAGTAGATGGTCGTCGTCCACGAGGTCTTCCAAGTTGGTCTTTTCGATCAAAAGGTTTTTTGCCTCTAAATCCTTGGTATTTTTGACTTTATCAAAGAAAGCAGAAAGCCTCTCTATCTTCTTCTCCAAAGAGGTCACATAGTTGACGGGGGGTCTCTTTTTCCGCATGTCATAAACTGTTCGGACACATTCTGCTTTGGCCTTGATACAACTGGAGCACGGGTACTCAAAATTGCACTTGACTTTACGCAGACGGCACCGCTGACAGCTCAACGGCCGTTTGGAAGCATTACCCGAATCCTCGACGTCTTCCGGCGTCCGTTTCTTCGACATGACTTACTATCGAGATGGAGGTAGTGTTTTTAGAAATCATAGGTCACGTGCGTTGTAGTTCTCTCCATCGTGGTTACCTTTTTTTTATTTGTCGCTTGAGGGTACTAACTATTGTAGAGATAGGTTGCACTGTTTTATTAAAAAGTATATACACGAGAATGCTAGTTAAGGAACAAGATCTGGTATGTTGTGTAGATTACAGTGACGATACCTACAACAATTAATGCGTAGTCACAAGCTTGAAGAAGACGTTCTGTTTTTGTCAACGTTTTGCTGCTCAATGTTCTAAGGTGGATCAACGGTGGGTAGATGTAGACTAACGGAATACATGCAAAGCATCCGTTAAATGAAACAAATTTGTCAATATTGTTCGCGTTCAAGTATGCAATGGTACAAATTGCGACAACAAATATCGCACGGAAGAGGTTTTTGAGCCACTTAACCTGTGGATTATGTTTACCAGAGTGCTGGTACAATTTGCCGGCGTTGGAACTTGAGCTTTTCTTGTTAAAAATGGCAGATTCTCCAATCTTGATTGCAGGAAATAATTGTAAAGGTCCAGTCAAGAAGACGGCCAACGAGTACAATACTAAGATCGACTGCACGGACAAGTTATTCTGAGGCAAGTTAAGGATGATAATGGACTTAACTTGGTCACCGAATGCAGTGTAACCAATGGTTCCAATGCCTACAAACAACACAGTTATAATGAACATGCTGACGGACAACACCATTGGAAACTTATGGGGCTCAGCCATCGAGGCTTCAATAGGAAGAATCAACCCAATGCCCTCGAATGCAGTAACAGAAACACCAATCAACATAGACCAAGAGTTTGGATTAAAATTCACAATATTAGGACCAAGACCATTTGTTAAGAGTGACAATCCTGAAAAGTAACAAATGATCAAGAGACCAATGATGATAAAGAGGGACGATATTAAGGAGATAAGCGATAACTTGGCTAAATTCCGAATCAAGACAAGTGGAATCAACAACAAACACTGAATAATAACAATATTTGCAGTAGTGAGCCATGCGATACTCTCACCATCTGGGATAACATGCTCCACAAATGATAACAAGTTTTCTGCTGTGAACAAGACGTAGGTAGCAACAAAACCGACTTGTGACATAATGATAGAAACAAGAATACACATCTTGAGGGAAGTTCCGTGTGTCTTGTATCCCAACTCACCAAATGAGGTCAAACCTAATGACTTTTTAGACGAGATAAGTACAAAGTAACAGAAGTATGTGAGTATACCAAACATCGACAACGCTACTATCAGAAACAAAAGTCCCCCGTTATAGAAAGCTCTTGGAAGAAAAAGAACTCCTGAACCAACTAAAGATTTGAACACCAAAAAGAAGGTCTTCGGCACACTAGCTGTTCCACGAGGCTGCTCGCGATTCTTAGGAACCGGTAATTGCTTAGGAAGCAGCAGGTATTGCAAATTTGGTGCACGAGAGCTACTCAACAAGGAAGATTCCTCGTCAAACACATCTTCAAAGGAACCTGAATCATCATCCTCGCCTTCATCATCACTAAAGTCTTCACCTGCAAAATGGCCATAGATACTGAGAAACTCAACGAAATTTCTGGTTAAGAAGTTAGGCGGAGTTTCATTACGTTGAAGGGACTTGTTGATCAAGAACTCACGCCTGAATCCACCCGGCACATTAATATCACTAGCAGTGGACTCTCTTCTCATCTCTGTCAAGTATGTGGAAAACGACAGCGACCGGGTTCTTCTTTTCGGATGGTCCAGCGATTGTGGTGAACTATCTTCGATTTGGTGATACAAATGACGAGCGATATCACCACCTTGGAGCTTGAGAGTGTCCTCCTGACTTACCAAGTGCTTGCTAACCGTTTTGTAGTCCACATCCTTAGCGGAAATGTTGCCTAAATTAGATATTTGGTCTTTGTAACTCATGGGCGATGAGGAAAACGAAGTTGGGGTTGGCAGACGAATAGGCGGAATGGGTGAGTTATTAGAAGATGTTGGAGTGTTCGAGTTCTGAAACGGTGAGTTGTTCTCGTTTCTATTGGGCCTCATTACTAAGCACTAAACTGTGGATCTCTCTAGAGGTTATTTATCTGGATGTGGATGTATTATGCGACATTATTAGCGGCAATAAAAATGTCGTGCTTCCCACAATAGGTGCGGTCAGATCCGGAGAATCTGAATCTAACCCGCACGACATCTCAAAACGACATCTTGGGAGCAGATTCGATACGACATTTTTGGCACTTTTTCGGTGGTGTGTCCTGTGACGGCAGGAGACCGCGCGGCACGGAACACTCCGCGAAGGAATTCACAGGCGAGCGAAAGCAACACTTCCGGGATACGGAGCCGTACACTTGAGGGATCCTTTAGTTGGTGAATTCAATTCTCCCGAAAGTAATATTATAATACTAGAACACGAGTATGCAGAAATACCTGGTCCAAGGAACATTGAAAATAGTTCTTCCTTAGATACTGGTAAAGAATCGGTTAGACTTGGCCTAGCTTTTCCATGCTAGGACTCCTATTCTTTTCTAGTAGATGTGTACATTCTTTTACTTTATTTTTCGTCGGGTACACTTTCCAAAATAACCCACACAAAATAAACGTAAGCCGCACCTCGGAGGTATTCCTGGAACGTAAATCCCACGAGACATTTACGCCTGGAATCACAGGGAGGGGTTTAAGCAACCCAATAATAGGATATTGTCTTAGATATGGCGTAAGTGTAAGTATACTTGGCCACAACATGGGGATGTTACACAGGCAAATATATATCCCGTTCCTATTTCTTGGTAAAATTCATATTCTGTCAAAGCATACGTTCTGAGCACAAGGTCACTTTGAATACCGAAAATGGCCGAGGTACCATGCGGGGATTCACTACCAAGATTTATTTGACGATTGCGCTCCTCTGTATTTGGGATTGTGTAATCAGTCGCCTTATTCTCGTGCAGCAGACATATTTTTTTTTTGGAACCGGAGACACGCCTTTTTCTCCTTTGAGCGGGGTCGGATAATTTGTCCACGGATTATTTCCTAGTTGCGTAGGTCTATTTTTTTTTTCTTGTCTGGAAAAGTCAAACTAAGCCTTCTTCGCAGACCAGCTTACGGGCATTTACGGTGTTTCAGATGACTACTACACCTTCCATATAGTGTACTGCCTTTAACCAATGCAAATTGAAGATTATCTTTGATGGGTCTTATCCCCCAAATACCCCCCTCAAATATTGCTGCTGCCCCTATGATAAGAGCCCATGTTTCGAAAGAAATCTAAATGACAGTGTCAAATAAAAAAAAATAAAAAAAAAAAATAACTGAGTTCTCACCAAGATCTCTTTTCTTACGAAGAAAAAGGAGACTGACAGAATTCAAATGTAACCATTACTCCAGTTAAGAAATTTCTTTGGTACAGGAAATTTACTTGTCACCTGCAAAAGAGATATTGTATCACAGATCGATCATGTAACACTGAATACCTGCCCAGAATTCATCAAGTGGGATGAGATGATAAGTTTCAGAGTAATGGTATGACTGTGCTTCTTATGTAGCAGTGAGGAGAAAAGCCCCGGCCGGAACTAGTACCGGGCTTTTGGAATATCTTCAATCCTATTCCTTCCATAGTAGACCACCACTAAGTTCTATTTAGTATAACAGATTAGGAAATCGTCGGAAGAACACAGACCAAGAAAAGAAACGTAAAGCCCAAGAAAATAAAAATAAGGTGAGTATCAGGTTTCTATTGAGAAACCACCTGTTGATGATAGCTAAAAATTACATAAAAATAAAAAATAAAATGTTTTCATGCATACAGCACCTTAAAAATATTGCCATTCTGTGCTTTGCCATTCGATTATATATAAGTGGTGGAATCCACCCGTAAATTCCATTTGTTCATCTCACTACCAACCATCTATATGATATCACAAGACGACTCAGTAACGGTTAGCCGAGGGCATTTCAACCAAAACATCGATTACCTTGAGTATATAGCTGAGGACACCACTCACTATCTCAGTGATAACCACAACTTGATGTCGTGTGTGAAGTATTCCAAAACGCAGCAAGACTTTGCAGGAAGACGCCTAGACAACGTGTGCTGGAGAAGAATGTACAAGAACTTGTATAAGTTGGATGTGATTAATCCTTTCTATATCAACTGGGACAAAAATAGTGATATTACCTGGCTCTACGGCCCCAAATTTGAGATCGGTGATACGGAGCCCCGTCAAAGAAAAGAATCCAAACCCCTTGAAGCCGAGCTTAGATGCGATGACGATATGTACTCTTCCAGTGTGTCATCAATATTGGATTCTGACAGTGATGATTACGAATCCGATATATCCTCCATCGGCTCCGGCTACATGGCGGACTATAACAGCAAACCTAAAATAAAGGGGAACAAAAGTTACTACCAAAACAACGACGATACCATGAACGAACACTTTTACAACTACCTCACAGTCAAGCCAATTATAAAACTCCCAGGCAACAGACGAACCAAAAAGAAGGTTTCGTTCAACTGCATTATCAACTCCCGGGAAATAATAAATGGCAAATCATTTGACTATGATTTTTTGGACCATCAGGTGTTGTAAATATTCTGCATTGCTTTCAATTCTTCAAAACAACAAAATATACTCTCAACAATGAGGTGCTGTGCAAGACACATGCAGATGACTTATTTTCTTTACAATAAAAAAAAAGTATTACTTTGAAATTCGATAATGTAGAAGCGTATAGAGGAGAAATGGAGAAACGCGGAGAGATCTTCTTCCGCCCGAAATCCCTAAATAAGAACTTGTGGGGTTGCGCATTTTTTATCGCTAGAATTTTCCTCATCCAGCGAATTTCTTCTTTACGAATGTGTCGGATTTCGCCGCTTTGAGCAAAAGAAGATGGACCCCCCAAAATCGTGCGAAATAGTTGGATGTGCGTGGCTTTCACACAGTACCTCCACAGCACGTACGATGACGGAAAATTTGTCATAAGCTCAGTGCTTCTATTCTTTATCCTCCCTTGCGCTGTCACACAGACTTTACTTGATTTATGTCGTCATATCCCCAAGAAATCAATAAATTTCGGATCTACCCGAGTTCTCATTAGCACCCGATATATCCATTTCCCAATGTGTCATTTTATGGACAGTATGTCATAATATTTTCACCTGATATTAAGCTTTTTTCCGATGGAATTGGAATCTTACCCCATTAACTCCTCTCCTGTCACAGAAAATTTCAAAACCTTATCGGAGTGGCGATACGGTTGCATTCTTATCAATTAAGTTTCGCCTTGGGTACCTCCATGTCGCCCCCATTTCAACCCCACGCCATGCACAACATGTGATTAAAAGATACAACCTCCGTGTGTGCGAATAATTGCTTTTCATACAGACTGTTGAGTCATTTAGTAGTTGTGTTATTCAAAATGGCCTCTTTCCTTTTTTCCCAGTAAACATTCCCAATGACTTTTTCACGCCACGACTCTGTACCAAAGTGGACTCATCATCAGAATCTTCATTGTTCTCATGTGCCACAACTACTTTTGTTTTTGGTTTTGATTTGACCGGCGCTCTCCTTGTGCTTTTGTGCACCTTACTAGCCTGAACCCTATCCCCTTCGCGCATCTTGTTCAACAAAGCTTGCATAGGCTTGGAGGTAACACGATTTGCGGATTCTGTCATCTGCTTAACGGGTTTGACATCATTGATATAATCCCCTACAGTTGCAGACTCGGAATCAAGACTGGAAAGCCCCGCCCCATTACGAACAATTGGTATTGACAAGAATGAAACATTGGCTTCCGCTTCTACCGGAAGTGCTTCCTCTTTAAGCCAGCTCATCACCTTATTATTGTTCTGGTTTAACGACAACTGGAAGCGAGCTTGTAGCTCCTCTTTCTGTTTAATCTCCTGACGTCTGTTTACCTTGGACATCTCATTAAGACAAGACTCATCGTAATTTTCAATGATATGTTTTGATGCGCACAAGATTTAACACCAGGAACGCAACAACATATTTCTCCATTCAAAAAAGATTGATATATTTTCTGCAGGTTTCTTTCTCATGGAATGGTTTTGTGGTCTAGTTGGTCATGGCATCTGCTTAACACGCAGAACGTCCCCAGTTCGATCCTGGGCAAAATCATCTTTTTTTCTTGACCAGTTTGTAATTGGAATTGCTGCTGTGAACTAACTGGTACCAGTTGATTAATTTTGCCACATGTAAACTGTTTTGAGTAAAGAGTCGTCAGCTTTCTCTTAAACCGAAAAACATATTTTGCAATCAGGCACCTTTTTTTTTTGGTATCACAAACAATCTAAGCATCTTTTCTCCAAGAGCACTTCTCAACTCTCAGAGTACAGCTGGTAAAAGAGGCATGTAGAACAGTGCAAAAAAAGAAAGCTCCGCGACGGGGAATTGAACCCCGGTCTACCACGCGACAAGCGGTAATTCTAGCCACTAAACTATCACGGATTACTTTATGCTGAGGTAATTTGCTTTTGCAAGTTGAGAAACTTTGGTTATGTTTTCTCTTGCCATCAGGATAAAGCCCTGGATTCCAAGTTGTCCCCAACACTTGATATTAATAGTCTATGAAATTAATCAAAATGCAAAGAATGTTTAATATTAGCATTCTATAAATAAAAGATAAATAATCAATGTTCACAAAGACTAAATTCTCTAGTATAAAGCATATCATACTCATCTACATCATCAATTATGGCTGTTCTCTCTTCCATTAAATCTACCCGAACTTCTTTCAGTTCAGATAATGTTTTAATCTATGAACCATTATTAAGTTCTCTAAGTTTGGTTTGAACAGATTTATTTGGAAGAATATAGTCGATCAATTCACTATCTTCCCACCATGTACTTTGCTGGGGAGGTACCTGAGCTGAAGTTACAACCTTTTGGTTGTACGGATCAACAATAAATAAGCAAAGAAGTTTTCGATGGCCATTTTTTGTTTTGTCAGCCAACTCAAATGGGTCAACATGGTGCTGAAAACAATTGGGAAATACAAGAACCCTCCCTTGTTTTGCCTCAACACTCCCAACTTTTCTGGAGAGTTTGTCACCATCTTTAATACCGTATATTGCCTCACAGATGTAACTGTCATCTTATTCATAAAACGGTTCGTTGTATGCGTTTTTAAATGCCAACCTCGATTCTGTGATGTTCTCAAAATCATAATAGTACAACACAGTGGCAACAATATCCTCATTAATAGTACCCTCCACATGCAAAGATCCCCCCGGATACTCAGGATTTTCCGATGTCAATTCTATGTTCGCTAACTTGACAATTACTTTAAGTTTATCAAATTCAGATAGTTTGATCCTTTTGTTGGTAACTGGCCCAGTCGTAAACTTTGGAGTTAAATCAATTACATGGTTAGGCTTCTCCTTCTGCAATTCTGCATATTTTTGCAGATCAAAATCATCCGCATCGTATATCTCCTTGAATTTAGCAGTATACTCTGAGTCATAGATATACGCATCTTTTGGTATCTTCTGTCTAATATGATAATCCGACGCGTGTCTGGATAACGAAAATTCCAAGCCTGGTAATGATTGATTAAGAACGTCCAGAATCGTACGGTATAGACCAGCATTGTTGATTAGGTGCAAATTGTTGATATAAGAAGTGAAATGGAACCCATCTGTATATTTCAACTCTGCGGGTAACCATTGGTACCTTTTGGACACACCATACGAACAAACTCCTTCTTTAACTTTTGCAATATCTTCTGTGTACTGGATAACAGATACGTCGCCATCAATTACAATTGGTGTTTTTCCGTACTGAATAGGAAATAATGAAGGATGCACCAAATCAACTACTTGATTATTTGATTTCGGATAATAGTCGATTTCATCCAATGTCTTGGTAAACCTATCAACTTCAGAGATCAAACGAATTCTTGTCTCCTCTAAGACTGCTCTGTCTGAGTGGACAATTCTGTCTTCAGATTCTATTGTAAATAGGTTTAGTTCATTCTCATATTTTTCGTAAATTTCCAATTCCTTAAATGCATACTCAAGAACAGCGTCAATATACTTAGTTTTTTTTTGCTGACTGTTGTTTAATTTCATCCTTCCATTTTTGAGAAATGCTGGAATCCTTGTACTTGGTGGTCCACTGAGGTTTCTGTCGTATACTGGCAACTATTTCGCCAATCAAATTATATAGTGATAGGCATTTACGAGTAACTCGTAAATTTACCAGATAAATTATGACTGTATGGAACTAACTTAAAAAATTGGAACATTAAAGACCAATCGAGTGAACGGACATTCAAAAGTATGTTATGTTGCATATGGGTAATTTCTCTAGTTGATGTGATTCTGGCCGCTAAGGACGGATATCCCGTAACGGGGGACTTAAATCACGTGACAATTTCTTTTACTTGGAATCCGAAAACCTGACGATTCCGATACCGCGCCATGAAATTCCAGACACCAAACAACTCAATCCTAACTGATCGAAATCGATATAAAAATGGCACAGCAAGAAGTTACCATAGAGCAATTGAACAATAAAATCACAGCCCTTGAGGCACTTGTTGAAAAGCAATCCAAGTTGATTGCACAGACAGGGCAGAAGTTGATAGAGTTCCAGATAAATGATGTTAGGGCTAAAATCAATGCTCCCGATAGTACTCCAAAGGTGGACATGGACGACTATGTTACCAACGATGATATTGTACAGCTTGTGGGTGAATTACAGGGTCAATTGGATGACGTAGAGGAGCGTTCCATTAGAAGAACGTGTAATGCCAGCGTATCAGATCCAAAAGGGGCCATTGCCCCATTAACTAACAAGGATGGTGACTTCCCCCCTGAAGAATTGAAGTTTCCTTCCAGTCTTGAAGACTTTATTTCCTTGGAAGACCAGAGTATTATTGACTTATGTATCTTCTACGAGATTATTATTCCTAAGAATCAGACGCGGCAAATCCAGGACGTCTTGAACGCTGATGGTCAGAAGGCTTTGCAGGATTCTGTCACTGCTCTCCAGGCTCGGGATACTACTGAAGTGTCAGAAAATTATTCCAAAGAGCAAATCAATCTATCGTTTGATGAATTGGCTAGATACCTTGGAATTCAAACCAGAAGAACCTCTGGCGTCTGGTGATAAATTTGTAGCCCCATTTCTCCCCATATACCAAAAGTGAACTAATAAAAAAGTTGCAACAAAATATGTCGCGAAGGCGCGGAAAATTATTTGAATGCGACATAACACGACATAACACGACGTAAGTACCACAAAATCTTTTATATTCGACACACGTACATCTTTTCATCGACAGGTAACACCGACCAAATGGACGAAACCACGGCCCCTGAACAGATCAAGATTTCGATCTTTACGCCATTGCTCTATGTGGGTATTTTATTATCTGCATTTACTGCATTTTCTGTCATTTACAGACGCAGACGGTTAAAGAACTTGGCCAAGGTGGAACCAATCTTTGGTGAAAACCATGCTGCCATTTTGTACAATTTCTTGAAGCAGCAATACGTATCAGATGCTCCAAAGGATCAGAAACCACACGAGAAGGTGATGAAAGCTGCTTTATTGAGAAGAGCGGCCGAGGCCATTAGACGGTCCATGAAGTTGAAGGAGTGTGAACCTATCTACAACCGTTTGTACCAAGAAGGCTTGATTGGTGACGATGTGTTTAAGCAGTTTGAATTCCAGACCAAATTCCAAGAACTTGAATTGAAGGAGATTGTTCAAGAATGTGAATCTTACAAGAAGGGTTGGGTACAGACATTCTTCCCTGTTGCACAAGAGATTTGTTTCAATGAAGCATTGAGAAGACGTTTCTATGCCATGGATGACCGGACCAAGAGTTTGGAGCAGTTTTGGGAAATCCAAGTAAGAAGAACCGAACCAAACTTAGAATCTAAGAAGAAGTTACCGGATACAAAAGACAAACCAGCAAAAGAGAACAACAAGAAACAAGAGTCAGCCACAGACAAAGAGAAGGATCTGAAATCCGATGACAAGTAAATTCAGGTAAAAGACTCGCAGTAATAAAGGTAGACCACGAATTATGTGTATATGTAGACGGCACGACCAAAACAAAAACTTAAATTGCGACGTGAACCAAAATTACGAAACCCACAGTACAGACAATCTCAGGCCCACACAAAAGAAACATCAATGTATCCTCGAGGAGCTGTACCACCAGGTCAAAGATCAGCCAGGCCACCTCAAAATCTCAATGCTAACGTATATCAAACGAGAACGGCCGCTCCACAACAATGGCCAAACAGACAGCAGGTACTGCCAGTTATTGATCCAACCAAACAGCGCCGAGATGTCACTGAGAAGATCGTAGCGGATTGTTACTCAAAAGTTGTGATTGATAAGAATGGTCATAAGCTAACGGAAACTTCATATCAGACACATCTTCGTATCAAAGAATTCTCCTCGTTCCCCTCGGCTCCACCTCCAGAAAATCTACCACCAGCTCAAATCGGTTCAATCAAAAACAGAATATTGGTTATCTGTGTGAAGTACTCAGGCAGAGTTCTTCTTCAGAAGGGAAAGCTTAATGAGGCCAAAAATGTTTACCAAATCGGGAGAACTTGGGACTTGGATGAGTTAACTGGTATTTCTAGAGTCGGAAACAACGGCTTGATCTTATCGTTAAATAAGGACTACTATTGGCGTTGTGACGATGGCTTGGAAAGAATATGGAAGTTTGCCCGTTTTTTAACCAATTCTTATGGGTCATTCACAGGCAAATACCCAGCGCTCAATGGATTCACTCTTCAAGACTTTAAACTTCCAGCCACACCAGGAAGATCTGCTTCAATTAGCCAACAACAAAGTCAAGCTTCAACAGAAATTTCGACGTCACAAGTTGTCCTCAATGAACCAAAACCGGATCCTCAGTTATTGAAGTCCCGTTCTCTTAAACGCAAAAACTTGCCAAATCCAGTTCTTCCTCCACAGCCTGTTCCAGGCGGCATACCAAGCTCTGGAAATCTGCAAAAAACCACCAATGGAAAAGACCCCTTGAACCAAGTTAAAGCCATGGAAGTTGAAAGAAGATCAAGTGAAGGTACTATGGAAACACCAAGAAATAGTCTGGGCTCTTCACATCCATACCAGCATATTTCCCCTTTGAAAAGTCGGTTTACTACTGATAGTTCAGCAACAATCTCAAGTGCAGAGGATACCTTTGTGTTCAAGCCCAAAGAACCATATTCTCCGGATAGATTACACGAGTATGCGAAGGAGGCCAGAGAAACCTCACCATTGAGAATGTTGAAAACCAGAACTTCGGGCGACTCAGCCACCATACAAAGAAATATATCTGAAAACTTGGAAACTGTCGCTGCTATAGGCAGCCGATTAGAGGAACAACTCAACGAAGACGAGGAAAAAAAATTCATTAAAGATTTTGGTGAATCAATTCACGAGGTGAAGTCTCCCATAAACTCTCCAGACTTTGGCATTGAAGAGATCACTGATGAAAGTGATACTGAAAAGGTGGAGCCATTGGTCAAAAGAGTCAGTTTGAAAAATAGCACAACTCTGAAGGGGTTGGGGATTTCAGGAGTTGAGCAGTCTGATATTATTGAAGAATCCACCCAAATAATCCATGGATCATCTGAGATAGATTCATCTATTCAAGAAATAGAGTCAATGTTAGATCATCATCTTTCAACAACTGAGAAGAGCGTTCAACCATTTGACTTGAATCATTCTGCAACTGAGGAAGATCTCAATGATGTAGTCCAGCCATTGAGACCAAAGGAGACACAAGCTGTTGAGCTGGTTGACGAACTTCTGGAAACAAAGATTTACGATAACACTACTGATGGTTCTGTTGGTGAATCCGACTTAGATTTGGGTGCTAATAGCAATGGCCAAACTGAGAAAGACCCCGAGATCGAGGAATTGTTAGATGAAGTTAACTGGCGTATTCTTGATAACAGTGATGTTTTAATCAAAAAACTTACTAAAGAGTTGAACAATGTTAAACAAAAGACCGTTAAGGAGTTGATAGAGTTGGATTTCAGTAAGAGCAGTGTTTCTTCTGATGCAACAACATCTATCAATGAGATTGACAATTTGAGCCATATTTTCAAGAAGATGGAGATTGACTTTAGATTCTTAGCTCCTGAAATCAATAGGATTGAAAACGACTCACAAGGTTTGCAAGTTAAGTCCATCAATAAAAAGTTGCTCTTTAATGACTTGAAGAACATTTTGGACAGGGTCAGTATCAATCACGATGATTTGAAGGATATCGAGACATTTAACGAATTTGACCGCTTGAAAAGAATTGGAGAAATTGAACTTAAATTAGCTGATTTATATAATGCCTTGGGTACTATAAGATCTGACAATACTCAGGATGATGATGATTTGAGTTCTATGAGAGCATTGCAACAATACCAAGATTCATATGAATCCGTTACTCGAATATTCATTAGAAATTTCAAGAGCTATTTCAAGAGGCAAATTCAACTCATTATTAATCAATTATCAGAGAATTTGACCAGCTTCCGTACGAGTGCATTTTTCAGAGAGTTGAACAACGTATTGATATACTCCGGAATTGCGTACTTTATAAAAGAAGTGAGCTCAGAGGAATTTAATGAGCTTAAGAACTTTTTCAATCAAACCGTTGAACATTTCTTGGAAAACATGCTAAACGAGAAATTGAAGGTTATAATTTTCACATCTGCAGTTCCAGAAGTTTCTTCGGCTCTATCACCGAAGCCAGAAGAGGCTTCATCGTTGTCCAAGAAATCAAGGAGTATGAGATTATCCAGGAAAGTAAGCAGATTTGGCAATCCAAACCATGCCGAAAGTACTGAAACCAAACGTCAATCACAGCAACACATGGAAAACATCAAGAGGTACGCGAAGAAAAGTGGGGAGATTGAAGATCCAAAGGTTGTGATTGACATAGTCGAGGAGACGAAAGCATTGATCATGAGGGTTCAGTTCTTCATTGCAACCTTTTTCCATTATGACAATAGTACCATTGATTATAACGATTTTTTGAAAGTAAACCCTTACTCAGAGAGACGTGAATTATTGGACGAGCTTCCTAGCGTTCCATTGAATAAGCTTAATTCTGATACTATCTACTCATCCAGTGATTTGATTACAAATATGACTCAAATATTTGGTAACTTTATTAATATTCTTACCAAAAAGATTAATCCAGTTGACTTGAACATCCCATTGATTTTGATACACTTAGAAAGCATTTTGAACGAGATTGAACACCAACAAGTGCCAAATCAAGATTATCTAACATTCAATTTCTTGAGAAGGTCAATCGAAAAGTACAAGCTTAGTTGGAATAAGTTTATCAATTCCCAGATTGACTTGTTAAATAAATCAATTGTTAACGCAAAATCAGGAGTTTTGCCATCAGTTAAGAATATCAATCAATTATTCCTAATTGTCGAATCATCTTTGGAGCATAATATCCAAATCCAGGATACCGACGTCAGGCAAATGGTTGACCTGTCATACAAGGATATCACGGAAGCATTGATTCACTTATTTAACAGAGATGATCCATTATTGAAGAACCATGATTTTGATGACAAAGAGCGGGAATACCGTAATGCTGCAATCATTCAAAATATCTTCTACGTACTGGAACAGTTGGCAGACTTTAATAGTATCAGCTCTAAGAAGATGAAATTACTGTTGGATGCTGTTTTTAACAAGACCAAGGCTTTGTATTTCCAAAGGCAAATGTCTAAGCAAATTGGGAAATTAATTGAATTTGTTAATAATTACGAATCATTGGTCAAGATGAACAACGGAAAGCCCAAGAAGTACAATAAGAAGTACATTAAATCTTTGTTATCAGGCTATACCAATAAGGATATCCAAGCCAAAGCACAAGAAATTTACAGAAAGTTGGAGAAGCATTTCATTTCTGGTAATGACATGTTTGAAAAGGATTTGATAGAGAAGATGTGGCTAGAAGCAGAATACGAGTTTACCGACTACTTTGGAAGGTTGGATACCATTTTGCGAGACAACTTTGACCGGGACATAGAGTACCACATTGGAAAACTGGAGATCCATCATATTTTCAAAACAGTTCATTAAGGACACTAGATATACTTAGTATAATTCTAATTAATAGTATGCACCTCTTCCTGAATAATCCTTACTAATCTCACTGGTCTTTAAGAAAGACAATGGGTCATAAGTATCGATTGCTGATACAGGTATTCTGGCTCCCAATGGCCATTTTGAATCTTGATTTATTTCTTGCCAGTTTACCACATCGTCGAACTTAAGGTTTTCATTCTCCTTAGTGTATTTGAGATGACATCTGATGAGCTGGTCAAAAAGGTAAGAAATATCATTAAGAACGATACCTGATTTTTCATTGAACACTGACTTATCGATGTTGAGGGTAGTGATGGAATCAAATTTATGTAATAATGATTCATTCTTTTTGGCCACAAGTTTATTCTTGATTTTGAATCGACTTTCATTTGCAACTTTCTTTGACTGGAGAGTAAGAAGTGAATAGTTAACTAAACCTATAGCACTTCCCAATTTATCCTGCTGATAGTTTTCAATCGATAAAAATAAGCCAGCGTAAGCTGCTGAATATTTTTCTATCAAGCTGAGATAAGTCACCCAATTTGACGTATCAAGGGCTATTGAATCTGATATAGCGGAGTATTGTAGTAATAATTGCTTGGAACTTTTGAGTTCGTTCATTATGTATATAGCAACCCGTGCTAAAGTACCATTATTTGTCGATTTAAAGGATTCAGTAGTCTCGAAGGAGTATCTGTTAAGCCAGGAGCTCTTTGAAAGTATGGACATTTGAATACTGATTTCAGCAATCTTTCCAATAAACACAAATATGTTGGAAGTGCCTGCCCTGCTGTATGAGATTGAGCTCTTGTACAAACAAACAACTTGTTTCCACTTAACATCGTGTTCTGGCGTGGGTTCCTCGTCAATCAATTCATTAGTGAGTTCCAGACCCAATTTAATGTACACAAGTGCAATTGAGGCTAATATTGCCTCCACCTCATTAGCCAAGGTCCATTCAAGCAGGGGTTTCTGTGATTTGCCCAATTTAAACTTTTCATAGGAACCAGTGTGTTTTACGTATCCACTCCAAGGCACTTGGTTAACTTCTGCAATTACTGACCGTCCAAGAAATGCGTTTATCTCAGACAATTGTGTTGTTGATACGTGACCACTCGCATACTTGTAGATTTGTTGTAGGTATTCTTCCAAGGCAACGACATACCGCGCAGAATCGGAGTAGCTCTCTAAGGTAACAGCAACAAGTGGAGCTCTGAATTCCACCAAATCTCGTGGAAGTTTATCTAGTTTGATAAGTTGAGCAACTGGAGGCGTATTTGGAAGTACAATCATTGAGTAAATAGCGGCACTAGTAATTTCTTGTGGGATACAGCCTTTTTTGATCTGAGATTTTGATGCGCGTGTTAATCATATTGACAAAGTAGAACCTCTAGAGGATAATATCTCTAGTTTGCGTGTGAGAAAGCAACCATGTCGCCCAAGTATGGTATTGTGATTGACTCAGGATCGTCGGGGTCTCGTATCCAGATATATTCGTGGGAAGATCCGGCTACAAGCGATGGACAGTCCTTGAGTTCCCCTCCCAAGATCGTCCAAGAGAAGGGTTGGACTAAGAAGATTAGTCCAGGGATTTCAACTTACG
This sequence comes from Teunomyces tritomae, assembly GCA_030568455.1. NCBI lineage: Eukaryota > Fungi > Ascomycota > Pichiomycetes > Serinales > Debaryomycetaceae > Teunomyces > Teunomyces tritomae. The sequence continues at coordinate 545,635 of JAJMFZ010000005.1, forward strand.
GTGAGAAAACACATCGTATTTGGAGAGACCATTACTCGGAGTTGTTACGGTTTGCTGAAGAGATAATTCCTGTCGAGTCTCAGCTGGAAACACCTGTGTTTGTATTGGCCACAGCAGGAATGAGACTCTTGCCTTCAAAACAGCAGAAGAAGATCCTCAAGACTACATGTGATGCATTGAGAAAGAATACCCGTTTTTCAGTTCCAAACTGTCATGAGTATGTTCAGATTATTGATGGTGAAACAGAAGGACTCTACGGCTGGCTAGGATTAAACTATCTCATGGGGCTGTTTGAAAATTACCAGAAGGATACTGAACACTCATCAGTAGGGTTTATGGATATGGGTGGGGCATCGACTCAGATCGCCTTTGTCCCTTCTTCTCAAGAAGAGGTCACTAAACACATGGAAGACCTTTCGCGAGTAACTTTGCGAAATCTAAACGGTGAAACCCAGGAATGGGTCGTCTTTGTTGAGACTTGGCTTGGATTTGGAGCTAACGAGGCAAGAAAGAGATACCTAAATCTGTTGATCAGCTTGGCCAATATCAATCCTCATCAAAACGAGATCAATGATCCTTGTATGCCATCAGGAGCTGAGTTGACCTATTCATTTCAGAACCAACTGTACAAAATCAAAGGTGTTGGAAATCATGAATTATGTTTGAAAACAATTTATCCGTTATTATTAAAGAATGAACCGTGCAAGGATGAACCATGTTTGTTTAATGGAATTCATGGGCCAACTCTTAATTTCGATAAGGACAGGTTTGTTGGAATTTCGGAGTACTGGTACACTGCAAATGATATATTTCATAGTGGAGGCGAATACAACTTCCATTCTTTTAATGAAAAGGTAAAGGAATATTGCGAAAGCGACTGGTCTAAAATCTTAGACAATTCCAAAAACGGCCAATACTCCAATTTGGACCCAGAAAAGTTCTTGAAAACAGCATGTTTCAAGGCTAGTTGGGTTTTGAATATTCTCCATGAAGGTTTCAACTTACCCAGAATTGGGTTAGAGATTGCTAAAGGTGATGGTGAATCTACGGAAAAAGTCGATCAGGTACATGTACCATTCAAGTCCGCCGATTCAGTTAATGGCGATGAGCTTTCCTGGACCTTGGGGAAGATTTTGTTATTTGCATCATCTCAAGTGAAATCACAGGATATATTAGAAGTGGGAATCTTCCCCAGTGAATTGTCCGGTAAGAAATTTATATCCGGATCTGGAATTAGATCTGGTTACGGTTCAGACAGCGATAGCGACGATGAGGAATCTGGTGGATCTCTCTACTCGTTACTCATCTTTTTACTTCTCTTTGTTGTTATCTATCATTTTGGCAAGAAGCACTTTGGTAAACTATCTCACAAAATAGGGAGGCAGTTCCCACTACCATTCTTTGTCAAAAAAGCTGTCTTGAGTGCTGGTTCCAAAATTCCTGGTCTCAATAAGATATTCAATACGGGTAACCTTTGGACTTATCAAGAGTTTGATTCTCGACAGGATATCAACATAAGTTTGGAAGAAGGAACAATGTCTGCTTTGCTGACCAAACCTACCACTGCGAATTCTTCTGTGTTGCGTACACGGCTGATGATTAATTTGAACGATGATTCCTACGATGATGGTAAGGTTGTACCTAGTCGCGTGAGCAGTTTCATTAGCAAGCCGTTTTCTGTCCCCAAAAGGAGTGCATCATCATTATTCAACTTTGAGAATAGTAGCAGAGATTCATTAAATCGGATACCAAGCAACACCTCTCTTCCACGAGGGAAGAACATTGATTAATTCATAGACCAGATATATTATCTCAACTTTTTTGAGGACATCTTTTTTATTTTTCGTAGCGATATTGCATTTGTGGCTGCAACATTTTTGCACCCATTGCATTCCCTCTTTCTTATGCTCATAGGATATTCAATTTTGGTATTATCAGTACTTACAGTACTGATATGTGGGGCACCGGTTCCTAGAAAGCTGGTACTGATTGTCTTCACTCCCGAGGATGTTAAAATTGCAGGCAAGTATTTGGCCATCAAAATCCCCGAGGTGGTACACCAATTCAAAACTAGTGTCAAACAAAAGCTTTTGAACAGTATCATGTCCAAGCCAGTTCAGGAATTAGTTCCGGTGGCTGATCCAAAAACTGGTGAGATTACTGGATTTACGGTGGTACCTGGCAGTGTTCCTCAGAGAATTCAAATTATTGAAATGAAAGTACCAACACACGAGCCAAATAAATCAAATGAGAAAGCACCAGCCAATCATAAAGATGAAAGTTTTATTTCAGAGAGTGATTATGAAGAAACGGATAGCGATGATAGTGATTCATATGAAGATTCTGATAATGAATCGCAAGAGTACTACGAAGAATGGATGGTAGAAGATACTACCGGTTCTACCTCTGTTAACGAAAAGCATAGTAACGAAAAGCAATATGGTAAAAAGTCTCAAATTAAGCAGAAGACATGGAAAATGGTCACAGCTTATCCAACATTATAATATATGGTGTCCAAGCAAGTTTGATTTAAATTTTTTTTTTTTTAGATAATTGTAGACAATTATTCTACAGTAAATATATTATTACCATAAAGGCTATCTTTGAATGAAGTGACAATAAACCAGTTTCCAAACATGACCTTTCTGTTTGATAATTCCGAGATTTGTAAGACGCAACTTTGATGTACATTTTTGATAATCCTGTATATAAACAACATTTATCTGCAGTCAACTCATCCCATCGCTTCTCATAAATTTTTCCAGATTCTTATAGAAAACGATCCATCAATAGACATCATGAGAGTTAAGAAGCCAACGTCGAAGAGAACGACCACCCGTATGAGGGAAGGGATCAAGAAGAAGGCTGCTGCTCAGAACAGAAAGAACAGAAAGTTGGCCAAGAAGGATGTTACCTGGAAATCCCGTGTCAACAAGGATCCTGGTATTCCATCGAGTTTCCCTTACAAAGATAGAATCATTACTGAATTGGAAGAAGGAAGAAGAATCGAAAAGGAAAAGAAAGAGCAATTGAAGTTGCAGAGACAACAAGAGAGAGAAGCTGCCATGGCACGTGGAGAAGCTGTTGACGAAGATATAGAAATCGACGAAGAGGATGATCAAAACGGTGGATTGGCTGCATTGTTAGAATCTGCTCAAAACGCCGCCAGAGAATACAACGGCGATGAAGAAGAAGACGATGCTATGGAAGACTCTGACGAAGATATCGAATATGAAATAAGCGACATTGAAGACGTTGACAGATCTGACTTAGACAAGTCTAGAAAGGCTTATGACAAGATCTTTAAATCTGTTGTTGACTCTGCCGATGTTATATTGTACGTTTTGGATGCTAGAGACCCTGAATCGACCAGATCAAGAAAGGTCGAACAGGCTGTGTTGCAAAATCCTGGCAAGAGATTAATCTTGATCTTGAACAAGGTCGACTTGATTCCTCCAACTGCTTTGAACCAATGGCTTGATTTCTTGAAATCATCTTTCCCAACCATTCCAATTAAGGCAGCTCCAGGTGCCACCAATGCCTCGTCGTTCAACAAGAACTTAACCGGTGCCATTACTGCCAATGCTTTATTGCATGCTTTGAAGAGTTATGCAGCAAAGTCTAACTTGAAGAGATCTATTATTGTTGGTGTTATTGGTTATCCAAATGTCGGTAAGTCCTCGATTATTAACGCTTTGACCAACAGACACGGAAATAACGCCAAGGCATGTCCTGTTGGAAACCAGGCCGGTGTGACCACTGCCATGAGAGAAGTCAAGATTGATAACAAGCTTAAGGTTTTGGACTCTCCAGGTATAGTTTTCCCTGATGAAATTATCAACACCAAGAAGATGAGCAAAGCACAACAAGATGCCAAGTTGGCCTTATTATCTGCTATCCCACCTAAGCAAATAATAGACCCATTGCCAGCAGTCCAAATGCTCTTGAAGAAGTTTTCGAAGGATACTGCGATGGCTGATGGTTTAAAGACTTACTACCAGTTGCCAGCTTTGCCATCTGCCGACTTGAACGAGTTTACTAAGCAATTTTTGATCCACATTGCTAGAACTAGAGGAAGGTTAGGTAAGGGTGGTATTCCCAACTTAGAATCTGCTGCTATGACTGTGTTGAACGACTGGAGAGATGGCAGAATAATTGGCTGGACCTTGCCTAAGGCTTCGAAGAGCACTTCTGAAGGTAGCGATGTTACTGTCGATGGACCAAAGAGTTCTTTAAGAGGTGAAAAAGAGCCACCAAAGGTTGAACAAACCACTGTTGTCACTGAATGGGCCAAGGAGTTTGACTTGGACGGATTGTTGGGCGACAACTTTGGTGTCTCTATCTAAACATTTGTACATTAATAAAGTTAGCGCATATTCATTAAAATTTTACCTACTTAGGAAACATTAATTAACCTTTCAAAGCGTAGCCCAAGTCAACACCGTCAAACTCCTTAGCTAAGGCAACTAACTTTTCTTTCAACATGGCCAAATTCTCGGTTTTGGGTTCGAATCTTGGTAACCATTCAGCGACACCATGTTGCAAGATCCCCTTGGCTCTTGATTTACCGTGCTTGACATTACCATAAGAACCATGCAAAGTCAATCTTTCACTCTTGGAGGAGTATTCTGCCCGGTGAAGAATGTTGTTATTGTAGAACACGATATCACCTGGGTGCAATTCTACAACCAATTGATTGGTAATGTATTCCTTTCTGTCAGAGTTCAGAGTCTTTTCGCGTTCTTCCTCGGTACGAAGACGCTTGTGGGAACCTGGAACTACGATCAAGCAGCTATCTTCGGTAAGAGCCAAGTTGAACTGTGTACCAGCGTATGGTTCCTTCAATAATTGTTCGGCTTCCTCTTCAGGGGTAGCTTCTTGGAGAATGGTGTCACGGTGCCAGTCCAAACCAAAGTCCGTAAGTGGGTTGATAAGCATATTGAAGAGTTCCATCGAGAGATCGGACTTTTCACAATCCAAGATGTTTGCAGCAACATCCAAGATCTTGTCACTCGAGTAGCATTCTTGGAATGCATATCCCCGTTCCTTCAAATCCGGATGCATAATGGCACCAAGACCCCAGATATCAGGGCTGAAGTTCTTTGGCCATGGAGGGAACTGTTTTCCCCTGGTTCTGACGTTGGCCCAGTTTCCATCGCGGGCATATTGAACCAATTCAGCGGATGCTTTTTTGTAGCGGGCAATTTCGTCTGGAGTAAGGAAACCGCGGATGACAACGTAGCCAGTACTTTCGATATCTTCGTGTGGAGATTGAGTCATTACTATTGATGAATTTCTGTTAGATGAATGTTCTATACAATTGGGATCCAGTTGCTGGATTTATACTTGAGATTGACGAGGGTGCTTTACCCCAGAAATGTAACATGTAACGTCACTACATGAAAAATAAGCTATTATGCAACCTCCACATACGAGAACAAACTAAAAAACGTAACATCGACTGGGGTCGCACTTAAAAAAAAAAATAAGAGTATGTCAATTTATCAACTTGGATAAGAAATTCAACATTTTCTAGTATTGGAATACATTATATTTATCTATACTATGTAAAATACAGTATTACACACTGAATACTTTAAGAAACGAATCTTTGGCATTCTTTTCAATGGTTTCGCCGTGGCACATCACGATTTTATCAAAGTCCCATGATGAAATGCTGCGTAAGGCTTCCTTCGTCTCAGGTTGCTTAATACCAGCAATTGAATTCATCAAGTATCTACCGACCATACTCTCGGAGTTCAAGAAACTGATGATATATGAAAACCCCCAGAATTGACTAAACGGTTGTTTAACACCTGCCTCAGCAGAATATTGTTCCAGTACCGAAACTGTACCCGAATTGAAAAAAATGTCACCAATAAATACCAGCTTGGACTTTGGCTCGTAAACTACAAGTTCACGGTTCTTACTCTTCGACATGTAGACAAACTCAAAGTTTTCCAGAAGCACTTCATCAGCATTCAATTCCTTTTTCAATGCAGCCGTATCTAAAACACGATTACCGACAGCCAGTGTAAATTTGATATCAACCTCACTGTTATCAGACAACTTTAAGCTTGCAGGACCAACAATCTTGGCACCAGGGAAATGGTCTCTGTATTCGGCAGCAACCATGTTGTGTTGTGTATTTACGGTAATGATATGTGTAATCTCGTAATCACCAGTAGGAATGAGAACACGAACAGCCTTCTCGAAATGCTCACCATATGGAATTGGTGACCAAACAACAATTTTTGAGCCGAAAGAAAGCAACGCCATACGTGCACCCACATTTAATCTGTTGCCAACAGAAAAAGGACATGATGAAAGCACAATATTATCGGAGAACTTGCGTATTACAGTTGTGATCGTGGATTCGTAACCCATTTTGTTTTGTATTTTACAGTTATGGTTTAGAAAAGACTGGAGATTAGCCCACTCTTTATGGATTTGAAGCGGAGACGGGACGGAGTTAATGACTGCTAACTTTTAAACTAAACGGAGATAATTGTTCGCGCTGGAGTGTAGATACTAGTGGCGGATCCATATCTATTCCGCCCAGGCAGACTTCTCCGATTAACCGGAAGGCAAGTAATTTTAACTGTTGTGTAGCATCTATTTCAAACAAGTGACTTATACCATGACAAGAAAGCAACCTTCCCTCATAACGCATGTCACTGTTCTCTGTCAAATTTTGATTCCTTCACTTTACAAAAGTCTCAAAAATTATAGTTAGTAGTAGGTTATATAAGCATCTCGCCAAGAACAAACTAGCTCATGCAGCGAAGCTTATTCATGCAGGTCACCCCAGCTTTTCATTAGTCCCTTGCCAATAATAAAATCGATACGTTGATAGACATGGTGGTTATAAAAAATATTGCGTTCAATATTCAAGCAGCTTATGTTGAAGAAAGCTGCTAACAACTTGATTTAACCAAATTTCATCTACATTTAATTGTTGATAGCTTATCTGTTGTCTGGTAATATCATGTGGAGCTACAATTAATAAATACCGACTTTTTATACGCTAGATTACTAAAACAATGGACAAAACCTGAAATGATTTACATATCTTTTAGAGAGACTAAACCCTATGGTATGCTTCTTTCTCGTTCTTCTCAATTGTTTCACCATGGCACACAATATTTTTTCATTGTCCCAGGATTCGAAAGAACGTAAGGCGTCTTGGGTTTCTGGCAGGCTACTAGAAGTCAAAAGTTCATAAGCAATCTTCCAATTATTCTGTTTCCATTCATGAAATGCAAAGTATAGAACCAACCTCCATATTGGCAGAATGGCTGTGGCACACCTGCCCTGAGGCGAGTACAGCTCCAGGATTCTAACCTTGGCATCCAGTTGAAATATATTCCCCCCAGAAAAATTACTCTTGACTTTGAATAGTAGGCAACAAGATCGTGGGCCTTACTCGCTGATAAGTAGGCAAACTCTATATATCTCAGGAGATATATAGATCTCAGGAAGATATCATCAAGACCTAATTCTTTCTTCAATTCAGATCCAAGACACGGTTACCAATAGATGAAGGTAGTTTGATATCGAGTTCGCTTCTGTCTACTAACATGATGCTCTCAGCACCTACAATTCTTCCACCAGGGAACAGATCCCTATAAGCTGAAACCAGGACATGCTCCTGATTCACTTTGATATCATGTGTCACTTCGTAGTCATCAGTAGGAATGAGAAGACGTACAGCCTTTTCAAAATAATCCACATAGGGAGATGTAGACCAAACTATAATAAGAGAACCGTAACTTAACAAGGCCATACGTGCACCCAGGTTTTTTGCCTTTCATTGCAAATAGACATGATGCAACCTCGAAGTTGTTTGAGAATTTACGCAAGGATGGGGTAAGTCGAGTGGGGTAAGTCATTACAAAGATTACACTTAAAGGTTAGAAAAAGAATTCCTATTCCTTTTATGAGACGTGGCTAGGTGGAACTATAATGATTTGGTATTCAAACACGAAATTTACCACATTGTTCGCTTAGTCCGTGCTACATTTAGGAGATTACATAACTTGATAAGGAATTATTCAATAAAAGAAAATGTCTATCGCTTGAATACCAAGCAGTTAGCCTTAACTTTGATAATACGATCAACAGGAGGCATTTATATCGCCCTCTTTCACATCTCAGAAGAAAGTTACAGTTACAGGAACGCATATTCATGGTATATTTCCAGCCGATATTTTTTAATATACGAACCCGATTCACCCCAAAATAGTGGCTTACCTAAAAGCTAACAGTTTCTCCAATGATAAACTAATCTTTAGTTCTCGTTATTAGTGTTTTCTTTCTTTCTTACTTTCTCGAGGGAAATAAATTTTGCAGCAATTCCTCTTTGTCTTCTTTTGATAACGAAGACGTATTGTGAATGTTTCTTAGTTCCGGCTTTAATCTCTGATCCACTTTATATTAACATGCGGAGTACATCTCTTCTTATTGCGTGTGTCGTAATTCGTGTCTATTATGCTATTCTACTTACTCTTTAATTCCTCAATCTCTTCCATCAAGGCTCTTATATACTTACTTGCCAACTCCACCGTAGTAGCTTTTGATGGAATGCTCACCTCATCATGATATGACTTCGGCACAAGCGATGCCAATTCACTCACGGCCATGTTCATCCGGTTTCTTCTCCCTTGCTCCGCAAGTTTATGAGATGCTTTTTTGGTTGGCATTTCGGAATCAGCTGTCTTAAGTTTTGGCAGGGTTTCGTTGCTTGACGAGTTCGATTTTGTAACGGCACCCTTTAGGGACGCTTTTCGACGCGGACGATGGACTGGAGACTTTTTCTCGCCATCTTCTGAATCCTCGTGCTGCGAATGCTCGGCCAACCGACCCATGGTAAATCCCATAAGCGGCGTATTACCACTGGAAGACCCAACATCTACCTTTTTACCCTGTGGTGGCATCATTGGAGTGTTCAGGGCACTTTCGGACTTAATACCTGATTCAGGCAATTTTTCAAAGCTAATTGAACCACGGTAACCGTTTCCTTTGAGCAGTGGTGAGTTTTTAGTGTTACTGGCAGCTAAAATTGGTGTGCCATGGGGTGTTCTGCGTTTTGTCGAATATTGTGGCTGATTAACCTCGGCCAGACCCGCAAATGCAGAAGAGCTTGACCTTCGGCGATCAGAATTTTGAGCATTGAGTGCTGGCGATGTGAGTGGCTCAAAGAATACTTGAACTGGTGGTTGGATGTAACCGTTGGAAACTTTATTAGTGTTGACTTGTGATTCCAATGGTGTCACTGCCGGAGAAACCAATGGTGTGAATACAGCATCGGGACAAACATGCTGCTGTGGAGGTGGTTGTGAAAACGAATTGTTCTTGTTGCGATGGTAGTAGTGTTGCTTGTTGTAGGAAGTTTCGTTCTGGCCAGGGAGCATAAACGATTCCTTTTTGGCAAGCAACGCAGGTGTATTTTGAGGCATATTAGAAGGTGGGAATGCAGTTGAGCGTTCTGATTCAAAGTTCAAATCCTCTGGAATTATAAAGTTAATATTCTCGAGGCCAAATTCATATTGTGGGGCAGCAGGGATCAGCCCCAAGTCATAAGTTCCTGGTGTTCCATTCGATTGAGGAGTATTTTCCGTGGAATGAGAGTGGATCAAATCATCTGTGTGTGGTTGTTGGTGCTGAGTAGAATGTGAGTGGTGGTGGGAATGTTGATGTGGATGTTGATGTGGGTGCAGGCTGTTCTCGTACAAGTTGTGTTCCAACTGGTGGAGAAACATCTGTTCAGTATCGGCAAAGTTGGCTGGTGTGTTTTCTGACAGTTCAGGCGGCACCGAAGCCAGAACAGAAGTTGATGCTGGTGCTGGTTCTTCTCCCTCGACGGGGGTCGCGTGGTCAATGGGGGTAGCACTGGCTTTATGACTGAGGTCAGCGTAGTAGGGCAGCTTGCCAGGAGTAGTTCCTGCTGGTGAGTATGTCCAGGTCTGTTCCATCCGTAACAAAATTGGCCTTGATAAAAATTAGGAAGAAACAAGAAACAAGTTATTAGTGGTAGATCTTGGTTGATTTTGCGGGTGCTGCTGCCGCCGGTATATAAGTTTTTCAGAGTAATTTTTAGGCGAGTTATTTTCAGTTAATGCTGCGACATCCAACTAGTTTAGGGCCCACGTGGGCGGTTTTTTTTTTCCTTTGATTTATTTTAAACGTTTTCGGCCAACAATAAGTTGGCTCCGGATCGGGAGCCGCTCACAAGACTGCTGATGGGAAACGGTAATGTCTGACCTTTTAAGCCAAATAATTACGCCGCACGCACCATTACTTGAACCGAAAACATATTTTTTGTTGTCTGGGCGGCGGATTTCAGCCCATGCTACCAAGACTCTGTTTTGGCTGGGCTGCTGCAGGAAAACTTTCCGTTTTCAGCCGCACGGGACGCAGCCTTTCCCTTATCATGCCAATAAATTTTTATTTTTCTTACTCTCCATACAGTCTAATGCTTGGTTTTGCAGCTATTGCTATTGCATCGTTTTCTTTGATTCTACCGTTCTAGTGCTCTATTTATTTACATGCTCATTTAACGAAATGGGTTCGCCCTTGGAAGTATCAACATTCCGATTCCGAATAACAGTATTGCTCACAATCTTTTCTTTGTTGATCTTTTCCCCACGAACAATTTTTTCCATCTCATCTCTGGTTAACGTCTCGTATTCCAATAACCCTTCAGCCAACCGCTTCAACTCAATATGCTTGGCCTTTAACAATTCTCTTGTCCGATTCTCACTGGTAATAAGGAAATCACGTACCTCTTTGTCGGCCATGTTGCGGATCTCCTGCGACCAACTATCCCAGTTATCGCTCAATCTCACCGGACCAATCACGTCACTCATTCCGTAAGACGTCACCATCGCCCTTGCAACCCCTGTAGCATTTGCCAAGTCCAGAGAACAGCCACTGGTGACATTCTCTTTACCATTGACCATTTCTTCGGCAATCTTTCCACCCATGCACACATCTAATCTTGCAAAACACTCCTTCTTACTCATATCAACCTTGTCCATCTCAGGCAACTGGAATGTAATCCCAAGAGCCCGACCTCTAGGCAAGATTGTAGCCTTGTACAATGGAGTTGCACCCGGACTGAACATTGCCATGATAGCATGACCAGCCTCATGATAGGCAGTATTGATACGTGATTCTTCTGTGATCACCATCTTCTTCTTAGCGGCACCCATCAAAATTTTATCCTTGGCCCACTCAAAGTGGTTCATATTGACAGCAGGAGCAGAAAGCTGCGAGGCATGAACTGCAGCTTGATTCACCAAGTTCATCAATTCAGCACCACTCAAGCCAGGCGTACCACGTGCAATAATTGAGGCATCAACGTCTTCAGCAGTTTCAACATTCTCCATGTGATGCTTAAGAATATCGATTCTACCACGGACATCTGGTAAATCAACAACCACTTCCTTATCGAATCTCCCTGGTCTGGTCAAAGCCTTATCCAAGGATTCTGGGAAATTGGTAGCACCAATAATAATAATTCCTGAAGTTTGTGAAAACCCATCCAATTCAACCAATAACTGATTAAGTGTCTGTTTGGCGTAAGCTTGGTCCTTAGGATTACGTTTTCCTCCAATGGCATCAAGTTCATCAATAAAAATAATTGCTGGCAGCTTTTCTCTTGCTTGAGAAAACAATTCCCTGATTCTTTTAGCACCAACACCTACGTAAAGCTCATCAAATTCTGAACCAGACATGAAAAAGAACGGAACCCCAGCTTCACCAGCAGTGGCACGCGCAAGAAGTGTTTTACCAGTACCAGGAGGGCCAGTTAACAACACACCCTTAGGTAACTTACCACCCAAACCAGTAAATTTGGAAGGATCCTTCAAAAAATCAACAATTTCTTCAAGTTCAGCCCGCGCCTCGTCACAACCTTGAACATCCTTGAACCGTACAGTCGACTGAGAAACATCAACAGATTTGTCAGCCACCTCAGAGTTCTTGAAAATAGTTCCGTTTTCAATCAAATAGTTAAAAGCAGTGGTAGCACCATAAGTTAAGAGGGCTACTGGGATCAACCACTTCAACCATTTAGAAATGATTGTAAGTAAGCTTTCAGACACAACGACGTGAACCGGTTCATGACGTGAACCAAATCCGTGTGGGAATCCCGTTGAACTCAGAATGGGACTCAAAGTACTAGCAGTGGCGGCAAGAACTTGTTCGGCCTTGGCTTTTTTACCCACCTTGTTTAACGCGTCAGCATAAAGCTGCGTACACTCGGGTGATGATGCAATACCAGAAGTTTCGTAACGCTGGACAACAATATGAGGATAGTTGTTTGCAAGCAAAGACTGATAAAACTTTGCTTGAATAGCGGGGTTTTGGAGTTCGCTGTTGGCGGCGGCTTCTTGTGCCTGTAACGTACTAATGGTGTTGGTAGATACAGCACGGAATGACGAAAGAGCAAGTCCCAACCGATACAGCATCTTTATAGGTCCACGGATCCCTACATACCTGCCGGCTTCGGCCACGCGTGGTATTCTTGTAGTGATGCGTAACATTTAGTGGTGGCGAGTAAGTTACCGAACGCCGGATTTACCTGCGGATGACGGGAATCATGAGACATTAGAAAATGTCGCGCATGTCGCAGATCCACACCTTTTTTTAGAAGAATGTTGAAAATACCACATTCATGCACGTGACAATTAGAAGAGGAAAGAGCGAGATTGAGAGAAAGAGAAGTAGAAGCTTGATCGGTACATGCACGCCAAAATATATATGAGAGTGTGTGTGTGTGCGACAAAAAGGTAAACACTGTACCTAGCGTTTACTAAATAGGAACCCCTAAATTACCTATAACTCACAAGGATGTCAACTCTTCCTAAGAAACGAACCCATTCACACAATAATGACCGTCACCGTATGCAAAGTCGAGTTCTTTCGCGTGGAACGCGTGTGATATCAAATCGAGTGGCGTCTTCTCTGATCCACCACGATGATGTCAATGATTCCTTTGATGAAAATGCCATTCATTTCAACGAAAACAAACATACAATTCTTTCCAATTTTGAAGAATGGATTAAACTTTCTACAGATAACAAAATTACATCCAAGAACTCTTGGCAATTTGCGTTGATTGACTACTTCCACGATCTTAATGTCATCAAAGATGGTGAAAATATCAATTTCCAAAGAGCATCAGCCACGTTGGATGGTTGTGTGAAGATTTACACAAGTCGTGTGGAGTCTGCAGCTACAGAGACCGGGAAACTTTTAAGTGGACTCGCCCAGAAGCAACAGGATACCGAGGCTGAACCACAACAAGATGAAGAAGCCAGTGATGAAGAAGCAGAACAAGATGGAAACAAAGTCCGAAAATACAATAGAGTGGTTGAGTCAACACTTGTTCCGTTTGAGACAATTACAATAAAAAAACTCGACCAAGAGCTTGAGATAGATCCCCTCTTCAAGAAAGCTTTGGCTGAATTCGATGAAGGTGGTGCCAAGAGTTTGCTTCTTAATACCTTAAACATCGATCCCAAGGGGCGTGTGATATTCGATGCTACGTCCAAACCTCCACAAGAGGTTGCTGATGACACTAGAGACCAAAATAAACGACACGATGCTGACGTCGATCTCTCCCGATTGGAGAAGTTTGTTTTCCAAGATGATTCGCTTGATACTATGTCTCTTGTGCCATCGTTGGGAGAATTTCAATCCGCTATAAATGACATAAGTAAGGCCAAAAGCATCTTGAACGATTTCAATACCAAGATGAATGCCGAAATTGAAGATTACATTGAAGACAATAATGACTACGGTGATTATGACGACGCGGGGTTTGAGAATGAAGACATGGCAAATGAAGCATCTAATCACCACGATGCAATCTCTAACTTAAACCAGAGTGTGGTGCAGAGACTTTTCAATGATACTGAACAGTACATTCAGACGAATGTCCAGACTGAGGTGATGGATCGTGACTTGATGGCATACTTTGATGAAAAGATGAAATCCAATTGGCGTGGACCAGAAAACTGGAGAGTTACTGCTCTCAAAAAGTCCAAAAATCTTGATGTTGCTGAAGACAAGCAACCAGCTACAACTGCTCCAGCAACGGAGAAGAAAAAGAAGAACCAGCAAACCTTGATTGATTTTTTTGGGGAAGATGAAGATGAAGATGTACTCTTTGCTCCACCAAGAATACCCTCTGCCATTGTTTACAAGAAACCCCAAGATATAAATGAAAACAAATTGCCTGATGATATTATGTTTACTTCTTCGAGACTTACCAATTTATTCACCAAGCCACAAGTCACAATTCTATACTTTCCTTCGAAAAGAGCCGGCGATACTGAGCCTCAGCTTACTGATGAAAACTTTTTTGCCAAACAGTACCACGAACAAGAAGAACAAGAGAGATTGGCAGCTTCGTTCCATCAGGCAGAGTACGAAGACTTTTCCAATGATTTTGGTGGAGATGATGATTTTGGAGGTATTGATTTCAATGATGTGTTGGCTGCTGACACTGATGTACCAAAAGATGAGCCTACGGTCTTGGGTCGCAGAAGGCCTGAATATGTCAACTTTTCTCGGGTGGCTACTCGTGTTGATATACGGTTGCTAAAGGATAACTTGTGGAATACAATCAAGAAGGAAGACGTGAAGGAGGAACCAGATCCGGAGACAAAGAAGTTTGGCGAAGTTGTGACGTCAATATCGAACTTGTACGCACCTGAACAGCGTAAGGATTTGTCGACTAGTTTCTGTTTCATTTGCTTGTTGCATTTAGCCAATGAGCATGGATTGGCCTTTAAAGTCAATGACACGCATACAGACTTGGAGATATCGGGATATTAGGATATTACTATACATCTATAAATACATATAATAGGAAGGTAACGGTTCAATGTTTTTTATATTATTTTTTTTTTAATTACCGGCGGCCACGGCCCCCACGTCCACTTTTCTTTCCAGGTCCAGCACCGTTAATCTTATCGATCTCGTTTTGAGAAATAATCAAACCATTTCTGGTACTTCTTCCAACCCCATTGATCTTTAATCCTCTATCTCTGACACGTTTCTCGATACGCTTACCCGTTCCTAACCTGTTACTTGATGGAGTGGAACCTCTTCCGGCGTTCAAGTTTCTAACTTCACCTTTTTTGACCTTGGAAAGAACAATTCCAGCTTCACGAGCCTCCTGTTCGTACCGGGCTATTTTTTCATCCCTCGCTTTGATCATTCCCTTTCTCATGGACATCGGCATCTTCTCCAACTTTTTCGGCAAACCACCAGTGCTTGAATTAACTGCTGCAAGACTACGGATCCGGGAATCCAAAGTTCTTCTTCTGGCTTTACCTGTAGGATCTTCGTAGTCAAGAGTTTGTAATGTGACGTCGGCACCGGAGTACTCGATAGAGTGTGCTAAGATATGCGATTCCTGAAGTAACCGTTGAAGCTTCAAGTCGTTTTCTAAATTATCATCATCTTCCTTTTTACCTTGAGCTTGTTGCTTTTTTGAGAGCTTGGAGAGAAGCTGTTCTTTTTTGGCGATTTCTGTAAGTGTAGGCGCCCGACCCAGACGAGCGAGCTTTTTGTCGGCTTTAGAGGTTTGGACTGGTGTTGAAAATGACGACAATTTGACCACTCTTGGTTCTGGTACTGATCTTTCATCCTCGCTTGAATCTTCAGAGTCCAGTGATGATGATGAATCGGAACTGAATCCAACAAATCCGTCTTCCTCGTCACTAGCGCCTTCAACTGCAATCAGGCTTTTATCTTCATCTTCTGATTCATCTTCGCTCAAAGATTCTTGATGGACTCTTGATTTATCTTCGTATCCCATATCCTCAATGGCCCCAAACTGGGCTTCGAAGTTGCGTCGCTGGATCTCCAACGCTTTCAAGTAATCGTCAGCCATGATGCGATGGATTTTTTGATGCGATCAATTTCAAATTTACGATGAGCACTACTACTTAAAGAACACTAGAGAGTAGAGAGTATCTTTATTAAAAAAGTGATTAAATGACACTCACGATGGATTGAGAGAGAAGTTTGGCCAAGAGTTTCCGTATAAGAGGAATCTTTATATTCCGTCGTTTCTTTCAAGGTTAGTGAGCTTGAAGGATCTGACTTATTGCTCTTAAAATCTCCAGCTCCTTTTAGTTTACTTACTTGAATACTTGCTACCCATTTTCGAATCTATTTCTTATCGTATTCTTGATATTTCTACGGTTGTTTTCATTGAATTCACCAATTCTTTTGTTCTCTTTCACTTACATTTCACATTTACGAACCGCACTCTCTCTTTTCTGATCGATAAATATAAATCGTATCGCAGTGACTCACTAATGACCAAATTTCGTGGCTGTATAGATATCCATTCAGGGCAAGTCAAGCAGATTGTCGGTGGAACACTTACACAGGATGATACGGACACCAACACATCCACCACAGAGAATTTTGTTTCGACCAAACCAGCCTCATTCTATGCCGACTTATACAAAACACACAACATCCATGGATGTCATGTAATCAAGCTAGGAAGCAATCCAGCCAATGATGCTGCTGCCATACTTGCATGTAATACATGGTCACACAATCTCCAAGTCGGTGGAGGTATTAACGATACCAATGCCTTGGAATGGTTGAATATTCACCATGCCTCACATGTCATTGTTACGAGCTGGCTCTTCACTGAAACTGACGGAAAGATCGAATTGGATTGGGATAAACTCCGGAAGATGGAACAGCTAGTTGGTAAGCAAAGACTTATTGTTGATCTCAGCTGCAGAACTACCGATCGTGGCTGGGTTGTGGCCACGAATAAATGGCAGACCCTCACGGATTCTATATTATCAGCCGAATTCTTGAACAAAGTATCTCAGTTTTGTGACGAATTTCTTATTCATGCAGCAGATGTTGAAGGATTATGCCGAGGTATCGACCAGGAATTGGTCCAGAAGTTGGGTGAATGGTGTCCACCTGGATTTGAAGGGAAAATTGTGTATGCTGGAGGTGCCAAGAGCACTACTGACTTGGACACAGTCAACAAACTTAGTCAAGGTAAAGTTGACTTAACTTATGGAAGTTCGCTTGATATCTTTGGAGGAAATTTAGTTAAGTTCGACGACTTGGTCAAGTGGAATTCGCAATAGTGTACATATATTTTTTTTACTTTAATTCTACAAGATCTAGCTCCAGGCACCGCCTCCGAACTGTTCTCCGTACGGAGTACCGTCTCCGTTCGGTGAGTTGCCACCGTAATCGGTTCTTCCGTATGTGGTGAATCCTCCAGCATTGGCGTTACTGGCTTCAACCGAATGCTTGTTTAATTCCACTGAAATTCCTGCTAATTTCAATTGTAACGTCTCGATACTCCGCAACACAACTTCGTTTGGTGGTAAACTACCAACAGTTTCAACATCAATGTAAAAGTTGCTTGGTTTGGCCTTGTAATCAAACTTAGCCTCAGGATCTGGCACTTCTTCCCACTCACAGTTGGCCGATTGGGGCCATTCTTCAGCTGGGTCTATTTCATACCAGTAGTCAGTGTGCTTTAACTTATTCCATGGATCGTATTCAAAGCCAATAGCAGCACATGGCGACCACTTGGCATGTTCTTTGGCAATACCTTTCTTCGCAATACATGTGAGTCTCAATTCTTGATGCTTACGCAACTTGCAGAGAAGAGGACCGCGGCGAGAAGCATCACGGATAACAGGGTCCCCTAAACGTGATCCGTTATGAAACTTGGCTAAGTCTGAGGCATAAACATTCATGGTTGAGTCGGAGTCACACTTCGCCGTAAGTTCGAGTTTCACTGAACACTTAGGACAGTAGTTGTCACATGTACAGTCGCGTGAATATGACAAAGACTCGATACCTTCTGAGTTGAGAGGAATAAGACCCAATCTATGAGAAAGAAACTCATCAGCCAAAACCGAAGTGTTGACATCAATTTCCACCAAGTCTATGGCAAGGGTCGGCACCTCAGCCAACATCGTTCTCCGAATCGAGTTAGCCATCGACAAGTCGACATCCTTAAGGATAAAGTCCACATGGTCTCTCTCAGACTCTCTGATCGTCACAGCAGGACCGTCTCCTTTATCGATATCCATGATTTCGTGATGTTTGTAAGGTTAAACTAATTTTTCAATTCAACACACTGAGTCTACAGTTTTGTAATGTGCAAAATATTACCCTATCAAAAAAAAAAAATACCAAGTACCAACTACGAACTAATACATTTCCTTTATCTGGCATCGGCATGAGTATTCTGCAAATAAAGCTTCCTGATCTCAGATTTGAGGAGAGTTTCATGAGATCACTTGAGAGCTATGCTGGTCATAAGCCTGTTCCTGAGCCACAAGAGGTGTTGGGTCTCACTGACCGCGAATTGGAGCTTGTAAATAAAGAAGTGGACGCCGCTGAATCACAGGAGCTTAAACCTTTGCCACCGATAACACCTGGCATTGTGGCCCTTGCTGTGATAAAAGATCAAATCATAATGCCATTGATCCAAGGGTTTTTATGGACAGGATTCTTGATAAGTATACGGCCGGTGTTGGGTATGGTGGTTGCACATGGTCAGCGCACAGGAAAATGGTTGTACCATATTTTAGGCTTATCCCGAGTACCCAGAAGGCAACTTTGATAATTTTTACGTAAAATGGAGTCATAAATCCGATATAATAAAAAATCAGCCAGAAAATAAGCTCCGTGGTTGTATCCGAGAACCAAGCTTGGTACTAAAATCCTATCTCCGTTAATGGATTAGGGTTAGAGGTCGCTCTATTTTTTTAAGGTGCCTGACTCGTTCCGATCTTTTAAGGTTTATTCCGATGTAACAGTAACATTCGATAATGAGCTCTTTTTTTTTTCTTTTGTGTGGAGTATATAAATAGCCAATGAGAGAATTCAGTTTTGACTCAAGTTCCATTGGGATATCTTTTGATTCAACAAATTCCTGAGGTCAATCGTCGTAGAAGTCAAGTTCAAATTTTTTTAAAAAAAGGCAAGGCAACGCTAAAAAATAGAAGATCCAAAAAAAATTTATGGGTGCAAAAATTGAATTGGTGGCAACACCAGGTTGGAAGACAGACCATGCGGACAAAGACCTCTATGATCGAATTACCAGGATGAATCCTATTCTCGATGGAATGAGTCGAGGGTACAAGTTAGGAGTTTACACGGCACATTTCTACGTGCCCAGTATCACACAACTTCCCAAACCTGAAGAGTTGGCATATCTGTTTGAATGGTATAATTTCATCTTTGGCAAGCTCTTTCATGAAAACCACGATCTTGGAAATATTATACAGAACCTCAGTGGGTACGACTATGATAATCCTAAAGATGCTCGCCTTAAGGGCCAGATTCTACGTGATTGGGTTGCTGGGTTTACTGAGGAAATCATGCTTTGGATTGAGGTTGACCGTGACATCCAGCTGGACCAAGGGTATATTCTGGCCATAGCTGACTGCGCTCTTCCTCCTGAGAGGTTGAACCACATTGCTCAACTTTTAAAGAGTAATGAAAGATACTTAGTTCAGCGTAGCCTTGAAAACTATCTTGCTATTGCTCACAACCCGACCATTGTTGCCACGATCCCCCAGCATGTAGCAAGGCAGCGGCAGGCCAGCCGCAGCATGCCATCGGATCTTGTTGAGTTTATGAACCGTCTTAACAACCGAAACAAGGTATTGACGTACTTTTTGGTTCTGTGCCATGACTATGCCAAATTAGCCAAGATGACCTCGAAGCTTGCTGATTATTACGTGAAATTTACCCAAGACAAGTCCGTCAATTGTGATGACTGGATCGAAGCAATTAAAGACTTGCCTGAGACGGATTCCACATCATTCAATGTGGGAACTTCCAGTGAGTAGTAAAGTAAGTAGTTCTGCAATGTCTGCAACTGCAACTGCAGCTGCGAATGCGACTGTAACTGTGACTGCGTGACGAGAGAGCGAAATATATGTATATTGAAGTGTAAATGATTCTGTGAATTCGTGTATATAACTTACCTCAAACACATGGCAATTGCCTCGATATTTCTATTTATTGGATTCTGTTACAGTTTCCATTTCCTGTTTTGTTTCGAAATTCGTCTCAGTTCTCGGTTATGCTGGCTGTAACACGGAACAAAGAAGTTTTTGGTGAACATTTGCTCGTGACCCGGGATCGCACGCGCGCCCCTCGAGCGATAATTTCAGGAAACATCAACATACATTTATCATTATTCGTCACACTTCTCACACCATGTTCAACCGGAGAAACCGTCCTACGCACTCAACGGCTTACACAGGTGTGAACCATGTTGCTCCTCTTGAGAACCAACCTAACTCAGGTGCTTTGGCTGCTGCTTTGACAATTGGCCAGGGTCTAAAGAAAAAGAGCAACCCACAGCCAACAACGAGTATTTCCCGCTCGACGTCGATGCAATACATTGTAAAGCCTCAACAACATCAACAGCAACAACAACGCAGTGGAAGTTTACTTCGCAGAAGTCCCTCTGTTGTTCTGAGACCCCCACAACACCAGCAACAACATGTTTCTGCCGAAGAACATAATAATCATGCAGTTAAGGATTTGAGATTAGCCCATACACCCAAGATGGTAAAGAAGTATATTCCGACCGCCAATGGGATCAAAATAGTTGAAGTTCCAGAAACAAACTTTGCCCAAGAGGTTTCTCGTAACAATTCAATCCGCTCTGTTGGAAGAACCTCGTCGTTGAGAACCCCTTCCTTAAGAGCGCCAAAGAAGAAAGCTTACAGAACCACATCATTAACTTCGCCACCATATTCCCCTACAAATTTAAAAGCGAATCACGCTCCTGCTATTACAGAAAATTCTATGGAAGACTCGCTTGGAGTTTCTGACGAAGTTCACGAGCAAGAGTTGAAACTTCAAACATTGCAGAAACAAATAGACGAGGAAAAGAAGTTGGCTAAGCAAATTGAAGAAAAACGTTTAGAATATGAAAGATTAAAGAAGCAAAACGAAAAGAACTTAAATCTGTTGGCAACTCCTGATCAATCAAAGAAGGCCTCTGTCCAAACAAAATCTGACAAATCAATACCAAAGGTAAACGAGCCAATCAAGAAAGAAGTTGTTAAGGAAGAGCCAGTTAAGCAGGAGTATCCAGCTAAACAAGAACAAGTAGTAACCGAACCAATTTTTAAAGTACCGATCCATGACAAACCAGTCGATGTCAACCTGGAAACCGTTATCAAAGCTCCAGAAGAAGTTTCAGTTGATGCCAAGGAAGTCCTTACTGCAGAAGATGTTGCAGTTCATGAGTTTCTTCATGCTCAACCTGTTGAACTCCACCATGAGGCTGACAATTATACGCTCGATGGTGAAGGTGATCTTACTACTCATACCATCGACACCAATAAAGTTGTTGTAGATGAATTTGAGAAGAAGGCCGCTGAAACATTTCCAAGTATTGGTCTCCAAAAATCAGATGATCAAGAGTTGGACTCGTCTGACTACGAGAGTGACAGAATTCTGGAACCCGTAAAGTCTTTGGACCCTAATGCCGCATCTGGAGCAGAAATAGATCTCATCAAGGATTACAGTGAGTATCAATCGGAAGAATTGCTTCTGGAACACGTTCTGATCCCTGAAGAAGAAGATGAAGGATTGGCAAAGCACTTGAGACCAACCTTCGATGTGGAACCAGAAATCATAGAGGAACCAGAACTATTTGGAAGTGGTGATACCTTGCAGCTCCCACCTACTGTTAATAACGAAAGCTCGCGGTCATCCCTTCGCTCAGTTGGTAGTCACGACTCGAGCTTGCAAAAGAGGCCTGTAAAGTCAGCCATGAAAAATTCATCTTCATTCTATAACTCTAGCACATCGTTACTGGAGAAGAACAATAGCAATGCTGCTCAGCAAGCCTACCTCTCACTTACTACGGCCGAGAACACCCGGTTAAACTCCAAGTTGTCCACTGGCCAATTAAATGAAGTCAGAATGGACTATGGATTGGCGCCTCCAGCTCATCAACAAGTAGCCAAGAGGCTCTCAATGAGGGTACCACCATCGAATACTGGTTCCATGGCTAGCAGATCTCTTCGACCAACTTCTATGGTGCCGGAATCTGCAAGAAATGAGGTAACTAAATCTAACGGATTAAGTGGAAGGTCTTTGAGAGATCGTTCCTCTTCTTACGGAAGAGACCGCTCCCCATCTTATGGCCAACCTCAGCCAATTGCCCCACATCCAGCTTTACAGCCAGGATACCAATCACCCTCAAAGCTTAAGGCCGCTGAGTTGTATGCTAAGGCTAATGCTAGACCTAAGTCTGTGTTCAGGCCAATGGAACGCAAAAACGTTGATCAGACTCGTCACAGAATTAGTTTGCGTGAACCTGTACATGCGCCAGTTGCAAATCACGATTCATTACGTGTCGATGGAGTAAATCGATCACATTCTCCACAACCGCCTCAGATTTCGACCCAGGGTATTGCTGCTACGCCCGAAAGAAAACGGTTCCAGTCACGGTTTACTGATTCGGACGATGAAACTGAAATCTTCAACTCGTCACCTGGAAATTACAACAACGGTCACCACAATTACTCCTCTCGTTTAGCTGATTCCGATGACGATCTTCCCAGGAGTGCTCCAACATCTCGTGTTACTTCTTCTCAGGTCAAGACATTAAGAAATACACTGACTGCTACTCAACCAGGTTTGGGGTCGCCTAAGAAGGAAAAGAAGAAGTTTGGAAAGTTAAGAAAGTTGTTTGGTGGGAAAAACTAGTGCACTTCAGTGTAGTTTATATATATTTATATAATTGATTTATTCATATAATCTTTTTAACTATCTATGAAGTACGTGAATATTTAGTGAAAATTTATGTTTCAAACTCAATCATGTTCTCGGTATCCTTCGAAGTATTCTTTTTCTCAGTTGGTTGTGGTACAACCTTTGTTGGGGCCTGTTGCTTCTTTATCGCTATTTGACCTTCGTTTCCCAAAATCAAATCCTTGTCCTTTTCGTCAATTGAAATGACGCCAAAGTCATCGTCACGTTCTTCTTCTTCTTCCTTAGACTTCGAGGATGAAGATTTTGTCGAAGCCGAATCATTGAAGGCACCAGATGCAGCGGAATCCATCCGGAGTCTAACCTTGTTGGCCACCTTTCTGCCATCGGCCAATAATCCGTCAAACATATCTCTCAAGTTACGGATGGTGTTAAACTGGGAGTCCAATGGCTTGGTAAGATGAATAGCTTTTCTCAATGTCCGACTAAATAACAATTCATATGTTTCATCTGCAAGAATAACCATTCTGAATGTAGGGAGGTTAATAAAAACAGGCGTATTAGGGTTTAGGGCAGCATTGTGAGATATCTTGTCGTCTATAGCCAACTCTTTGATGAGTGGTTCAACTTCCTCGGGCTGCGCATACTCAAATGCTCTTTGGATAAACGTGCTAGCTGCCGATAAGTATCTTTCGACTTGTTGGGCTTCCAACTTTTGTTTGTCGATATTCACCTCAGATGGTAATGGGATTGGTTCATCTCTGTTAGCCTTTTGTGCCTGGTATATTTCATCTGCGATAGAATTTTCGATAGCTACTTCGGTGATTTTGTCCAATAAATAACCATTCTTCCAAGGTGAGGTAATTGATAACAAGTCTTCCGATACCTGTAAAATGCCTTCACGATCAATCTTGCCGTTCTTCTGATATAATTCAAAAAAGTTGGAGATTGTTTCCATCAAATCTTTTTCCACAAGTTTGTTCAAACCAAGAACTAAATCGTGAAGTTTAAGAGCTCCTTGCTTCTCGGAGTCCCAATGATCGAAAAGGCGCCGCAAGAACTCATTTGACTTTTTCTGGTCATCGTATTGTGCCCAGTCGCAAGTATCTGCCATGAATGCCTTAAATGATTTAAAATCCATCAAACTTGTTCCACTGCCCATAGTGACATTGAATGTTTCCACGTAACCGTAAAACCGGTCATATATTATACTTAATGTTTCTTGATCAATATTCTTGACGCGGGGTATGTTTCTCAATTCTGTTCTCTTGACAAAAGTAGATATGTTATGGAAAATAGTATCTCTGTGTTTGTTTCTGTGTTTGTCGATCATTTCATCATTCACGCTGGAAAACTCTTTAAACGCAGTAACCATAAGCTCCTGGAATTTGGTGATTGCTTTGTACTTTGGATTTGGAGAGTCTGGATGTGCAGATTGCTCAAGTGTTTGAAAATACTCTTTAATAATAGAAATAAATGTACCGTCATCTTCAGTTTGTAATAGTAAATCTCCATTTAGCTTCAATATGGCTAATGCAACTTGGAATAGGGTTTTTGGGCCTTGCAAAAAGAATACATCAATGATTCTAAAAGCAAATACCAAAGGCATTGAGCTCAAGTACAAACTTAAGAACCACGGCAAACTGACAACTGACAACTGTATATCATTTTTGGTAATGTGGTCCCACAAGATTGGCATAGTGTCCTTGACCAAAGATTCAAAAACTCTCTGGTCTAATAATGTTCCATACATTGTTTTAGAGTAATAACCAGGTACAATCCTATCACAGAGAACATTCAAGGTCCAGAATGCCTGTTCTTCTGATTGATAAATAAGTAAGGCTGCAACAACAATATTCATTGCCTGACAGTACCCTACTTCGGGGTTTTTCCATGAGTATGCAGTTAAGACCCGTCTTAACTTCTCTATACCTTCGGGATTTTGATAAGCGGCATACTCTGGCAAGGATCTATTCAAATCCTTTTCAATTTCTTCAATTGCCACTGATGACTCTCCTTCATGTTTTTCCAATAGCTGGTGGTATTCATTCGGCTGGTCTAATCTCAAGTACATTGACCCGCAACATAACTCCCAGATTTCCCCTCTGAGTCGGTTGGGCAACCCAACGCGTACTAATCGGTAAAACATTGGAGTTTTGATGATCGAGAGATTTCTGCCATCGACACGGAAAAGATCAAACCACAACTTCATTTTGGATTTATCTCTCGACTCCTTTGGGTTTCCTGGGAATTTGAATACCAAACCCAAACCCCCTTGGGGAATGTGTTCTACTTTTTCAGTAGATACTTTATTCTTTGCCAAAAGATATTCAGAATAACACGTTTGGATAAATGGTTGGAGTTTAGATAAGTTCTGGAGGTTGGCCTTAAGTGTGACCCGCAAGCTTTGGGCAAACTTTTCACTATCACTGCGTAATCCTACTAAATAAAGTGTGATGATTAATCTGGAATGAGTAGTCAAGGACAAAGCAAAGCCATAGTCTCTGGTGGGATGGCGCTCGACCTTCTTTATTGTGGATAAGTGGAGGTTAAAGGAACAGTTTTTGCGATCGAAAGCATCTCGAAACACCAAGAAATGCGGGGTCAAATATATTCTTCCCTGTGGAAAAGCCATGTTCTTGTGGGCATCCCTGGATGCTTCTGATTGGAAGGAGATCTCACAGGCCGACTCCTCCAAAATGCTTTCTTCGTCAGCAATGTTGTATTCACGACAAAACAACTGGTTCTTCAGAAGAGTCGACTCATTTTTCTTGTCCAATACTTGATTCAAGCTTGTAACTGCTTCCTTGGCCTTATCCTTAAGTGCCTCAAAAAACGACATGACAATTGCTTATACAATTGGGTATGTTGTTTGGTAATCGTAGATGTAACCGGTAACTTAGGGATGCGCCCACAAGGAATGCCAAGGTTGTGCACATAATTTTTAAGCTCACTAAATTTAGTCCTACATTTTCTTCGCGAAATGATGCACGCATTGTTTCCATAGGAAACTAACGTATCAATCGGTTGCGACGGATTGTACAATCGGGCCATGTCTCTATTAAGAAAGTATCTAGACCCTTTAGTACATTTATCTGTATTGAGACTTGGGTTTCCAATTTTAAGGATAACAATTTTATGTTGGCAATATTTGTCGGTTCTTTCTCTTTCTTTCGTACTGTCTTTGTGACCCCCCTACTTTTAATTTGATCCGTGCCATCGAACTCTGCGTGGAACATGTTGAGAAAAAAATAGTTATTTTACAGGCTGTCCTTTGCCACGGCTCAGGGACATGTTTGGTTGCAAATTCTTTAGGAAAACCTTCAATTAAACAAGTTCATATTCTTTAATGTCTATTTTTAATCAAATCTGCTCTTGAAAAACAGTAATAGTAAATGTGATTTGAATAGTCGGTTGCCAACAAACAAGAATTCGAATGTTTTGGAAAGCAAGCTTCGTTATTTTTCTACTTTTTTCATCCAAAAAATACAAAATCATAAAATTACATCTTAGTAATAAATATTATACAAAATAGACAAGCACTATGCTCTTTGGGACCTCAAAGGCAGCCCTACGGAATTACTCAGAGCAATACGACGGGAACCATTTGTGGTCGAATTCTGAGAACGATTGTCTTGTTGTAAATCTTGCAACGTCATAAATGACGAATAATCAGAAATTTGATTTAATGGTTCAACATTTTTCCGTTTCTTCTTAATCTTAAATTTGTTACCCAATATCTTCCCTGTATGGCCTAAGATAATTTGAATGATATCCTTGCGTACATGAACAACAAAGTCCTTTGCAGACCACAACTTATTTTGGTAATGTAAGGATGGAATATTTAAAAGCAAGTTTTCGACATTAAGGATAGACAAGTGCTTTGGTCCATTAAAACTTACCATAAGCTTGAATTTAATCAATTCAATATCAACAACTGAAAAGTACTTTGCTGACCGATCCACAATAGTTGTAACAAAGTCTTCTTCGTTCGAATCAGATTTATCTTCTTTTTTCTTCCACAAAGCCTTCTTATTACTGGAATCAAACGATACTTGTTCAGTTGATGAAGTTCTGGAAGAATCATCAGAATAGACAGCTGAGTTAGTTTTACTACTGTTGGAGCTCGAGACCGATTTCTTTCTATGCAAGAAAGAGAACCTTGAACGTTTCTCGTTGCCATTCTTCAAATGACCATTATTTTCATGAGTAATATCAGATTCAGAAGCCAGGTCAAGCTGGATTTCGTCATCATTGGTGAACTCAATACCATCGATATCGACTTCAGAGCCGTCCTGATGAGGAAACAAGTACTCAAAGAGCTTTTTAGCTGTTTTGTAGTCGACAGCAAATCTTAGTGGTTCAATGGCCAACTTAGCATGCTGAACAATTGAAATACCCCCAACTGCTTCCAACATTTTCCAGGACACCATTATAATTGGCGTGTCGCCCGCTTTAGAAACTTCCTTATCTAACATAGGTCTTAACAATTCTGGGTACCTTGCATTCTTCAGAAGATCAAAACCTTGAATCATTTGAATTTGTAATTTGTTGGAGTTGGAACCATCAAAAGAATCTGTACGCGAGAATTGAGGATTGGCTAAAGCAAAATCCATCCGAGGTTCTCTTGAAGAATCTAAGAAATGCCAAATCAATTGATCAGCAACAAGTTTCAAATTACGAGCATGGTTCTTATTAGACTTGGATTTCGATTCCTTCATACAGATACCATGCATCAAAATTCCCAATTGGAGACGTTGTCTCTCTAACTCAACTTCTAGTCTCCGGATTTCTTCTCTTTGTATGGCTGTGACATGAGTGGCCTTCGAATCAAGACGTAAGATAATATCTCTATACTCACGGAAATTTTCTTGCAATTCTCTAACTCTCAAGTCAGATCCTTCAAAATCAGAGTCATCCAGAAGAGAGACAACCTTTTCCAAGCGATCAAAATATTTATCGTAGGAATTTTTCCCTTGGATTAATAAATCAGTTCCGATGTAGTATAGGGTCGAATATTGTTCGGAGCTCAAGTTAAGGACGACCTTTGACAAGTAGATACTTATGTGATTAGTCAGGTAAGACAGTTTCTCCGACGACATACTGTTTGGGCTATTATAAATCATTGCGAGTGTATTCTTTTCAACAACCAATTGGTCCTTCATGTTCGAGGATTCGTAAATTGATTCAGTCTCTAACCAAGGTGGCCAATTTACGTTAGATTTGGCATGCCCGAAGCCATAATGAATGTTTGGATCATGGATGGTGTTATCGTCTTTCTTGAAGACGTAAGCACGGTGGTCTTTAAAAAGCGCCCCATATCTTGTCTCGATAAGGCCAGAAACCAGATCACTTTCGCTAATAATGTGGTTCATACCCTTGACCATCACTCCAACAATTCTCATTTCCAAATCTTGAGAAGTTACCAATACACATGAATCAGGATCCTTATCACTCACCAATTGAATTTGAGGATGTATCAATTTGATGAGATACTTATTGTCTGCCTCGTGTTCATAAGCGTTAATATCTTCCATGATATCAGAAAAGTCATTAATGATTTGTTCGCAACTCTCAGCTTCTTCGGTTTGTTCTTTCTGCAACTCAACCTTATCATCCTCCTTTCCGTCATCATTGAAGACGGATTGCACATAGTCAACTGCCTTCTTGGTCATATGGTACACATGTTCACTTCTCAAACTTACCTCTTGCATGTACTCCTTATAAGTATCACGTATAGTGTTGTCCCATTTCAATTGCAAATCGTGAATAATAAATCTATTATGGAACTTGGTAATCGAAGATTCCATCATCGCCCTCTTGAATTCGCAATGTGATCTATGACTCGAAATTAAAGTCAATTCATTAGTTTGTTCCCTATCCAAGTATTCGGAACTAAGTTTGTTTAGCGTTTGATGTGTAGGACTTGTACTTGATTTCAGGTCTGGTTTAACGGAGAAAGCATTTAAAGCGGTATCTACCACATCGAAACTTTCCTCATTGACCCTCAACTCTTCCTCTACTTTCATAATATCTTGCTGAGAAGCGTGATGCTCCTTGAGCTTTTTGAGTCTTTCTTTGTTTTCTTCCACGTTCTTCTTCAATTCCTTTGCCCTAGTAGATAATAAGGAAACTTGAACGTCCTCTGGCTTTTGCGAGTCCATGTTACACACATGAGAGTTTTCTTGACCAAATGGATAAGGTCCATCTTCTTGCAAGCTGAAATCTCTGAAATAACTAAACTTTGGTGTATAACAGAATGGGAGAACACTGACTTTTGGGTATGGAGACAAAGGTTCTCTCATCTCCAATTCCACAAAATCCTCAGGGTCAACCCATGAAAGATCATTCTCAGCAACGTCATTGAGATCAAACCACTTTCTATGAGCAGTTTCTTTGCTCGAGTTAGAACTTGTAGGCGACGATGATGCCATATCATTAATAAAGGAAGTAATCAAAGAACCAGCAACAGATTTTTCCTTGAATAAAGCCTTGATAAATCTAATATCCATGAGATCAGCGTTGATTTCACCTTGGTTCATTTTGAGATGTGCAACCTTATTTCGAATATTCAATTTCTCATTAACATAGGTGACCAATTCCTTGCGTTGATGAAGATCAATAGTACACTTGTCAAACTTTGACTTGAGTCCAGTGAATGCAATTTTTGCATTACCATCTTCCCTTGTAGGATGCAAGTAAGTATGAGAAATAACCAATGGATCAAATACAAACAAATACTTCACAGTGAACAAATGAGATCCCAAACTTATATGCGTTGGATCTTTGGGCTTATCAGTAAAAAGCTTACCTGACTTAACTGGTAGAGAAATATGTCCCGTCATCATATGCCACCAAGAGAAGAAGTAAGCAAACGTCAATGGTGTGAGATGGGCTGTATTGTGTGAATTTCCTGTTGATGACTTCGAGATCACCGAGATTGCTAGATGGAGATAATCAGAACGGTAGCCAGCGTATGAGTCTGGGTGATAGTCAAAGTATGGACTAGTAACACTGATATCATAATGGGGCCTAAATTCAGAAACTCTTTCTTGCGAATCAGAGAACGTAGTGGATTCAATTTTGTTACGCTCAAACTGGAATCCTAATATCCATTTAACTCTCTCAGATGAAGAAAGCTTAATCACACGCTTGTGGAACTTCTTAGTTTCCGAATCAATTTCAGGTACGTATTCATCCAATTCGTCGTAAAACAAACTCCAGGATTTCTTTTCTTCGACTGAGTAATTTGGAATTGCCAACAAGAAATCATCACTGTCTAACATCAACACTTCTCGACTATCACCAGTATCATTGACACGCAAACTAACATTGTTCTTCCAACTAAATACAAATCCCGCAGATGCTCCAATCAAATCATAAGGACTAGCAGAACTCTTGATGTGAAGACACAATTCATTCGGTACCTTGATTTCCAATCTTCCATGCAATAACAAGGCTACTTTATCCCACCAACCTAACGGGCTGTCATCGATGTGAGGTTTTGTGAAGTTTTCAAACGCTGATGCCATCGCCAGGATAGCTGGTCCATATGCTTTACACCAACTAATCATACATGCGCGATCTGTAACCAAGTTACAGTTCAAGTCGACCATGAATTTGATTGGCGTCAAAGTTCTTGGAACAAAAACCCCATAGAAACTGTCCTCAAACTTTGCATCGGTGATAACTGGTGAGAATGGAACATGAATAAATCTCATTTCTTCCTTTGTGTGCACAAGCTTCTCATTAATAACAATGTTACCAGAGAAGTCAATTGTTGGATTTGCCTTATTTCCATTGTCTGGAAATGATACCAATGGTAATGGATAATCTCTCAAATAAATATACAACGACCTGCTTCGTATTCTTCCAAAGAGAGGAACCAAAATAGAATAATCCAATTTGGGTTGTTTCTTTCCAAGATCATACAAGTACTGATCAACATCTGGAATATCAGCAGATTTTATCAAAAGATCAAGGTCTCTGAAAAGTCCTCCCATAAGATGAGGCCCTGATGAATAACTCATTATATCATATTTGTCCGTAATAATAGGATTAATATACTCTCCTCCTTGAGTTCTTTTCGTTCTCTTGGTCCAGGAATCAATCTTAGCTTTACGGAAGATTCTAAACTTTTGAATCCACGAAGTACCTAAACTTTTGTTGAAGTTTTCTTGTGCTTTTCGAATCTTTTCTTCGGCCTCCTCGTGTGATATTAATGGGCCAACTTTACTTGCTGTCGAATCGGCATTGCTCGATTCCGAACTTCTGGCCAACCCATGCTTAATTTTGGAATGCTTGGCAAACCTTTGTCTGATTGGACAAGTTGTCTCCTCAAAAGCGGTCTTCAATTTCGTTTCAACCACGCTTGTTTTCAACAGACTGGAAATTTTAGGGATAGTATTCTTATGGTGTTTGATTGTAGCAACTGGAGTGGTGGTCAATTCAATCTTATCCTCTACAGTGTGATCAGCAGATGCCCGAATCTCCTCTATTTTTTTATCAAAGAGCTTCTGCTTCTTCAAGCGATCTTTCTGCTCAACAAGACCTAACTCAAGAATGTAAGAAAGCTCGTTTTCAAATGGATCATTTTCAAGGGTGGTTGCAAAGAGCTTGGTTTTAATATTTATGTGAGGTAACATAATTGCTGGCTTGGCATGTGGCATAATCCTATTAAAATCATCCAATCCATAAGAAGCATTAAGAAAATTGCTCTTTATTTGAACCACTGCTTTAAAGAAAGTGATAAGGTTATCGATAACAGTGTAGAACAAGAATTGATGAGGTACATTCAAACGAACCAAGTTTGAATTAATTTCAATAATCGATTCTTTGGCAGGTTTCGCTATCTTGAATGTTATCAACGGCTCACAGATAATAATGAATCGCGTCCACAACTTTGTCGAAGGATGAACCACATACAACCTAACATTCTTTAAATTCAACACATTGGACAGCATGACGTCGTGCATCTTAAGTCCATCAAGTTCAAACATTATATCAACATTGCGTGGAATTCTAGCAACCACCGATACAGAATCAATGAAAATGTCCAACTTGACCTTTCTCAGTGGGCCATCTAATTTAGCCATCTGTTCTCGAGAGCAATTTCTTTGAATTGTTGGAGCAAAGTATTTCAATAATGTTTTAGCATAAACCAGACACCACACCAAAAACATATCAATACGACCATCAATTTCTGGGATGACAAGGTTTAAACGATTCTTATCAGGTTTCGTCGATGATTTGTTGTTGATCACAATATCTCTGGCAGTAAACACCTTCTTAATACGTTTTGTGCCGGTTGATTGATGTTCTGAATCTTCAGGAGAATCAGCTTCTCCAGAGGTTACGGTATTTATCGAAGACAAATCACTGTCTTCTTCCTTTCTGGTGTACATAGTGACCTGGTCAAAATCATCAATATATTCCATTGAACAGTCACTCAGAGTGAAGCAGTTGATTGCCTTGACTTTCAAATACACATTCTCTTTTGGAAGTTTGTATGAAAAGTTGACATCAGTGATTTTCATGTAGACACCTCTCTTGAAA
The DNA here is from genome assembly GCA_030568455.1 of Teunomyces tritomae. Lineage (NCBI taxonomy): Eukaryota > Fungi > Ascomycota > Pichiomycetes > Serinales > Debaryomycetaceae > Teunomyces > Teunomyces tritomae. The sequence goes on from JAJMFZ010000005.1 coordinate 577,960, forward strand.
TCACCCAAATCAACCTCCTTTCCTTCTGATGGACAGAATACTTTGTGACTGGGTAATCCATCCTTGCAGATGATAACCGCTTCCACAAACGACACGCTGATACGAACAGAACTGATAAATGGTGGAAGAATAGTAAATAAATCCAAAAATTCTTGTTTGAGTTCGTCTAATTTTGGCTCAATCGGAGTATATTTGGGCCGGTTCAAAAGCTGAAACTTTTCATTGTAACGAGCAATAGATCTATTCCTCATACGTCTCACAATGTGAAATATAGCATCATTAACAGACTCCATCTTAATACTCTTTGATTTCAATCTGACTGACATATTGTTAACAACTGGGAAGTAGGTACATAACAATGTGATCTTTTCGAGAGAGATACGATTTCCCAAAGCATCAAAGGAAAAGTTCCTTAATTTAAACAAAAAGTTCAATGAAATCTTTTTGTTTTTGGCATCAAGGATATCGGCCAAGCTTTTGGTGTAAAATCGGTGAACAGCACCTGAGAAAGAAAACGTGAGAATCAAGTTATCTTTGGCATATCTATTGTAGGACACAACTTCTTCACTGGTTCCTAACTTAGGCAAATGAGTCCGCATCTTAAAGTCAACAACAACAACCTTGGTGGACATCTTTCTAAGCTTCTGAATAAGATTCAACGGCTCAAAGAAAATGTTCTCTGATTTTGGTTTCGAAACTTTCTTATGTTGGGTTTCACAAAATAAGTCTATTTGGTCGTAGTAGAAATCAATACTTGGGTTGTTCAAAATCAAAGAAGTATCCAAGTCAAGGAAATGGTCAATTTCTCCATCATGATTGAGTAATGAATCAATTACAACAAGCAAGTCTACTGGGTTTGCCACAGCCTTGAAGGAGCCTGAAGGTAATTCAAAAATTCTAGATTGGAGGTGAAACAAACGGTAGGATGTCAAGAACAAACTGCAACTAATGGAGCGATCGTCAACCTGGACTGGTTCATCATTCTTTGCAATTTTCAAAACAAAGTTGGAGGCATTATAGTTAAAGTCACCATAGGCCATGGATACATCATCAAAGATGATGCTGAACTTGGAAAAGATGTCAATGATCTCCTGAATTTTCTGCACTTCGTGCATCTGGATCCTTTTGCGAGGAGCTTTCTTGACTTCTGATTTTGGTTTACTATCTAAGTTAAGTCCATCCAACGGTACATTCAAATGTCCCACTGATAAGGAACCTTGTAAGTTATTGATATTGTAAAACATTTTCCCTGGTTCCTCAAGTTTGCAAAACGTAATAACGTCGTACTGGATCTTTAGGTCGATGCTCTTAAAAATCTTGACGTTGTCATTAGGATTTGTAGTCTTCCTCAAATAACCATGGAGCAAACTGACCACAAAGGAAGACCGTATATGATCTTCCATGTGTGGTTCCAACCGAATATAGTCAAAGGACAACATATCAATCGATTCATCACTGGAGATGGCCAAGCGAAAGAGATGAATATTAAACTGATTGAAGACACGATGCCTAAGTAGAAAGTCGTAAAGATATTTGGGCATTGAAAATGTCTTCTTAGCGAAGGATACCGTTACATGTTCAGCTTCAGGTTCCTCGGTTGGTACGGTACTGGAATTTGCGACGGGATCTTTCACTTCAACGGTGAGAGACTTCTTGATGTAGATATCAATATCTGAAACATCAAGATGAAGAAACTTGAATACGGAATCCTTTGGAGTATGGAAGTTGATACGGAGACTAATTCGACGTATACGGATTCTTGTGTCTTTAATTTTGATGGTAAGATGACCAAGGCTAAACCAGCCTACGGATTTGATGGAAACATGAGGGATAAGATTTAGGAGGAATAAGACGCCTAGATACACAGCTATAAGGGCGGATAGAATGTACAAATAGTTCATCTTCCTTTAGAGACCTCTAGGTGTTAACGAAGGCAAAAAGTAGTTGCCAAATTATAATTACACTTTGAGGTGGAACGGGAACTACGACGCCCGAAATTTCCGCATAGATAGCAAAAAGCGGGTGAACAATTGGAGCCAGTAGCCGCCTCCATATGCTCATTCGAAACGCAACAAAAATATTGGTACACTGCATGTAGAGCTGTATGAAATTACAGTGAGTTTGGGAAATGTTTTCTCACACAAGAATTTACTTCCTAGGTTTTCTTCTCCAGTACGTATGATCATGAGATGCCTGTCATAAGCCGCATTCAGGGCCATCTTCGCTCCCAAGCAAAGTTCCGCGCATCTAACGATGGAAGCAAACTAATCTAATTCCTGCATACAAATACACCAAATATCAAGCAATGCTAAAGAGAACAATAAAAATGTAGAGATGTTAGTCAATCTAACGGAATGGAACAAATTCGTGTCTGTGTTTGTCTCTGTTACGTACTATAATATGACTAAGTTAAGCCAAGAGTAACTTGCTTACTCCAAAATTATTTGTATCTATTTCTATTTCCGTATAGTTTGTTCACTCCCATAGACTTGCAGGTGAAGTCCTAAATCCCCAGACTCGGCTAACAAGCATTGCTCTCGTTACATCTAGACCCTCATATCCATTGCACCAGTTGTCGCGGTCTTATATTTCCTTATCTAGCAATTGGCATCAAAACGTTTCTAGGTGCACGTTTCCTAATTAGGACTCATATTGAAGAAATTCGACCTCCTTCCGAATCAGGAAATTTACATTTTGCAATCGATTTATATGTTCTTAACTAATTTAGGAAGTTATTCAGACACTTACCACCGTCTCTCCTTTCTCCTCTAATGGCATTTATTTACCAAATACGGATGTTTTCCATATCCAAGTTCCCCGATTGCTCCTTTTTCCAAAATATATAAAGAACTAACAAAGCCTACCTTTAGTCCTTTTTTTTAGTATCATCATCGTTCCAACAATCGTTTGCATTATTCCTCTGGAGCTCTACGAATTACAACAACACCCAAATCATCGTCAACAATGAAGTTATCAGTTGCCTCCGCTGCTTTAGTCATCACTTACTGCACTGCAGTTTCCGCTGCTCCTACTGCTGATTATTACAGTACAGGATCTGATGTGGCCTTGTCCAAGAGAGATATTGATATCCTCAACAACGCACTTTCTAACTTAGAACACTACAATAAAGTTAGAGAAACCTTGTCTGATAGAGAAATTGCAAAGAGAGACTACCCAATTGTTACCGATATCTTGACTGCAATTGCTCAGACTGGTTTGGGTCCACTAATTATTCAATACTTTATTGACGACCCCACTTTGTCACTGGTTGCCACTCGAGCCATTGTTGCAGCAGTTAAATCTGGTTTTGTGAATTTGACTACTTTGTTAACTGGTTTGAACGATTCTGGTTTGGCTGACCAAGTGATTACTACCTTGATCAACGATTGTGACTTCTACTCTGAAATTTACAAGTTAGCTTTGAATGCTATCAGTAACTTGGTCAACAAAGTTTTCCACAATGCTCCAATTCCAAACTCCTCCAAGAGAGAAGTTGAACTTCCTGCTTTTGCAGAAATCACAGAAGTTGGAAAGAGAGATGAACAAGAACTTGTTACTAACTTGATGGACTCCTTGAAGAAATCGGGATTAGCTGATCAAGTCGTCAAGACTTTGGTCGTCGATGACAATTTCTACACCTGGGGTGGTGATTTGATCTCCAAGTTATTCTCTTCTGGTGCTATTACTCTTGGTCAGGTCATTGACGCCGTTATTGCTTCTGGTTTGGTCCCTAACTTGATCAAGGAATTCTTGAACTTCTCCACTTTCCAGACTGTTATTACAAACGCTTTGAAGGCTGCCGCTGGTCAATGTAACGCCTCATCCCTTAGCTCCATCTCTCAAACCACTACCCAAAGTGCATCTGCCACTTCTCCAGCTACCAACCCAACACCAACCACTACGCCTGGTCCAAAGCCATCTAACTGTAAGAAGAGAAGAAAGAGAAGATCTTACTAAATGCATTAAGTAAGTCGGTTTAGCCAAGGTCAAGTGTCAAAAAAAAAAATCATTACCCTTCATTAATATTTATACCAGACATGGACACTTTATTTGCTTTGTTGTGTTTTGTTGTTCAACATGAAGCTTCATATGCTACTAATATTGAAAAATTGGATGCCCGCCGGTCGAGCCTTTTTGTCTTTATCAAAAGTGTATGGGTTTATTTTCAGCAACTTCTCGCGATACCTTAAATGTAATCTCCTAATGGTGATTGATTTTTTACATTCCAATGTCCCCTTCTTTCGGTGCAGCCAGCTGTTTTCTGGCCATGTCTGTTAGTTTTTGTCTATATTGTTGAGTAAAATAAAAATTAGTATGTTTGAACTGTTAATTTTAGTTGTAGCTTGAGCACATTTAAATTCAAACTTCAATGAATCGATATCATTAAGATGTTTTTACCAACAGGACTGAAAATGTCCTATTAGTTTACTTAGCTTACATTTCCAATACAACGAGATACATATTTAAATGCATGGGAATGTTGACGAAACTCGATCTCCAAAAGCAGAAGTGACGAATAAAGTTACCTTTTTATCATTGATCGCCATTGCCGACTATCTTGGTGGACATGTTAGAAGTTTAGGGTTCGTTTTGCGACATCTGTTTAAGTTTTTGCAACCACTGGCCATAATAGGGTTAACACCCTAATTACAAATTGCGTTGGGTGACAAATATTTCGTGTAAATTATCCAGATGCATTGCTATTCGTCATTTTGACATGGATTTCATGAAATTATAGCCGATTTCTGGTTTCCTAGTGTCCCGAGCCGGGGAAGAGGGGGTGGTAGAATTCAAAACCACACGGCCGTAATTCTATTTTTGGTGAATGGGTGGATAACTCGATGCAGGTTGTTGAGAGAGTCGTGCATAAACGCATCTTCACTGTACGAAATCTATTATGCAAACCAACAAAAAGGTAAACAGTCGCGTCTAACAAACCACGGAAATACAGTGATGCCAGGGTAAGTCTGCACCAACGAAAGCTATAGGGAGCTATTACTAACTAATAGTGAAACCGTTAATTTACAGGTAGGTCAATGTGGTAATCAAGTTGGCTTGCAATACTGGAACCAATTGGCTTCCGAGCACGGAATCGATCCAACTGGAAATCCAACTCCAGTTATAGATTCAAATCTTCACTTTGAGGCCAGTGGCCAGGAACCTAGCCGCATAGAACGTGAAGATCGTCCTGAGCTGTTTTTTACGTTGTCAGACTCCAATAAGTATACACCACGAGCAGTTTTGATCGACTTGGAACCCTCAGTTGTTACCAAATGTACCAACAATCTTCCCATGTTCAATCCACGGAATATTCATCTAAGCGAACAAGGCGGTGGTGCTGCTAACAACTGGCAGCAGGGTCACTCGTATGGAGCAGAGCACCAGGAAGAATTATTAAACTTGATTGACCGTGAAGTCGACAAATGTGAAAATTTATCGAACTTTCAGCTCTTTCATAGTGTTGCTGGTGGTACTGGTGCGGGGGCTGGATCGCTCTTGTTAGAATTATTAAATGATCGGTATGGAAGCAAAAAATTGATAAACACCTTCTCTGTGTTTCCCTCGAATGAGAAAACATCAGATGTTGTTGTCCAACCTTATAATACTGTCTTGACGTTGAAGCGGTTGATTGATTTTAGTGATGCAACGTTTGTTTTCCACAACGATGCACTCAATAGCATTGAAAATATCTTATTCAATACCTCACGCGAATCACTGACGGCATTTGATGGCACAAACAAGTTGATTTCTTTTGTTGCTGCCAGTATCTCAAACCCCATCCGTTTTCCTAACTACATGTACAGTTCACACGAGTCAATTCTTTCTACGCTTGTTCCAACGCCTGACTTGAAGTTTATCACTTCATCAATTGCTCCCTTCACGTCAACCAAGCATAACTACACCAATGAATATGAGATGATCCTCGAGCTCTTGAACGATCGCTACAAGATGAACCGTATAACCGAACCAATCAAGTATATAACGGTGTTAAACTACTTAATTGGCAACAACTTGCACCAAGATGAAATGCGCAAGGGATTGCTTAAGGCTCAGCAACGGCTCGAATTTGTGCCCTGGACTCCTTCCTCGATTCAGTTAGTTAATGGAAAGAGGCCTGCGTTCTTGGGTACTAATATGCCAGGAAAGAACTTGACTGGAATTCAATTGTCTAACAACACGTCGATAGTGCAAGTATTCACCAAGATCTTGAAGCAGTACGATCTACTTGCTAAGAGAGAAGCATATATCAATTCTTATACCGAATCGAATGATCGTGAAGAACGTGCCCGTGTGATGGATATGTTCAATGAGTGTCGTGAGAGTGTGGTTTCTGTCATCGAGGAATATCGAGCTTGCCAAAGTTTGAGTTATTTGGAGGATGATATTATAGATGAGGAAATGGCATAGGATCCACACAACCCACACCCAGCATAATTTTTTCCTTTTAACTCCGAAACAACCAAAATCAAATCTTGAAATCGGAAATTATGCAAAGTTTTTTTTTTTTGGTTTAATCAATAGTCGAAGCTGCTAAAACTGTCACAATGATTCACTGTTGAGATTGGACGGACGCATAATCAGCGTTTCCACAGTAATCCTATCAAAAGAATTTTTTTACGTGTCCTAAATAGGGGCTCATGATGCGAGATATCACCCTTGAATTGGGAAGTGGGGCCGCCGCGACAACGATCCACAATTTCGCATGAATATCCACTGTTCCATTGTGCAGTACATCGGCTAAAATGCAACCTAGTCGTGGTGAACCACAGCTAATAGATGAGTAATCACCAGGTTGGATGTATAAAGTGCGATAGAGTTGGCCTGCGGGTTTTTTTTTAGCGTTTTAACCTTGTTACTTATTAAGGTTGCGAATATTTTCTCCGCTTATCTATATCAAGTGAATAAAAGCCCCTGGAAAGTCGCGTTCAGAGCTGATAACAACCATCCCAACTTTTTTAGATTTCGAAAAAACTACTACAACAATGGCCCACCTCATTTCCAAAAGAGCAGCAGCAAGAACTACTACCCATTTCAGCTCCGGTCCTACAGACGGTGCACCTGAAGGATTTGAAGCTCATCCTGAGCCTTTAGCCTTGCATTGGGGTATGCCTAACAATGGCTTCTTTCCAATTGATTCGATCGATGTCAAGTTGGTGGACTATCCATTCCAAAAATCACTTGGTCTTCCTGTCACCAATGCTTCTTTGGAATCGTTGGCAGGATCGCTGTCCAATGGCCAAACTTTAACCCCGCCTTATCAAAAGTCTAACACAGTTACCATTTCGCGTCACAGTGACAACAAAGCTCTCATTGATTTGGCAAGAGGTTTGCAATATTCGGAAACCGAAGGGATTCCAGCCCTCCGTCAGTTTACCAGGGACCTTGTTGAACGAGTCCACAAGCCTATCACGCCAAATTGGAACACCATCATTACTCTTGGGGCTGGTGATGGCTTGAACAAGGCTGCCGAAGTTCTTTTTGATAAAGATGATGTAGTGTTGATTGAAGAATTTACCTTCAGTCCCTTCTTGCAGAATGTCGACTTGGCAGGAGGAATCCCTGTTCCAATTAAGTTGAATATCGAACAAGGTAGCGAGGGGCTTGATTTCCAATACTTGTCGAACTTATTGGAGAACTGGGAGACTTTGAAGCCCGATTTGCGCAAACCCAAGGCATTGTATACCATTGCCACCGGTCAAAACCCAACAGGGTTCTCGCAGACATTGGAACTTCGTAAGAAGATTTATGCCTTGGCAGAGAAGCACGATTTTGCCATCATTGAAGATGATCCTTACGGTTACCTTCAATTGACTCCATACAAGAAGCCAGAAGCGTATGTCAAGTTGGGTGACTTTGTTAGTGTCGATGAGTACGTTTCAAAGCAGTTAATTCCATCGTACGTTACGTTGGATACGAGTGGCCGTGTTTTGAGACTCGAGACTTTCTCAAAGCTCTTTGCTCCAGGTTTAAGATTGGGTTTTATCGTGGCCAGTCAGCCTTTTATTGATGCCATTTCGAACTATGCGGCATTGGTTACGCGTTTCCCATCGGGTCCATCTCAAATTTTGTTTAACAATGTTGTGGAACAAAAGTTTGGTGGAGTTGACGGGTGGCTCAAATGGGTGTTGAAAATCCGCGAGACTTATTCGCACCGTAAAGATGTTTTGTTACAATCGCTTTTGGAGTCGGACGCGGCTGCAAAGAAGTATCTTGAAGTGATTGATCCGCTGGCCGGTATGTTTGCGATTGTGAAGATTAACTTGCCCGAAGGTGTTGATATTGGGGCCAAAATCAAGCTTTTGACATGGAAGCTTGCGAATTACGGGGTTGTTGGGGTGTCAGGTATTAATATGGCAGTGGACCGCGAATTTAGTAAGGACAAGGGTAACTTTTTTCGGTTAACATTTGCTTCTGCCAAAGATGATGCACAGCTTTCAGAAGCAGGTAAGAGATTTGCTAATGCTGTCCATGATTTTTTTGAAAGGGGATTAGAATATTAAAATAAATCTTATAACTTTAAGTATTTAAGTTTGTACTGTGAAAATGTAGACTTTTTTTTAATGTACGTCTGTTTTTTTTTCTCCCTAAGTGTTTTTTTTTGTGAGCTTATCAAAATGCAGCGAGCCAAAAAAAGCCACCGTCACCATCATGTCATTTAACTTCTCCAATTTTACCAAGGACTTAAAGAACTTGGGTGACAAGTTTACTAGTGAGTTTAACAATGAGATATTACCATTTGCACAGAGAACATCTCGTAGGGTTCAGGAAAGGATCGGCCGTGTCAATGTTGACGAGATAAGTCAGTTGCCCCTGGAGTACACCGAGTTGGCGCAGCGGTGCAACAACATAGAGAGTTTGTACAAGAACGTGTTAAAAATTACCACAAACTATGAGAACGAGAGCTATGATTATCCTACGAACCTCCAGGAATCCTTCACTGAGTTTGGTAAGAATGTCTCGGATCGTGTGTCAAACTTGTCAAAGGCCACGACACCTGCCGAAGCCCAAGCAGCGTTGGTTAACCCCAGCAATGCTGATATCAAACCTCCTAAAACCATGTACCATGCCTTGGCCCGTGCCACCGACGGTTCAGTGTTGACTGCTTCATCTGACCATGGCGGCCGTGACCTGGACCCCCTTGTCAAGGCATTGGATTTGTATTCGTCAAATTTGAACAAGATCGCCAATGCTAGATTGGGTCAAGACCAGCTTATCAAGGCAAAGTTCAACAAACCTTTGAACACCACGTTGCGTCAATTGATCTCGCAGAGTAACAATATCCAAAAGAAGGTCGAACAGAGACGTATCGACTACGATTTGGCCAGACAAAACTTGGCCGGTTGCACAAATCCTGCCAAGGAGCCTCAATTGCGTGTTGTGATGGAAAACACGGAAGATGACTTTGCCAACACGGTGGAAGACGCCATCAGCATCATGCGTAATGTTTTGGATAACGCTAAACCCTTGGAAGAGTTCTTGGAGCTTGTTCGTGCTCAATTGGCATACCACAAGTTGGCCACCGAGTTGTTGGGCGGCATGGTTGGCCAATTCGAAGACTTGATTGACGAGAATGCTCGTCAGTCGAGCAACGGCAGAGAATCGGGCGATTTTGATATTTAAATTCGGGGAGTGAAAGTCTATATTTTCTCGTTAATATATATATATATGCTACTAATCTTCTTCTTCTTCTTCTTCTTCTTCTTCTGGAATCATTCCAGTCTCATTGATTCTATCCGTGGATCCACTGGTGATCCTTCAACACCTTCAAGTAATTTGGCATGAATCGATTGTAATGCTCTCAAAGTATCGGAAGCGTTGATGACCGCAGAAATGTTAATTTCATTAGCACCCTGCGAGATCATCTCAATATTGATGCGTTCGTCGGCCAACACCTTGAACATATTACCGGCAATACCAATGAAGTTCACCAATTGTTTTCCAACCAATGATACAATAGCCAAGTTTCTTGTAACATCAACCGTTCCCATCTTGCGCAACTCAACCAAAGCGTGCTTCAAATGGATCTCTTGGTCGGATTGGATCAGCAACGCCATCGAAACGTGCACCTCTGAAGTCGAAATCAAGTCCACCACCAATTTATAGTTGTCCAACGTGGTAAAAATATGTGCAAGGAACCCATGGGACAACGTCTTCTTATTAGAATGGATATTGATAACGACAATGTCTTGTTTTGCAGTAATGGCAGTAGCCGATCTCTTTCTATGGGCCGCAATATAACGAAGTGATAACGTTTCATACGCAGCTGGTGGATGTGGTGGGGTTTCTTCACCTCTTCTGCCAACATTATCCGGATAAATAATGGTACCTTTACCCTTGGGGTTCTCGACATTCTTTATTCTGATCGGGATTTTGGCCTTGATGACTTGTTCCATGGTGAACGGATGGATAACTTCAGACCCATAGTAAGTCAATTCTGCGGCTTCTTCAGGAGTAACACTGTCCAATAATCTGGCATTCGGCACTTTACGTGGATCGGCAGTGAAGATCCCATCGACCTCCTTCCAGATCTGCAATTCTTCCGCCTGGGAACCAACAGCAACCAAAGCTGCACACAAGTCGGTGTATCCTCTGCCAACACCGTTGAGCAATCCACCAGGGACTGTTCCAAAGTAGCCAGTGAGAACGGGGACGACGTCAGAGTCCAATTCCAACACCTTCTTTCCCAACTCTAACGACAAGAATTTATAGAAACTGTCATCAAAGCCATTGTTGAAGTCGTAGTCCGTGGGTATGATATCGGACAAGTCAATATACGTGGCTTTCACACCACGATCGTTCATCAATGCTGCCATAAAGAGACACGAGAGCTTTTCTCCAATGGACATGATGGAGTCAAGTGTCCGTGGCAGGATCTCACCGATAACCTGACATGCCTTCAAGAGCTCATGGGCTCTAGCAAGTTCTTTTTGAGTGCCCTTGATGAGTTGTTGTTGAATCTCGGCGTTGACAATACGCTGCTTTGCATTGTCAATGTGGTCGGTCTCAATGACATCGAGAAGCGAGATGTAGTCGCCGTTCTCCAGTGCCAAGTCGGCGGCCCGAAGTAACCTTGAGGTTGTACCTTCACTCTTTGTCTGTGAAGATCTGGCAGAACACACCACTGCAACACGGTAGTTCTTGCTGTAGACCTTGACGATATCGTCCACAATGTTTTCGGGGAACTTTCCCACTGATGTCCCGCCAAACTTCTGGATGATCCAGCCAGCATTGACGGCGTTCAAGTCGAGGACCGAGTTATAAGATTTGGGAGTATCCGTAGGTGAGGAAACCATTGTTTTGAATTATGTGTTACGACGAACTGGTTTCGTGTCTCCGACCAAAGCTAGTATTTTTATTTACCGTGTTCCAGATGATTCATAGCACCGATATGAGTCAACTGAAAATTTTCGCCGATACCGGACACGTGAGCAATGCAAATTAATTTGCAGCCGGTTTTGGTAGCTTTGTTGAGCTCCGGTGGAGGAGGGGTGATTTTTGTGACACATACAAAATGAAAGCGGGTTACAAACATATACGCTTTGTGCTGGTGCTCCTTACCGTTTTATCGTTGGAGGGAATTGAACTAAGTTGCGTTTTATCGTTCGAAGCATCTATTATTTTTGTGCCTGAATCACGTCACACAAAAATGGCCTGTTTCTAGAAACACCGTTCGATTAATAAAACTGGAACCTTACATAAATGGCAGGACTGAAATCGAAAAATTAATCAATGTGCTCTATTAAAGTAATAAATCTATCTAATATTCATTAATTACTGGTTTTTGTTCATTGTTTTTGGTTCTTTCTTAATTGCCTTTAATGTCAATTTACGCTGTGTCAATAATTTTAAGAATTACTGAAAATTCTGGGAAATAAAAAATTTTGATTGAATGTTACTTATTCATTCTCAGCAAGAAGGATGGTAATAAAATCAAATTCTAATGACAATTATTGCGCTGTTTTCTGAACTTCGATATTTACGATTCTTTATCAGTGAGGTCAAAGCAGAGTTTTTGTTGCTGGAAGAACATTTGCCTTTCGGCTCTGATCAAGTAAAATAAGTGTCAGCTACCATTGTAGATACCAAGATACCACGGCGATAGTTGTCACTACCGGTAAACTGAGAAAATTGAGGATTAAATTCCCGTAAAACAAGTTCACTACTATGGATGAAATTATACAAGAAATATATCTTTATATTTTGCAGCAGCAGCAGTACTGGAAGTATTCACTATATTATCCCCAATTTTCATTATTTATAAACGTATTTCATTTTGTATTTGGTACGGATTTTAGATTTCTCACAAGTACAAACAAATACCTCCAAAGAACTGTGCTCGTCATTGTTGACATGGGGTGATTCGCCTTAATGGTCTGTCATTTAGTGCTCTCGGTGTTTGTATTATTTTTTTCTTAATTATGTACAGTATGGAAACTTTATCACGCTACCTGAAAAATTAGCCCATAAAGTCCAAAGTCATCACCTCTTCTCGATAACCATGTCAAAGAGAAGTGCTTCAGAACAAGAAGGCGATGCCAAGAAGGTTGATACAACCTTCACCAAGAGTGATATTGAATCCTTTTTCAATAGCCGCGTTTGGTCGCCAGAATTCCAAGCCGAACTCACCTCCGAAATCGTAGCTAGTCAGCCATATCGCTGGGGAACCATAACTGAGCTTATGGACGACACATTGTTGAGACAAGTGAGAAAAGAAGTGCTTCTGGAAATTCACTTTACCAAAAAAGAAACCGATATATACAAAGTATTCCAATCTGGAGACTTGGCCAACTTGTCAGGCTTGGATTGGGATGATTTGTCGCGATTGCCATCTTTATTCAAGCTCCGTGCCGGGTTGTATTCAGAAGAGTTTCGTGATTTTGTTCTGAAGGTCACGGGCTGTGGAAAGCTCAGTGGGCTTAAGACAGACATGTCAATCAACACATACACAAAAGGATGTCACTTGTTAACACATGATGATGTCATTGGTTCGAGAAGAGTCAGTTTTATTTTGTACTTGCCTGACCCTGACAGAACCTGGAAAGCCAATTATGGTGGTGCTTTGAGGTTATTTCCTGCAATCGTGCCCAATGTACCAGAAACTGACTTTCATTGCAAGCTTGTGCCTCAATTTAACCAAATAGCTTTCTTTACCGTTCAACCAGGGCTCTCATTTCATGATGTTGAAGAAGTCAGAGTCGATAAACAGAGATTATCGATCCAAGGCTGGTTCCACATCCCGCAACCAGGCGAAGATGGATTTATTCCTGGCGAACAAGAAGCCACTGAGGCTCGGTCAACATTACAGCAATTACAAAGTCAGGAATTACAGGAATTCGACTTTCCTAAACCTTTAAGAACCGATATCCCTGCTACAGAAACTGTTAAATATGACAGCGATCTCAGTACTGATGATCTCGAGTACTTGGGTCAATATATTAACCCGGTTTACTTACAAGCGACCACGATTGAACAGTTAAATACTGTTTTCCTTGACGAATCCGTGGCAGAAATCAAGGATTTCTTGAACGAGGAATATGCTGGGGTTTTGCGGGACCTGCTCTTACGAACAGAACTAGAAGAGAAGAAACCGCTGACCCTTGACGAAATTTCTGCACCATGGAAATGTGCCATTCCTCCACACAAACAGCGGTTTATGTATATGGACGGTAAGGCTCCATTTGGGATTAGCGATAAGGCTATTAATCAATGGAACCACGTAGGACCACAAGAGGAACCTAACTTTACGCTTTTGCGTGATAATACGGGAAGTTGTACCGATAAATTGGCAGAATTAGCAGCCGTGTTCAAATCAGTCGCGCTCAGAAAATGGTTGCGAAAACTCACCAGTTTGGTAGTGACGAGTGATCAAGTGCTTGTGAGACGTTTCAGACCTGGTCATGATTTTATTTTGGCAACTGCTATGGAAAGCAATGCCAGAAACGAGACTGAGTTGGATGTCTTGTTGGAGGCAACTCTTAATATCACGCCTACGGCCACCAACCCCAAGAACTGGGAATCGGGTGAATTTGGGGGCTACGAATTGTGCATGGCGATGAAAAATGATGATGATGACGATGATCCTGCTATATATAAAGCCAATGATCCTGATGATGACAGTGTGTTGTACACTAGTCAGTGTAAATGGAACTCGTTGACGTTGATGGTGCGCGATCCTTCGGTATTGAAATTTATCAAATATGTTAGTATTAATGCCAAGGGCTCGAGATGGGATTTGAGCTGTCAGTGGAACGTGAAGGATGGTGCTCCAGACGAAGAATAAGCCAACTAGATATGTTAAGAATGTAAAAAAAAGATAGAGTTAAAGAATTTTATACGAGTATACGAATGGACATCACCAGAGGCAAAGATATCCTGATTAGGATAACAGACGCAGCTAGCCATAAACTTGTTTCTGTTAATTTTTTTCCCTCCTTTTCCCTGTGCAAATTTAACACTTCAGACGCGGCGGTTGGGTTGATTCGTTTTTGGTATTGTTACCCGGCATCGGACCATGCGCAGGACCACTGTGCAAAAAACAAAAAAAATGTTGATTTAAATCTTGTGATTTTCCCAGCATTTTTGAACCAACACAAGCATTACCGCGTCATGGCCGAATCGGAACCCAACCCATTGGTGATTTTTGTGACAATTGCGACGATCATTTCGTCGTTTGTTGCACTTTACTTTATTCAGCAGAACAAGAAGAAGACGCCAGTGTTGAAGCCTGACCAGTTCCAAAAATTCCCCCTCATTGAAAAGACTCGTGTCTCCCATAACTCGTGTATTTATCGGTTTGGCTTGCCTAAGTCCACTGACAGATTGGGTCTTCCTATTGGTCAGCACATTTCGATTGGTGCTGTGGTGAATGACAAGGAAGTTGTGAGATCTTACACGCCTATTTCCACTGATGACGAGTTGGGATACTTTGATCTCTTGATCAAGACGTACGAAAACGGTAACATCTCACGCCACGTGGCAGACAAGAAGATTGGTGAAACGGTTGAGTTCAAGGGCCCTAAGGGATTCTTCACCTACACTCCAAACATGGTGGACAGTTTCGGGATGATTGCTGGCGGTACTGGTATCGCTCCTATGTACCAGATCATCACGGCGATTTTGCGGAACCCAGATGACAAGACCAAGATTAATTTGATTTACGCCAATGTGACTGCAAATGATATCTTGCTCAAGGCTGAGTTAGATAAGTGGGCTGACGAGCATCCTTCGCAATTTAAGATCCACTATGTCTTGAACGAGGCACCAGAAAACTGGACCGGCAGCGTCGGTTTCGTTACTCCTGAACTCATTGACAAACATTTGCCTAAAGCCAAGGAATCCACCAACTTATTATTGTGTGGTCCTCCACCAATGATCAGTGCCATGAAAAAGGCTGCCGTTTCTTTGGGTTATCCTAAGGCCAAGCCAGTGTCCAAATTAGGCGACCAGGTTTTTGTTTTCTAGTCACGCGAAAAATAAAAATAAATATAATTAACTTTCTTTTTCTCTCTATCTATTTTATCGTTTATCTGATAGTTAGAATGTTAGTGCTGTGGTTGTTACTAGCAACTGCGGTTCATGCAATCCGTTTTGATATCGACAGTGTGTTTCTTGCTGCTATCGAGAACAACGACCGCGAAATCGTCATCGAAAACATCCTTCGTTCCCCCACAAAATATAAAGACTATCCTCCTATCGTTAGCCGCCCCTCCCGCCACCAGCGCACCTTAAAGGACGGAGAATTACCACAATACGTACTTGACTATGCTCCATTAGTCCACTTATACTCAGAAGAGAAATACTTGCCGTATGACATCAAGAAATTCGTCTCTCATTTGCATGCTGAATGGGGCAACGGCACCAAAGTAGCTGGAACCAGCGACTCGCTCGATATAACCGACTTGGAAAACTTGCCACGGTCCCAAGATATATTTTTGACATCAAACTCAGATTTTGATTGCGATCCCGAATGGATTACAGGACGTCGCAACACCCCCAATTTAATCGACGGCGAAATTAAGGATGCTCCAGCAACACTTATTGTGGTCGATAAGGGCAATGGATGGGTCGATGCATACTGGTTCTACTTCTACTCATTTAATTTAGGCCCGTTTGTCATGGGTTCAGGGCCCTACGGCAACCACGTGGGTGACTGGGAACACTCATTGGTGCGGTTTTACCATGGGAAGCCAATAATCGTATGGATGTCGGCACATGGAGGAGGTGGAGCTTACTACTATGAAAATTTAGAGAAGTACCGTTCGGATCCGCGGCATCCGGTGATATTTAGTGCTCGGGGAACCCATGCAAATTACGTCTCGGTAGGACAGCATCCTCACGACTTACCATACGACATTCTTTCGGATTTCACCGACCGTGGTCCCTTGTGGAATCCTACCAAGAACTACTTGGGATACACATACGATGGATCTGGAGTGACTCCTGTGGGTAACTCAAACATACATCATCGGGGCCGAGAAGAGGCGTACGGAAACTGGCTTTCGTTTGCAGGCAAATGGGGCGATCGGCAAATACCGATGCTGGACCCACGGCAGCGGCACTCGCTTATTGGCGGGTATCGGTACATTAACGGACCAGGGGGTCCATTGATGAAGAACTTGATGCGGCTTTCGCCTTGTGAACGTCACAAATGGTGGAATTTCTGGAATGGGTGCAACGTGCGGCAGAACATTAAGTGGGGCATTGGATTGGAGAGCGAGGGGTACAATTGCGGCAATGTATTTATCCATGTGCGGCCACGGTGGCTTCGTAAGATGATTTCACGGATAACGTGGGGCGGTGGATTTTGTTTTGTTACTGACTTGCTCTACGGATAGATATTTGGGATTAGAGACAATATGGTTTATTTTAAAAAGTATAGAAAATACATTGATGAGAGAATGAGATAAAAAAGAAAAAAAATAGAAAGATGACGAGATAAAGAATCGTAGGTAGATATATATATATATATATATAGAGAGAGAGAAGGGAGAGAGAAAGTGACGAGTTTAAAAAGTTTTAGAAATAAGTGAGAAAAGATACAATAATATAGAAATAGAAGATTCACAAGAGTTTATTCGAAAACTATTGCAGACAAGATAAGAAAGCAAAGATAAAGTATAGAAAGAGAATTATTGGAACAAAGGACGGAAGTGGAAATGCGAGGGAAACGAGAGCGCGCGATGCGAGATCGCAAGCCCGCATTTGCGGCGATTTTTTTGCAATGCCGAATTCGTCAGAACAGAAAATTAGTGCGAAATTGGTGCAAAAATGGAGAAAAAAAAAGGCATTTATCAATCGTTCGATAACGGCAGTTTTTGACTCATTATCAACATCATCATGCTGGCGTCTAAGAAAGAAATATATGCCAGCGAAAGCTACGCCATGAACAATATAGATGAGCCTAGTGGTAGTACCAGTTCACTGAACCCGTATCCAGAACCTCCGTCCACAAAATGGCAGTCATTCAAAGACTCGTTCAAACCCGCCATCGAAGAGAAACACCTTCTTGAAGATGAAGAACAGGACTTATCCGATATCCAAAGAATCAACATAAACACGGCAAAATCTCCTTTGAAAAGAAAACTCAAGAACAGACACCTCCAAATGATCGCCATCGCCAGTTCTATCGGTTCGGGTCTTCTCATTGGTACAGGCTCAGCGTTGTCCGCCGGTGGTCCTGCGGGTATTCTCATTGCATGGGCCTTGACTGGTTCCGCTATCTTGTGTACTATCCAAGCGATGGCTGAGTTGGCAGTAACATTTCCCATCTCGGGCTCATTCAACGTCTACGCCAGCAGATTCATCGACCCAAGTGTCGGCTTCGCCGTCGCCTGGAACTACTTTTTCCAGTTCTTGGTTTTGCTTCCTCTTGAGTTGGTTGCTGGCTCCATCACCATGAAATACTGGAACACTACCATCAACCCAGACGTATGGGTGCTTATCTTTTATGTTGTGGTCATCTCTATCAACTTTTTTGGTGTACGTGCATACGGTGAAGCTGAATTTGTGTTCTCGACGCTTAAAGTCATTGCAATCGTAGGTTTCATCATATTATCGATTGTGTTGGCGGCTGGTGGCGGTCCCCACCCTCAAAAAGACGGTGCCCGTTACTGGCACCATCCTGGTGCGTTTGCTAACGGCTTCAAGGGTGTGATTTCCGTATTTGTCACTGCAGCATTCAGTTTCGGTGGTACAGAATTAGTGGGTCTTACTGCTGCCGAAGCTGACCAACCCCGTCGGTCGCTTCCCAAAGCCACCAAACAAGTGTTTTGGCGTATCATGTTGTTCTACATGGTTTCGTTGGTCTTGATCACCTTTTTGGTTCCTTATGATTCTCCTCGGTTGTTGGGTGCCAGCAGTGTGGATGTCACAGCGTCTCCATTTGTTATTGCTATTAACAACGGTGGTATCAAGGGGCTTCCTTCGGTGATGAATGCCGTGATTTTGATTTCCGTCATTTCTGTCGGTTCATCGTCAGTTTATGCCACCTCAAGAACATTGACGGCACTTTCAGAGCAAGGACTTGCTCCAAAGATCTGTGGTTATGTTGACCGTGCTGGTAGACCATTGGTGGCCATTATTATCACCAATGTCTTTGGCTTGATTAGTTTCATCGCTGCGAGCGGTAAACAAGCCCTTGTTTTTGACTGGCTCTTGTCGATCTCGGCACTTAGTTCCATCTTTACCTGGCTCTCGATCTGTTTGGCCCATATTCGGTTCAGAAGGGCTTTGAAGGTTCAAGGGAGAAGTACTGACGAATTAGCATTTACTTCACAAACCGGTGTTATTGGATCGATTTACGGTGCTACTCTTAACACCCTTGTGATCATAGCTCAGTTCTGGCTTGCGTTGTTCCCATTGGGTGAATCGCCTAATGCTTCCGGCTTCTTCCAAGCTTACTTGGGGTTTGTCATCTTGATTGTGTTTTACTTTGGCCACAAGATCTGGAGACGTAATTGGATCTTGTTTATTCGTGCACACAACATTGATATTGACTCTGGCAGAAGAGAAACCGATATTGAGGCATTAAAGGAAGAATTGGCCGAAGAAAGGGCCATTTTGAGGTCGAAGCCATTGTACTATAGAGCATACAGATTTTGGTGCTAGATACAGGATTTTCTTGTATTAAAAAAAAAAAACGCATACATTTTACTTTAGACACCTAGAAATATATTTATATTTTTATTGATCTTACTTTTAATTCTTTCTAAATATGCCCAGCCACCAGTCTACCAGCGGCAGGCCGTCTGGATTGGGTAGCGTGTTTCGTTCTCTTACGAAATCACTCAAAACACTGGCAAAAGTTCCGGTCCTGATTAACCCTACTGTCGTCGGAGGTGGTGATCTCGAAATTCTACTCCAACAGCTCAAAACGGGTTCCACCAGTACACGAGCCGCCACAGTGGCCAAGATCACAGAACAGTTGGAGAAGTTCACCATTTCGTCTATTCCCGAGGTCTGGTACCTGGCACGAGACTTGTGTGATAAGAAAGTACCATCTGCAAGCAGACGCATCGCATTACGGCTCTTGGCTGAATGTATTAAGCATGAAGACCCTTCAGTGGGTACAAGACTTATGTTTTTTAAGGATATCGTTGAGTACTGCCAGCTTTCACCGAATTTGGATCCTGAATATGACCTTTTCTTGGATAATCTTATTACCCTCACTAACCACGGCAAAAATATTCACGATTTCTGTATCCACGACGAAAGTAAAAACTTGGATTCTTTCTTAACACAAAGTTTACGTGCTACAGGTGATTACATCACCGAAAGTAGCAACAATAGCAGTCTCAATCGCACTCTTGAATTCATCACGAACTGCTTGAAATTTAACTTTACCGTCCTCGAAGAATCGTTAATCGTTTCCATCATCAATACTGCCATCGAGATCGGGTATCTGACAACAAATAGAGACATTTTGATCAATGTTCTCCAGCTCCTCAATGCTGTCATTCTCTTTGGTAGCTTACCTATGGACTGTCTTAGTTCAACCATAGATCTTTTCAGTTCGGTATACGGCTTGGAATTGGATACGGCACTCAACAGACTTATTTGGAACTCACTTACCAGTTTGTGTACACCTGAAACTCTGCTTCTCGTTATATCTCGTCTCTGCGAAATCCTCAGAAGCCCTGAACTCAACAAGTACCGGACTTCTAATGCCATCAACGAAGGTAATCTTAAAATGACTCCTGTCAATGCTTGTATTGGATCAATCCAGCTTCTCCAGTTGATTCAGATATACCATATTGCCAATAGCACCACTGGTCTCGACAGTTCCCTTATGCAGATTTATGACGCAGCCAAACATGCTTTGCTATTCAATATTCCTGTCATTAATACCGCAATACTTCGCTCGTTTGACAGACTATTTGCCGAGGAAAGTTGGAGCGAGAACTTTGGCGAAACATCGCAAACCCTTTCAACTTCCATCAGCCAACTTATACCTTTCCACTTATGGTACTCTTCCTCATTTAGCATCTATGATACCTTAAAATCGTTCCAGATCAATTCCGATTATGATAAAAAGTACATGAAATCTATGTGCAATTCGCTCCAAATTTTGTACGAAAACCACGAGTTACCCACACCAAAGGATAAATTGATTGGTTTTTTGATGCATAACCATCGCTACATTTCAAAAGAGAATATCAAGTTTGTATTGAATTTCTATAACCAGGAAAGACTCTGCTCTTTACTCAACCCATTTTGGAAAGAGAACTGCGTAAAGCTTCTCAACTATTTCTTCTTTGGCGCTACTGATGTTGAGATCAGAATCGCTTGTCTCCTGGTAATAAAAGAAGCATTTAGTATCTCCTTGTCAGTGATTGAAAAGAATAATATCAACTACGATTTGTTCTTTGAGATCCTCAACAAAACTTCTCAAGAAACCAACGAATTGTTGGTGGACTATTTACTTGACAACATTTTTACATTTGTTGCTATTCAGTGTTCCCCTCAGGAGTTTTGTCTGTTGTGTAAGCTTTTTGAACCAAAGCTCAATTCTTCCACGTCAAACAGTCAGGATTCCAATAATGTGCGTCCATTCACAACCATGAACTCAACAAAATCGGCAATATCACTCACCAATTCAACAACTACAGCATTGTCTTCTTCTTCATCGTCGCAACAAATCTCTGGTCAATTTTCTGACATTTTTTTGGAGAAATTAGTCAAGACCATTGTTCGAATATTTGTTATTACGTCCTCAAATGACAGCATAAAAGCCAGCCGTTCATATAATCTCATGATTAATATGTGCCACTTTGCCTTGAACAATAACTTGGTTGAACCGCTCTTAATATTGTGCCGATGCTTGATTAGAATTAGGGTCACCTTGGAAAATTATGTTTTTGTTACCACCCCAGCAGATATGATTGGATTATCGGTCACTTTCAAGCGGAACCCCGACGACCCCGAGTTCACCAAGGAAAAATACCGGTGGGTTTACCCAGAAACATTGCCTTATCTTCCTGAGAAGTATTTTGATAAACCATCAAAAATTTTGTCTTTAAACCAGGGAGATGCTGGTGAAGATATTGAGAGCCAGATTAATTTATCGAAGTGGTTTGATATTGTACTTAAAATCATGAAAACGTTTGTTGATTGGGATATCTTTTCGTTTGTCTGGGCTCACTTCTGTTCCCAACTATCGAATACCAGCATTTTTGGGAACGATGACGAACAGATATTAAGTCTTAAAAACATTATTTGTAACCAGTTGACTTTGAATTTACCAGCCTCCTTCAAGTTGCCTAGTGATATTACCAAGGCTGACTTGCAAGTAGCATTGGTGCGAACCTTTTCGGCATTGCTAAGTTATCACGATAAATTCTCCAAGTATGATGAAGATCAGATTATTAACTCGTTGATCTTTGGTCTAAGCTCATGGGATAAGACTGCTGTTCCATGTATTAACATTTTGACAGTATGCTGTTACGAAATACCTTTATCGATCAAGAAATTTTTACCGGTAATATTGACAAAGTTACAAACACGAGTCACAAGTGCATTTGCAAGTACACATACTCTTGAATTTTTGATGTCTTTGATCCATCTACCAGTTCTCATTTCCAACTTCGCTATTGATGATTACAAGCGAGTTTTTGGCATTGCAATCAAATATATCCAATATGCAAGAGACAAGAGAAATGGCGCGACTAACGATGACACTAGTGTATTTCAGCGTCACGGTGTTGATGCAGAAGTGGATGAATCGCCATCGACACAGTCGGTGGAAATCACACCTATTTTATCGCATTATGTGTTGACGTTGAGTTTCAATGTTATCTCGAATATGTTTCTCCAGATCAAAATGGTCGATCGGAAACTATTGTCATCATATTTAATCAGAAACTTGCTGCTTTGTGAAGAAAATGGAGAACTAGATAATCAAACAGTTGGATTTTTAGATTTCATCACCCGTTTCACCTACAGTGATTTAGCATTAAAGATTTCACATGTGCATTCTAACAAGGATAATAATATTCAACAATGGATTATGGGAAATACGATATTGGGTATTGAATCTGGCGCTGAAGGTTCGAGTATAACTGTGAGGAGACCGACAGGCCTTATTAACATGAAGGTGAAACTTGACGGTGAAGGGGAAGAACGACTTAATCCGAACTTTTTGTTACTTCAGCTATTCAACAACTTTGAGAACGGAATCAAGCCTATCCCAGTAATTGAAGATTCGATCGTTCTGAGAGCATTATCCGTTCTTGATCGAATCCCAACTGTCGAATTTCATAAAATTGGGGTGTTGTATATTGGCAAGGGCCAGTCGAATGAGACAGAAGTATTGTCAAATAAAGTTGGCTCACGGGGGTACCAGCAATTCCTCAGTAAGCTTGGGTCGCTTGTACGGCTCAAAGATGCCAAAGATGTGTACTTGGGGGGCTTGGATTCATCAGGTGATTTGGATGGGGAATATGCCCGATTATGGAGCAATAAAACAACACAGATCATATTTCACGTTACGACGATGATGTCGAAACAGCTGGAAGATGTTGATGTTGACTTGAAAAAGCGACATATCGGAAACAACTACGTGAATATCTACTATGATGAGCTGGGTTTGCCGTTTAACTTCAATTTGATCCGGTCTCAGTTCAATTTCCTTAACATTGTCATTACTCCGCATACGCAGGCTGTATCGGTGAGCAGAACCTTGGAGCGATACGTTAGTGAAGAACTGGCACGGTTTGTAAAAGTACGTGTTTTTCGGCGGTCAGGAGTTCCACCCGTTTTTGCTGCCTGTCATTTCAAGATTGTATCTAGCGAGCAATTGCCGATCTTTATTCGTAACTTGGCGATTATTGCCGACCAATTTGCGGGAGTGTGGCATTCGAAAGGTACGTATGTATCGAATTGGAGTCAGAGGGCAAAGCAGATCCGGACAATTCGCAGCAAAGTGCTCCAAACCCATCAGACATTACGTGAAGAGCAGGCGGAGCCTGGGAATAAGACCGATCCTAAGGGTGAAGAGACGGTACAGTCATTTTTGGAGCAGCTACAGTTTGATGGTGTACTTAGTGCCAAGTCTGATGAGGCTGTCAAGTACCAGTACTTGTCACCTGATGAGACAGAAATGTATAAAATGATCGAGTTCAACTCGTTCACAAATTAATATATCCCCCTTTTTGGGTCCCTCGATGGGAAAACAATGGCAGATCTGTTTAGTAGATTCTCGGCCCGAACAGGCAATGTGCAGCGACAAGAATGATTTCTAATCAGTCACGTGTGCATGCGCACTTTAATTAACTTCTCTACTATTTCCGCTCGCCTCTGTGGCTTATCATTTGAATATGGGATCCTAGCCTCGAGTCCCCCGATCGCTCGGGAAGCTTTGGACTGGGTTCGTCACCTCTACATACAATCTAGGAACTTGATTTTTTTTTGCTTTGTTTAATGAAGGCTTGTTCTTGTTCTATTATCTCACATTGATCGTAACCCCATGACCCTATGATGTCATAAAATGGTAGTATTCCCGTCCCCACGCGGCTCTTTAATTGAGCCAATAAGGTATTTTTTTTCCTCCGTAGCCATCGTTCGCTTTTCTTTTTGCCTTCCTTAGCCTGTGCCTGCACTTGGTGATTATAAATCCCCAAGACCATCCCATCGTTGATTTTGGTCTCACGGGTCAGTATTGTTACTACCATGGAGACGCTCACCAGACTGACGCGAATGGCGTTGGACTCAGTTTCAAAGACTCTTTCGAGCCAACGTGACGCGCTTAGTTCATTGTGCCTTCAGTACGAGAACGATTTGTTCTCGCAGCTTAACTTAGTACTGTCCCTCCAAATATTGTTTCAGACTACCAACAAAGGAGGAAAAATCGTGGTAAGTGGTATAGGGAAATCCTTCAAGATAGCCAACAAATTAGTTGCCACTCTCAATTCGCTTTCGATTACGGCATTTTCTTTACATCCATCAGAAGCCTTACATGGCGACTTGGGTGTTGTAAATGATCGTGACTGCTTGGTACTACTTACCGCCAGTGGAAACACCCCCGAATTACTCACTTTGCTACCACATATTCAACCAGAAATCCCAGTCATCTTATTGACATGCAACAAGGACTCAAAACTCTCAAACCATCCACAAGTCAACGCACTCTTGTATGCCGGGTTACCTTCATATCTTAACGAAGATGCAATTCACGGAATGCCAGCTCCAACAGTTTCTGCTACATTATCAATGGTTTTAGCCGATGCCGTCATTTTGGCCCTCCTGGAGATGATCGAAGAGGATTTGGCCAAACGGAAAAGAATGTTTGCCATGAAACATCCCGGTGGTTCGATCGGGGCTAACTTGAGCCACTTGAACGGAAATGTTCATTCAAAGAACTCGTTCTCGTCACAAATAAGCTCTACTTCGCTTTTACTGCTTACCCAAATCCGGGACTACGTTGCCCAGAACAAGTCAATCCCGAGTTCGGTCTCCACCTCCGATGATGAAGGTGAAACCACAAAATCGCTGCTTGAAGATACTCCAAAGCGGTTTTCAGAGTTGCTGCTCAACTGCCAGTTTAATGACTCCCAAGTGTTAAGTATAACCTCTAAGGAATGGGAGTCAGTGACGGAATTAACTGTGTTACAGTGGACTGCGCTCTATGACATAGTGGTACGCGACCAGGTCACCGCGATCTCCACTAAATCGATCAAAACGGCGTACAAGCAGTGGAAGTTGTCGGACAGACGAGCGGGTCCCTCTGTTGATGACGAATGGCACGAGTTCGTACAAAAAATCACCAAGGAAATGCAGCCGGTGGAACTGTTGCAAGAAGACGGAATCCAGCTAAATTTTTTTAAAAAAAAATCAAATTAATGGGAACCAGGAATTAATACATCTTTATATATACATATGTTAATGTTCAAATGAATCTACTGAAAAAGCTTCTATTTAACTGAAGCATACAACCTTTTATTCCTTTTCATTTTATTTGTAACGTAAACATTTCAAAAGTCCTATAAACATATCATCCATATAATTTTGCAACCAATTTAATTTATTGCTTAGACTTTCTGTATCTCAAGATTTGTTCAACAGTGTCGTAGATGGTCTTGTCAACACCAGCAAACTTGATACCAGTAAGTTCCTTGGTCTTGTCATTGTTCACCAACAAAGCGTGTTCAAGAACACCAGGAGCATCTGGCTTACCAACAGCTAAGGTACCTTCCAACTCTGGGAATTGTTTACGGATAGAATCAAGAAGCAGCTTTCCGGTGAAGTTGAAACTAGAGAGGAACAATCTTTGGTTCTTGGTGCTCTCTAATTCAAATGCTTTAATATGACCTTCAACAACATCGTTAATGTGAACTGCAGCACCTGGAATGACACCAGTATCTTCAGCATCAGGCTTCAATTTCAAAAGACCATTAACAGTTTCGGTAGAAAGGTTTAAGGTATCACTAACATCTTCCTCGAAAGCTTGAGGACCAAAGACATATGATGGCAAAACTGTGCTCAAGACAAAGTGTGGCTTGTGTTCCTTAACGTAGTCCCAAGCAGCCTTTTCAGCAAAAGTCTTGGAACCAAAGTAACCTGGGTATGGACCGGTTAAAGCTTCTTCCCAAGTGACTGGGTTCCAAGTAGATTCATTAACTTCAATGGTAGCATGGCCAAATTCAGAAATTTGGATAACAGCAGCCAACGATGAAGTGACAACGACTCTAGTAACTTGAGGAGCGAATTGGTGAACAGCCTTAAGAGCATTGACACTTCCACTAATAGCAGGCTTTAAGAGTTCCTTTTCAATGTCCTTGACATCCAAAGTGAGAGGGGAAGCAGTGTGAAGGAAAACAGTCACTTCTGGATGGTCCTTCAAAGCCTGGTCAAAGGCACCTTCTTGCAGAATATCCTTGACAATGACATAAGAAAATTTGTCACCAAATCTGGACTTTAAAAGTTCACCTTTGGCGTCAGTTCTAACTGAGCCAACAACTTTGTAGCCCTTAGCAATCAATTGCTTGATGAGATGGAGAGCAATGAAACCAGAAGCACCGGAAACGAAAACTGAAGTAGACATTGTTAATTTAATTGTGTTTGTAGTAGTGGTAAGTAGATAATATACTTGAACTGAACAGGAAGATGATTGTTGGCAATCAACCCCCTTCTTATATACATTTGTTCTTTGCTTGTTGGGTTACTTTCCGATCCGCATAAATCTCCAGACGGATGCTGCAACAATCCGCACTAAATTGTTAGCATCCGTTCTTATTTTTCTACTTCCGACAAAAAAAATAATAATTATGCGTATTGAGTTGTTCTGCCACAGTTCAAAAGTGCACCAGGAACTGACGGGGCTCCTAATCTGACACTATAACTGAAGGATCCGTTTGGTTTTTTTTTTTTTTTTTGCGGAAAGGGTTTGCGGAAGGAATTTTGACATGACATCCGCCAAAGTAGCCGCGCGTCGGGCGCTGGCGCCTGCACTCGCTGGGGGTACTAGCTGATCGTTCGCTGGGCGCTTCCAAAAGCCCCCCAAGTCACATGATTGCAATAATTATATTAACAAGACATATTTACAACTTTTATTAACAAGAATAGAATCACTCAACTGTTATCCGCTTCAATCAAGGCAGTTTCCGCCACTATAATCATTTTTTCGACTGAAGCAAGATGTTTTCCATAGTTGTTCTTGGACGAAATCTGCTTCAAGTACTGTCTTAACTTGACCACCAAAATCTTCTTCTCTTCACTCTTTGCATCAAACCCTTCAACTAATTTCTGAATCACATAATTGGCATACTGATCCTTCATCATCAAGGCAAGCGGAGAATTGTCATCCACAACTTCAACATCAAGATTTTCGTTCCCAAGCATTACTTCATGTAAAATCCTCTTTCTCTGTGAAAAGTTACTGTATTTAATACACTTTTCAATTACATTCGAGGCAAATTTGTGCTTGGAAAAGTTAACAACCGATCCCAAAACCACCTTCAAGATCTCCTCACGGTCCTTAGATTCTCCACGTTCCAAAATATGTTGCATAACGTAATTACCATATTGATCTTGAATCAAGTAGAAGATAAACCGATTGAGCTCTGCCAAAATTTTCTCTTGGTTTTCCACACTTGAATATTCAAGCAATCGCTGTATCACACGACATCCATATGGATGCGTCGATAAGTGATAAATTTGGTTATTCAAGCTTTCCAAAACGAATGTAATCTTTTCAAAAGGAATCTTTTCAATGGACTTTTGAATCACATGGTTCCCATTCTGATCTTTTGCACAAATAAGAATATAGTTACGCAACTCTTCAATGATTCTGAGCTGTCCTGGCAAATCAATCTCTTCCAAGGCTCTCTGAATAACTCTGCAACCATACATTTGCAAAGATAACTCGTAGATATGACCAACCATATAATCTAATAACACGTTTCTTTGTGTTGGAGTTCCAAATTCAAAGTACTTCTGTATCACATAGTTTCCAAATACATCAGTCATGAGCTCATAGGAAATTTCCCTAATCTCATTGAAAATGACCTCTTTTTCCTCTTCACTAGCAGTAGGAAGCTTCTGTTGAATAAAACGTGAACCATGCTGATCCTTGGTAAATTCAACAGCATGACCATAAATATCCTTTAAGAAATACTCCTTGTTCTTGGTATTTGAACGAACTTCTTCCAACAATGGAGAGCGGTAAATGTGATTACCACCCTTGGAGTTATTTGACAAATTTTTTGGTTGTTTCTTTCTACCTGAAGTAGATGGTGGATTATGTTTGGCTGGTGCTGGAGGCGGTGGTGGAACTTCAAAGTTATCAAGAGGAGGAGGCGAGAGAGGAGGTATACCGACAGGCGATGCAGGCTGCTGATATGCATAAGGAGTGTATGGGTTAAACATGTAGGTGGCTGGTGGGACGGCACGGTTCATCATACCAATTCCGGGGGTATGAACATTTCTTTTCTCCTTCTTTGGATCCTCAGCATCACCTTCTTCTTTTTCGTCACCTTCAGTGGCTCGAGAAGAAGCAGGGTCATTAGGACCAGCTGGTGGTGCATTCGGATAGCCCATTACACCGTACATGCTTGGGTCAATAAACTGCGGAGGAGGTGACGGAATCATGAATGGTGGTGGACTGATTGGAGCTTGGCCATTCCGTGCATATGGATTAAAATTTTGAGGATGAGGAGGGGGAACAGGAATGGCATTGATATCCATGAAATGATTGTAGGGAAATGCCGGAGTGAACGAAGTAGCAGTGGCTGGGTTCCAGAAGTTTTGAGGAGCAGTTGGTTGGGATTCCAGATTCAAATCCGAGGAAATAGATAACGCAGCACTTGCCTGGATTGGAGAGGTGCTATTGTAGTGGTCAATTTTCTCACTGATCGATTGATGTCTAGAAGTTCTAGGGGCGGGCATGTTTAAGTTCTCATTGAGCGATCCGTGTGGAGAATGCATAAGGGGTCGTTGTTCGTTGAAACTAGTTCTTCTGGAGTGAGAATCGAGACCTAACTTGGCAAGACCATTGGAAAGTTCGATTTCTCTGGTGGCATCAGCTACTGAGGAAAACTTTTGAAGAAAACTGTCCTGAGGAGGGTGTCTTGAGGCAATACCACCGGAGATCGAAGCAGTACCAAAATTGATCCGAGGCAGTTCAGTTGTGTTGGCATAAGCACCAGGACCGACAGGAGCTGTAATGGCAGAAAGAGTTCCTCTCTTCAAGCCAAATAAACCACCATCATCTGAGTTATCGTTGAAAGAGAACCGTCTTTCGGTGTTGAGCAATTTTGCCACCTCAGGATCTACTTGGTCCAAAACGGTACGGTAAGGAGCGTTGAGAGAGGCATTTGATTGGTTGGGGGACCCGTGGGTACTTGACCATATCGTTTCCGGCATTATCGAAGGATTTTGGGAAGTTGCCAGCTTTTCAACAGGGATGAAATTGAAGATCCTCTTTTTATGATCGGATATTGGACAAAGAAAAACGGTGTTGAACAACAGTTAACAAGACTTTTCCGTTGATACACTAGAAAATTCTATTAGACTAACAAAAATGAAACAATCAATTAAGAAAGTCAAGATCAGAACACAAGAATGCTGGAGAGATGTGCCGTTCGACGGATGTTGAATTAGTTTGGTGCAAGCGCCAGGAACTTAGTAGTCGCTCAGGATTTAAATTTTTTCGAGATTACACAAAGTTGAACTGACAATAATAGTTTGAAATTATAACCTTTTTGAAAGACTGGGTGAGCCTTGAGAAAGAAGGATCGAGGGAAACGATGTATTTGTTATTATTGTAACCTAGAAAGAGCAAAGCAAATAATCAGAATGTATACATTAAAATTGATTTGTTTAACTGTTTTAAGTATAATCAGAGACCTGAAACTAAGAGGGGGGCGGAGAAAGCGAGACTTAGGCAGCAGCAGCTTATGGCGACGTTAAATTTGTGGCAGCATGCTGGCTTTTCACTAATTTGTTAGTAATGTGTGGTGGGGAACGCGCGTGCGTTGCGGGCCGCCACGGCAGATGCATGCAAATCAAACGTGAAAATGGCGAACAAATTCGGTTTTTTTTTTCTACCGCCTGAAGTGTCGCTAATTCATGTCTCACTACAGTAAAATTTAGTGAGGAAAAAAACAAAAAAGATAAAATAAATCAAAAGTAAAATAATCACTTGATATTGTTACCTTAATTATGTCACTATCAAGAAAAACCACCGAGCGGTTAGTAAATCTACTTTATACAACTACATCTACAGAAGTGGCATCCAAGGTGCCGATGGTGACGAATTTCCTTTACGAAACAACACCAACTCCATCAAGATCGATTCTAGATGATCTTCAAGACAATGAATGGAAACAAAAGCCGATAGAAACAGCACTCCAAATTGCCAACTCACCAATCAAATCTTGTATTCTCCGCTTTCCCACCACCAGCAATTACGTATCACGTAATGATTTCTTCAATATCTTTCCTATAAATCGAGAACGAAAATTTCTTCTCCCGCCAGAATTACGTCTGGGACTACAATTCGAAGTAGTAAAAGCCCGTGAACCACTTACCCTTGCATTTACCAATTCGTACTACTTGATATTCCCCAATCCAATATTAGCCAGTGTTTATTACCTAGAAACGAAAACCAAGTCAATTAATGGAACTCAGTTACGCTTGGAATTCGTAGATTTCAATACCCATGCCAACCACATTGCATCACCATTATTCGGTCCTGAACTCATAACGAAATTGGATCAAAACAATGAAACACATTTTCCACCCAAATCCCGTGAGTTACTTGATATAGCTCGCAAATCTCCAGACTACCTGTCACTTCTTCCCCTTATCGATACCCCAGCGAGACTTTCATCCGTCCTCGTACATAATCTCCCCTTTGGACTTTCCAAACATACCATTCCACGTCTTCTTTGGAACTATGATCTTGCTACACGTGCTCCAGTCACTCAACTTACCTCAAATATTCTCAAGGAACAAAGCAGCCATTTACTTCGGTTTCAGAATCCGTCGAGCGCCCAGCGCTTTGTACGAAACTTTCACGGAAAGAAATGGGAATCGATGCAACATCATCAACAAGAAAAGAAACTCTACGATGCTCTAAGATGCGAGGTTGTTGGTTAAAAAAGTTTGATCATTTACCGTTGTTTTTTTTACGTGTTTGTATGTAACTAGATTGTAAGCACCTTCCAGCTATATCGAAAAAGCTCCCATGACGAACCAACAATGTCCTTGCCATTTTCGTCTACTGATCCGTTCTTGTTCTCAACAATGAGATATCGTTCCCAGAGACGTTGGTTCTTCCATACGATTATGATGCTATCATTTCCCAGCCATCCAATTACTCCAACATCACTTGAGTTGTTAAAATATGAAGAGTCACCACGATATTTGTTGATATTTACCGAACAGAAGGACCAGGTGGACTTGAAGTAGCTAGGAAATGGGATAGGAAGCTGTTTGAGAATATGGTGTCTGTTCATAGGAATTGATTCATGCAGTGAAGACGTCGAGTCATTCTTGGTGGCCAAGTTAAATACATGAAGGGTATTTTTATCAGACAATACCGCCAACTTTGAATCATCATGGGAAAACTTCATAGATGTAATGACGGCCCAGTCTATGCCCCGCCTAAATTCGTAGAGTAATGCAGTATTTTGGGTGGAATGTACTCTGATGAGCGTTCCAGTCTCGGAAGCTGAGGCCACCAACGTTCCCGATCGATTCAATGTAAGACACCGGATTTTAGACTTATGTGCCTTAATGATGCTAACTACATTCTTTTCTTGACCTTGAGGCGAGACATCTACCAATTGGATCTGGCCAACCGAGCGGCCTGGGAATGCAAGTGTTTGATATTTGTAGTGATCTTTATTCAGAGAGTAGCTGGAGCTCCGGGAACCAGCTATTACTGATGAGTTTACTGAGAGATCAGCCAAGCCTAGATCATTACTGATGGTTTCGTAGGTAGCAAACTTCTTTGGAGGGGATGAAAAGCCATAGACCAATACTTGAGTCTGTAACACCACAATAATCCGAATCCGGGAGAGAAGTACATTGAGCACGGGGGTTGGGAAGTCTAAGCTAAGGGAATTTTTGCGCTTAAGATCATCCCAAATCACAAGTTTCGTATTGCGGAACCGGGGATTCGAGCCACCACCAACCAATGCCAAGTAGTTGGTGCGATGAAGCATTGTGATATGGCCTATCCCCGAGCCAGGAACGGAGCCGGAAGACGATGATGATGTGACGGAAGTGGTGGAAAGGGTTGGTGACGTTGATATTGGCGAGTCTGAGCTACGGCGTTGGTTTGATGATGAAGAAGATGAAGATGTTGAGGATAAGTTACGTTTGACACGGAGGTCAACGGGATTTGTATTGTAGACTAGGAAACCTGAGTCATGGCCAATGGCAAAGCAGCCTTGATCCTGATTGAAGTTGATGTGGAGGAATGGAGGATCTGAGGTGGCAGCAGCTACCGGCGAATGAGTATTCATTTGATGAGGCTAATGTTATTCTGAGGGATGAGTGTGGGTGTGTGAGGGATGTGGGAGTGGAAGTGGGAGTGTCGTGAGGTGGGGAAGTGGAGCCTGCCAGTTAAGCCCAAGAAAAAGAAATATAGAAGAACTAGAATGTGTTAATAGAAAAGTACTTGAGACCGGAGGATTACCGTGGCAACCAGACCTTCGGCATAGTAATGTGGTCTATTTAAGGAATTTCTTTGTTGTCCTTTTTTCTCCCCTGACGTTGTCTGCGAAAAACCAACCCAGCACACCGGGTATCTAAATCGGGTAATTTATGCTGCACTGGAACAATAGCAGCGCGACAATCGGAAGCCCGAGAACACCAGATAAGTGGCAGGAGAGGCGATCACCTGCGGGTTCGAAAGGTGAAATTTTACAAATCCAAACATACAAACGGTTTTGTCTTGCCGGGAAATTCTTTTGATCTCCCCGCTAAAAAAAATACAAACAAACACGCAACCTTATTTATGTTACTCCTTCCTTCCAAAGTCAAAAAGAAAAATCAGTATATATTTATCTAAATAACCCTTTAACCAAGTTTTTTTTCCCAATTGGGCTGCGCCAGATCGAATCCCAAACGGTACGCAGGTCTCGGTTCCTAACTCGCAACGTTTCGCATTTGCCTGGGCTGCATACCGTTTATCGTTTTCATCTCTACTTTTCTATTTAAACTCCCACAACAGCAACAACAGCTGATTTTTTTAGATATTGACGGTAGGGATCTGACGAAAAGACGAACAGGTACCCGCTTCACTTTATTTTTATTTGTTTTCTGTGTTTGTCAATTTTTTTTTTCTCTTTTATTTTTAATTCATTTTATTTATTTTTCATTCTCTTTCTCGTGTCTTTGACGATGCATTCTCGTTTCTAAACAGACTAGCTAACAAACTTGAGCTTTCTTTATCAAAGCTTTCGATGAATATATATAAAAAGAAAGGGTTCATCGTTTAATAAACATGTAATCAATCGCTCTCAATATCCATTCCTTCGTCGCCTTCGTCACTGCTCTCACCCTTCTTTAATCTCGCAGCTATTGTATCCAAATCTTCTTCAACTGGACGCCGCAATTGTCGCGTCCTGCGGGTCAATGGAGTAACTAGCCGACTCTTTTCAATATTTTCGTTTTGTTCCAGCTTCTCGGTAAGATGATGGAACTGCTCATTGTGTTCCAAGTTAGATTCCAATGCACGTTTCAATAAATCGGAAGCAACAGGGTCTGATGGAGATACCGCCAACAGATCATGTAAAACATCAATTGCCTTGAATGTATTGCCCAACTTGAGATGTATAAGCCCAATGGCTGCCAAAATGTTCGAGTCGTTCTTGTTGCTGATCTTCAATACCTGATTGAAGCAATCCAATGCTTTGTACGGCTGTCCTCCACGGCGATATACATGTCCCAAGTTTGAATGAATTGATATCCAGGTCTTGGAATCTGAGTTCAAGTACTTGGCTGCACCTAATGCCTCCTGGAAGAACATCTCGGCCTTCACGAGGTTATTTTTGTGAAAATTAATGACCCCAAGTTCGTTAAGCAGTAATGGGTCAGAGTTGCAGATCTGGTACGATGCTAACAAATACTCCTCTGACAAATTCAAATTATTCATCTGTAAATGCTGCATTCCCAAAAACAAGTTGGGTAAATGCGTACCTGGGAATAGACGTGCTGCAAATGCATATGCACTAATAGCCTGCTCATGCTCTCCCTCAGCTGCAAAAGTATGGGCAAATCCTATCCATGCCTGGCCAAAATTAGGATTAAGCAACGTAGCTTTGCTGAAAAACTTGCGGGCATCAATAATTTTATTGATTGACAAGTAGTAAATACCAATCGATAGCCATGTCATAGGATTTGAAGGATGATTTTCAGCCAATTGGTGAGCTTTTAAGAACAACTTGTTTTTACCACCCAATTCGTGTAAACAGCTTAAGTAGTTCGGTATAACGTTGAAATTGAACGGATCTTTGGCAAGAATCTTTTCACAAACAACCAAACACTCATCAAAGTTACATTGAACATAGAGATAATCGGCTCTGCTAAGCAAGATATCACAATTTTCTCCCAAATCATACTCTTCTTTAAGGATATTTTCTGCTTCGTTGAATTTCGAGATGTTCAAGTACTTGCTCAATCTTGAAGTGTATAATAATTTGATAAGTTCATCATTGTCATCTGCATCACGGTAATTCAACGTATTAATAAATTCCCATTCTTCAGTAGGAGTCATTAAGTTATTGTTGATCAATTCATTGAATGCTTCGAAACATTTGACATCTACCAAGACTGCTTCCTTATATGCTTCCTTAGCCTTATCAAAATTATTTTGGTTGGCATAAATCAAACCACGTAGATAACACATAGATGCCTCAAGTTTGATTCCACCATCCAGATTTCGAGGTATTTCATCGCGTTTAAATGGGTTGATTTCGCCTATGAGATCCAATGCTTCTTCCCACAGCTCGAGTTTGACAAGACAGTAGGCAGCCAAATAACGACAACTGACAGACTTCTCAAATTCTGGTTTACTTGTGAGTAACAGCTTTGCTCTCAAGTAATTACCAACATGGATATATACTTGGGCTAACCAGAATGCGTCGTTTGGGTCGTTGCTTAACGCCAACACTTTATCGCCAATAAATTCGGCAGTTTTGTACTGGTGTTGCATCAATGCATCATGACGCCAAAGTCTTAACTTCTCTGCTTGAGACATTGGTTCTGCAGGTGCCCGCTCTCCGCCTTCGTGTGGTGGTTCATTAGCAGATCGACTGAAGAACAGGGAATGACTAGTTCCTGGTGAATCAAAAAGCGTGGTAGTTGGGTTTGGTGGTGTTATAAATAGTTCAGGCCGCCTACTATTCACTAATGGTGATATATAAAGTGTGGAGTTGTGCTGCGTAGGTGTTTTATGCTGAACCATGATCGTAGTTGATATCTTCCTTAGGTATAAGCTCAGACAAAACCGTGGTTGTGTAAATAGTGGTCATATGCAGGTTTGAAGTTTATATATATGCCAACAGTTAACAACCAATCAACTTGATAATAAAAAACTCATACATACAAAGATAACTTTCTATAATCTCTGATGTTTCAATCAACGGTAATTTTAACCATTGAATATTGGTTCTTGGAAAGGTTAAATGTAGGTAATTTTAATATTATGTCAATTTATCGATCAATTGTACTGCATATATCCCTCATCTCATTGGAAGATACATCACTTTTCACTCGCGACCTTGATACCTTCTACTATCACCAGAAGATGTCTTCCAAATCCCAAGCAACCACAAAGACTATCAAGTCTGCGCTTAAATCTTCTAAGAAATCCATAGAGGTATCTGTTGATGACACGAAGCCTTCATCTTCCGTGCAATTCAGGATATTTGCTGGCTCTTACGAACACAATCTTCTCTGTCTCTCTTTGATACTTGATCCTAATGGAACTAAAACTCCACTCTTTCAGCCTATTTTTCACTTCCAGGCCCACACACTTTCCATTAAGTCAATGGACATTGCTAGAAGATATCTTGTAACAGGATCTAATGATGAACATATCAGAATTTACGATTTGCAAAAGAGAAAAGAATTGGGAAACTTGTTATCGCATCAAGGTACAGTTACAACCCTCAAGTTCAGTAACGAGCATCCGAATGGTTCCACTGAAAAGTCCGGTAAGTGGTTACTTTCTGGATCAGAAGATGGCAAAATTATCATCTGGAGAACAAAGGATTGGGAAACTTTTGGCACTTTGAAGGGACACCAGGGAAAAGTTAATGACTTGGACATTCACCCCACTGGTAGAGTTGCAATTTCTGTATCGCAGGATCAAACAATCAGATTATGGAACCTCATGACTGCCAAGAAAGCCGCTGTATTGAAAATTAAGGGTAAGGATCACTTAGGACAGAATGGGGAATTTGTCAGATGGACAACGGGCGGAAAGTATTTCATTGTTGGATTATTGAACCAATTATTAGTTTACAATACTGCTGATGCTAAGATTGTCAAGAAAATCAAGTTCAAATCGACTTTAATGTCGTTACAGTTGATCACTTTGAATGGTAAGGAATGGTTATTTACCGGTCATGCATCGGGTGCAATTGATGTGCATGATTTCGATAGTATTGTGGCTGACCTTTCTGCAGAATCTGATGAATCCAAGGTATGGGATTCGGCTGCCGAAACCATCACTCCGGTATACACGTTACAGGGTCATACCAACCGTATTAAGGGTCTTACGTACATTAACCATCCAGTCGAAACAGCAGGAATTCCGTACTTGGTATCCGTTTCTTCTGATGGTAAGATTGTGGTGTGGAACATTTCTGAAAGCGTTAGAGATCAAGTTGCTGTGTACGATACTGGTGAACGTTTGAACTGTGTTGCTGCGTCGCTTGAGTCGGTGGAAAAAGTGGAAACGATGAAGAGACGGTTCAGCTCTCTTGAAGAAATGAACGGAGAGGAAATCGATCCTAGTGAATCCGAATATGAGACTGACGGTGAAGAGATCAAGAAGATTATGATGCCAAAGAAGAAGAAGGGCAAAAAGAATAAGAAGAACAAGGTCAGTGTTGTCTTGGAATAGTAGTCTGTAACTCATTAATATATACTATAAATAGATGTAAAAAGCATTAGTCTTTTTTTTTAGTTCAATCTGGCAACATGTTTGTCAAACAATTGTTTGGCTCTGGTCCAGACTGGAGCCGTGGATCTGTTAGGCAATTCTAACAACGAAGGCAACAAGTCTCTCGAGAAAAATTCGGAGGCTTCTCTTGGCAACAAGGAAGGCAAGTGATCAATGGAACACACCGACAACTTTGGACCGACAGTAGTATCCACTGGAACAGTAGGATCACTGAAAACAGTGGCAATAGTATACACTGGAATCGGGTTGTGTGGGTTGGTGGTATCAGCAGAGACATCGACAATAGTTCTCAATCTTCTTTCTGGTTTGTTCAACAATTCGAGGTTGATAAATGGAGGAATAGGTTGCGACAAGTAGATACAGTTGACAAAGATATCACTTTGAGCAATCTCAGTGAATGGCCCACCAGGAGCGGTTTCTTTCATGTCCCACTTGATCAAGTTTTCTTCTGGAATACCGACTTTTCTGAAGAAGTCGAGGGCACCAGTACCACATCTACCCAAGGCACCAATCACCAAGGCAGTTGGGTACTTACCACCATTCTTTTCGACGGCCACAGCCAAGTCCTTCTTGATGTCGGCAATCAATTCGTCTTCATTAGGGTATGGAGTAACACCAGGTAAGTTTTCTGAGTCAGGGTGAGTTTGCTTGAAAGCCCAATCAGCGACACCGATAGCAGCACCGGCAAACCCGGCGTAGAAACCAAAAGCAGCAACTCTTCTTCCTTGGTCGTTTTCCAAGAATTCCAAGTCGTACAAGGTACCGTTACCAGCTGGGAATCTGCGCAACACATCTTGCCAACCGCCTTGGTCTTTGTAACAGTGGGCGAATTGAATGTGTTCGTGAACCAATGGGAAAGTTTCATCTTCTGGTAATTCCTTCAAGCCAAGAATGATTCTTTCTTTAGGAGCCGATTTCCACGAACCCTCAGGAACGATTGTGGCGCCAACAGCAGCGTATTCATCCGATTTGAAAATTGATTGCGAGCTTTCCTCCACAAAGATCTGGAAACCAGCATCAATCAAGGCTTTGGTGGTGGTTGGGGTCAATGCCGCACGGGCTTCTGCGGGCTTAGTTTCGGCCCTCAAGTGTAAAATGACAGCGGCAGACATGTTTTTCCAAGGATAATTGGGTGGTTGTAATTTTTTTCACTAATGAGATGGAGAGATTATCATTTTTATATAGGCGTACTACAAAGGGTGACTCTTATCACGCGTCGTCGCGGCAAAATTGCCGGTTTAGGTGTCGACGCCGTTTACGAGTCAGAACCCCGATGTGTCATCGCACTCATGAGTGCGCGTGCGGCGGG
This sequence comes from Teunomyces tritomae, assembly GCA_030568455.1. Lineage (NCBI taxonomy): Eukaryota > Fungi > Ascomycota > Pichiomycetes > Serinales > Debaryomycetaceae > Teunomyces > Teunomyces tritomae. The sequence goes on from JAJMFZ010000005.1 coordinate 616,404, forward strand.
CCGTAAAAGAAAAAAAATAATTGAATAAAAGTTACCACGCAAGATAAGACACGTGACTCTATAACTGGGCAATGTACTCCAACACCTTAGGCTTCATGTTGGATTTGGCCAACGACCAGTCGTCATTATCAACAAATGAGTCACCGTAGATCTTAAAAGATTTCTTTATGGCTGCAATCTCATGTTCATTACTCACAATCTTGTTTTCCACTGCCTTTTCAAACACCAACGTCGCAAAGTTCCGGTCGTTATCATAAAGCGTACCCATTACAAGTGCCTCAGTAAGTAACCCAGCAGGCGACCGGCTCTTGGAATTGACTTCCTTGGAAACTTGCTGTATGTAGTCATTGTACCAATTCAATGATATTTCACTATCAAACGCAGCATGGGCAATGATAAGAAGTTGCAATGCTCGTACTGTGACATCTGGTGGCATAAGAGTTTCGGCCACGGTAACATTGATTTTGTTTCCTTGGGCCACTGCTTGGTAGCAGAAACATTTAAGCAATGCGGTCTGGACCAAATCAAGTCCGTACTTCAGTCTTGTTTGATAGTTGTGGAACAGTTTCAATGCAGCATCGATGTTGGACTGGTAGATTCCGTATGTTTCGATAACTTTCTCCCGTAATAACACTGCTGAATCAGGAATATCGGCTTTTGTACGTTGGATGTAGTCAAGAACGGCACTGGCCAACGTGGTCTTGTCAAGGGCCACAAATTCAGGATGGTATTGTTCAATGATTTCGTTTGAAGGAGCAATAAGTTCTGTATCGCTGTTGACAAGATCCAAAGCCTTGGTAAGCTGCAGTGGGGTAAACTCTGCTCCTTGTGAAATGAGATGCTGCAAAATTATCAAATACACGGTGGGATCATCAGTCTTTTCAAGATACTTAGATACCAAAGATGACGGAATACTAGAAATTATCTTGCTCAAGTATACAACTTGGTTATCAGTAGCCAATTTGTCGATAATTTGGCTGATTTCCGTCTCATATTGTTCAATATTGTTTGCAATATACTTTTCAATAATGTGGTGTAACTCAGCAAGTTCTACTGGATCCTGTTCCTGAGTCAATTTGGCTATCACTGCCTTAACCAATATTTCATTTGCCGACAAATCTTGTTCATACTTTTTAAACAAGTCCCAGGTCGAATAAACCCGACCAGGATTGACAGCAATAAATCTAGCAAGCACATCTTGTGACTTGATCTCCTTTAGTTTGAAATATAAAGAGAAATCTGGAATTAATTCAGTAAGCATCGCATTCTTTTGAGGATTGGTTGACTCAGCAATTGATTCTATTAATGATACACGAGCGGCATCATTCTGTTGGTCATTTTCCTTTTGAAGATCAGCCACTGTCAAACTAGCAGGATCTCTACTTGACAATGAACTGAATAAACGTACAAAACGTGACCTTGTGGTACGAGCTAACATATAAAGCACGGTTTATCTAATCTAATTTGGTTTTTTCTACAACTGAAAAATTTCCATCATACTTGGCAACTTACTCTGATCCTGCCTTCAACTGAGCTTCCATTTTGGCAAGCATACCAACACCATGCAAGTATTCTGACCACTTGTCCTCGGTCTCAAACTTGTCTAAATCTGAGTTCAGTTCGAATAACTGATCAATATACTTGTTATAGTCGACCCATTCCTTCTTATTTTCGCACAAATAGCTCCAGCTCGCCTTGTACGCTCCACCAAGAGCGCAAGCATTGGGAATCTCAACACGGTAATTACCATTGGTTGGTGCCAAGATCAGACCCATTTTACGCACGATACTGTCGTTGTTAGAAGCTCCACCAACGTAGTAACACCGGTTGGGTCTGGCTGTAAGCGATTCGTAGGTTTGCTTCTTTCCATCAGTATAAATTTCGCCAAAGTTGTCTGAGAATTCCTTGTACAAGTCAGAAGAAACTGATGTTGAAATGTCTTTCTTGCTGCTATTGCTAAGCATAGGTCCTGACCGCAACCGGCAACTTAATGTCTGCGACTCAACAATAGCACTAACATCGTCTTCGGCTTCAAACTCGTTTCCAAGCTCAACATCAACAAGTTTACCATCTTTCCAAACACTTCTCTTGGTTTGCGCCAGAGCATTAGGCACAATTTCACCAAGTGGAAAGTATATACCCAACTTCTTGTTGTAGTGGGATGAGTCTAAAATCTCATTGAACTTGTCCCATGACTTGTCAGAGACATTGTGCTTTTTGTTGATGCTATCACGAATCTTTTCCCGAGCAAGTGACCCGTTGCAGTAACAAATCATACCCATGTAGTGGTCTGGCATTGTAGGATGGAGAAACAAATGATATTGTGATGAAGGAATATACTCCTTAGTGATCACTAAAACGGTTGTCGAAGTTCCAAGTGAAATCAAGCAATCGTTAGGCATCAATGGAAGTGAAACAATGGTAGCCAAGTTATCACCTGTAAAAGAATAGATTCTACAATCAGCATCAAATCCATATTTATCAACAAAGTAAGAAGAAACTGTACCCAAACTCTCGTAGGAGATTGGTCTAATGTCTCCCAACTTCTGTTTTAACTCCTTAACGGCTTCTGCTTGCTCCTCGGACAGAACACCATCTAGCGTGGTGTGTGCACCAGCAGCAATGGCCACAAGTTCGTCATTGTAATCCTTCTTCTGGATATCGTAGAGATTCATACCACAAGCATCGGCCTGTTCGATACCGGTAATTTTTCCCAACAATACACTGGCAACAAAAGAAGAAACAATCGAGATTCTCGAAGTCTTGCGGTACTTTTCGTCATCAGTAAGTTTGGCTAACTTACGGATCTGAAGCCCGGTGAATCGATAATGAGCACGAGAACCAGTGATCTCAGCCAATTTATCAGCACCAATGGTGGATTCAAAGTCCTCGATCTCCTGGCCTGTAGAATGGTCCTGCCAATTGGGTGAGAAGTCGTAAGCAAAAGCTTTGTCCAATTGCAGAGATAATTCGTCGTCCAGAGACCCATCCAAGCTTGAGAGCAACTTTGCTGCATCTGGTGACCAAAAGACCGAGCCGTGTTGTTGGCCAGAACCACTAATTCCCTTGACTTTATGGAATGGGAATGAATCATCCTTCATTTGGCCAAATACATTATCAATAGCATCAAGCCACATACGGACTGGACTCAAAATGGTGTCACCGTCCTGAGTCACACCCTTTGAAATGGAGTATTTCTTGCCGTAAGCATCATCAAATTCAACATGGTAAGTCTTCAACACTTCCAAGTTGGTATCAGTGACAATGATCTTTAGTTGTTGGGTAGATAAATCGAACCCGAGAAATAGGGAGTTCGACATTTGCTTACAATAATAAAGTAATGAATTAGAAATTAAGAATTATTCTTGGAATCAATCGCGTGTATTTCATTAAACTTTACTTGTCTATAATTTCACCGTTAGCCACTCAATGTTAGGATTGACTTTGTATGCCGGCCAGCTTGGTAATACCAACAACAACACGGCGACGGTGGTCGCAGCAAAAGTGTATGCCACGTAGTGCACTGAGTCAGTAACAACACCGACAACAATGCTGAGAATTACAGTTCCGATCAAACTCTGTGTAAGCACATGGTCAACCTTTGCCTGGTTCGGCAATGTAATAGGAAACTCAACCAATTCTGCCATTTGTTTTGATCAAGTCACTATACCACTTTTGATAAAGTTACAATCTGGAGATTTCCTTTGGTTGTATGCAGGTGAATTTACCATCACCAAAAACAAAAGTTGGTTTTGATGAAGAATACACTTTGTTTTTTTTTGATTTTCCAGATTACAGGTTATGGAAACATATGCCAGGTTGGTAAATTGTATTTATTTCTTTTTTCTTGTTAGTGGATTTGTGTTTTTAAGCTGCGATGCCAATTCTCCACACCCACAGTCGGCTCTGTGCGGCAATTATTACCTGCAGTCTCGTACCCCGATTATAATCAACGTAAATGGGACAATCAGTGATTGATTATTCTTAAATGGTACAATACTCAGGGGGGTGGTAACTGGAAATATCAAATCACCATACAAGAGAAAGAATCTGGTGTTGATTTGCAGCAAAACAAACAATTGTATTCGTTCAATCTACGATTAACGTACCGGTTAGTTACGTAAGCCAGTCTTTTTCAAGCCCGATTCGCAATGGAGCCGGAAAAAAAATTAGAGAATGAAAAGTTGCAAAAATTGGAAACTTTTGAAACGACAATGACTACTTCTTCCAAGCCAAAGGTTTTATTTGTCGGTGCTTTGGACCACACTTTACCTGAATATCATGCATTCAAGGAAAAATTTGAGTGCATCGACTACACGTTGACCACAAAAGAACAGTTACTTGAAGACTTCAAGACTAAATTCAATGACATCGTTGCCATCTACGGCGCATGGTTGGGCTTTTTCAGACTCAAGGGATTTAGAGACGAGATCTTGGCTGCTGCTCCAAAGTCCTTGAAAGTAATTTCCATATGCTCTGTCGGCTACGATGGTTACGACGGTCCTGGCTTGAGATCAAAGAACATTGTCTTGACCAACGTTCCTTCCGACAATGCAGCTGAACCAGTGGCTGATTTGGTATTAAGTAATGCCATCTTGAGTTTCAGAAACTTTCAAGTCTACAGACACCATCTTAACCTCGAGCATAACTCGACTCTCGAAGTCCGGAAAATGTTGGACAAATCCTCAAAATTTGACACTGAAAATGGTGTTGCTGTCCGCAGCGATACTAACGGTTACGACTTTGGTGAGTGGATCAACAATAAACCAAGTTTAAACCCACGTGGACATGTTGCCGTTGTTGTTGGTTTCGGTAATATTGGCCAAACTATTGGTAAAAAGTTGTCGGACTTGGGAATGGAGATTCACTATGTTAAAAGAACCCAGTTATCGGCCAAGGAAGAAGCTGCATTGGGATATAAGGCTCAGTTCCATCCTTCGGTCTTGGACACCAAGGAAATTGCTGATTTAATTGTTATTGCATGTCCTGCTACTCCTGAAACTCGTCACTTAATTAATGCTGACGTTATTAACCTGATGGCCAAGCCTTTTAGATTAATCAACATTGGACGTGGTGTTATTGTGGATGAACAAGCATTGGTGGACGGTTTGAAGTCTGGAAAGGTTACTTTTGCTGGTTTAGATGTTTTTGAACGCGAACCATCAGTACATCCAGACCTCTTTGGTAGACAAGATGTCGTGTTAACACCACACATTGGTGCTTCTACCGTAGAAAACTTCAACTACACTGCTATCCAAGCCATGAAAAATATTGAAGATGTTGTACTCCACGGAGGGGTTGGAATCAATACTGTCAATTAAGCTTTTTCGGATTATTTCCTATTTTGTTTAGTTACAATAAATCATTATTTTGTATTTTTCATAGTACAAAACATATACATAAACTTCGTGAATAAATAAACCAGTGATTGTTAACCGTGTGACCCGAATTGAAGGTAATAATAAATAGTCTATGAGGCCCTTTTGTTGCTCCAAAATTTAAGATGGAGAAAATCGGAAAGAGCATTTGAGGGAAGACGCTGGCTTTTCAAGCTTACCAGCTGTCGTTGTTAAGGAGCTTCTCTTCCAAAAAGTCATTAACCATATTGTATCTGTCCTGATTCGTTACCATGGACTCGTCAAACAGAAACGAGTAAAGCTTATCTTGTTCCTCTTCATATTTTGGCAACTCAAAGAATTTAGCTGTCTTGAAAGGATACGGCTTGGAGTTGGTGACTGTATTAACGGACGAAACAGTCGTCGAGCGAGTCAACACACTCATCAAAGCATTGCTCTCAAAGTCCAGTGAGGGTGAAGTAGTACGAGACAATCCCGTCAGTGAGTCAGGACTTTCCATCTCGTCATCATCCTCAAAGTTGATCTCCAAATCCGAATCTTCGACAGTATCTAATTTCTCAAAGTCCTTGTAATGGTTGAATTTGCGATTAGACCGTTTCTTTTTGGTACTGCTTGCTGTGGTAGTGTTCGTTGTGCTGTTGTTGATGGTGTTCGTTTCGTTATTGTTATTGGTGGAAGAAACATTTTCATACGTGATGAACCGGGAAAACTCATCGTCCATCTTGCCGTACGACAATTCATTCATATCGTCAATAAGGTCATTGACTCCATTAATATCGTGTTCTTCTTTGATTTGAACTTCAGTGAATGATCTTTTGTGCACATTCTGGATTGAAGCCTCCAACTCATCGACCTCATCGTGAGGTTTGTTCAACACCATATCTTTGAGATGCTTGTAGTCATGAATTAGGGAAAGAAGATCTGATTTGAGATCCAAGTTCTCCAACTCAATCATCTTGATGGATTTTTGAAGAAAATTGGCATCGTCTAAAGGAGAATCGTAGGTGGGGTTGGTTACGTGGGGCGACGGCATTACTGCCGGTGCGCTGCTGCTGCTGCCGCCGCCGACAAGCTTCTTTAATTTCTTTTTGGTCTTTTCTTTAGCTACCGGTTCTTTGCGTTCCGGTATGGGTTTGCGACCTGGTTTAGGTCTGGGCGGTAGTACCCATTGTTTGGATGTTTTTACTGTGAGCGGACACGAGCTGGCCGCGGCCAATGGCTTCACTGGCTCGACATTTGGATGTATCGGATTGGCTTCAGTGGTTAGTAGACAGGACATCTTAGAAGAGGAATGGTGGTAGTAGACTCAGTGGTGTAGACTTACCATACATAAGAGCAAAAATTCACAATTGAGGCATAAGACCCGCTCTACGATAAACAATTCTCAAGCTGAATCTTATTACAGGCCCTCGATGTATATATATTCATTGCTCACGGGCAGGATCGGGTTCGCAAAAATTTATTCAGACATTTTTCTTCCGAAAAGGGTAGCCACGGATCTAGCTTCATGGAGGTGCGTTCCCGACATTTCACAATTCCCGCAATGTTACTGTAAAAATTTAATAGCAACTCGCTAATGCACCATGCTTTAATTACGGACGGCTCACATCCATCGACTATAAAAATACTTTGTCACAGGCTACAAAATCCTTAGTGATGAAATTCTGAATAAACCTTTCATTTGGTCTTAAGTTTCTAATTACAAGGCAAAAAAAAAAAGTCTTGTCTCGATGATCGACAGAGCCAAACCCCGAGCCCATACCTTTATACCGTACTTTCATAGTTTACACTTTTTATTTCTTTTCATATTTTATTCCCCCTGTCGCCTGCATCAGACTCCGGGGTTAGCATAATGTGCGAAATACTCGCTCTCTAAATGAATTGCTGTTCACATCACTCCTGCAACAGAATTTTTAGATCCCCGGCTATTCCCCCACATACTTCTGCTAAAATAAATCGGACCATATTTACCGCGTGTATGAAACACGACTCGTTACAAACAGGTTGCCCCCAGAATGGATGGACCGGTTCCGACCGTCCGTAAAAAACGCGACATCCACCAACTAAAATCGGTGGAAAAGTAATATTACGACTTTCCTAAATGGTAAAAAATGCGATGTCTGTTTATTCGGAGCACATCTGCTCGATGGATGACTACCGATAAGTCCTAATGCCTGTGCGACATTTCCGACACAAAATAATTGGACCCGATATAATAACGTAGCTGAATAAAAATACAACTCAGGCTTATGCATCGCAAAATAAACAGGCAAATTGTAGCCTGCTTTCGCAAAACAATTTGTGGTTCTATTGTCAAATATTAAATTGATTGTCCCATATTAACTGTAACGTTCTTCATGTTCCTTCTTTTTTTGTAAGCCTGCGAATATATCGTTACTATTCTTGGCATCCTCGGTACAATCTGTGACCGGCATTACATCGCGTCTTGTCGGACAGACTCGTTTGCACGTGATTAACATTGGTTATTCCGGACCGGAATGATTACTTAGGCTGCTGTAGTGACGCGGATTGCGAGACATCTTGTTTCACAATATCTGTTGTACTATTTTGTGTGGTTAAAGTTGTTATGGGTATTTAAGTTCAACTATCACCCCCTTGAATGACGTTAAACAAATTAACAACTACCACGTGTGATTTGTTAAGCCAAGCCTCTACGTTGTACTAAATTGATGTCTTCTATCAGTCAAAGAAGAATCTTTTCTTTCTGAGGAACAATAGAGCAAAAAAAGTTTAACTATTAGGCCATGTTCCATTGGGAAAGAGTTTCAATTTTGCATTTGACTTAGTGTTCTCCAATCTTCAGTTTCATTCATTGTTGAGGGATCAGTCACAATCGACCATAGATGATGCGTACTGTAACATTCCTTACAAAAAAAGACAATTTTGGGAATGTTGACAAGCGGAATCCCTGGTCGCTGTGTGGCTCTATCACAATAAGAGTACTCGTAGTCGCCATAGAAAGCTAAAAATGTTCAATACCAAGGGTTGTGAGTATTAGTATCTCAAGATTTTTATCTGCATTATATTTTTAATATGCGGAATTTGCCATGAGGAAATGCCGAAATCCCATTAAGTCCGCAAGAAGTGAGACAACTTTGATCAATTGGCAATTTTGATGTAAACCTAATAATGATCAAAATACCATCATAGAAACAAGATGTGCATGAAATCGTCAGCATAATACCAACTGTTATTGAAAAATTAGAGAGCAATACACGCACAACGGATTCAGACAGCCACGCCCTGCGGAATTGTGTTTTGGGTTCCAGCCTCGCAATTTTTAATTATTTCCTCGTATCTGTAGCTGACAAGGAATAGAGTAACATCTATTAATAGGAGTTGGTTTTTATTTTTTTGCAATCCAAAATTTGTGGTCGGCCATGATTTAACTCTACTATGTACAACTCAAGGAAATTGGTACTGCCTCTTCTTTTTTAAAGTTGGATTCTTTTATGGTTATTCGTTGTTTAAAAAGTCCCCCGTAACCGAATTTCTATGTCATCATAAGCCTCGCCCAAAAAATATACAGACACACATTGGTGAGGCACAAAGCGTGTCATATAAATTGATGGTATTTACTTCTAGTCTTTCTAAAACTACATACACTATGGTAGCTTCTGAAAATTCATCTTTAGAGCTGGCCAATATAGTCCAGCCACAAAAAATGCTACTCACCTTTTTGCTACCAAATGTGCTTGCACCCATCCCCACAGAATATTAGAGAGTATACTTTCCTCGTGGCACTTCAAACTTTTTGAGTAGATACACCTTTTGGTGGGTCTTGCCAAATTTGAGAATCGGGTATAGTAGAACCTTGACTGAACAGGAGTTATACAAACTTCCTGATAACATGAAGGTCAAACATTCTCACGATAAGTTCACCAAGCTCTGAGGACGCGAACTAGAGGTACACCCAGAAAGAACATATCCGCAAAAGCAAAGTCAGAAATGAACATCCTGATTTGACTAAAACTCAAAGAGACTACGATTTAAAAGATTATGCCCCCACGAAATTTAACCTTCTTTGGATATTCTCGTTGACGTACAAGAACGAGTTGGTAAGTGGTCCTGTGTTTAATATTTTGGCACTATTTGTTTTGGCAGCATCTCCTTTGATCTCCAGAGAATTAACATTGAATCAAAAGCCCTTGGTCTGAAGGATTCAGTGTCTAAGGGAATTGGTATTTCCTTTGGTGCTGCATTATCAAATTTCTTTAGTAGATTCTTCTTTGCACAATCTCTCTACTATAGTTTGATACTTGGGGTAAAGTCCAAGTCTTTGTTGACCCGTATTATCTTGGAGAAATCTTTCAAATTAAATGCCGAATCAAGACACAGGTTTCCTTCAAGTAGAATCACCTCCATGATGACCACCGAACCATCTCATATCGGATTTGCGATGTTCTACATGCCCCCTTTACTTGCCATTCCATTACCCCTTATATTTTTCATTGCCATCTTAGTTGTAAATATTGGTATGGCTGCAATGGCATTGTCATGTTTATCACTTTTTTGGTCTGTGCTTCCTTCTCAACAACACAATTATATATCCTCCGAAAATAAACAAGCAAATTCACCGATGCAAGAGTTGATCTTGTTAGAGAATTGACCAATTACTTGAAGATTATTAAGTACTATTGTTAGGTGGCTCCTTACTTTGCAAACATTGTTGCAGAAAGTGGCAAGGAAAATGCCTCTGTCTTGAAAATCCAAAGAGTCAGAAACATTATTAATGCTGTTACCGAGCCGATGACCGGATTGACTTGTATGGCTGCTTTTGTTGTCTTGTATGCAAGTAAAGGAAATACAAAAAGTCCTGATGCAACATATTCTTCAGCTACTTCATATGCATTTTTGTCCGATCTTGTTCATTATATTCTTGAAGGTATTTCGACTGGTGCTGATATGTTAATGGCTATCAAGAGAATTGCTGAATACTTGAATGCTAACGAAATGGATGACACATCGCGTTACATGTATAATCTTGACTCAAATTTTAAGAACACATTGGAAGTAAGTGTGGATACACTTAATGGGAAACTTTTGAAGTCGTAAAAACAAATGAAGTTACAGAAGATTGACAAAAGAAGAAACCAAAGAAACAAAGAGAAAAATAAAGAAGCAGAAGGAGTCTGATAAGAAGAACAAGACCACGACCAATGTTTGAAAAACCCCATTGATGATCCATTTGCAGGTCTTTGTAATTTTAACTTATCAAGAAGGAGAATTTATTGTTGTACTGGATGCATTGGCTCAGGTAAGACCTCGCTTCTTAATGTAATTGCAGGATAAATGAAATGCCGCATGGAAAAATTGCTGTTAATGGATCAATGGTTCTTTATGGAGCTCCTTGGGTGCAAAATACAACCATCAGAGAAAATACCACTTTCGGAGAAGAATTCGACCTCAAGTTTTACGATGAGGCTATCTATTCTTGTTCGTTGCAAACCAATTAAATAATATGGAGGCCGATGACTTTACTGAAGTTGGTGAAAAGGGTATTACTTTGTCCGGTGGCCAGAAAGCCAGAATTAGCTTGGCTAGAGCGGTCTATGCGAACAAGGATATTATTCTTATGGGCGATGTATTGAGTGCTGTTGATGCTAGAGTCGGAAAGCATATAATTGAGCAATGTTTGTTAGGCTTCATGAAGGGCAAAACACGGATACTTGCCACTCATCAGTTATCATTGATCGACTCCGCTGGCCGTATTGTCTACTTGATTGGTGATTGATCTATTGAATTTGGTACCATGAATCAATTGTTAGCGAAAACAATGGTTTTATTAATTTAGTGTCGAATAGAAAGTTGCATGTGGCAGGAAAGGAGGAGAAAGTTATGAAAGAAAACAAGGATATCGATGGGACTGAAGTATCTGCGATTATCCCTGAATTTCTAATTCCATCTGACAAGAACGATAAGCAACAAATTACAAGAAGAAATGTAAAACCTGATAACTAAACCCGAATATAAGGGTATTCATACAAACAAGGATGCAACTAAAGGAAAACTTCTTCAAGTAGAACAAATAGATGTTAATGATATTACATCTGAAGTATATTTCCAGTGTTTCGGGTAAGCTCAGGAATACTCACTGTTCGGGCTCTCTTTATAATTGCAGTGGCTTTCTAGAATTTCCAGCCTTTGCTGGAATCTTTAGTAATACGTGGTTGTCTTTCTGGGTTGCAAAGAAGTTTCCAGGAAGGAGTGACACTTTTTACATACTCGCTTATGTACTATTCAATCTAGCTTGGGTTGCCTTGTTGATGTATGAGTATGTCGTTTTGGTCACACTTACTTCCAATTCTGCAAGAGATTTAACTTGGATTTTATTAAGATTGTGATGTATTCTCCAATGTCTTTCTTGGACACTAATCTTACTGGAAGAATCATGAATAGATTTGCAAAGGATACTGATTCCTTGGATTGCAAAATGAATGGACTACTTAGACTAGTCAGCAATTCAATTGCCCAAGTTGTTGGCTCGTTAGTGCTTATTCTCATTTATTTACCCTGGGTTGCGCTTGCCTGTCCGGTTCTTTTCCTTATCTCTTTTACTGTTGCAAATTACTATCAAGCATCCTCAAGACAAATATAAAGGCAGTAAAGAGATCATTGTTTAAAATAATTTTGAAGAAACTTTAAGTGGAGTAGCGAATATTAAATCCTTCGGTCGGATGCAGATGTTTATTGACAGAGGTGACAAACTTTTTGATGAAATGAACAAGTCTAGCTTTTATTACAATGCAACTCAAGGATAGATGGGTTTGGTTTTAGAGATGTCATCTGATGTTAACGTTTTTATTATTTCCTTGCTTTGAGTTAACAATGTTTTTCATATCAGCGCTTCGTCGGTTGGTTTTTTACTTACCTATGCTACTCAATTCTCAACTCTTTTATCCTTGGTTATCAGAGCATGTAAATTGTTTGAAAACGGTATGAACTTTGTTGAAAGAGTGTGCCAATATGCCAATCAAATCGAGCAAGATGGTTGATTTCGTTTGCAAGAGCTTTAGTCAGAGATACTAAGATTTTGATCTTGGACGAAGCTACATCACTGGTTGACTACAAGACTGACGCTAAGATTCAGAAAACTATTGCCAATGAGTTCTCACACTGCACTATTTTATGTATTGCTCATCGGTTGAAGACGATTCTCGATTATGACAGAATTATGACATTGGACAGAAGGTCAATCAAGGGGTTTGACGCTCCGTTGTTGTTGTTTATGACTGAAGGAAGTATATTTGGACAATTGTGTGAGAAGTCAAACATTACTGAAACAGATTTTTACTTAGATTTTTAGATTATTTATGAAATAGGAATATGTTAGATGTGAAAAAGATTAAATGGTTGCAAACTTTAAAAATTTCCCTATCCGGACCCTTTGAGTCATTCTTGAAAAAAAAAATAGATCTATCTGTAACCAGCGAGAGTAACCCCTCTTTAGAATTGGCAAGCAATGTAATCAGACTAGTGCTGCAATTATGTTCCAGGTTTACTTATTATCTTATTCAATCATTCTGTGAGAGACAGATATCATTTCACGGCTTGGATGCTTCGTGTAAGACAGTGTTGATCCGTATGGAAGACTAAGTTGAAGGTATGTAATTATTCTTATGTAAGCGCTAATTTGTTGATCGTTATACAATGACAAGCAAAGTACAGAACTGTGGCACCAAGAACTGGGTGGTTAACAATTAAATACCCTGTCAAGTTGAAACCTACAGTCAGTACTCTGGGATATTTGCCTCCCATGAGTCACTTAAAATAATAATTTGTTTGAACATGACTTTGAGAAGTATGGGTGATGAGCCATGAGAACGGGCGTTGCAAAGAAAAATACGAACCCTCATGCGGCACCAAATCTTCATGTTATCGGTGGCAAATTTCAATATAAATTAGACAATTGCCAGCCTCACAAATCATGCCTCTCTTGAGTTTATTGTATAGATGGCAGATTCAATAGCCAATTTGGAGCTGGGTCGACAGCGTCAGCGTCGGTTCCTAAGTTTTATGTTTCCCAAGACAATTGCCCCAATTCCTACTGAAGATGAACGAATACCGTATGGTCACTACACAGCAAATTTCTTAATGAAGTACACGTTTTGGTGGGTACTCCCTCTAATGAAAGTGGGATATGGTAGAACCATCACTGATAAAGATTTGTACAGATTAACGGACGATTTAACCGTACAACACTTTTATGATGTTTACAAGAAAAATTGGGTAGTAGAGTTAGAGTATGCGAGAAAGAAACATGTTGAACGAAAGTGCAAGGAAAGAAACGAGACTCCAGAAACTTCTTCTTTGTCAGTTGAAGAAGATTTGACTGATTTTCAGGTCACGAAGTATAATGTTCTCTTCGTCATCTGGAACACGTTTAAAAGGTCAATACTAGAAATTGTGGTTCTTTGTATTGTAGCCTTCTTGGGCTATTGTGCATCGCCATTGCTTTCCAAAGAATTGACCAACTTTGTTGAAAGGAGGTATAATACCTCCGAACCGGTGAATAAAGGAATTGGGTATGCCTTCGGTGTTTCTCTGGTACTTCTTCTCTCGGGTGTAAGTTTTAACTATGCCTTGTTTGTTGGTACCAATGTTGGTATACATGCCAAGGCTGTATTGACTCAATCCATATTAGAGAAGTCCTTCAAATTAAACGCTGAGTCCAGGCAAAGATTTCCGCCAGGTAAAATCACGTCTATGATGACAACAGATCTTTCCCGTGTTGAACTAGCATTGATATTTCTGTCATTGTTGTTGTCGTTACCGGCTCCTCTTATCTTTGTGATCGTTATTTTGATCGTGAATATAGGTGTTTCTGCCGTTATAGGTATTGTGATCTTCTTATTTTTCTTAGTTATTATTGGTACATCAACGGCTATTTTATATAGCCTTAGAGAATCGGTCAGCAAGGTAACAGATTTGAGAATTGGGTTGATTAAAGAATTGATAAAGAACATTAAGGTTATCAAATACTACTGCTGGGAAATCCCTTACTTTGCAAATATTCGAGAAGCCAGATCAAATGAAATTGCTATAATTATGAAAATCCAGAGCCTAAGAAATGTCATTAACGCCGTGGCAATTTGCTTGACTGGTATTATTTCCATGATTGCCTTTTTGATTCTCTATGCTCTTGAACATGCTACAAAGAGTCCAGGAGCAATGTTTTCTTCGGTTACCTCTTTTGCAGTATTATCTGAAGTGGTTTACTTGATACCTATGGGTTTGTCTGCTGGTGCTGACATGATGATGGCTTTCGGCAGATTATCGGAATACTTGTTTGCCCCAGAAATAGTTGAATCGGATAACTACTTGGTACAACTTGAAGAGAAATCGGAATATGCTTTAGAGATCAAGAACAGCTCCTTCAGATGGGAATCCTTTGAGGCGGTAGAAGAACCAAGCGAAGAAGGACTTACAAAGGAACAGAAGAAAGATTTGAAGAAGAAAAAGAAAGCACAACAAAAAGAAGACAAAAAGAACAATTTTAAGCGGCCATTATTTGAGAAACCAATCCCTATAGAAAGCAACTTTCCTGGCTTAAATGACATTTCATTAAGTGTCCGAAAAGGAGAGTTTGTTGTTATCACTGGTTCAGTTGGATCAGGAAAGTCATCTCTTATAAATGCAATGGCAGGTTTTATGAAATGTGATATTGGTTCAGTGGGCTTTAATGGCTCTTTTATTTCTTGCGGGGAACCTTGGGTGCAAAATGCGACAATACGAGAAAACATTATCTTTGGATCGGAATATAACACCAAGCTTTACAAAAAAGTAATACATTGCTGTGCCTTAGAGGCAGATATTAATAATTTGGAAGGTGGTGACTTCACCGAAGTTGGTGAAAAAGGTATTACTTTGTCCGGTGGCCAGAAAGCCAGAATTAACTTGGCTAGAGCGGTCTATGCGAACAAGGATATTATTCTTATGGACGATGTGTTGAGTGCTGTTGATGCTAGAGTTGGAAAGCATATAATTGATCAATGCTTCTTGAACCTCATGAAGGATAAGACACGGATACTTGCGACGCATCAGTTATCATTGATCGATTCTGCTGACCGTATTGTTTACTTGAATGGTGAAGGATCTATTGATGTCGGCACCATGACCGAATTGTTGTCCCGCAATAAGGGTTTTGCCAATTTAATGACATTTAGCAAAATTGACACTGAACCTGATATAGAAGAATCTTTGGATGAAAAGAGTCTTAAATCGAAACAGGAATCAAAGGACTCGACGGAATCTACAACTGCGTTCAAGAAAACTGAAATATTCAAAGAGTCGCAAGCAATGGTTAAAGATTTTGATTATAATGATTTGGACCTGATTAAAGATGCTTCCAAAGGTAGGCTTATCCAGGATGAAGATAAGGCTGTTAATGCAATCAAGAGTGATATTTATCTTCAATACATTCAGGCTGGTGCTGGAAAACTTGGAATTACTAGTTTCTTGGTGCTTCTTGGTATTGTGATGGCTTTATCTACGTTTTGTGGGATTTTCAGTAATACTTGGCTTTCATTCTGGATTTCAAAAAAGTTTCATGGCAGAAGTAATGGATTTTACATTGGAATTTATGTCATGTTGAATATAGCTTGGGTCATACTTATGGTTGTTCAATTCGTCGTGCTTGTTACAATGACAACCTTGGCATCCAAGAATTTGAACTTAAAATCAGTCAAGAGTGTATTGTATGCCCCTATGTCTTTTATTGACACTAACCCAACAGGTCGTATTT
Source organism: Teunomyces tritomae (assembly GCA_030568455.1). Lineage (NCBI taxonomy): Eukaryota > Fungi > Ascomycota > Pichiomycetes > Serinales > Debaryomycetaceae > Teunomyces > Teunomyces tritomae. The sequence continues at coordinate 632,526 of JAJMFZ010000005.1, forward strand.
TGAACAGATTTACCAAAGACACCGATGCCTTGGATAATGAGATTAGTGAACAATTTAGAATGTTCGCATATACGATAGCCCAGATGATTGGAGTGATGATACTTATGTTTATTTATTTACCTTGGGTGACTCTCACTGTTCCATTCATTTTATTGTTGTTTTATTCTGTTGGTAATTATTACCAGGCAACCTCAAGAGAAGTGAAAAGAATTGAGGCTGTTAAAAGATCTATTGTATACACTAACTTTGACGAGTCATTGTCTGGTATAATGACTATTCGTGCCTATGGAACCGAACATTTATTTATCGAGAAAAACAAGAAGTTTATGAACCAGATGAACGAAGCCGGGTTATTGTACAACGTACTTCAACGGTGGTTGGGATTGCAATTGGAGTTAATGGCCACGATTGTTGTTGTGCTTGTCACTTTATTGTGTGTCACCAAGGTTTTCCATATCAGTGCGGCATCAGTTGGATTATTGCTCTCCTATGCTACTCAGTTATCAGGATTGTTAAGTATGCTTATTAGAACATATTCCCAATTGGAGAATGATATGAATTCTGTTGAAAGAATATGCCATTATGCCAATAATATTCCTCAAGAAGCAGATTACGTCATTCAAGAAACTCAACCAGTGGAAACGTGGCCATCAAAGGGTGAAATCAAGTTTGACAATGTTTCCATGTCCTACAGACCTGGATTGCCTTTGGTCTTGAAACAATTGGA